>CM024766.1:24274621-24931529 GCA_014218235.1 Colocasia esculenta
CGCGATGGTTATGTGGCATATCTTGCTTCGTTTGTCTTTGGAGCCTAACGGGTCGTCGGTTTTTTTATGTACCTGTGGTCTGTGAGTTTTTTGATGTTTTTTTCCAGAAGATTTACTTGGGTTACCGCCTGAGCAGGAGGTGGAGTTCTCCATTGAGCTTTTGCCCGGTACGATGCCTTGTCTAAGGCACCATACCGGGATGCTCCGGCTGAGTTGTGCGAGTTGACGTGCCAGTTGCAGGAATTGCTTGAGTTGGATTTTATCCGTCCAAGCCAATCGCCTTGGGGAGCGCCATGTTGTTCATGAAGAAGAAGGATGGCAGCTTGCGGTTATGCATTGATTATAGGCAGTTGAACCAGGTAACAGTGAAGAATAAGTATCCTTTGCCTAGGATCGATGATCTATTTGATCAATTGCACTCAGCCAGAGTGTTTCATGATTGACTTAAAGTCCGATACTACTAGCTGAGGATCAGAGAATCAGATGTTGGATGACAACTTTCCGCTCGAGGTACGGTCACTTTGAGTTTGTCGTGATGCGTTTGGGCTCACGAATGCGCCAACAGTTTCATGGATTTATGCATAGAGTTGATGATCAGTCTGTCCCCATGCAATTTTAATTAATTTATATATATATACATATTTTGATGATTAACAAAACCAAACAAGAATTTATCAATTATATCTGCTGAATATCTCATAAGTCTTAAGTACAGGAAAAATTACCGAAGTCAAACAAGCCAATAAAGGTATGCATTACTACTCTGAAGCTTAATCTTTTCAACATGAGATTTCTCTAAGTCCATATCGATTTCTGTTAAGTTCATAACGATTCTCTTATAAGACTGAAAAGTCATGTCATTTCAATCAGTCGATGTCACAACGACTTACTTGTTGTAACGACTTCATAAGTGATATACGATTTCTTTAGAACTCGCAACGACTTGCTTGTTGTAACGACTTCATAAGTGATCATAACGATTTCTTTAGAACTCGCAACGACTTGCTTGTTGTAACGACTTCATAAGTGATCATAACGATTTCTTTAGAACTCACAATGACTTGCTTGTTGTAACGACTTCATAAGTGATCATAACGATTTCTTTAGAACTCGCAACGACTTGCTTGTTGTAACGACTTCATAAGTGATCATAACGATTTCTTTAGAACTCGCAACGACTTGCTTGTTGTAACGACTTCATAAGTTATCACAACGATTTCTTTGATACTCGTAACGACTTGCTAGCCACAACGATTTCTTTAGTTCTCGTAACGATTTCTTTGATACTCGTAACGACTTGCTAGTTGCAACGATTTCTTTAGTTCTCGTAACGATTTCTTTGATACTCGTAACGACTTGCTAGCCGCAACGATTTCTTTAGAGTTCATAACGACTTGATAAGTGTTCATGATTCACAACGATTTCTTTAGGATTCATAACGACTTGCTTTGTGTAACATTTGTTAAGTGTTTCACATCGATTTCTTAGAATCAAATGACTTGCTATAACTCATAACGATTTCATAAGTCTATAGTCTTCACTTCATATTTTGATATCTTATTCATCTTAAAGCATTGACCAGTCAAAATCCACGTAGACATCTCTCTGACGCTTTTGCATTTATGAGATCTGAACGTATCTCTGCATGCATGCAGACTATATCTTCCTTTATCGTGCTATTCTGATACGTCCTTTAGACTTAAGCCAGTTGGTATTACTATTTTCTTGACTATTGCTACTGACGTTGACTGATATCAGAGACAGCCTATCTGTCTGCTGTTTGAGCTGACATCTGTGCAGACCTTTGATATAGCTTCATTGTACAACGTTAGACAATAGAAGCCAACGGATCTCTGTGAAGATCTCATCTCTTTGCGTGCTCAAGTGATCAAAAGACTATGACAGGAAGCTTCCGAGACTCCAGATGTCATTCAGTCTAACGGCTACTCAAGAGAGAGACAACGATCTCTTCAACGACATATTTCAATTGAAGATATATATACAAGACAGAAGAATAGAAGAAAAGTCGATCTAGAGATTTTTTCAAATTCTTCAAAAGAAAATCAAGAGCCAAGATCCTTCACTCCGTTTTTGCTCTTTTGCTCTCTTGCTCTCCGCTAGTTCTTGTGAAAATCTTGAGAGTGCCTGTCAGTTCTGAGAGTGTGATAGTTCTTAATCTCTTCGCTCTCAGTTCTAGTTGCTTCAGATCCTCTCTTATCAAAAGCTGGATCTAGGGGCGTGAAAGTCTTTTTCATTCTTCTCTGTGATGTTCCCTTCGGTTGTGAAGGAAGACCTGGTGGTATCCAGGGTGTTGCTCCCTTTGGTTGTAAAGGAAGACCTGGTGGCATCCAGGGTGTTGTTACCTTCGTGTGGAAGGAAGAACAGTTGAGCTGGGTGTTGTAGCGTCCTTAGGGGGCCTGTACCCTAGTTAGTGCAATCCTGAGTTGTTGCTCAGGGACTGGACGTAGGACTCCTAAGAAAAGGAAGTCCGACCAAGATAATTCTTGTGTTGTGTGATTGTCTTCATTGTGTAATTGTTATTTAAACTAACAAGTAACTAACGTAGTTCGAAGATCGTTTGTTGTGATTGTTTTTGGTTACAGGTATCTCCTAGATGAATTTATAAAAACCCATTCACCCCCCTCTGGGCTTGTCAACAGGGCAACAAGTGGTATCAGAGCAAGTCTCTTCGAAAAGAAATGATCCAACGATCTGAAGAGTAAAGATCCATGGCAGCCCAAGGTAATTTTAAGGTCAGTCAGTCAACCGACCCCCTCTCTTCGATGGTGAAGATTACCCTTACTGGAAGACCAGAATGGATACTTTTTACAAGGACACGACTATCAAATTTGGTCCATAGTAGAAGAAGGTGATCTATTAGTCACAAATGAGAAAGCACAATGGACAGATGATGACAGAAAGAAGATTTCCCTGAATTGCAAAGCAAAAAGTATCATATGATGTGCTCAAGTAAGAAGGAATTCAACAGAGTTTCAGCCTGCAAATCATCAATGGAAATGTGGGAAAAGCTCAGGATTACTTATGAAGGCACAGACAATGTGAAGGAAACAAGAATTGATATTCTTGTCACTCAATATGAAAGATTTCAGATGCAATCAAGTGAGTCCATAACCCAAATGTTCAGCGGTTCACTGACATCACAAATGGACTGGCTAGCCTGGGGAAAGTATATGAAATGGGAGATATGGTAAGAAAGATACTTAGATCCTTACCGTCCTCATGGACTCCAAAAGTCACAGCAATAGAAGAAGCTAATGATCTGAAGAAATGTCTGTAGAAAAACTCATTGGGTCCCTTATGGCCCATGAAATCAATATGGAAAGGCTAGGAGAGTCCTCTAGCAAAAGAAGCACTCCAACGCCTTAAAAGCTGAAGAAGATTCACCAGAAGCAAGCTCAGCTGAAAGTGAAAGTAATACAAACAGCGAAAATGAAGAGCTATGTTATCCAGAAGGTTACAGCGAATCTTGGCTAAAAAGAAAAAGTCTCAATCTGGTAGAAAGTATTTCAAAATGAATAAGGACTTCAAGAAACCAGATGGAAAAGAAGTGAAGAAAGGAGAACCCATTTGCTACGAATGTAAGAAGCCAGGACACATTAAGACTGAGTGTCCTAAGTTAAAGAAATCAGAATTCAGGAGAAGAGGACAGTTCCAAGAAGTTTAGAAAGTTCAAAAGAAAGCAATGGCAACAGCATGGGAAAACAGTAGCGACTCAGATAGTGAGTCGCGCTCCTGCAGTGATGAAGAAAAGCCCACTTGGCTTTCATGGCAAACACTGAAGAAAAGGTAACTTCTGACTCATCTTTTGATTCATGCAATGGTTCAGACTCCGATAGTTAGAAGAGGCTTTCAATGAACTTTATGAAAAGTATAAAGAAGTAACTAAACTATTAAAAGTAAGTAAGAAAAACATAGTCTGTATAAAAATACAAACTCAAGCTAAAATCAGAAAATGAACAACTAGAAAGTCAAATAATTGAACTTAAACGAAGAACGAACTGTTATGTGAAGACCTAAAAGTAAAATGAACAAATAACTAAACTAGAAAACATGAAAGTACTGATGAATTACGGAAAGAAATTCAAACTTAAATGAAAGAAAATGATAAACTATCAAGCACATAGAAAATTTTAAATGGTAAAACACTCTCTATATTAAAAGGTGCGAGAAGATCAGGTAAGAAGAAAAATGGATTAGGATATACACCCCCAGATAATGAAGAAACCAAGGTCTATCCTAAAATATATCCAACACAAAATTTGTACCCGAACAAGATATAGCATACAAAGCTGATTTTAAATAATAGAAAAAGTGACTAAGTTATCCTGTTGTAGTCACTGCAATAAGTTAGGACATATTAAAACTAATGTCCAACAAGGACACAAAAAATGGATTAAAAGATAAAGTTAATGATACTAACCAATCAGGACCCAAAAGGATTTGGGTACCTAAAGCTTGATGTCTTTATTCAAGACAACCCTCGAGCATCCAATGGTATTTGGATAGTGGGTGCTCAAGACACATGTCAGGAAACAGAAGTTGTTCTCTCATCTCCAAGCTGAAGATGGACAGTTACCTATGGAGATAATGGGAAAGGAATGTAATAGGCAGTGGCTCTGTGGAAAACAAAGGAAAAACAGTCATAAAAGATGTGCTACTAGTCAAGGGATGAAGCACAATCTCATTAGCATTAGCCAGCTGTGGCGACAGAGGCCATCAGATCAAATTTCAAGAGTCAAAGTGCAGTATACTAAAGGATGGAACAGTCATCTTCGAAACTAATAGAGAAAAGAATTTGTATGTGCTCTATCTTGAAGAACTCAAGATTCAAAATGTTTGCCTGGCGGCAAATAAAAATAAATCCACAGAATTATGGCACAGACGACTTGGATACTGCAGCATAGATGGCATGAGAAAATTACTAAGAAAATCTTGTGACGGCCCTCGTTACACCGGTACGGTTATACCAACCCACGTCGGTATAGCGAGAGTCCTCACAGTGGGACATTTACCCAACGATACAAACAGCTGAGATACACGCGAATATATATAACAGAGTAGCGGAAGTAAAAGAGAACTATCTCCATCATTCATCATTCACATTAAATACATGCAGTTTACAATTGCAAAAAAAACTAAAATTCACATGATTTAAATTGCTGAATAGAGATACAAAATGTCCACATATTACTTCTTTTAATGATAGTTCTAATACAATGTCCAAGTACATACTAAGAAGTACACACAATCACAAGGATCTCAAAGCTGGCTAGTCTCCACGCTCGAGTCCGTCTCTACCGTCTCCTCCAACGGTGTCGTGTCACCACAACTACACCTGTACTCCGAAGCAAGGAGTGAGTCCGACGCAGCAAGTAACACTATGTATGATATACACGTACAAGTCCTAGTGGTTTCTACATGCACATACAATTAGCAACACATAGCATGCCAGTTCATTCAAGGTTTCAACTATCATGAAAGTTCTATAATTTTATACATAACGCATGCTTCAGATTTCAAAAATATAACATTCCACCTATCACATGGTCTCTAATCCGTTCACTTATGAACTTTAACCTTATCAAGAACCAAACATGAGAGTTATCAAACATGGACAACTTACATACATAAACGGAGAACATAATTAGCATGGATTCTACATGTTCTAAGTACATACATAACTTTTTAACATGCTTTAGGTTGCTGATTTCGCATGGTTCAAAAACTATAAACCTACACATGAAAGCTACAATGTGGCTTAGAACATAACATATGAACAATCCATCATGCCAACTTTGCAACACATACTCATTAATTGTTCCAAATCATGGATTCTAAAACACTTTGCACACATAAACATGGAATTGCTAACATGCATTTGCTGAATTCATCCGGTTCAGATTTAGCCTCAGAAAACGGATATCCATTGGCAGCCCTAACTGGCATCATGGACATGTCCTTTCAGGTTGAGAGCAACAGATGACGACGCCATGTTAAATGATATCTTCTCTAAGACTGTTGTGAAAACCAGTGGGCATAACAGGTTTTGCATGGTGATAGAACACTCATAATCCATACAGTGCAAACATATCGACATTAAGCAAGTTTACTAATCAACAGAGGCATCGTTCCATGAGAATAATAATAGATAAGTAAAATAGACATGATGAAATATGAACAGGAATATATATATTATATATATAATATATATATATATATATATATGGAAGCAGTGGAGGCGTTCCAAATGGAACTTGCCTTAGAGAGGATATCGTCGCCCCCCACTACAGGTGCGAAAAGAAAACACGATCTTCTCCCAGGGTCAACCACATCCAGTGAGATACCAGTTGCACACTGTTAATCTCGTAAAACAAAAGCTATCTAATATGTATGAAAGAATCTCTACTGGATGTAGGGCAAAAGAAGCATGCACCGAACACCGACAACGCAGAGACGAGGCAGCTTGTAGCAAAGGGGAAGGCGTGGCACGTCGACGGCAAGCAGAGGCGTGTACTTCTATGTCGAGGGCACGGGGAAGAGGCGACCAGCAGAGAGTGATTCTCCGGTGGTGATCACGGTGTCACATATGAAGACCGAGAGAGAGACTGCAGAGAGCATTTCTTTTTGGGAAAAGCATGTCGCTTTTGATTTCTCTCTCTCTCTCTCTCTCCTTCTATGACAACTGCCCACGCCCCATTAAGTGCTGGTCCACATCTTCAGGGACGGACACGTCTCACAATCTCTCCAAGCAAAAAGGGAAAAAAAAATTGGCAAAAGAGTGTGGCCCAATAAGGCCCGCAGCCACCTCACACCGTGCTCGCCCTACCCCACCCAACGCGGCAGGCGAGCATGCGTGTGTGGTCTGAGCATACCTTCTTCTAGTTCCATAGGAACAAGTCCTTAGAATCACAAGGACTTATAAAAGCCACTCTCTTACTTGTGTTTTCCAATATGGGACAAAACTCATAAACACACAAGTCACACTCTCCTACCAAATCTTGAGTTTCCCTTAGACTTGCTGTCACCCTTCTTCTACCCAACATTAGACTCATAGCGAAAGGTACATCTGGCCTTGCATATTTCCCAAAGAACAAGCAATAACATATAGACGCCGATAAAACCCAATGGACTTTTAATATTGGTGCCTGAAATGAAACTCGACATCTAATGGAAGTTTGGTCATGCATAAATACATTATTAGCAGTGCCACCCATATGTCCACAGTTCCCCTGCCATAGAAAATTAGCACATAATCTATCAGTATGCCTGCATATCGTCTTAGGCATAGATGTAGAGAAAGCCAAGTATATTGGGATCCGATTTAATAAAAAACAACCCGGCCAGCTTGAGATAGAAGCTTTCACTTCCATCCCTCTAATCAACTATAACAAATCTGAAGTCCGCCACCTTACTTCTGCCCATCTTCAGAGGTACTCCAAGATAATTAAAGGAAGTGGCCTTTCTCGTACCCACTTCAAGACTGCGGCCTCTGGAAAAGGGATGCAGGCACCTTAGGGGAAAGCAAGAAGCAACTTTTATGAGTATTTGACCTTCATAGGCCTTAACAAAATCATCAATCTTCTTATGCTCGCAGCATTGATAAGAAGAAGAGTATAATCGGCATACAGTAAATGCGAGACCCGCATCCCATTCTGGCGTCCTAAGAAATAAGCTATCTGACCAGATGTATATGCATCACGAATAGACCTGCAACAAAGGACCTCCTCCGCTATAATAAAGAGAGATGGCGCCAAAGGATCCCCTGGCGAATATCTCTTGAAGACTTGAAATATCCATAGAGAGCCCCATTAAAATTGACAGAAAACCAGCAGTTGGATATGAGCATGCCATTTATGAAGTGAAGCGAGAGTTAAAACCAAACCTCCGCATGACTGCCAGAAGGAAATCCCATTCCAATCGATCATACGCCTTCGCCATATCTAGCTTAATTACGAACGGCGTTAACGTACCTGGTAATGTCATTTAGCAATTGGCGGGCCAATGCAACATTATCTAAAATGAACCTGCCCTTCACAAACGCCCCCAGCTCTTCTGAAACTAGCTCAGGTAAGTATAGGAGCTAACCGTTCACAGAAGACACGGGAAACAATTTTATAAACAAAGTTGCAAAGTGTTGAGATGTGGCTCAAATTCAGTGGGGCATCTTCGGGTCCGTAACAGAAGTATGAGCAGGTGTTCCTCAGGTACAGTCGTGAAGGAGTGCGGAGGCCATTGATCTCTGCGGCACAGATCAAATCGGCGAGGTTCGGGCTAGGTCGGGTGGCACTGGACAGATCGGTCGACCGCCCTGGCCAGAGCGGTCGACTGACCAGTGCAGGTGCGGTAGAAGAGACCATCCTGGGAAAAGCGGTCGACCGATTTGCCTGAGTCGGTCGACCGATTCTCAACCCAGCCCAGCAGGGGCCAGTCCTGTGAAAAGCGGTCGACCGATTTGACTGGGTCGGGTGGCACTGGACAGATCGGTCGACGCCCCTGGCCAGAGCGATCGACCGACCAGTGCAGGGTGCGGTAGAAGACCATCCTGGGAAAAGTGGTCGACCGATTTGCCTGAGTCGGTCGACCGATTCTCAACCCAGCCCAGCAGGGGCCAGTCTTGTGAAAAGCGGTCGACCGATTTGACTGGGTTGGTCGACCGCTTCCGGCGGGTCCAATTTTGGGCAGTTTCCTCGGTTTGCTTCTTTGTATTTAAGGCCGTGTTTTTTGTCCTAGGGTTGTAGAACGATTCTTCATAGTGGAAAAGGCGGCTGTAGGGAGGTTGGGCTTCGTGGAGTAGGTTTGGCACATCGCCAATCCGAACCACGTAAATCTTGTGTCTTGTCTCTTCTCCTTCTCTATGTTTCTGCTGTGTTTGTGTTTTTCATCTTGCATATGTCTGATCTCGAGCTTGAAGGTGAGGCATCAGAGGGCATTTCCGCACAACAAATTGGTATCAGAGCCCAGGTTGGTGCGAGTTCATCTCCGGTTGGTAAACACATATCAAGGATGAGCGGACTGATGAAAGCTGAGTTCGACAAGTTCGATGGAAAGGGAAACTTCAGTCTATGGCAGATGAGAGTGAAGGATTTGCTGGTGCAACAGCGGGTCATCAGGGTATTGACAGGGCAGAAGTCTGCAAAGATGGATGATGAAGAGTGGGAAGAGCTGGAGCAAATGGCGTTCAGCACCATTCGAATGTGTCGGCAGATTCAGTTCTATACGATGTGATGACGGAGAAGACTGCAAAAGGATATGGAAAAAGTTAGAAAGTCTCTACATGGCCAAGAATGTTACAAACAAACTTTTCTTGAAGAAAGAGCTTACAGCCTTCGGATGACAGAAGGAGGAGATCTGATTCAGCATATGAATCGATTCACTCAAGTGGTAAGTGACCTGTTGCAACTTGAAGTCAAGTTTGATGAGGAAGATAAAGCAATCATGTTATTGTGTTCTCTTCCGTCCTCTTTTGACCATCTCATTACTACACTGATGTATGGCAAAGAAACTCTTGCCTTTGAGGAAGTCACTGCAGTTCTTAGGTCTAATGAGGCAAGGAGAAAGTACAATAGCGAGGACTCTCAGCCAGAGGGGCTGATTGCAAAGGAGAAGGGTAGAGGAAGGTCAAAAGATAGGAATCAAGGGAAGAACAGATCAAGGTCCAAGTCTAAATCAAAGAAGGGTGAGAAGACAAAGTGCTATAAGTGCCATCAGAAGGGGCACTTTAAGAGAGATTGTCCTTTGCTAAAGAAAAAGGAAGAAGACAAGGTCAGGCCTTCTTCAAGTTCTGCTAGCGTGGCAGTGGACAACTCTGATGATGGAGAGCTATTGGTAGCCTCATCAGGTAAGGACTCATTCTTGAACACATGGACTATGGATTCTGGATGCTCGTTTCATTATTGTCCTCACAGAGAATGGTTTGATACCTACAAGAATTATGAAGGTGGCTCTGTCGTGCTGGGTGATGATCACCCGTGTAAAGTCATAGGTATCAGGAATATCAGAATTCGGATGCATGATGGTGTGATTAGAAACACTAGGAGAGGTCAGACATGTTCCGGAGTTGAAGAAGAATTTAATCTCTCTTGGTCAATTAGAGAGAACAGGGCATGGGCTTTCAGTAGCTCTTGGCAGCGGCACGTTCAAAGTCAGTAAAGGTGTCCTGGTTGTGATGAAGGGAAAGCGAATTGAAAACAATTTGTACAGGCTCATAGGGAGTACAATTGTGGGAAATGTGCGCTACAACTTCATCTGAGACCAGCACAGATGACACCGCTCTTTGGCACATGCGACTTGGTCACAGGATGAGCGAGTGTGATGGAACTGCACAAAAGAAATTACTGAATGGTGTGAAAACATGCAAGTTAGATTTCTGCAAACACTGCGTGTATGGAAAGCAGTGTAGAGTCAATTTCAAAACTTCAACATATAGGAGCAAGGAAGTGCTAGAATATGTACACACAGATGTGTGGGGGCCAGTGTCTACACCATCAAAGGCGGGATCTTTATATTTTATCACCTTCATCGATGATTGCTCAAGGAAGGTGTGGGTATACTTCATGAAGCACAAATCAGAAGTATTTACAAAGTTCAAGCAGTGGAAAGCCATGGTTGAAAAATAGATAGGGAAGCATGTGAAGTGCATCAGGTCTGATAATGGCACTGAATACAAGTCAGCTGAGTTCATTGATTACTGCAAAGATGAAGGAATTATGAGAAATTTCACAGCTCCAGGGACCCCACAGCAAAATGGGGTAGCAGAAAGAATGAATAGGACACTGCTTGAAAGGGCAAGATGTATGAGGATCTAGGCCGGTCTCCTAAAAGCTTTTGGGCTGAAGCGGTAAAAACAGCATGTTATTTGGTAAACAGATCCCTTCTTCAAAGTTGGAAGGAAAGGTTGCTGAGGAGGTGTGGAGGAATAAGGAGATTGATTATTCCAGGCTGAAAATCTTGGATGTCCAGCATATGTCCACATCCAAGCAGATCAACGGTCCAAGTTGGATCCTAAGTCTCGAAAGTGTATCTTCATCGGATACCTAAGCGAAGTGAAGGGATATAAATTCTGGGATCCAGAGAAAAGGAAGGTGGTCATAAGCAAAGATGTGGTGTTTGATGAGACATCTATGCTAAGAGAAATGGGAGATAATATTGTCAAAGATGATGACAAAGAAAAATCAAGAGTTCAAGTGGAGCTTGATTGGGATCTTTAAAAGCAAAAGAAATTCAAGAGGAATCCCCAGATGCCGAGCAAGAAGATCATCCGCAGGAGACTCTGATTTCTGATAGACCACGACAGACTATTAAACCGCCAACGAGGTATGGTTTTGAGGATGTGGTTTCATTTGCTCTTGTTTCTAGTTGTGGAGATCCAGGTTCTTTCAGGGAGGCAGTATCCAGTCCAGAACAGGATAGGTGGACGGAAGCTATGGTGGAAGAAGTGGAGTCACTACACAAAAACAAGACTTGGGAGTTGGTAGAACTTCCAAAAGGAAAGAAAGCCATAGGTTGCAAGTGGGTCTATAGAAAGAAGGAAGCTACATCAGAAAAGGAAGGAGAAAGGTACAAGGCAAGGTTGGTTGCAAAAGGATACTCACAGAAGGAAGGAATAGACTACAATGAAGTTTTCTCTCCAGTGGTGAGGCACACTTCAATCAGAATATTGCTGGCTATGGTGTCCTAGTTAGACTTAGAACTGGAGCAGTTAGATGTGAAGACTGCCTTCTTACATGGTGATTGGAAGAGCAGATCTTTATGGAGCAGCCAGAAGGGTTCAAGGAAGTGGGCAAAGAGAACTATGTGTATAAGTTAAAGAAGTCACTATATGGGTTTAAAACAGTCACCAAGACAGTGGTACAAGCGTTTTGACACATACATGTTGAGTATTGACTTCACTAGATGTGAGTATGACTGTTGTGCTTATTCCAAAACTCTTTCTGATGGTAGTTACATTTCTTAATGTTATGTGGATGATATGCTCATAGTTGCTAAGAATATGAAGGATATCAATAATTTGAAATCCTTGCTGAACAAAGAGTTCGACATGAAGGATCTTGGTGCAGCAAAGAAGATCCTTGGAATGGAAATCTGTAGAGACAGGAAAGCAGGAAAACTTTGGCTCTCTCAGAGAAGGTACATCGAAAAGGTGTTAAAAAGGTTCGGCATGGAGGATGCTAAACCAGTGGGAACACCTTTGGCTAATCATTTCAGATTGTCAATTGAACAAAGTCTAAAGACAAAAGAAGAAATGATAGAAATGTCTAAGGTACCATATGCAAATGTCGTGGGATGCTTGATGTACGCTATGGTGTGTACAAGACCGGACCTTGCACACGCAGTGAGCATGGTAAGCTAGTCCATGTCAAAGCCAGGAAAGGAGCATTGGCAGGCAGTCAAATGGGTGGTTCAGGTACTTGCAGGGAACATCTGATTATGGAATTCAATATGGCGAAGGACATGAAAAGCTTACAGTTGTTGGGTATGTTGATTCTGACTATGCTGGAGAGATTGACAATAGAAGGTCCACAACTGGATATGTTTTAACATTGGGTGGAGGACCTATATGCTGGAGATCTATGCTACAGTCAGTGGTAGCATTGTCAACAACTGAGGCTGAGTACATGGCAGTGACGGAGGCAGCAAAGGAAACTCTGAGGCTGAAGGGTTTACTGGTGGAGCTTGGTGTGAGTCAACAAAGGGTTCAATTGTAGTGTGATAGTCAGAGTGCTATCTATTTGGCAAAGAATCAAGTGTACCATGCCAGGACGAAGCACATAGCGGTGAGGTTTCACAAGATCAGAGAGCTGATCACTACAGGTGAGATTGATCTAGTGAAGGTGCATACACAGGAGAATGCAACTGATATGCTTACAAAGTCAGTCACAGTGGAGAAGTTCAAACACTGTTTGGACTTATTACAGGTCGCTTCATGTTAAGTTTGCCGAGATTGTTGTTACAGGTGGAGTTGCAAGACTGAAGTTCTTCAAGTGGGTGATTGTTCGCCAAGGTGGAGATTTGTTGAGATGTGGCTCAAATTCAGTGGGGCATCTTCGGGTCCGTAACAGTAGTATGAGCAGGTGTTCCTCAGGTACAGTCGTGAAGGAGTGCGGAGGCCATTGTTCTCTGCGGCACAGATCAAATCGGCGAGGTTCGGGCTGGGTCGGGTGGTACTGGACAGATCGGTCGACCGCTCTGGCCAGAGCGGTCGACCGACCAGTGCAGGGTGCGGTAGAAGACCACCCTGGGAAAAGCGATCGATCAATTTTCCTGGGCGGTCGACCGATTCTCAACCCAGCCCAGCAGGGGCCAGTCTGTGAAAAGCGGTCGACCGATTTGACTGGGTCGGTCGACCGCTTCCGGCAGGTCCAATTTTGGACAGTTTCCTCGGTTTGCTTCTTTGTATTTAAGGCCATGTTTTTTGGACTAGGGTTGTAGAACGATTCTTCATAGGAAAAGGCGAATGTAGGGAGGTTGGGCTCCATGTAGTAGGTTTGGCACATCGCCAATCCGAACCACGTAAATCTTGTGTCTTGTCTCTTCTCCTTCTCTCTGTTTCTGCTGTGTTTGTGTTTTTCATCTTGCATATGTCCGATCTCGAGCTTGAAGGTGAGGCATCAGAGGGCATTTCCACACAACACAAAGACTTATAACTGGTCTAAAGTCAGAAAAGGATGATGGCTCTTTGACCTTAGGTACTAAAGTGATTAAAGATGATGAAGTAAAACCCACCTTAATTGGTACTGCAGGGAACCCAGCAAAGAAATCCCGCACCGCTTGCACCATGTACATCTCGGCCAATGATATGGTCAACAAGCTGTAAAGAAATACCCAGAAAAGCCATCTGGACCAGGCGCACTTGACCCCTTCATGGAGAAAAACCACTCCTCCTCACTCAGCATTGCACATAAATAAATATTCTGCTCCGTAGTTACAATAGAAGTTATACAGTCTAAAAGATGAGCATGAATGGCAGTGTTCCTCTCAAGTCACTCTACAGCTTTCTCTTTTAAAATCTCTTGATCTGAGGTCCAAGCCTCAGAACCATCCACCTTTAAGCGCCTGACATAGCTCTTCCTCCGATTATTTTGAATAGTGGCATGATAGAAAGCCGTATTCATGTTTCAACCCAATCAACCCTCGATTTCTGACACCATAACACCTCCTCCCGAGATAGCTAGGGCTTGACGCAAAAAGACCCGGGCAGCATTCAAGGCTTCCCTATTCATATCTGATGGTTTGAGTATCAAACAGATATTGCGCCATATATATATCCACCTCATCTTCTGCATCTTTAACACCTTACATGACAATATTACCAAAGACTGTTTTATTCCACACCCTTTCAACTTAACCTAAAGCCTCACCATGCCAATAGGATGATCAGATAAGGTACCCACCCAAGCATCCTTCACCACCGTGCAAAAAGTATCATGCGTGGTACGTCCACATTCTTTGAAGGAATAATCTGCTCGGGCTCCTGCTCGATTGGGCCATCCAGAGGTGCATCTATAGGGGCATGGTCAGATGGTCTGTGGAAATGGATTTTAAAATAAGATTAAAATCTCAGTTCTTTTATTCCTTTTATCATGTTTTCTCATGTTCTCATGGATGCGTATTGCAAATTCAAGTCCCGTCGGGTGCTACTCGAGCGATGGTGACGAGAGATGAATCGACAATTTGCATAGCACAGGCGTGTCAACCACCGAAGTGGCAACAAATGTTCTGCCTCTGAGAGTTGAAGAACTTTATGTCTATTTGCGCACCATTTGACTTCGTCAAACGAAAGTAAAGATCGGGTCAGGACCAAGATCCCGTCGTTTCCTAAATGCGACGACGTTAATTACATCTCTCTGAGAGAGAAAACCCTTGATTAATAGCCAGATTAGAAAGTCTCATGGCCTTAAAATGGAAACATCGGATAAAGGTGCGAAGTGCATGCTGAAGTAAAGCTGGAATAGCAACAAGAGAAATGTCTATTGAAAAGCATTTGGCTTATTGTGATTATTATCATCTTTTGTACAATTGTTGGAGGCTTTTGTTCATTTATTCATTTGATATTTGTCAATTAATGTCAATTGCATTCTCTTGGTTTCATTTAAAACATGATAGTTGTAGTTATGCTGGTGAGTCGGCAGGCTGCTGAGTCAGCAAGCTCAGTTGAGTCGGCAGACTGCTAAGTCAAGTGAGTTGGCAGATCCAGCTACAATCCTGAGTCGGTAGACTGTTGAGTCGGCAGACTGCTAAGTCAATTGAGTTGGCAGAACCTTGCTACAACCATGAGTCGGCAGACTACTGAATCGGCAAGGTTCTGCTGAACCAGTGAGTCGGCAGACTACTGAGTCGGCAGACTGCCAAGTCAAGTGAGATGGCAGATCCAGCTGCAACCATGAGTCGGCAGACCGCTGAGTCGGTAGGGTCCTGCTGAACCAGTGAGTCGGCAGGCTGCTGCAGTGCTGCCAAATCACCTAGCCAACATGGTTTTTTGAAGTCTTTAAATCATATAAAGTCTTTTAATCTCATAAGAATGCGCAAGAAAATTCGACAGCACCTCCCCTTACTCAAAGCGGAAGGGGAGGGCACGGTACTCGTCCACCATGATGGAGACGGCACCAAAACGAGGTGTTAGCCGCGTACGGCGTCACCCAAATGGCACACGGTACCGATTCCCGAGACGTGGCTACGAGGGAACCAATGAGTACTGGGACCGAAAATATGCATTCTCATAAACTAAGGCTTTCCGACTCATCATATATGAGGCATGCCGACTCACTGGTTCAAGTCTCTTCACTGATTCAGTGAGTCGGCAGTCTACTGAGTCCTTACCGACTCACCAGCCAGAAGCACTTAACGGTATAAAACTCGCGGGAAAAATTTGTCAGCATTTCCCCCGGACTCATGAGATGTGAGGGAGTTCACGGTATCCATCCACCACGAGGGCGATGGTGCCAAAACGGGATATTGGTTGTATACGGCACTACCTAAACGGCACATGGTACCGGTTCCCGAGACGTGGCTACAAGAGAACCGATGAGTACCGAGACCGAAAACAGTCCGGTGGACGATCCAATGATGTTTGAGTCTAGGAACTCAGGCATAGATATCATATTATCTAACCCAAGGCCTCATAGAGTCTCATTTCTATGTGAGTCGGTAGAAAACTGCTCTGCATGCGTGAGTCGGCAGCAGGCAGTTCTGCCTGCGTGAGTCGGTAGCCCTCATTTGCAAATGAATGGCATTCAATTCGCGACAGAACGGTGCGAAAAATTTATGGGAGGGACTGAGGTATATCCCGGTCAATTTTAGTTCTTTAGGCGGGCGAAATGCCGCACCGATCAGTGTTAAAAAATGTCGAAAGCTCACTGCCCAGGTGAGTCGGCAGCACCCAGTTCTACCAGCATGAGTCGGCAGCACCCATTTGCAAGGGGATGACACCCAACTCATGGCGGAACGGCGCGAAATTTTATGCAAGGGACTGAGGTATATCTCATTCATTTCCAGACTTTTAGGGGGGCGAAATGCTACACCGATCGGTCTCAAAATGTCTGAAGCCCACTGCCCAGGTGAGTCGGCAACACCCATTTGTGAAGGGATGGCGCCTAACTCACGGCGGAACGGCTTGAAATTTTTATGGGAGGGACTGATATATACCTCAGTCATTTCCAGACTTTTAGGCGGGCGAAACGCCACACCGATCAGTCTCAAAATGTCGAAAACCCACTGCCCAAGTGAGTCGGTAGAACCCATTTTTGAAGGGATGACGCCCAACTCACGGCGGAACGGCATGAAATTTTTATGGGAGGGACTTAGGTATATCTCGATCATTTCCAGTCTTTTAGACGGGCGAAATGCCGCACCAATCGGTCTCAAAATGTCGAAAGCTCACTGCCCAGGTGAGTCGACAGCAAACCTTCAATAGAGATCTGTTTGCTTACGTGGTTTTATCCGAGAAAACGAGGCAAACGCGGCACGGACACGGTGTTGGGGCCGAATACATCTCGTTCGAGTCCTAAGCGGGGCATGGGTATCATATTACCCAACATTTTGTGCTTGGACTCGGAATCGCAGTGATTCGGCAAGCCACATTCAAAGTTAAGAACTTGCAAAAATGGGAGGAATCTTGCTGCCAAGGGGGAAAATAGCGCCTCCATGATAGATTGGAGGGCTAGGATCAGTCCCATTTAGGAGCACTACAAGGAATGGACATTGATTTGTGGGCACCCTCAAGCTCACCTCCAGGTGACTCGGCAAGGCTCATTCAAAGGGGAAATGCAAGAACGCAGCTGTAAGGGGGGGGGGGGGGGTTCTTGCTGGGGAAGAACCCAAGGCTTTGAAAAAAAAACTCATAGGGAAGGGGGCACATGTACTTGCACAATAAATGTACAAAGAGATAACATCATTGCATTAAATAGAGGAACACATGCATCTCATACATCTAATATTCTATTCAAATAAAGAGAAGCATTAAATGTCCTTCTCATCCCAAGGGGAAAGGGAGGAGACATAAAGCATGACAAGATGTCATGATGGGACAAGAGATGGGGAGTGGAAGAGAAGAACATAAAAAAAAAACAAAGAAGAGCAACTTGGTATGCATGTTCTAACATGGTTACCTCATGTAAGAACAACTTTCTCTGAGCACTCTAATGCAAACCAACTCTAAATCTGGACAGTGTGACCAAAACATCTTCTATGACACCACTCCTGAGGAGATACTCATCAAACTTGGAGATGTACTCAAAACATAGATTTTTCATCTTGGGTTAACTTCTGTTATTGATCTAAGAGAGGCTGGTATAACAAGTACCTATGTGTTCCTCTCTCCTACTAGGAATCTCTCAACATTACTGGATGCCAGTGGTGGCAATACAATGGCAGTCACTTCTATAGGCGACGCGAGGTGATTTGTACGAGTGGCCAATGTAAGCTGACTGGCATTCACATCGTGCACAGGTATGCAATCTCCCAAACTCTCCCTTAGGGGAAGAGAGGGAGGGTGCATGGAGGCAACAATGGTGGCACACTAATGAGATGGCAATGTGTGTGGGCCAATCTGGTGTGCACATAGCACTGGCAGTGTGGCATCGTGCGAGGACAACATGGGGAAGGTGCCAATGAACTTGTAGGTGGGCGACCAACGATGCCTAAAGATGGAGAAGACATCACAACTTACTCTAATACCAAACTTGACATGGAAGGGAAGTCGAGAGAGGCATATCTTTTGCGGTGATGTTGGTGCTGCGAGGGCAGAGCAGAGAAAATGGGAGGCAGGAGTATCAGAATAACACGGCTTCATGTCGAAAGGTCTCACACCAGATAGCATCTCATTGGACCTTCCTCATGAAGGGTCTCTCTCTCTCTCTCTCTCTCTCTCTCTAGCTCTCAAAAGAAGAAGAGGGGGTAGGGCCATAATGCTATCAAAATCTTTCTATCATGTTCATAATTCTTTCATCTCAAAGATGCTCTCCTTACATAATGGGTAAGCTACAAGGAAAAAGACACTCATGCTCTCAACAAAACGTGGAAATAGAATCTCCTACCTAATGGGTTTAAAAGATAAAAAGGTCCATGACTCTAATGGGTCTAAAACAACCTAAACCCACTAATCAAAGATAAATATCACATGGAATGACAACTTAAGTACATAAGGTAAGATGACACAGACAAATAAAATGACACAAAAATTACATAAAATGACAACCACCACCACATGAAATGATGTCATAGGTTCATATCTACTAGCCATAAACTCCATGCAGCGAATTGACGATGTAAAAAGTCGCCATGTCTACGTACTCTAGTCATAGACTTTGAGCAGGTCCTAATACTGGTGTCCCCACCGACTGGCCTATTCATATTTCATGTTAGTTGGGACTGACTGAAGGTGAGTAACCTTCTACACTTGTATACTTTTATCAGGATCATTATTTCTTCTGTGAGAATAACTATATATGAAGTGTCCATTTAACAATTTAAAAAAGTAGGAAAAGAGTGGATTAGATTGAGATATTGTGAAGGCAGCCTTCGCAATGGATTGAAGCGAAGCTCATCTGATTGTTTAATATCTATTTCTTCGAATTGTTTGTTTGAAGGTGGCGTGATGAATATACGAAAGTATATGATTAATCTACGTAAGTGACAAAATATAAAATAAAACGGGGGGGAAAAGGAACTAATTAAGAAGACTCATGTATTATTAGTTTTGTGTCGACTCTTGTCATGCCCATGTTCATCATTCGTTCATATGGAAATGTGTCCACTATGTCAACATTAATTTACTGTACATAAATATTGCTCCACATGGTAGCATCTCCACTGCGAAAAGAGCAACAGATTTCTCACACCGCGCATATGCTACAAGAATTATTGCTTGGTAGAGCAACGTAATGATGAGGTGGTTCTAAATTGAATTAATTTGGTCTGTCTTGTACTTCTCTCTCAGGTTTCAGGAAATCGTTCCTTTAAATGCAGGGAATGTTCTGGTGGTTGAGGACAGCGAGCCCGCCGCGAGGTGGCTCTCCCTCATCGGCCAGGCGCTCAACAAGCCCGAAGGCCGGCCGTCGTTCGAGGACGACCTCTGCGATTCCTACACCCGCAAACAAGTGCAGGCCGTCGCTCCCAAGGACAACAAATCGCCCTCTGGGAGCGTTGGCGGCCGCCTCTTCTTCCAGAAGCCCAACCACAAACTCCTCAGCCAGAGCTACCGTGCCGTGGACGGTGCCGCCCTCAAGACCTGCAACTGCTCAGTATCGGACTCCGCCGGCGGCCGGAACCCGATGCGGAGGTTGAGGGAGTTGATGAGCATGGCGGAAGAGGGGCCCGACGAGGACCCCGAAGCGAACCCCTTGCCCCCCATGAACTACTGCCTCATCTCCAGCAAGCAGATGGTCGGCATCTTCCTCTCCGTCTGGGTCCGCCGCGAGCTTGTGCCGCACGTTGGGCATCTCCGCTCGTCCACCGTCGGGAGAGGGATCATGGGTTATCTCGGGAACAAGGTCAGATTGATTAGTACAAATCCATTGACGCGTTATTCAATTAAACGAGTATATATATATATATATATATAATAGTTATACATATTATATGTAGAGATCTATATATATATATATATATATAGGCGTGGTACTCACTTATGTGTGTGAACAACCAACTCATTTACTACCTTACCTATCCAGACAGATTTATATAAGTATTTCTCAGAACTAATATGATCAAACTAAAGTTGTTTCACGTACTTTTTTTTTCCTCCTAAGAAGTTTACAAGGTTTATGGTGGCAGGGCTGCATAGCAATAAGCATGTCGTTGTACAGGACCACCTTCTGCTTCGTCTGCAGCCACCTGGCCTCTGGCGAGAAGGAAGGAGACGAGCTCAAAAGGAACATGGACGTTGCGGAAATCCTCAAGAACACCCAGTTCCCAAGGATATGCAAGACCACCTCAGTACGGCGCAGTATCCCCGACAGAATTCTCCAACACGAGTAGGTCCTCCGAGCTCATGATCTTTAATAATAAGTAGAGCTAGCTAGCTACCCAGCACCAATTTTTCTTCCGTAAACAACATACAGAGATCTGAGAAAATCCTCTCTGGTTTGATGTCTACATGACCGCAGTCATGCGATATGGCTGGGTGATCTGAACTATCGGGTCGCACTGAGCTATGCTGAGACGAAGGCGTTGTTGGAAGAAAATGAGTGGGAGACTCTTCTTCAGAGGGACCAGGTACGTTATCATCTTACAGATGACCACCCTCTGGCTGAGCCAGAATGGTTCATCAAAATTGATACAATTCCTTAATTCTCGGATCCTCCCCCCTCCGTTTTTAATTAGTTTTCTGATCTTTTATTATGGAATCCTTAGTTTTCGACCTCTGTAAAGTTTCATGTTTTATTGATTATCCCCTCCAGAGTACATGTGTGTTTATTATAAACCCTCAAAATTAATCTCAAAGTTTTCTTCTTATTTTTATCGAAATGCGTGGCAATGCCATTACGACCAAATCCTGAAAATTGTTACGAAAAAACTCTACAAGGAAGGAAAGGTATAATTGGGGAAGTTCATAGATAAACACATGCATAAATTGGAAGAATTGATGTTGGAAGCTAATTAAAATCCCTCTTTTGTATTTTGGAAATTTTCATGCATCTACCACGAATGGATATTGGCAAAGTGTCCTTTCGTGGTAGCGGCATATTATATATCTGATGCCCGAAAGCTTCGTCACAGCTGAGGATTGAGAAGGACGCAGGAAGGGTGTTTAGGGGGTGGCACGAGGGGAAGATCTACTTCGCTCCCACCTACAAATACTCGTACAATTCAGACAGCTACGCCGGGGAGAACGTGAAGTCAAAGAAGAAGCGAAGAACTCCAGCCTGGTAATATTATCCATGGCCCCGATAATTCTTCACGCAAAAATGCATACCCACCAATTAATTTACCATTAATTAGTACGTACTACGAAGGGGATGGTGTTCATCTAATTTTCTCTTTTAGATATGTAATTTCCCATAGAAATTAAAGTCTAAAAGAACCTTCCAGACTTGTCTGCAGGTAGGGTGCATGATAACTAAGGGGGTAAGTCTTCATAATTAATAATCTCGTATGAAACATGCTAGCTAGTGAATAAGACATTTTTTCCCCGGCCCCCTTTAATCACTCTTCTATTTTTTTCCCTTGTGAACCTTTTCACTGTCTATTTGATGAACTTGCAGGTGTGATCGCATACTGTGGCATGGCGATGGAATCGAACAGCTATCATATGTCAGAGGGGAGTCGAGATTCTCTGATCATAGGCCGGTGTGCGCCGTGTTCTTGGTCGAGGTAGAGACGCAGAAAACCAGCAGATGCAGGAAAGGCTACTCCAGCGTCGGCTCCAGTGCTGAGTATGACCGTTGTGTACCCAATAGACATAGCTTCTGTGAGTAAGAAATAAAAAGAATAGAATGTGCTTTCCTTTGTCTAGAGTAATCGTTACCGAAACTAGTAATTGTGGTTTATGTGCTGCGTCCTAGCCTCGTATATAAGACACCTAGCCAACATTCTTGTGCACTGCAAAAGACGGTACATAATTACCTACTTTCTCCACCACCACCCCACAACATTTTTCTTTACTTCTTGACATGTAAATATGGTGACAAATTTTTGGTAGCAGACAACGCCTGGGCTGAACTAATGATAATGGGTATGAAAGGTCGACAATAGGGATAAAAAGACTACAGATGGTGTTTGGGGGCTCTCTCAAATATAAGCACTTCAAAACTTGTATAAATTTTCAGCTTAGGTAGTTCGGGAGAATAAATGAAAATTTCTTCTAGCATACACATTATTTCAGATGCGCAATTATTCTGTTGGGTTGACCAAACTCCTTCCCTTCCTACTTTTCTGGATATGTACCCTGATTCTGTTCTTTCTCTTCTTTGTCTGGAAGCGGCCATTCCTGGCCAATCTGGTGATTGATCTCCCCCATCATCATAACAAACAATAATAATAGAAAATCTCTTCTTGATGAAGAAAGTTTCAATTTTCCAGTCTTCCCCTCCGACCTGACTGTAATATAACTAGAGAAAAGCTGCTCCCGGTCTACAGAATAATGTGAAGGGACAAATTTGGGGGCTCGCTGGGGCCAGATCCACACGAGATTGAGATTGGGTTGGACCCCAAATTGACTTGGCATTGGTCGATTCCAGACAAATGCGACGTTAAATAGTTCGTCTTCTTCTTAAATGGGATAATCGCATACACGATCATAATTGCGAAGATATGCCACTACGTAAGGATTTGTATAAAAACACCCACTCTTCTTAAGCACCACAATCTATCGTCAAATGTACACAACTAATTGAAGTTAAACCTTAACTGTAATTAAAAAGAATTTTCCCCTAATGTCTCTGCTTGTTAATAGAAAATTAACCTTATATACCACAAGTAGATTATTGCAAATAACATTACTATATAAACATAAGCACACAACACTCTAGTATTAGTGTCATGTATTTTGTGACAGCAACTAACTACATTAATATTTCTACAAATTTATGCAGTAGGGCTATTTTAGCTAATATGTACATTGTCAATTCTATAATTATGAACACAAGAGGGGCATATTTGCAAATATCTGTGTGAAAATTTAGTACCACTAATTACTAAATTAGACAAGGGGTGCCGATGTTTCAGAAAACTAGGTGAAGCTTGATCTTCCTTTCCATTTTTTTGGTGAACAAATGGCCAGCCGCATCCCTTCTAGAACACCTGCCTTACCATCTCATTTTTTTCAGTAACTTCTGCCCTTGCTTAGACATTTTTTTTTAGTCCTCCAAGTCGACAACTGGTTAAATTTTATTTTGAAAGTGGATAGTATCACAAATATATTAATGAAATTGAAAATAGAATATACAAAATAGGTTGGATGTACTAAAATACAACTCGCCACCATCTATACAATGGAATGCATGTTTAATGTCTCACTCAGATCGTGTGGCAGAGCTAAGTCTCCAATAAACCTAAAAGATAATAAGTAGAGGAATTCACATTACAAAAATTAGCAGCACATTCCATTCCTTAACTCTAAGACGGGAAATGTTTTAACCTCAAGTGATCAGGTAAAAAGGTTACTAGACAAATGTTGGGACCTCGCATCTGCGATGTCTGCTTAGCAGGAGTGGGGCCCGCGCCCTAGCCAATCCTATATTAGTTGGGTAACTTTTTTACCTAGTAAGTCAGATAAAAAGTGGTTCTCCCCTGAGGCATATAACAGGCATGTGAAATTCTTCTAAATATCTAACTGTGCCCCCCCCCCCCCCTCACCTATCCAGAGGGTGACATGTGGGATGAGCCACTAGATCGTCCTATCTACTTTGAAGGGCCACGGCCTATTCCACCTCCTAAATAGTTGCTAGACATGTGTGCTAATGGATGCCATAATGAGTCCTAACTGCCTCTCTCCATACTCTCTATGAATAGGAGCAACTTACAAAGAGGTGGTCAAGTGACTCGTCTTCCTCCCCACACAAGACATAGGTTTACTGAATATCTAGAATAAAACGACACAACTTGTCTCACATTGGTGGTCTCCCATGAGAGATTCTCCAGATCAAAAGCTTCACCTTCAAGAGATTCTTTGGGAACCAAACTTCATCATGCAAACAGTGTCGAGCCCCTCCATTTGAAAGGATGCGGTATGCAAATCTGACGACGAAGCGACCTCCCTTCTCCCACCTCCAACTCCACCCATTCTCTCTGTCAAATGGTTAAAATGGAATGAGATAGGCTAGAAGGTTCTAGAGTTGCACCATTTCGTCATGCCTAAGATCCCTCCTAAAAGTCGTATCCAAACCCTCCCAATAAGAGAGGGTTAAACGCCCGGACTATTATTGTCCTAAGGGGTCCGTTGAGAACTGAAAACGAGTAGGGAATAAATCCTGTAGTGCAAAGTCCCCACACCACTTATCCTTCTAGAAAAGGGACTTGTCCCCCCTACCAAGACATACCTTGGCTCCTGATGAAAGAACATCCATGCATTAATGAGAATAGCATGCAAGAGCAGAGAGGTGTCGGCACTAACAATAGGATGGACGTCCCAAAGTCTATTCCTACTGAAGTATCTTTATCTAATCAGCATGGCCCATAGTCCCTCCTCTTCGGTTGTAACACCCGGGAATTTTGATAATTAGAAAATAAGAGATAAATCGAAAAAGGATTAATTAAATTAGAACGTACGCACCATTATCGCATATGTATAAACGTATTTAAAAATTTGGTAAAAATAATAGTTATTCTTTAAAAAATATTCTCTAATGACCCATCAAGAAATTTGGTCCAAGAAAAATCATTTGGACCAAGTTTAAGAATTATTGTGACTTATTATCGTAATTAAAGAATAAGTCGGAGAACCCATTATCATGTGTACAAAAGCGAATCATAAATTAAAATAAACACATTGGTAAACTCCAAACAATGTGTTAACAGCCCATCATGGGATTTGGAGCAATGGACAACTTTTGGCCCATAAATAAATTCAAGTAAGAAAATATCATAGAAATTTGTAGGTTTAATTGGGTTTGAATTGGAAAAACCAAGTAGGGATAAAAATTAGTTTAATGGACTCCTAAAACTACCCAAATTCATGCACAACTATAATAGGACGTTTCCTAATAGATTTCCTACTCATACTGGGATGGGAATTCTCCAATGAAGGAAGGGATTAACCAAACTCGGAATTCCCCAATTCCTAGTTACATTAGGACTCCAAACAACCCTAAATCTATAAATACTCTCCCTAAACTCCTTGGGGACGAGTTTACCATATGTTGGGGACGTGAGGAGACTAGCAAGGGCACCATATGAGGAGGCATTCGCCCCCACCCAAGGCTTCTTCCCCAACTCATGCTTTGTACAACCTGTGCAAAAGACTCCCCTTAGGAGCGATCAAAGGTAGGCGATCTCGAGCTCAAACTTAACATGACATATACCATCTGAAAGGTCTTCAAGTCTACTTTCATTTGCCACTATTTTGCCCAATGTTGATTGGCTATATTAAGAGTATTAAGCATTTTTCCATCGTCGCGCAGCTTTAGAGCGTTTCTTGTTAACCTCATGATTCACGCATCCCTAGGTCAAATTAGGTGAAACCAAAGCCATAGAATTCTTCCTCTCCAAGTTTCCAACAAGTTTCATGTTTAGCATTTCATCTAAAAACACGAGATCCTTAGTTTCGAGCCAAAACACGAGATCGCGCAACCCAGTTCGCAATCTGTATGCCTGTTTGAATCGTGACCAGTCCCGTGGTCGCGATTCAGTGACTTAAATGGCGACTACTAAATTGGTCGCTAATTTCACATATTTTTTATAATTTCCAGTTGACCAAACATGACTTATAGGTTTACCCTAACCCCCATGTGCTTTGTTTTGCATGTTATTTCGGTTTTCGATCATTTGTGAACCGCGATGACTCAACCCATCGCGATTTTCAGTCGGATCCACTTTATGTCCCAGAAAACCATGTTTTTCTGTATAAACCATGGAGATCTACAACGACTAAACCCGTCGCGATTTTTGAAGTATACCCATGACTTTTTCAATCAGTCTAGGCCGTATGTCTTGCATGTTATGATTACTAGAAAGTATTATTCAATCTGTCAAGTGGCCTAAAAGTTATCGATCCATGTAAAAGCTATAATAATATGAAATTCTATTCTAATTGTTCCTAATGAACTTCTTGATTCCATCTATCATGTGATTGCTATATTCTACCTTCATGATCTAGCTTGATATTAACCTGAAAGTATATCATGTTAATAGTGCAGAAATCATGTTATTGAAATTTGGGTTGTTTCCATGTCATGCGTTCATATTAATTGCTTTCCGCTATATTTTAAACCGATGGATTGTGGATCATGAGACACGTTCTACACTATACGATTGCACAATAGGCAGCCCTTTTCTTGGGGGATTGGAAACTCTCGGTTGGTCATTCCGTACTGGCAGACTAGAGACCTTTTCACTAAAACCTCCGTAAATCTCCGTATTCCGTGGATTCTATCATAGAGACCGAGTTGGTTGTACCATTGAAGTTTCCAGAAGATAGAAAACACTTACGTTCTCATCTACTTCTCGTGAGAGTGATTTTGTTACATGGAAACCAAGCCATTAAATGTAAATATTAAACTAATAAAATTAAGTTGTTATGCTACCGAAATTTACTCTGGATCATGTCCATTTATCTTGTTATTCTTATAATCATTGACATGATCTTGAGTACATAACTGTTTATTGCTTGGAAATCATATTGGCCATAAATGAAATAGAATTACCAGAAATGATTAGAACTTCGGTTCATGACTGATGCCTGTGCATATAAGGACCCAGTCTAGCCCTAGGAGGAGCACCCTAAATACTTATAATCGCGAGAGTATATGATCCAATGAGGTGTCTGACAATCACGTAAATAAGTGCAAGATTGATTTGGGTAATTTTCACATTGTTATTGAATGATTGATTGATTGATTGAATTGCTATAAGTGAAATGGCCAAATCTATTGTAAATATCATTATTATTGAATCCAATACATCAATGTCCACCGGAATTCTATATAATTTAACTTGTGCTATTCACCGTACATGCTATAGATTATTGAATATCTTCTATTTGACAAGTGATCATAATGTCATCCATCTCATTGTTAATTGTTCCTTCTCTCATGGAATTGGTCATCAGATTTTGTTTACTAAATCGTTCTCGTACATGTCATACCTTTGGAAGTTGTTCCATATAATTATCATGATCGTCTTGCCATGAGTATTGCATATTAGTATCTTGCCTGATAAATTGTTAATACACGTAAAGCATACCCGCACCATGAGATATAAATCCTATTGGGCGTTAGCGTGCTCACCCCTGCTTCTTGCACTATTTCAGGTGATGATTATGAGGAGATAGAGAATGATGGGGCTGGGGAAGAGTGAAGAGCTTCTCAGAGCGTACCTATCATGTCAGCCAACATGCTTAGAGTTAATAGAGTCTGGAATAGTTAGTTTACTTCTTCTTGAGTCATATGTACTTGAATTCCAATGATGGGCCCTGTGATTGGTTCTTATGATGAAAGGTTCTAAGTTAGTTTTATTGGAAATGAAGTAAAGAATTGTTTTGCTGGCACAATTATTATCTCAAGTCTTCCGTTGTATTTAGTTGTCGCTCTGAATTACTCAACTATTGATACTTGTACTTGTATCGCTCTCTCGATATTTAATTACCATTGCTAAATTTCAGGACGTGACATCAATCCCTATCCTCCATAACCGCTTGCACAAGAGGACCAAGTTGATGATGTTCTTGAGACCCAGACATCCTTGTATCTTGCTAGCAACTAACCTCCCCCATGCAATATCGTGCCACCCCCTGCATCACCCACCACTACCATGCCAAAAGAATCTACTCCGGATAGACTCAATCTTCTTCACCATCAGCATGTTGAACATAGATAGAAAATAAGTCCACAAACTATCCAACAGTAAACTACACAATATCACCATGCCTTCAAATGACAAAGCCCTAGCCTTTAATCTTGCCAGTCTAGACTTAAACCTGTTGATGTGGGCTGCCAATCTTCACACCTAAAAGCACATAGGGTAAGAGAAAGTCCCAAGTAAGAGATTGAGAACTTACCAATCTTACATCCCAGCAAACATGCCACCCTCCAAAAGACCCTATCCGAAAGGTTCATCCCTACCAAAAGACAATTTTTGAAGTTGACCTTGAGACCTATTATCTCCTCCAGTATTTCTAATAGTAACCTAGTCATGAGCAGCAACTGCTCCCTTAGCAGGTAACAGGGAACAAAATGATATCATCCGCATAGTATAGGTATAAGATGTCTAGCCCCTTGAAATCCTATGAACAAACCCGCTACTTCCACCCTCTACTGCACTGCTCAACACACTTGCAACCAAAATAAAAAGGAGAGGACAAAGGATCTCTCTAGTAGAGTCCCCAACAACTGTGAAACCATAAGGAAGGCTTCCCATCAATGAGGATCGTAAAGGATGTCGAGAAAATATACATCTCGATCCATCTAATCCACTAATCCCCAAAGTCCATCCTATCCAAGACATCAAAAGGGCACTGCCAATTCCCCCTTTTATATACCTTCCCAAAGTTCATGTTCAAAAATAGGCCTTTTCTCTTCTATTGCTTCATAGCAAACAGACATTCATGGGCCACCAAGAAAAATTGTCCAACATATGCCCCCTTTACAAAAAGTCAATAAAATGGTCAACTAACTTGTCCATGACAGTAACCAACCTTCCTACCATAACATTGAATATGATCTTGTATGTGTCATTCAACAAACTAATAGGTCTGAAGTCTTAGAACTCCCGAGCACCATTCTTCTTAGGGATGAGCATTAGAAAAGTCTTATTGATATCCCCTAAATGTGCCCTCCCCTCTTGGAACTCCCGCATAGCTACCATCAATACACTTCTAATGATGAGCCAACACTTCTGGAAAAAAAAGCAATAGAAAAGCCATCCAGACTAGGGGCCTTATCATCAAAAAGTAAGAGGATTGTTGTCACGCCCCCGAAATTTAGGTATCATAATTGTGGCAAAAATTCAGAAATCTAAAGACTCGAATTCAACAACATAAACCTTAACCAAAACACCTCAAGTCACACCAGGGCGTGACATTCAAGTTAAATGGAAATGAAATAGAAAGTCAAGCCTTAACCACACAATTAGGGCCCAAAATTTTGTTGACTCAGGTGATAAAACTCCTCAACAGGAAAGGTTCATTCTCATGCAATCATAATAGCTCCTCCATCGCATGATTCACACAAAGATTAACCATAACATAATTCCTTCATTTATTGCATGGTTTAGTTCAATCACAAATTTTCAGAAGAAAAACTCTCCTCACAGATCCGACCATAGTGGTTTACAAGTATAATACATGATTCACTTCACACATCAAAAATTCAGAAATAAAAATGCTCCAAAGTGCTTCCAAGCTCTCCACACAATGGGGCAGTTACACACTAATCATGCTCCAAATTATCAGAAATGTTAATAAGTTTATGAGCAAACTAGCCCATAGGATTTATATCTCATGGTGCGGGCAAATTATAAGTAATTAACATTTTAACATGATGAAACTCAAGGATAACAAGTAGGAGATCAAGACAAACATGAAGCATGATTATAACAGGCAAGAGTTTCATACTATAGGAATTCAAGGCGAATCAGGCTAATTATCATGTCATGAGAATCGATACACAAGTCAAGCTATGATCCAATCAAACATGTAGCATAAACAAGAAATTGGTCATTTACAAACGAATCAAACTTATCAAGTCAAGTAAGAGGAGTCAAACATATCATATCAAGTAGGCACATCGTGCTTCATTCATATCATATAACAAAAGAAGCTTTCCAATGTTGCATACATATGGATGTCAATGCTAAGCATCACTCAAATTTGTTGATCCATACTCCCTAGGTTATCAAGTACGTCGGGACGCTCCTCCCCAGGACCGGATGTAAGACCCAGCCCTCTCGAGCCCTTAGCCATGTTCTCATGGTCGCGACGGACCCCCTGGTCACGACATTGTTGCGCCAGAGGAGCCGGTTGCGACATGCTTTTGGTCGCGGCACACCTAGCCGTCGCGTTATTGACGCGACGGGGGTGGGCGTCGCGTCCTTGTCACGGCGTCTGGAGGCGACATGACTTCGTTCTGACTATTCTGACCGCTATCCTTTCTATCAGAATGGCCTTGTCGGGTGTCAAACGCATACGACGTTGACTCGACTTGGCAAGCCGTCGCGTTATGGTTTTCCCGGTCTTCGAGATTTGACCACTTTTGGTGTCGCACCGGGGCAGGCGGTCGCGATGGTCATGACCTGCACGGTGGTCGCGACATGGTCGATGTCGCGCCGGCCCGACCCGTCGCGTCTCTGGGCCCATTGGTTCAAAACCAATACAGGCAACCCATTTCCCCCTCTCTCCTTCCTTTCTTCCCTTCTTCTTCTTCTTCTTCCTTCTTCCTCTCCCGAGCTCTCTTGTGTTCTCTGACTCGTTCGTGGTGCTCGTGGTGAGGAGGTGACGTCTGCTTGGTGTAGGCGACGTCCGTGTGATGCTAGGAGCGAGGAGGAGGTGGCCATTCTGACGTGAAGGTCCTAACGGGTCGGCTCTACTCATTGAGGTAAGGACCCCTCTTTTCCCTCTCGTTCTAGCATGCTCCCCTTCCCCTTGAGGTTCTTGTTTTCTCGTTGTGCTTGGGGTTAGTGGGGGTGAGATCCATGCTCCATGGTCGTGGGGTTCTTCGCGCGTAGGAACTTCTGGTGCAATGCATGATTCGTGGGGTTTGAGGGTGGTTTGCTTTATTTACTTGCTTTCCTAGAGTCTCCATGCTCCTCTCCTCCGAATGGCACCATTTTTGTGAGTTTTGGAGTGGTTTCTGGGAGGACTGTATAGGGACCCCCTCGATTGAGATCTCAACCGGTCTGAAAGTCGCGATGATGTCACGGCACATGCATCGACCACAACAGCTTCGGCTGTCGCGGCGAGCATGGGCGTCATGACATTGTCGCGATCGACCTTGGCATCGCGAAAGTGTCGCGACAGCCAGGGGCGTCGCGACAATATCAGATACAAGTAAGTTCTTGCGAAGTCCATTTCTCATGGCGTCTTCACCGCTTTCGGTTCTTTCTGTACCCGTGGCACCAATGCTAGTTCCTAGTACGGTCCTACACTAGTCGTTCGTCCAGCGCTCGGCACCTGAAGGCTTGTCCCGTAAGAGGTTGTTATCATTTACCTGGGACCCCTATCCCCGTGCGCCCATTGAGGTAGTGCTGCAGGCGACGGGCGTGCTCGAGTCACAGACTCTGGAGCGGAGGGGAAAACGGTGGTTAAGACAGTGGCACTGAGTTGTTTACAGAGCTCTCTTGGTTGGTCTGGGACGCCGAGGTCGTTTGAAGTTCTTCCCGGCACAGGCTAGTCAGTCCTTCTCACTACCTCACTCTTTATGGCCCTGAAACCACCTAGAGAGGCCAGACGTGGGACCATAGTCCGGCCAGACTACAGCAGTTTCTATTGTGTTACTTTGTGTTCCTACCCCCACTCTGAAGAGACGTGGAGGTTTGGACCTGGGTCGAGATTTGTGTTCCTACCCCCACTCTGACGAGATGCACCTGATCGGTTGACTAGTGGTAGTGGTTTCCGTAGCTAGTGTCGCTTGTCCTGGAAGGGTTCTCTCTGTCTATGGTTACAACCATGTGGTGGTCACGACGTGCAGGTCGTACGGAGTTTCTAACCGTGGTGTCCTTTCGTACTATTGCTAGTTAGTTAGCTTTGCTTCCGCACTTTCCTGTGTAGCTTAGAATATATAACTGTTGTCATTTACTTTGATTATATATATTTTCTCCCGCCTGTTAGAACCAGTAGGAGATTGGTAGTCCTTACTGAGCTTCTGTTGTAAAGCTCATCCCTTCTTTTTCCAGGTGAGACTTCTCAGCAACGGCCGGGTGCACGTCGGGCGAAGGCGATGGGGCGGTAGTCCTCGTCCCCGTAGCTATCAGTGGTATCCCCCTTCTGTTGTACTTCACCCTCGGGGTATGCCCCTAAGGGCTCTGTTCTTCCCTTCCTTACTTGTACTCGTTGTATGTGTGTTGGGACTGTACCTAGAGCGTTACGCAGCGGTCTCGCTCTTCTCTCTGCTTCTGCGTATGTGCTCCTAGTTCAGTAGTTGACGTTTATCTCCTTTACATATTCTGTTAGACTTGTTTATAGCCCTTCCGGATCCCCGAATCCATGGGCAGCGACGGCGAAAATCGGGTCCTCGACTGTGGCCGAAGGTTGGGTTCTCGAGGTCATTACAGTTGGTATCAGAGCGAGAGTCTAACAGGACTTGTAGTGGATTTAAACTGCAACCAGGAAGTCCCAACAGAAGTACAAGTACACTGCTAGCTGCCCGAGTTAGTGTCGTTAACCTTGTTGGTTGTGTGACGTGCAGGATATGGCTCTGCGCAGGCATAGGCAGGCTAGAGAGCTGATAGAGCAGCAGGGTGAGTCAAATATGCTCGCGCCAGGTCAAGTTCAAGAGGATGTGTCGGCAGAGGAGTTAGTAGCGCAACCACATGAGTCAGGGGTAGCGGCAGCACAGGGTGGGCAGCAGCAGCAGCAATGGCAGCAGCCCCCACCACCACAGCACGAGGCTTGGTTCCCCATGGCCGAGCAGTTTTTCACGGCCATGCTCTAGGGGACATGGCAGCCAGGGCAGATGGCAAGGGGAGGTCAACCGCCAGTACCTCCCCCAGCAGTACCAAAGCAGCAGGCAGATCCGCAGGTAGTGCAGCCAGTAGTTCAGCAAGCGTCGGGTACTAGGAGTACCAGAGTCAGTAGGAGGAGGACGGCTGTCACTAAGGATAGGATCGCTCTCTTGGAGAGATTCTTGCATCTCCGACCACCAACATTCTTTGGCGACTATGACCCAGACAAAGCTGAGAGTTGGACGCATGAGTTCGAGACCATGGAATGCACCGAGGAGGATCAGGTGAGATTGACAGTGTACCAACTGAAGGGACCAGCCCATGAGTGGTGGAGAGTTCAGAGGTAGACACACTTCCCAGGGCAACGACTAGATGAGGTTTCTTGGCAGCGGTTCTTGGAGGTCTTCCACGGCGAGTATTTTCCTGATTACACTCGACGTAAGAGACGGGATTAGTTTCATGAGTTGGTTCGGGGTGATTTGAGGATTGCTTAATATCACCAAAGGTTCATCAGGTTGTTGAGGCATGTTCCTCATGCTGCCGGCAGTGAGTAGGCTTGTGCAAAGAGGTTTATTACAGGACTGAGGCCATATTTGCGGTGGGGCGTGACCGCTCACATGTGTGCCACTTTGGGAGTGGCAGTGGCTAGGGCCACCGCCCTGGAGAGAGAGACCTGGCAGCCCCAGCAGCAGCAGCAGAGAGGAGCTTCCTCTAGGACCACACCGTACCAACGCTCTACAGGTAGTCGTGGTTGTCACGCCCCGACGCGGAATATCGGAGCGCGAAGGCAATTGCAAGAAAAGGTATAGAGCGAGTACTAGACATCAAACCATTGCACATTGAAGAATACTAAAGCAAATCTTTCTCATTAATAACTTTTCCAATGTCTAGTTACAACCACTAATATCAGAGCCATTCTATAGGGCCCAATTGCATTGCAATAAAAGGAAATAACTAACTACAACTCTAAGATAACATAATGACTCAAGGGTACTCCTGGCTTCACTCTTGGTCATTCCCCTCCTCGTGAGTGTATGTGTCATCCTCGGTCTCACCTGAGAACACAACATCAAATAACGTAGGGTGAGCGATAATGCCCAGTAGGACTTAAATCTCAGGCTCAAGCAGGCTTTAAATAATTAACGCATTTAATGGCAGAGTATCTAAAGATAACCGGTACAAGAGGGTCAAATATAGCAAGAGACAGCACACATGTAACGGGATAGCACAATAGCACGAAATCGAGTAAAAATAGCACAAGTATCGAATATAGCACGAATAGCAGGATGGCCATAGCACAACTAGCACAAGTATGGTAATAGCACGACGAGTATAGCACTTTTTTGTCATGCTAGACATCGAGAGAGTATAGCACATTTTGTGTTTTGATTGTCATATAGATAGTCGAGATAGATAGCACTTGAGTGTAATGCCAAACACTCTGATCATTTAACTCCTATGGGCACTAGCACTTTCGGGCGCACATCCCAGGACCAGATCGGGCCCTTTATATATTGTCAGGCATTGGTTATATTGTTTATCTTTAGACAATCAGTCAATGGCCAATATAGAGTACCAAGAAGTAGATGAGAGCACTAGATGAACAGACGAGATAGTAGAGTGAACGTGAATAGATGAGCGAGTAGAGTACAGATGAGAGCTAGTGGACATTGCACGTAATGCGACGAGTAAACAGGCGATAGTAACAGTTGCACAACACGCGCACTTGATGTTGGCAGTCAGGTGGAACTCATGACCCTACCACTGGCCATATTAAGCACAGGTCCAGAGGTCCGGCGTGTTTCAAGACGAGAGTGAACTTCTAATAGTCGTTTGGATCATATCGATCCCTAAAGGTGTAATGGGTGTTAGGGTACAACTGGCTCGTCGACCATGTGGGAATCCATGATCAGAGGAGACTTATGGAGGCCTTGTGCAAGGGTTCACTAGTCCGGCGAAAGGAATATCCGACGGAGAGTTCACCACAAGCCAAGTAAAGTGTGTATATAAAACAGGTACTCGACGTCCTAGAGGAATTCTAGAATAGTGGAGCGTCGATATCGATATATAAACAACGCAAGAAACGAATACAAGTCCTTTAAAATAGGGCAATTTATATACTTTATTGCAATAAATTTTCAGATACATTATGAGATATTTTGTGCCAAATTTCAGCCATATATGGATGGTTCATGTGTGTGCATGTGTAAGAGAAATCATAGATAGAAAGAAGTCGTGAATATGTATTTTAAATCATTCAATGTAGCTCCATTTTTTAAAACAAGTTTTTACTGGGGGTATAACTGTAAAAAGGCGTTTAGAAAGCGACAGAAATAATTTTTATGGGTTTTCATCAAAAACCTGTGAAGGCGACATAGGCCAATGAGGGTCGCGACAGGTACTAGGCAGATCGCGACAGGAGCATGTAAGAATCACGACAGGCTTGCGAATCAGGTACTGGAAACGCGGCGGCTTACCTGTCGCCTTCTTGGTCGTGACAGGTAGGCTGTCGCAATCGGACCCCAGAAGGCGACATATCGGGCAGTCGCGATCTGGTGGTCTGCGCCTGACTCTGACAGGAGTCAGACCATACATTGGATTGCGGACCACAACATTCAAATTTTGATACAGGGTCATTTAGAAAATCATAACTAATTATATACACGATGAAAAATCACGAAACCAGTTTTGAATTGATCTAGACATGCAAGGGTACTTCCAATAATTAGGAATTTGAAAACAATCATGGTATCGACATGGTTCTAACAAGTGGAACAAGAAGCAACCTGATTCCAAGTGCAGCAGAGATGAATGATTTAATTCGAGCGACATGCTTCATAAAAATTAGGGCTTTTAGGGGTAAAAGATCCCTAACAACAAGTAATATCTACAGTAAAATTTTCGTAGTATGGGAACAAATGTACATGGAGATCTGATTTAAACATGATGACTCGAGGTTATCATGTATGCAGAACATCAAAAATCAAGAACAAAAGATTGGCTCGATGGAAAATTATGAAACAAGAGGGCTTTTGTTCCTGGTGATTGGAACAATCTACATATGGATTAATTGAGTTTTGCTCGTGAGAATGCCTACCTTTGACTCGATTTATCTTCTAGGGCTTAGAACTCCAAGAACGAAGGAAGAAGCTTGGTGGATCTTCCTCTCCTCGATTTCTCCTCCTCCTTGGCCTCTTCTCCACGTCCAAGAACCCCTTTGCATGAGCTAGGGTCGGCCATGAGGATTTAAGAGGTGTATTTATATAAACACAAGTTCCTATTCCTACTACTACTCAAATTCCTCTTAATTACGAGATTTCCTAACTCCACCTTTCCTCTCTTGCTTTTCAATCTCTAATTGGGTTAGGATAGTATCTAAATTCGTGCTAGACTATATGGAGTAGATTTAGGAATCCAATTCCAACTCTAATTGCTACTTTTATTACTTTAATAACCCATTTCCAATTATGAGATAATTAAACTCCGAATTTAGGGTATTTTCTTATTATTCTCCCTTTGTAAATTCATATTTTGACCCAATAAATTCTAGAGAGTCCATTAAGCAAAGCCCATTACTTTTCTCCATTTAATGGGTTTTATTTAATGCTCTTTTCATTTAAATATCCATTTAGCTAGGTTTTAATTTTTTATTTAAATTTTTATTTTTTCTTAAAAATTCAGGTTGCTACAGTGGTAGTGCGACTTCTTCTTCTTCGGGCTCGGGCAGTTCTAGTTTGCGCTCAAAGTTCAGGCAGATGACCACTCGCGGGGGTGGACAAAGTCAGCAGTAGAAGCGTCAGTCGAGGTTTGTAGAGCAGTCAGTCCAGCAGGGAGCCGAGCAGGGCAGGCAAGAGGTGATTTGCTACACTTGCGGCTTACCAGGCCACTACAAGAGGGATTGCCCGTGGGGCAAGTCTAGCAGCCGCAACAACCAGTGCATTACACTCAGCAGTTGCCGTAATACCAGTACCCTCCACAGCAGCAGTCACCCCATCAGCAGCAACAGGGGCAGTACCAGCAGCAGCCTCAGCAGTTCCAGCAGTATCAGCAGCTTCAGCAGTTTCAGCCATATCAGTAGCAGCAGCAGTTTCCGCAGCACCAGTAGCCACCACAGTAGCAGCAGCCCTAGCAGGCGTCGCAGCATGAGCGTGGTCGTGGTCGTGTGATGGTTGTCACCAGGGAGGAGGCCGAGGTGTCAAACCTCGTTGTAGGTACTTTGTCTATCCTTGGTAGAGCTGCTCATGTTCTGGTTGATCCCGGTGCTTCGCTTTGTTTTGCTTCCGAGGAGTTTTATGAGTTGCTCATTCGTCACACCCCTGAGAGGCAGTGGGATGTGATGGTTGATCTTCTGTACAGTGATTACATGCATTCTTTTGGCTACCTTGAGGGTGTTACAGTTGAGGTCTAGGGACACCAGTTGCCGACCAGGTTGTACGCGTTGCAACTTCGTGACTTCGACGTCATCCATGGCATAGACTGGTTGGAGGCTCACTCAGCTGTGGTGGATTATCAGCGGAAGACCATGCAGTTTGGGATACCTGGAACGCCCGTTCTTTGCTTCCGAGGCATCCGGTCTACCCGTCGACCTTTTATTTCTTTCTTTAGAGCTTGTCGTTTGATCCACCCGTCGACCTTTTATTTCTCCAACGTCATCGCGGTGAACTTGATGACAACGGGCTCCACTGGGCGACGGCGTGGGGGCAAGACAACCGGTCGACGCGGGGGCTGTCGTGGCGGTGTCCGTGGGCGGCGTGGCTGCTAGAACTCGTGTGGGTAGAACGGTGGGTAGAGGTGCACAATCACTACTTCGTCTTGACGTCTATCCGGGGCATGTTCATCCACGCTGGCGAGGTGACGGTGTCGCAGCGGCACAGCGGCAGGGGGGAGGCGCCGCCGCTGGGCTATCACTGCGAGAGAGGGATAGAGAGAGGAAATGGCGTGGAGGGGAGAGAGAGTGGGCACAGTAGAGAGAGAGGGAGACAGAGGAGGAGAGAGAGGGGCGATAGTGGGAGGGGGCGCGCAGAGAGAGGGGAGGTGGCACGGCCGAGGAAGGGGAGGCGGCGGGGGCACATGGCTGAGGGAGGGGTGGTGGCACCGGCGCGACGGGAGGGCAGCAGCGCAGCAGAGGGAGGCGAGTGAGGGAGAGAGAGAGAGAGAGAGAGAGAGGGAAGCAACTGGGGGGAGAGAGAAGAGCGGTGCGACAGCGGCGGGGAGAGAGAACACGAGGGAGAGAGAGAGGAGGTGCGAGAGAGGGATGAGAGAGAGATGGCGGGCTGGGGAAGCTGGGGCGGCCCCGGAGGGGGAGGGGTTTCGCGAGCAGTGGAGGGAGGGGGCTATCGCGCGGAGAGAGGGGGAGAGGGAGAGGGGCGTGGGGTGGGTGGCAGCACGAGGGAGAGGGAGGGAAGAAGCAGCGGCGTAGAGGAGAGAGAGAGAGAGAGGAGAGGGTGAGGTGGCGATTGGGAGAGAGAGAGAGAGAGAGAGAGAGAGAGGAGAGGAGAGGGTGAGGCGGCGATTGGGAGAGAGAGAGAGAGAGCAGCGAGGGAGAGAGAGAGCGAGTGACGGAGGAGGGAGAGGGGAAGAGAGGGAGAGTGACTGAGATGGGGGGAGGCGCAGCCGCAGCGGGGAGAGAGAGAGAACGTAGAAGAGAGGGAGAGAGTCGCAGTAGGGGGGCATTCGCGTCGGGGGAGAGAGAGAAGGGGCGTGTGCTGAGAGGGGGGATACGCAGCAGCAACGGGGAGGGAGAGAAGCCGCAGCAGCGGGGGAAGAGGAGAGAGAGAAACCGGAGAGGGAGAGAGAGAGAAACAGAGGAGAGAGAGAGACGCAGGGGAGGAAGAAGAAGAACAGTAGAAAGGAGGAGGAAATCCGGAAGAGAAGGGAGCAAATCTTTTCTTTTCAAATCTTGCACATTGCATGGAGTGGAGGGGTGTAACCCCCATACATATAGGGGATGGAAGCCCCATCCTAGACAAGAGGGAGCTAGGCCTCTCCCCAAAAGTTGGTCCAATGGACCACAAAAAACATAAAATATACTCATCACCTAAATGGGCCTAAATAGTCCAAAAGTGTGGCCCAATAGTAAAAACTAACTAATATCAAAGGACTCCTCGCCCAGCTATAACGAAACGGGCGGGACTGGGGTCACGCCCCCACGGCGGTACACGTACGCGGGTTCAAATCGGGCTCGGGTCCTCGTGTCCCCACCATTATGTTTTATACATTAATATGATTGTATCATACACTTTATTTTGATGTATTTTAGTTAATAAATGCAATCCTTAAGTTTATCTATTTTTTTAATTTTTTACAATTTTTATAAGGGGTCAATTCAACCACCCTTGGCTCAACCAGGATCGACCGATTTCAAATCGAGATCGACCGATCCGATTGATTTTTGGCTGGTCGATCCGATTCTGATCCCCTTGTTCTTGAAACCTTGGTTTATATATAGATTACTCGTCCAATATGTATGCTCGTACCGCCATCATACTACTCATCCCAATTTTCTACATCAGGGCATGACAGGCCACATCCCTAGAAGAGACATGAGCGACAAGGTCACCCCAACATGGGCGCAAGGTCACCTACCATCCCCTAGACCTCTCATCCCCTTCCTTTCTAGCCTACATGTCTACACCCTACACCTGAACCGCCACAAAGCGCCAATAGCCTTACTAAAGATGAGAAGGCCATGACTGCCAACAGAGATTGTCTAAGATTCGAACATGGGCTGATCGTCGTCAAAGCACACTACATTGCGAGGCGTAGTGCTACTCTTATCAGGCGGGGGAGAAGACTGTTGATGGGTCTTGCTCCCCAATATGCCCAACTATTTTGTGCACGAATAAGTCATGGGCTGGTCTGACCTGACGTGCCCATATGACTAACATGTAAGTTATGTGTCTCCACTCCCGAGTCGGATCCAAATCCACCATCCGCTACACCTATTGAAACTTCAGAGTCCTAATCTACACCACCTTATGGATCCAAGACGCAGGGCATTTTGAATTCGAAATGCCCGCCCGAAAGTCATCTTCAACCTCCCGACCGGGAGAGAGAGAAACTCTAGATTAGGCGATGTAGAGATAGGCAACTCTTCCACCACACACCGAAGGACAAAAGTGGCTCCGACGACCCATACCGACGCCACCACTGGGAAGATGGCCTGTCTAGACACCTAAATGATGGCCAATAGAGTCGTCCACGACCCCATCGAGGTGAACAATGAATTCCAATCACCCAAAATATTCCCCTCCCCCCCCCCCCCCCCCCCCACATCGCATAGGCAAATAGGACTTCTTTGATGTCTACCCTAAATCTTCTCTTTGGTCGGGTGGGGAAGGTTCCCAAATTCTCCCGACAAAAGGTGGAGACAAAAGACTGAACCATCCACCGGAAGGAGTCCTTCACCCGCCAATCTCCCCACCATCTCCTCATCACTTACCACTGCCAAGAGGACACGAGCGGACACCCTGGAGACAGCCCAATCCCCGCTACCACCTCCTCTAGGCGTCGCTTGATCTCCACAGACTCCACTGGTCCTACCAGCAAGGTGAGAGCCAAACACTTCTTCATCCACTCCCTTCGGCACCTCGACATCTCCTCTGACAAGTCCCCCATATCCAGAAGTCTTCTGCTTCCCCAGACCCCATCCGCGAAGGGCTGATCTCCCCATTGACTATCTTTTACTAGCACGAGCTTCTCCTCAGTACCGGGACAGAGGCGTCCCCTTCTCCCACACGCAAAACATACCGACTGACTCCTCTCCTTCAGGACGCAGGCTAAACGCTTGCTAAATCTCTCAATAGCAGTTAAAACGGCAAGGATTGCAGAATAATAAGTTCCCACAGAAACAGCGGCCAAACAATGCGCTGCTTTTCAGACAGACTGGAAGATAAGTGGGAGGGCGTCTATCCACGGGCCAATCCCCAGACCATGACTAAAATTGTCAGTATCAAGCCTCCTTATAATATACCTTGGTAAAGGATCCCCTTGAAATTAGCTACACGACAACCACCATTCAGCTCGCTGTTTCCCTCAGCCCCAACAGTCTTCACATCATCCAGTTTTAACGTTCACTAAGAGACGGCCAAAACGCTAAAAGCTAGCAAACAATTCTTAACAGGCAGCAAGCACGCTATCTAATGGCCAACGGGCATCATTTTGACCCAAAATCTCGAGAAGTATGATAGTATGAACAATGTTATCCTCTATTATAACAGTCCGACATTAGAAAATAACAAAATACAAATGTGGGTCTCTTTTTATATCAAACAACAAAAGAAGAAGAAAAAAAGCTATCACCAGTGCTACAGCAAAATCAGCTTAAGCCGGACAGCCTACAATTCTTTGACCCTACATTGGATCACCCGAATCCGAGAGTACCATCCCTCACATAATCCTGAATCAGATGTGTGGCATGGTCCAAAGGGAACATGCATTCGGCCTGCCCTGATGCAGGATAACTTGACCCATTACCACAATCTCTTTCTATCGTACAATTAGGACGCCACGACAAAGGATAGCTTGAGAGGGACAAAGCTAAAACCAGTCAGCAAGAAGCATCAGCAATTAATTTTTACTACGTTGGCGTTGGCTCAGGATGTTCTTCTCAACAGATTTTAACAACCAGGGATTTTCATTTGGTCAAAAATGGGTGCAAGATAAATTTTAACGTGTCCATTAGAATCACACGTGAAAATAAATAAACTATAAACTACATTGTCAAGATATTCCGCAAGATAAAAATTGTAATCATTAAGTAACACTACAAGAAAAGGGACTATTAGGGACGGGATATTGACGACGGCTCCCGAACACCGTCACTAAAAAGGATATTTGCGACGGTTATTAAGTAGCCGTCCGCAAAAGTGTAATATTGGCGACGACTTAAAGAAGCCGTCCTCACTAACCATTATTAGCGATGACTGAATAGATGAACGTCGCTAAAAATAAATTATTCAGGACGACTATAAAATCGTCACTAAAAACATCATTCGGGACGACGATTATCAAACCCAATAACGGTTATTAGTGACGGTGACATAAGCCGTCAATAAAAAAACTATTTCTAGACGGCTATAAAAGTCATCGCTAAAAATATCATTCGGGACGGCAATTGTCATCCCCAATAACGGGTTATTAGCGACTGCGACATAAGCCGTCGCGAGTAAATTTATTCACAATGGCTAAGATTCTCTGTTGCTAATAAAATTACTAGCGACTACTTTAGGCTCATCGCTAATAAACTATTATTAGGGACACTTAATTGAAGCCGTCTCTAATACTTTTAGTAGCGACGGATAATTTGTTCGTCGCTACTAACGATTATTAGGGATGGCCCTAATTGTCCCCAATAATTCATTATTAGGGACATTACAAGAAGTTGTCCCTAATATTAACAATAGCGATGGCTACTATGGGCCCTCACTAATACTATTAGAGACGGCTTTATCTGTCGCAAATAAATGATTATTAGGGACGGCTATCGATGGTTGTCCACAATAAGAGCATTGGCGACGGCTTTGACTGTCACCATTAGTTTTATTAGCAACAGCTTACGTCCGTTGCTATTAAGTTTTCGCGACGATTTTGTTAGTTGCCAAAGCATTAAACGATTGTCGCCATTATTAATAGCGACGGTTTAAAGCCGTCGCCAATAACCTAATTTTCTTTTTAAAATGTTAAAAATAATTTACATATAATTTTTTGTAAAGTATGGTAATGTATGTTAAATTATAAATGAAGAAATAAAGTTAAAAAAAAACTTATTTTTCATGTACACCCATCACTATGTTACCTTATATGTTTTGAGGAACATACCGACATTCATGTTTGCATGTGTCACTAAATTTTGTTTACGTGTTGATACAAAAATTTATTATATTACAAAGTATATTTCAAGTTATTATTGTCATCTACTTAATTAACTATTCTTATATATGGTAAAATATTTATTTTAATTAATCATAATGAATATATAGGATTTTTCTATATTTAGCATTAATCATATAAATCATTAAGTATTTTATTTTAAACTCCAAATGTTATGTCTTCTTGTAAATTAATCAAATTGTTTACACAATAAGTTATTTTATTCTTTTAAATCAAAACCTATTATATATTTATATTAAATTAATGATATTTGAATTTAAAATGAGAGGGAGATAAATATTATGTAATATGCATTAACATGTAGTCACACAAGTATATAAAATAATTTTATATATTATTTTTTTATTATGTTATTCATAATCAATTTTGTAATATTATCAATTTAAATATTTTTTTCTTGTACTATTTAAAAATAAAAAATATAATGACGCAAATCAATTGAAAAGCTAAGGTCGACCCCAGAAGAACTGTGGGGTCGACTCTATTTCACAGTGCCAAAAAGCAACACAGAGGGGTCGACCCAAGAAGAAGTATGAGGTCGACCTCAAAACACAGAAGATTTGATTTTCATTTGAGGTCAACCTCAGTTGAAAGGAGAGGTCGACCCCATTTTCTAGAGTTGAAATGGGGTTATTATGGGTAGACCCATGAAGAAATATGGGGTCGACTCCATAACACGATGATTTGAAAAGTATTTTGAGATCCGATATCACTTTAAAAATGTCTTAGTTGCTGCACATAACTTCGCAACTTGTTAGCCAACAAAGTTGAGTGTTTTATGATCAAACACTTAAATAGAAAGATTTAAATTATCCTTAAACAATCATGTATTTACACTAAGATTATTAATATGCATGAAGATAGTGTAAGCAAGCACAAATCTATTCATAAATCATTTAACTATTCTCCACTTTTTTGCCATCAAAAGACACAATAAACCATACAAGTATTATGTAAGGACACAATATACTAGTTTTCCCCCTTTTTGCCATCATCAAAAAGAGTAGTGAAGAGAGATTTAATCCAACTCAAAATGACAACAAACCATAGTGAGTGAAAACAGAGGATGAAGAGGTAAAAGGATGAAGACTAAGATAGTGGTGGTTGGTGAGAGAGAGAATTCCATAAGAAATTTTCAGCGCCAGCCAAGTCCTGCAAGTTCTTCCGCATCTCATCATGATTGCCCCGTATAACATCCTGTTGTTTGGCAATAGCTTGAAAAAGCATATCATTGCGGTCTTTCTGTCCCTTGAGAATAGAAACATCCGTCTGAAGCTCTTCAACATGACCAACCAGGGATACAAACCGATTGTCCAATAGTCAAAATAAGCATTCATATTGGTAGTGAGCGTATCAAACAGATGAGTCAACTAATCTATAGGAGCAAAAGGTATGGAGGAGTCTGGAGTAGACAGAGTGATTTCATCACCATCTTCATCATCTTGGAGGTCCTGCCCTTTGTAAGGAGATCGAGTACTCGTGCGGACAAAAGATCCATTTTGAATAGCCATCCTCATACGTGTGAGAGAACTCCCATCAATCACATCAAACGTTGTCAATCTTTTGGAATCTTCACCAACAAAACTGACTTTGAATTTCTTCAAGATGCGGGTAATAAGCATACCAAAAAGAAGATTACGCTTACACGTGTCTACTACATCCTGCATGGTGTTCAAGGTGATATTTGGAAGGTCCACAGGAGTGCCATCTAGAAGTCCTTGAATTAAAAGGATATGATCATCGGTGACTCCATCCATGCTACCACTCCTTGGAATGAGAATAGAGCAAATAATCTTATAAAGAAACTGATGGTAGGCCGGAAAAGAGTTGGCATTCACACGCTCATATAGTTGGTTTTCAATCTTAGTTCCCATTACTCTTTCATAAGACTCCTGACGACTGTCTAACCGATCGACATATTTAACTACGTACTTATATGAAATATGCATCACTTCTAAAAGCATCGAAACTCTAAGAGGGATATGGATCCCTTTCACATAAATACTCAGTTTCTTGTTATCGTCTTCCTCCAATTTCGTATAAAAAAGACTAACCAAATGGGGGTACACCACTTCATTCATGGTCAAACAATGTCCCCATCCCAATGTCTCAAAGATGCATTTAAGATCAACCTCATTACTTTCAAAGAAGTGAAAATATATCCTTTTGCCAAAATGCACCTTCCTAGAGGATATATCAGTGGTGTAGAAATCAAATGCATTGAGACTACGAAAAAGAGTACCGTCAAAGCTTCGAGTTGGTGCTCCACTGTTGCCTCGAGATCTCTTGGAGGGAGTCTCACTAGCCACTGCATTTCCCTTGTCACCACGCCGGGGAGGAGCCATCTGATCGAAGGAAGAGTTTGGAAGAAGAAGAAACAGGGAAGAGGAAACAGAGGAGTGCAAAGAGGAAGAAGGAGGTCGACCAGTGCAAAGAGGAAGGAGAGTAGGAGGAGGTCGTCTGCACTCAAGGGAGGAACAGAAGGGGTCGACCGGCGCAAGGAAGAAGAGAAGAGAGGAGAAGGGAGATCGCAGCGACAGTTACCAGCGGGAAGAAAAAAGGGGGAAGGGCTACCCTTTAAATCCCCCTAGGGTTGCGGGGTCGACTCCACAAAAGTGGGGTCGACCTCGTTTATGAAGAGGTCGACCTCAGAAGACTTCTGGGGTTGACCTCACTTCACGTAGAGGCAAATTACATAGAGTTTTTAGAAATAATGTCGATCCGACTAAAGGCTGGGTCGACTCAAGGCTTCTTTAAAAAAAAAAAAGAAGCACAAGGACTCTGGGTTTGTCAAATTTTAAGATGGACAATTAATGTGAATTGCTTATGAAGAAGGTGAAAATATCAACACATATGAGAGTTCGTAGCACCAGTAGGACATCACCCGGACATCGCGTTCAGCAGCTGTCTCCCCATTTTGAGTAGCCTTCACCCTCGGGGTATGCCCCTTAAGGGTTTATATTCTCTTTTCTTTACTGTACTTATACTTAAGACAGACAGATAGACATGTACTTGACGTGTAGACTCGTACTATTTACTTCAGGGTCATGGTTGTTTGTCTTTTTTTATTACTTCGCTAAATCTTTTCTAACCCTTCCGGGTCTACGGACCCGTGGGTGGAGGCCCAAGGGCCGAGTACTTGGAGGGCTCTGTGTATCGAAATAAAGTGATCTTTAATAAAGTGATAACGTCAATATATTTACTACGAGAATGTTGAACAAAGTTATTAGTGAAATTAATAGCACTCGTATTATTGCAAAGCAATGGAATTTTAGACAAAAAAATGTAGCATAGTCCGCATCAGTGTAACCCACCAAGTCGAAGGAACATTCTTTGGGATACCATAAGTCAAAATCATTCGAGGAAGCAAGATATCGAAAAGCTTAGCGTCGATAAACTTATCAAGTTCAATATCATTTACAAGAGGTTAAATAGAGAAGAAATCAAATCATACCTCAATAAAGCTTAACGTCAGGATCTCAGGCATAGTCTTCTGAATCTCAGACATTGCCATCACGCCAAAACTCAAGTTATTGTGTATGGATACCATCCTTCCTTATAACCCACCACAGGGTGCAGTCCCCCTATTAGACAACTTAGCAACACCCACAGGCAAGTCCACACTCGAACCTAGACATGACTTGGCCAACCTGGATCCAGATAAAACATTTTATTCCTCTACGAGTAGGGCTGTAAACAGATCTAGATATTATTCAAATCTGATTTGTGGTGGCGACAACAACATTGACAAGGGTGATCCTACATAGACATATGATATCTTTTTGGTATTGTTGTGACTACATCGACCGAAATGTTAGTGAATATAAATGTAATAAAACTTTATTTTTAAAAAATATTATATTTCAATTTCTGCCATAATTAAATTATTAATAGTTAATTATTAATATTCTCTCCCTCCCCCCTAAAACACCCCGCGCTTCCCTCCCCCCCCCCTAAAAAAATAGCAGCATTTTAAACCCTTGCCTTCCCCTCCCCCCTTGAAATACCCTGCGACTTTCTCTCTCCCTGCCATCGCCTCCGAGCTACTGCTGAGCCCACACCGTCGAAGAGCCGCCGCTGGGAGCCTTCGACCGTCGCCTCCATAGGTATGTGACTCTCCCTTCGGCGTCGCCTTCTCCTCCACCTGTCTATTCTTTCTCTGCTCCCCCCACCGATGGTGGACTTCGACCTCCAGAAGATGGTAGAGCTCGAGGAGTTGGAAGACCAGATGGGCACCTTTGATCGGTTGAGCAACACCAGCACACCGTCGGGGGAGAGCCGGAGCTCAGAGGAGGTAGGATTGGAGAGGGGCGCCTCCCTGTTGGCCACCCACATGATTGTCTTTTACTATATGAATTGTTAGACCTGGTTCAATGTTCAGAAGAGAAAATGATATGGCTAATCTTTCACTGTGACTATAGAGGAATGATGTCTTCTCCTCCTCTTCTACATTGTGCAACACATAACTCGTGTCTGGCACATAACCCATATCCTCCATCTTCTCTTGCAAAGTATCCCATAGCTTACTCATGCTTTCATACTGTGGATGCCATTGATCACCCACTCTAAATGCATGGACAGTGTTTTTTATCTCAACCCAACTACATCCAAGAGTTTTAGTCAACCCTGTATGCTCCATCATCTTCCTTGTACTCCTAGCCTCAGCCCACCTACTAATTTGGGCATATATGCTAGACAACACAATATAATGAGCTGCATTTTGAGGCTCTAACAAATCAACAAGACGTGCATAATGCTCCAACTTAGGTTCAAAGTTGTGTTCAAAGGTCATGAAATTGAATATTCTTCTTCCCTCTTCAATCAAACCCCCATGCCTGCAAGCAGACAAAACTGCAAGAAACGAAATTGAATCTGCCTTGACATGGTTCTCACACATCCTAGAGAAAAGTGCTATAACATCTTCACCAAGACCATGCGTTGCATACCCAGACATCATTGCATTCCAAGAAACAATATCTTTTATCTGTATTTGATCAAAAATGTTCTTGGCATAATCCACCTGCCCACATTTTGAGTACATGTCAATAAGACTATTTCCAACAATCATGTGAGACTCAAACCCACTCTTAATCACACTGCCGTGGAGTGACATCCCTTCTCTAAGATTAGCAAAAACTGCGCCTAGCAGAGGGGGGCTATTTGAGGGGTTGGAAAGACATGGCAGTGGAGAACCTGCTCCTAGCGACTGGTGGGGCCACATAGGCGGGAGTCAGCAAGTGGAATTCTGCAGCTGGGGGTCCTAGTTTCATATGAAGCTCTAAGACCATGTTCTTCTATTCAATATTTTATTAAAATAATAGCTTATTTGTTCATGCATGTTGTTAGATTTTTCTGGTATATGCAATGTTCTAGAAATAGATGAGGGATAAGGATTCATATGACCCTTGGATCTGCCATATTTTAATTTATGCATCCATCTATGTTATGTTTAGATGTGGCATCCCTCCAAAATGGAAGTTGCACTATCATCGCAAACTGGAAATTGCAAAGAAAATGATGGAGTATGTATATAACTGCACTACACCGACGTGAACACATTACATTTTTCTCTTTACAAGTTGGCAATTGAAGCCTGCCCAACAGTGACCCCCACTTCAGGTGATTCAGCTAGGATCCGATTCTTGAGGTGATTCAGTCAAACTCTATGAATCAAAATTCAGTTTGTTCTGTGATTTCTTTGTCTTATTTTATGGATTTCAGCCTTTCTATAAACAAACAATCTTGGGTATATAATGAAGGTCCACAAGAATGATACTGCAACTTATTCCGCTCATGTTGAGATAGTTGAGTCTTTGTTAAATGCGTCTTAGGTGTTAAATACTGAAGAAGAGACTGTCCGTTGGTTAAATGGGTGTTAAAGGTTGACATTATTGAAACCAAAATCTTTCCAGTGGGTAAGTTAACCAAATCACCTCTATAATAGGTAATGAATGGAAGAGATGAACAATAAAAAAATACTATAGACGTTTCATGTGCACTTCAGACACTTAAACTCAGATGTTTATCATTTGGTTGATTACATTGTTCCCGTGGTTGCTTTTCCAAGTTTTACTTGCAATATCATTTGATGCTGATTGTCATGTCTCTGGTTTAGTTGTTCTTTCGTGCCCTTGATGTTGACGCCCATTTCCTCCATCTTGCACTTCCATCTACCCAATGTAACGGGCTTCCCAGTTTCCCAAAAAATTCTTCATTGCCCCTCCATAGCAGCCATTGCTGCCGCATGGCTTGGGCAACAAGGCAAAACTGAGATTGCCCAGATGGACAATTCAAAGGCTATCAATTTTTCCCAGAATCTGCTGTAAAACATTTTCATTTTTTCTTCAACCTTTCCCACATGGACATCCAAGGCGGGGGTTTAAAATGCCGCCATTTTTTTCAAGAGGGGGGGGGGGGGGGGGGGGAAGCGCGGGATGTTTTGAGGGAAGGAAGAGAATATTAATATTTAACTATTAATAATTTTGAATATTAATAATTTGATTATGACAGAAATTGAAATATAATATTTTTAAAAAATAAAATTTTATTACATTTATATTCACTAACATTTCGGTCGATATAGCTGCAACAATACCAAAAAGATATCAGATGTCCATGTAGGATCATCCTTGTCGATGTCACAGTCACCACTATAAATCAGATTCAAATAATATCTAGATCTGTTTACAGCCCTACTCGTAGAAGAATAAAATGTTTTATCTAGATCCGAGTTGGCCAAGTCATGCCTAGGTCCGAGTGTGGACCTGCCTGGGGGTGTTGCTAAGTTGTCCAATAGGGGGACTGTACCCTGTGGTGGGCTATAAGGAACGATGGTATCCATACACAATAACTTGAGTTTTGGCGTAATGGCAATGCCTGAGATCCTGAAGCCTATGTTTGAGATCCTGGCGCTAAGCTTTATCAAGGTATGATATGATTTCTTCTCTATTTAACCGTTTGTAAACGATATTGAACTTGGTAAGTTTATCAACGCTAAGCTTTTCGATATCTTGCTTCCTCGAATGATTTTGACTTACGGTATCCCAAAGGATGTTCCTTCGACTTTGTGGGTTATACTGATGCAGACTATGCTACATTTTTTGTCTAAAATTTCATTGCTTTGCGATAATACGAGTGCTATTAATTTCACTAATAACCTTGTTCAACATTCTCGCAGTAAATATATTGACGTTATTACTTTATTAAAGATCACTTTATTGCGATACACGGAGCCCTCCAAGTACTCGGCCCTTGGGCCGCCACCCACGGGTCCGTAGACCCGGAAGGGTTAGAAAAGACCTAGCGAAGTAATCAAAGAAGACAAACAACTGTGACCTTGAAGTAAACAGTATGAATCCACACGTCAAGTACATGTCCATCTATCTGTCTCAAATACAAGTACAGTAAAGAAAAGGGAATACAAACCGTTAAGGGGCATACCCCGAGGGTGAAGGCTACTCAAAAAGGGGAGACAACTGCTGAACGCGACGTCCGGGTGATGTCCTGCCGGTGCTGTGAACTCTCACCTGTGCTGATATTTTCATTTTCTTCATAAGCAATTCACATTAATTGCCCATCTTAAATTTTGACAAACCCAGAGTCCTTGTGCTTCTTTTTCTTTTTAGAGAAGCCTTGAGTCGACCCAGCCTTCAGGCGGACTAACATTATTCCTGAAAACTCTATGTAATTTGCCTTTGCGTGAAGTGAGATCGACCCCAACAGACTTCTGAGGTCGACCTCTTCATAAACGAGGTCGACCCCACTTTTGTGGAGTCGACCCCGCAACCCTAGGGGGATTTAAAGGGTCAGCCTTCCCTTTTTTTCTTCCCGCCGGTAACTGCCGCCACGATCTCCCTTCTCCTCCCTTCTCTTCTTCCTTGAACCGGTCGACCCCTTCTATTCCTCCCTTGAGTGCAGATGACCTCCTCCTACTCTCCTTCCTCTTTGCATTGGTCGACCCTTCTTCTTCCTCTTTGCACTCCTCTATTTCCTCTTCCCCTGTTTCTTCTTCTTCCAAACTCTTCCTTCGATCAGATGGCTCCTCCCCGACGTGGTGACAAGGGAAAGACAATGGCTAGTGAGACTCCAAGAGATCTCGTGACAACAGTAGAGCACCAACTCGAAGCTTTGACGATACTCTTTTCTGTAGTTTCAATGCATTTGATTTCTACACCACCGATATATCCTCTAAGAAGGTGCATTTTGACAAAATGATTGATTTTGACTTCTTTGAAAGTAATGAGGTTGATCTTGCATGCATCTTTGAGATATTAGGATGTGGACATTATGTAACCATGAATGAAATGGTTTACCCCCATTTGATTAGTCCTTTTTATGCAAATTTGGAGGAAGATGATAACAAGAAATTGAGTATTTATGTGAAAGGGATCCATATCCCTCTTAGAGTTTTGATACTTTTAGAAGTGATGCATATTCCATATAAGTACGGGGTTAAGTATGTCGATCGGTTAGACAGTTGTCAGGAGTCAGATAAAAGAGTAATGGAAACTGAGATTGAAAACCAACTATATGAGCGTGTGAATGCCAACTCTTTTCCAGCCTACCATCGGTTTCTTCACAAGATTGTTTGCTCTATTCTCATTCCAAGGAGTGGTAACATGGATGGAGTCACCGATGATCATATTCTTTTAATTCAAGAACTTCTAGATGGCACTCCTGTGGACCTTCCAAATATCACCTTGAACACCATGCGAGATGTAGTAAACACGTGTAAGCGTAATCTTCTTTTTGGTATGCTTATTATCCGCATCTTGAAGAAATTCAAAGTCAATTTTGCTGGTGAAGATTCCAAAAGATTGACAATGTTTGATGTGATTGATGAAAATACTCTCACACATATGAGGATGGCTATTCAAAATGGATCTTTTGTCCGCACAAGTACTCGGTCTCCTTACAAAAGGTAGGACCTCCAAGATGATGAAGATGATGATGAATTCACTCTGTCTACTCCAGACTCCTCCAGACCTCCTGCTCCTCCTAAAAATCAGCTGACTCATCTGTTTGATACCATAGTTGTCAAGGCGAACGCCTAGGCGGCGCCTAGGTGCCGCTTAAGCGCTAAGGCACTTCCTTAGCCGCTTTAAAACACCCTGCCTTTTTAAGAGTAGAAAAGGCGCCCCAAGGCGCCGCTAAGGCGGCCAAGGCGCACGCCAAGGGCACTTGGGCATGCCTAGACCTGTTTAGACAGCAGATTCAGGTCGATTTTTAGGGCTGAATCCAGCCCGATTTTAGGAAACATCTTATTTACTTGAATATCATTTAAGTAAATGTTATACTTAAGATATTACATGTAAATAAGGAAGTACCCCCCATTTGAATCCAATAAAAAAATCAAAAAAATCATCTCTTACCAAAAAAAAGTCAACTCTCCCATGGAAGAAGAAAATCACGATTTTGGTAATTTTAGCAAAATGCTAACTTTCTATCTCTCATAATTTGACTTATCTAAAAATTTGATAATTCAAATAAACCATATGGAACACTAAAAATCTAAAGTCCGATAAAAAAGTCAAACGTGCATGTGACTTCTCTAAGGGAGCCACTCTCCTACTGACAGCACTTAATCTGCTTGAGATCTCTCAGAATTTGGTCAAACTTAAACTATCATCATCCAAACACAAGAGACTTGTCATTTTCTAGTTTCTTTTCAATTTTTAAACATATTGTGGGATTATGTAATGAACTCATTTAATTTTTACTTGTTTTAAGTGTGTTAAGATATTGCATTTCTTATTTTTATTTAACATATTTACATGTATGTGTATTTACTGATTTGTTTTAAAAGTTGGAAATTAGTTTTCTGATGATAGAATGATATTTGCACTTCTTGTTCTTATTTAGTGTGCTTATTTATTTGAACATGTCAATTTAGATTTTTTATGACTTTATGATATATAATGTGAGTTTGTTTACTTGTAGTTTAATTTTTGTTCCTTTCATATAATTTTGACCTTTTTGTTGTGACATTTTATTTTTTTGCAAGTATTTGTTTTTGTGATACATAGCTATTATATATATTTTTCAAATTTATTTATTATTTTAATAATATATCTGCCATATTATGATATGTCATTGTCTTTGTCTGTCATATTATGATATTTTTTTATTAAATTTTCACCATTATATATATTAATAGATAAATAAATATCATGTAAGAGGGACACTTGAAAATAACTCATATTTGGTTCCGTCCTAAACGCCTAGGTACCGCTTAGGCGGGCGCCTAAGCGCTTAGGCGATCCGAGACCCCAACTACGCCTTGGTCGCCTTGACGCCTTAACAACTATGTTTGATACGCTCACTACCAATATGAATACTCGTTTTGACTATTTGGACAATCGATTTGTATCCTTGGAAGGTCATGTTGAAGAGCTTCAGACGGATGTTTCTATTCTCAAGGGAGAGCAAGACCGCAATGATATGCCTCTTCAAGCTATTGCCAAACAACAGGATGTTATATGGGGCAATTATGATGAGATGCAGAAGACCTTGCAGGACCTGGCTGTGGACACGGGATTTTTCTTCACTCAATTTTATTCATTCATTTCATTTCATTTTGGTTCAAGGTATTCATTCATTTCACATATTTTAGATTTTGGTATTTGCAGGGCATGCCAATCTGTCTAGTAGACAGAAGAAAAAGTCCGCGCGATGCGGAGGGAGGGTTTTGGTATCCGAGAAACGGACAGGTATTGGTGTCCGAGGAACGGACGGATATTGGTGTCCGAGGAACGGAAGGGTATTGGTGTCCGAGGAACGGACGGGTATTGGTGTCTGAGGAACGGACGGGTGTTGGTGTCCGAGGAACGGACGGGTGCGCCAATTTTAATATGAACTTCTTTGATTCTGTGTCTTTTCATCAACAGGCGATCAGGGTAGCGTGTGCTGGACCTCTGCCTCCATCGATCGGAATCGATGTTACATTTACATCGAGTTAAAAGCCCTTGGTGTTATTTGGCACCAGCTTTAACCCGAATACCATTCATAGCAAGGATGAGAACATGTATATGTAGAGAAAATTTAGAAAGTCCTAACATGATGTTTTCTTTCTTTTTTTTTATTGACAAAAAGTATTTTTATTCTTTGAAATGGCAGGACTCTCCCCCTTTTTTTTAAAGTGTGAAATATGATTTTTTTAAAAAAAGAAATGGGTGTATACCCGTAAACCCGTTTGAGGTTCAAAATATGCTGTTTGATTTGAAATTTTGTTTCAAATGAGTATACACCCGCAGATTGTTTCTGGGCTTCGGGCATATTGAGAATTTGGGCAGTACTTCTACATGGACAGAATTGCTGTGTGGATTTATAGTATAACTTTGATTGTGAATTATGAAATTTCATGGTATATTGTTTTTGGGGCAAAGCCTCCCTTTGAACAGAGCTTCTTTTCTTCTTCCTTTTTTTGTCTGCATGGTCATGATTTTGCAGTCATATGGAGACATCTCTATGAGGGTCCTTGTCACAACGGAGTTTCTCTCCGAGGACTTATCCATATGGATACAATTCTGCTGTGAATATGTGGATGTATTTCTGACGGGATTTCTGCTTGATCAGATGTATGTATATATTTCCTACAGAATCTCTACTTAGACAGAGTTTTCTTTTGTATATGAGTGCAAAGTTGTAAAGTTTGTTGTTTTTTGAGGCAGAACCCCTGCTTAGACAAAACGTCTTCAAGGAAGATTATACGAATATGCTTTTGGGGAGAACCTTTGCTTAAGTAAAATTCCTTCTGAGAGACATGCGTATAATTATTAATTTGCCATCTTATGAATATATTTTCGAGCGGTATCTCCGTTTGAACAGAGTTTCCGTCACGAGAGGTATTTCTACCGAGGCAAAGTCTCCTTTGGGATATATATTCATATGAATTCAAACTTATGATTATACGAAGATGTTCTCAGGCGGAATCTTTACTTAGGCAGAGTCCCCTTTAAGAGACATATCCACATAAATATGGGTTCGTAATTATATGGATATGTTCTTAGGCAAAGATTTTACTCAAACGGAAATCCTGCTAAGAAATATATGCGTATAAACGCAAAGTTGCAATTTTTATGAATATGTTCCCGAGCTATATTCTTGCTAAGGCAGGAGCTCCTCAGAGTTTCTTCTGAGAAAGGTGTCTCTGCTCGGGCAGAGTTTCCTTTAAGGAACACATACATATGAATACAAATTTGCGAATATACGGGTATGTTCTTAGGCAGAATCTCCGCTTGGGCAGAGTCTCCTCTAAGAAACATATGCATATAAATACGAGTCTGTGGTTACATGGACATGTTTCTTCAGAAGGAATTTTGTCATGGGCAGAGTTTCCTCCCGAGAAAGCATATATGTATAAGTGCAAATTTGAGGCTTATGGATATGTCCTTAGTCAGAATCTCCACTTGGGCAGAGTTTCCCCTAGGAAACATATACATAAAAACACAAATTTGCGAATATACGAATATGTTCTCGGGTAGAATCTCCACTTGGGCAGAGTCTCCCCTAAGAAACACATACATATAAACACAAACACACCATCCCAGAGACTTAGCACTCGATGGGAGGTGGCACATATGCGTCTGGATGCGTAGCATTCAGAGCATGAAGTACAAAGGTATTTAAATACCATATGTCCATGTATGGACGGTATTTAAACCCTATAGCCCATGGGGGCCGATGCCGTTATTACGGACTTAAAAAGAGAGAATTGCCGATGCCGTATGGAGACGATCTCTCGATTTCTCACTCTGCTCCGAGTAGGGAAGGGAGTTTGATACCTTCACACACAAGAGGGGTGGTTGAGGAAGAGATGGGGAATTTAGAAATTTGGGAACTTTTCTATTTTTTGAGTATTTTCAGAAAATAGTGGGACAACACTTTGCTAAGGGGAGAGGGCTGTAGCTCCCTTGGGGCTCACCCCTTTGAATGAGGGGATTGGGGGGCCTTTTATAGGGGAAGGCCCCCCTTACATGTGTGGAGTGGGGGCTCCCTTTAACCGATGGGAGTCCCATCGGTTAGAGGGAAAATTCCCTTTAACCGATGGGGGTACCATCGGTTAGAGGGATAAAACCCCTCAACCGATAGTAGTCTCATCGGTTAAGGGGAAAAATCCCCTTAACCGATGGCAGTCCCATCGGTTAGGGGACTCTCAAGGGGAGATCCCCTTAACCGATGGGACTCCCATCGGTTAGAGGGGAATTCCCCTCTAACCGATGGTAGTACCATCGGTTGGAGGGGTTTGTCCCTCCAACCGATGGTGCTTCCATCGGTTGGGGGAGAGAACCCCCTTAACCGATGGTAGCCCCATCGGTTAAGGGGAAAAACCCCCTAACCGATGGTGCTTCCATCGGTTAAGGGAGGGGGAATTTCTGGGAATGGGGAATTGGCAAAAAAAAAAAATTGTGTCCACAAATGCCCCCCACGGGAAGTGCGCCGAAGCCGAAGGCGGAGGAGGACGTCCCGTGCATTCTTCGAGTTGTGCTTCTGATCTTCATGACTTGACAATAAACTTGAATCGAAAAGTTGTAGCCACAGTTGACACGCTTCAGCACTTGCACTGTGAAGTCAACAACCTCGGGCAACGATCGACTTTGTCATGCTTCTTATGCTGAGCGATCAACTCTGCTTCCTTGGATTTACTCAGAACTGACTTTGGCTTTCTTTGCTTGGGTCTTTGCCTTCTGGATTTCATCTCAGGGATTTTTTTTTAGATCTGTCTTTCTGGCTTTGTTATGGACTTGAATTGATTGAGGATTCAATTGGTGAGACTCGTCATTCTGACTTTGCTCAACAACTTGATTTGAGAGATTTTTTTTTTTACTTCTGATCCTGACTTGATTCGCAGTTGGATTTGATAGCACTTTTCTGAGCTTTGCCTTTTTGGCATTTGCTTGGATTGAATTTGACATCTTTTTCTTGAATCTTGTCTTCTCGGCTTTGTCTGAGATTTGACATAGTATTCGGCTACTGAGGCTGACCTTCTTGGTTTCGCGGCTATCTTTCTTCCTTTTTTTCTTTCTCTTCTACTTCATTCATCATTTTTTTTTTCATATCTGTTTTGAATTCTCAACCATCCTTGCTCCGGAAGTTGTTGGAGACAGGAATGGTGAAGCTCATTTGAATATTCCCTTTTCTTCCAGACCCAAGAGAGCTGGAAAAAGGAGGGTGGCAGATTCCGCCTCATCTAGCGGTGACTTTCTTTTCTTTTCTTTTCTTCTCTCATCATTGTCATTCATGATTCTTCTTCTTGATTTATCACTTATCTTTTCTTCCCTTTTTGACTTATCTACCTCAGATGACGAGACATATGAGGAAAGGTGCCGGTCCGATTGCTTCGGGCGGCCATGCCTCTTTGCCTGGAGGTTCTCCTCTCCTTTGTGAAGTGGAGCGTGAGAATTCCTCACGGGCAGCTGCCGATTTTATGTCGGAAATTGATGATAATGAACCATCATCTGACTGTTTGTTTCTTGAGATAGCTGTGACGGATGACGGTGCCTCTGCATTTGTTGAGCTGAGAGTCTCGACGGAACAGTATTCTTTTGCTCCTGTCGGGGCTTATATCCCGATGCCTGCCAAGGAATATTCTGCCATGGAATCAACTCCTGCAGGTGACTTCCTTTACTGAGCTCATATACAGTCTTTAAAAATGATGTTTTCTTTTCTGATATTGACTTTCCTTCCTTGTATTCAGGTGACCAGGTCTTCTATGATCAACTCTTCTCTGGAAGATGATGGATTCATATTTCTGTATTTGTGGCCAATCCTCCCTTTCCACTTTTGGGGAGATGCAGGGAGCCCATTTTTGGCGTTTCAAGCTTATTCTGTCTTTCAAGTAGGCGATGCTGAGAGTGACGATGGTGTTGAGCATGGTTGTCGAGAAGGAGAACATTGCCCGGCTGGAACGCGAGCTTGATGAAGAGAGGTCTTCTTTGGATCAGGAGGCTAGAGATGAGGCCAAAGATTCTGAAGAAGAAGCTGCCTATGTAAGAAACGGAAGGAACTTCCGCCAGTTGACAGCCTCTAAAGTTAAGGAAGTTGAACAGCCGAAGAGGAAAAAGCCTTCCTGCCTTTGCTTTTCAGTATGACATTTACATGCTGAGCTCATTGTCTTGCCCCCTTTTTTTTTTTTTGACTTTCATGTAGCAATCACCACTCTTTGTATGTTTGTACAAAAAGTGACTTGTGACTTTGTAAATACAAGGTGAAGGACAATGAAGGTCCTCCTTTTCATTTTCCTCCTTCCTTTTTTCTTTTCTTTTTCTTTCTCTTTTTTTTCTTTTTTTTTTCACATTACCAATCCCAGTGTCCTCTCGGGTTTTCACTAAGATTGGCCCCCTTTAGCTTTTTCCAACGTGCCCTTTCGGGTTTTCACGTTGAGGAGTTACCCATTTTTTGTCTGAAGCGCCCTTTCAGGTTTTCACCTCAGCCGGATTTTTTGATCTTTTTACCCTCAAGTATACAACGAGCCGTATACTTAAGTCCATCGGGGTATCTCTATTTTTTTTAACCCCTTTTCTTTCTTTCTCTTTCTTTTTTTGACTTGACTGTTGAGGACTCGACTGACTTGGATAATTGAATGGCTAAGGGTTTGGTTGTGGCATGAGTGGTGGATTCGGATGTGGTTTGAGATTTGAATTTGGCCAATGATTGGAAATTCGGATTTGGAATTTGGATCTGGATGTGGATTTGGGTTTGAACATGAGCATGTTGGCTTACCTTTGTGGTATGTTGAATCCGAGTTTGGATTATGGATACGAGATTTTGGGTATGATTTAGCTTTGGACTTGGTTTTGAATAGGTTCTGAAATGGCGTTTATTGTTTGGCTTTGAGATTTGAATTTCGCCCCTCCTTGATGGCTTAGTGTCGGGATAAGGGATTTGCACTTGGATTTGAACGGCTGGAGAGGAAGAAACTTTCCTGCCTTTGTTTCACAGCATAAAATTTGTATATTGGGCTTGTTGCCTTGATCTCCTTTCTATTCTGCATGTGATATCTGTCACCCTCTGCAAGTTTGTAATGTGGTGACTTGTAACTTTGTGGATGTATGAATGAAGGACTGAGAAATCCTCCTTTTCATTTTTTTTTCACATTACCAGCCTTAGCGCCCTTTCGGGTTTTCACCAAGACTGGCCCCCTTTAGCTTTTTCCAACGCGCCCTTTCGGGTTTTCACGTTGAGGAGTTACCCATTTTTGCCTGAAGCGCCCTTTCAGGTTTTCACCTCAGCCGGATTTTTTTGATCTTTTTACCCTCAAGCATACAGTGAGCCGTATACTTAAGTCCAACGAGGTATCTCTATTTTTTAACCCCTTTTCTTTCTTTCTTTCTTTTTTTTTTTGACCTGACTGGTGAGTACTCGACTGGTTTGGGTAGTTGAATGGATGAGGGTTTAATTGTGGAATGGGTGGTGGTCTAGTTGTGGAATGAGTGGTAGTCTGGTTATGGAATGGGTGGTGGTGGATTTAGGTTTGAGCATGAGTATGTTGGCTTACCTTTGTGGTATTTTGAATTTGAATTTGGATATGGGTATGAGATTTGAGTTTATTTGGCTTCAAGTTTTTAGTTTTGGGTATTGGTATGGACTTTGGCATGAAGTTTGGGTTTGGATTTGGGTTTTAGGTTTGAATTTCGCCCATCCCTGATGGCTTAGGGCAGAGATAAGGGATTTGCATTTGGATTCGTATTAGAGTTGAGATTGGGTTTGTTTTTGGATTTGGATATGGACATGTCAGTTTATCTTTGTGGTATTCTGGATGGGATATGAGATTTTGATTTTGCTTTTGGATTTTGGATGTAGGATTTAGGTTGATTTGGCTCTGGACTTAGTTTTGGTTTTGATTTTGGCTTTAGTTTTGATTTTGATTTTGGTTTTAGTTTTGGTTTTGATTTTGATTTTAATTTTGGTTTTGGTTTAACCTACCTTGATGGCTTATGGCTAAGATATGGAATTTCGAGCTTCTATTTGGTTCAGCCTACCTTGATGGTTTGTGGCTATATTTGGTATTCTGGGTTTGATTTATTTTGGCATTTATAGTTCGGCGCATGTGATTTTGGATCAAATTTGGATATGATCTGCCTTGATGGTTTGCTGACTATGAATTTGGGATTGTATTTGAATATGAGTTGCCTTGATGGCCTTAGGATATGAACTTGGAATTTAAACTTGATATCACCTACCATGGTGGTTTGCTGGTGAGACTTTGGGCTTTGAATTGGCTTTGGATATGACTTAATGGCTGGTATGATATAGCCTTGTGATTTGCTGGCTATGATTTTGGATTGGATTTGGTATAGCCTGCCTTGATGGCTTTTGGCTATGGATTGGAATTTAGATTTGATATAGCCTACCTTTTTGGTTTGCTGACTATGTTTTGGAATTTGAATTTTAGATATAGTCTGCCTTGGTGGCTTGCTGGCTATGAGTGGAGTTTAGATTTGATATAGCCTACCTTTGTGGTTTGCTGGCTGTGGTATTGAATTGAATTTGAGTATGGCTTGCCTTTATGGCTTGCTGGCTATGAATTCGAGGTTTGGATTTGATATAGCCTACCCTTGTGGTTTGCTGGCTATGGTTTCGAAATTAGATTTGAGTATAGCCTGCCTTTGTGGTTTACTGGCTATGGATTGGGATTTAGATTTGATATAGCCTACCTTTGTGGTTTGTTGGCTATGGTCATGATTTGGTTTGGATTTGACATAGCCTACCTTTGTGGTTTGTTGGCTATGGTTTTGGATATGACCTACCTTGATGGTTTTCTGGCCATGGATTTGGAATTTGAATTTGGCATAGCCTACCTTTATGGTTTGCTGGCTATGGTTTTGGATATGGCCTACCTTGATGGTTTTCTGGCTATGGATTTGGAATTTGAATTTGGCATAACCTACCTTTGTGGTTTGCTGGCTATGGTTTGGTTTTGAATTGAATTTGATGAAGGGTGGGATATGCAGGATGGAGTACTTTTGGCTTCATGCTCCTACAGGGATTGCAGGATTGTATGATGGACAGATGGGTATTTGATTCTTTTGCCTCCATTCATGGTAAGCTTCTACTTTAGAATGGATCCTCAAAGAGGGCATCTTTCATTCCTTTCCGGCTTTATGCCTATCTGGGTGATTAGATTTTGTTTTTGATGATTGGCCGAGGAACTCATGTTCTAGGGCATGGTATAGTTTCAGGTGTTGAGTGGAGGAAAGGGCACAGTACCCGGCCTATAGGCACCTCCTTCATATGCCAAAATGATGATGTATGGGCCGAGCCAAATGGGTTGCAATTTGCCACTTGGTTTTCCCGCCATTGCTTCTCTGCATTTGACCATGACAAGATCCCCTTGTTTGAAGGCTCTGGGTCTTGCTAATTTGTCAAATGCGCGAGCCATTCTAGCTTGATATACTTGGAGAGACTTATATGCTTCAAGGTGCCTAGATTGGAAAGCCCTTCAAGTCTTCTTTCCATTTGATCTTGCTCTTGACTTTGAAATTCATTTTGGATTGCCACCTGATAGGATGCCATTTCAATTTCTATAGGAATCATTGCTTCAGCTCCATAAACCAAGGAGAAAGGCGAACATCCAGTAGGGGTTTTATACATAGTTCGATAAAGCCCATAAGGCTTCATGAACCTTTTCTTCCCATTCCCGTTTTTTGATTGCCGACTATCTTGGCAAGCAACTTGCAGAGGGTTTTGTTGAAGGCTTCTGCCAACCCATTAGCTTGTGGATTGTATACTAAAGATGTTCTCCATTCAATATGAAATTTAGCTGCTAAAGTAGATATTGTTTTATTGCGGATTGTGACCCATTATCGGATATGATTCTGTGAGGAGTTCCAAATCTGTATATTATGTTTTGCTTGACAAATTGGGCAACCAATTCTCCGGTTACCTCCCTCAATGGGATAGCTTCAGCCCACCGAGAGAAAAAATCTATAGCAGCCAATATGAATTTGTGGCCTTGAGATGAGGGTGGGAATGGTCCCACAATATCCATCCCCCATTCGGCAAAGGGCCAGGTTGGTGCTGTGGGATGTAATATATTTGGTGATTTCCTCGGTACAGGGCCAAATGCTTGACATTGATGACATGTACGGGCATATTGAATGTAGTTCCAATAGAAGCCTTTTAGCTTGATATTGACTTTCATTTTCTCTCCTGCCTGATGTGCTCCACACAGTCCGGAGTGAACTTCTTTCATGATGGTTTTGGCTTCTTTGAAAGATAGGCATTTGAGGAGGACTGGCTCTTTCTTTTCATGGACCAGCCTATATAGTTGTTCTGCTATTAACTGATATGAGGTGGCCCTGCGTAAGAGCTGAATTTTTTGTGCTTGATCAGGTGGCAACCAACCTTTCTTGATTTTGATGAGCCGCTTGCGCCAATCTTCAGATTCATTTGTTGCATCTATCTCTGTATTATATACTTCCTCAACTGTGATATTAGACTCAGTGTCAAGGATACTGGGCATGAGTCTTCTGTGACGGACACTTATGTCCAATTCCCCTTCGAGAGGCAATTTTATGGTAGAAGCTAGTTTGGCTAGAGCATCAGCCTAAGAATTTTCACTTCTCAGCACATGTGATATGTTGAAGAAGTTGAATTTTTCTTTGAGCTTCATGACTGTGGTATAGTATGGAAGCAGTTGTGGTTTTCGGACTTTATACTGGCCCAATACCTGCCGAATGACCAATTGCGAGTCACCATAAACTTGTATACTTTTGACCCCTATTTCGAGAGCCAGCCGGAGCCCAATAATTAGAGCTTCATATTCAGCTTCATTATTTGTGAGCGGCTTCGTGAGAACACAAGAGTTATATAATATTCCTTCTTGAGAGATGACCAGGACAATACCTGCTCCAGTAGAGGGGCTAGTAGAGCCATCTGTATAGTAGAGAGTTCGAGAAGCTCTATCAAAATATAATTCCCAAGAGGGTAGCTCAATTGTGGCAACCTCTTCGAGAATTGAATTTTCACTTGCAGGAGAAAGAGTTTCTTCTTCTGGGAGGTTTATAGATAAAGAGGAATCTTCTGGCACTAGATGTGCGGCCCAAAATTTGGCCAAGCCTTGCCCTTTGATTGCCCTTTGTGGGATGTATGTGACATCAAACTCCATGAGGAGCAGAGCCCATTTCGCGAGTCTTCCTGACAATATGGGTTGTCTTAGCAAATATTTGATTGGATCATACTTGGAGATGAGTTTAATTTCATGAGCCAGAAGATAATGCCTCAATTTCTTTACGGCAAATATCAGTGCTAGGCACACTTTTTCCATTGGAGTATATCGGAGTTCTGGACCAATTAGCTTTCTGCTAAGAAAATATAAGGCTTGCTCTTTATCTTCTTCATTTGTTTGTGCCAATAGAGCTCCCAGAGAAGCATCCATAGCTGAAATATAGAGTATAGGAGGCTTCCCAGCAACTGGTGCCCCCAGGACTGGCGGAGTGAGAAGATATTCTTTGATTCGTTCAAAAGCATCTTGACATTCTTGGTCCCAGATGAAGAGAGCATTCTTCTTCATTAGTTTGCCGAACGGCATGCATCTTCCTGAAAGATTTGAGATAAAATGTCTAATATAGGCTAGTTTCCCTTGAAATGACCTTTAGATCGGTCAGATTTTGAGGTGGCAATTGCTAGATTGCCTTGATTCTGTCGGGGTCTATTTCCATTCCCCGATATTTGACGACGAATGTTTTTTCAATCGTCGAACACTTTGATCTTGCCCTGGAGAGTAAACTTGCGTGCAATTGGGAGATAGAGGAATACTCCCTTATGAGGTCAGCTTCATAGTTGACACTCCGCCGCTCTGGGCGAGTTATTTTGCTTTGAGAATTCTTTGCAGGTGATTTGGCAAAACATTTGTTCACCACAAAAACCTTGCCAGTCTCACTGTCTTCATCTGAACATTTAATTTGTTTACCCTTCCCTTTAGACTGGGCAAAGGGGTTGAGGAATTGGCCCTCTAGGATATAAAAGGGCATCAGTCAAATGGCATTCATCTTCCCGAAACGGGGCTTGATCGGCAAAGACTGTATACTGCTTCCCTTCTTTTGCATATTTGATGCATTTATGGAGAGTTGACGGGATGACTCCATTTTCATGCAGCCAGGGCCTCCCAAGCAATATTCTGTATATTGTATCAGCATCAATAATGTAGAAGGCTACCTTGGTGGTGAAGCTTCCCAGTGATTCGTACATCTTTTACCTGTTGCATATGAGGCATGAGATGTAGAGATTCAATGGCTTTATAGGGCATTATATTGGTAGATGCCCCCGGATCGACCAGGATCCGATTTAATTGAATATTGTTGACCTGTCCCTTCATATATAAGGGACGATTGTGATATGGAGAGGATAGCAACATGTGCTTATCTTGTGAAAGTGACATTTGCTGCCAGTGTTTCATATATTTGAGCTTGGAAATCAGCTATATGAGCTTCATATATTTTTGATTCTTGGAGTACTTTGACAAACGTTTCTCTCAGGTCTTGGCTCCAAGTAATTACCTCCCAGACAGTGATGTTGACGGAGAGTGATTTGAGTTGCCGAAAGATTTTGTCATCAGCCTTGATGTGTATCTGGTCCGATGAGGGAGATCCCTTTATCGAGGACTCAGATGGCTTTTTTGGCTTGATAGATTTCTTTTGAGAGAGAGGAATCAACAGCCTTCCATTTGAAAAGAGAGGAGCGTTGTCCGGCTCATTTGATGAGACATGGGACTTTGGCTCTTTTCTTTTGTATGAGGAGGCATATTGGCCAGCTCTCCTTCATCTGAAGGGTTGAAGACATAAGAATCCGCCCGTATTTCGGCTTCAGGCAGAGGCTTTGACTCTTCGCCGTGAATGAGAATGACTTTGCTTGATTTTGTGATATCGGGCTTCTTGAAAATAGTAGATGCAAGTTTTTGCTCTTTACCATGCCCTTTCTTGCGACGGCGATTTGAATTATTTGCTGGCCGACGCTGATATGTCAGCATTGTTGGCTTACCTTAAGCCTGTTTGGTATTATCACTTGGAGAATAGCTTCTTTGGTTGAGGTTTGGACACCATATTGTAAATTGGTGAGTTAAATATGTAATTTGATTCTTCAATTTTGATTGATTTTTTTTTAAATTGATATTTGAGGTACCTCAGCAGCAGCATCACGCTACATTTGTTCTTTTTCTTTTTCATTCTTCTTTTATTATTATTATTATTATTCTTTGTTTTTTTTTTGTTTTATATATATATATATATATGTATATATTTTTATTTCATACCTGAGGAGCTTTAAGTGAGCTTATGACTTTCTGCTCTGAAGATGATTTGGAGATGCTTCTCTTGTTGGAGCCGCCTCTTACTGTAGAGTTGTTGACTCTTTTGGAACTGGCTGATTTTGAGGGCCGACAGTGACCCATTCACAAAGGTTGCATTAATTGCTTCTTCAATAATTGAAGATGGGAGTTGGTGATAATGATCGACGAACTCCTCTGGTTGCTGGGAGATTGGCTTTGTCGCAGCTTCTTTTGATATTCTAATTCTGTATTGAAAAAGATCAATTTTGAATTGCTCCATTTCGGCTTTGACTCTGTATCGTCCATAGCCCAGTGGATGATGATAATATTCACATATCTTTGGATATAGAGCTTGGGATTCTGGTCTTGAACCATAGGCTCGTTGTGACACCTTATTTGCTGGCTCCAAAGAATTCCCATATTGATTAATTTTTTCTTCCCAGAAACCATAGGCTCGTTGTGACACCTTATTTGCTGGCGCCAAAGAGTTCCCATATTGATCAAATTTTCCTTCCCAGATATGAGTTTCGACCAAATCATGGAGATCCAGACAATAGTAATACATCTCCTTTCACTCTGAAAGATATATGATGCTGGTTCAAGTATGGAAACCAGACTTTGCCTTCTGAGATTGTCAAGTATAAACTTGGTGCTCTTTGTTGCAAATGAGAAGCTTATTGTAGAAGATGCACATTTGTATACGATTGACTGGATAAATATGGATTTGAATGCTCTCCCACTGATGACCGAGGAAGACCAAAAGATGATGATGCATTAATGACATTCACCTAATAGGATCCAAGTTGGCTGGTCCATTTGGTGGTTGTTGAGTATGAGGCTGGTTGACCCGATGAATACCCAGGTCAATTAGATTTTGAACATCATTTTTGAATCTTATGCAATCTTTGATACTATGACCCATCATTTGATGATACAGGCAGTAATTGGCTAATATTTCTGCCGGAGCTTGGTAATCCATCAATCCGGATTGAAGGCATAACCGGAAAAGTGAGAAAGTTTGATGTCGAGGGAAAGAATATAACCTTGCCTGCTCGACAAGAGTTGAAGGATCTTCGGATAGCCACCCAATTGAGTCTGCATATGGCGGCATAGGAGGCGGCTCTGAATATATTTGAGTATGCATAAGAGTATATTTGCCTTTGGACTTTCCTCATTATTCTATGTGGATCATGCATTGATCTTGGTAGAGAATGAGCTCCTGAATTATCTTGAGGAGAATCACATGAATGACCGTCCTCGGGATGATTTGAATTTGTTGGAAGTCTCGTCATATAAATGACATTGACAGATTGCTCTGGTCGATCCCAAGCATGAAGTTGAGGAGGGTCAGTCAGAGCATTTTGCATAGATATGAGGCCATTTTGAATGATCTTCCGGACCTCATTTTTGAAGACGTAGTAATCTTCAATTGCATGCCCCACCATACGGTGATACGGGCAAATTGAGCTGATTGATTTTGTTGACATCTGCCTGCTTCTTTGGTTCTGGCAGTGATATTAACTGATTATCGAGGCAGAGATCAAAGAGCCTCTTAGTATGCTCCTTTTTGAAGGAATAAGGAGTCTTCATACACCCTTTATGAGATACATGAGCCATTTGTTTGGCTAGAAACATCTCAATTTTTGCTACCACATAATTCCATTGCTCGAAACTCTTGATATTTGCTTCCAAGAGTTTCTCATTGATTGTTGATGTGAGGCCTCTTCGGCAGATAGGGATTGTATCTTTTTGCGGGGAGAGTTATTGCATTTCATGCTAAACTCTCTCCGCCTCTTGGTAAAGTGGATTGCCGATTCCTCTTTTGTTGTTTGAGGGAACATAATTTGGCGAGAGAGATACCTTCCCTTTAGCCGTTTAGAGATGGTCTAGAAATTTCTTTTGCAGATCCGCCCAATCAGCAACTGAGTCAAGCTTGAGTTCTGAATACCTTTGAAATGCAACTTCAATCAAGGAAGTTGCAAAATATCTGAGGAGATAAGATTTGCCGATGGCGAGCTTGCCCAAGGCAATAACATAATGTGCCACATATTCTAGTGGTGACCCATGTCCATTAAACTTTGATAGTTTTGGGACTTTAGGGCATGTTTCTGGCAGCTTCTTGAATTGATGATATACTGGATATGGAACAGATTATAGATCTGTCATCTGCATGCCTTCGCTCTGCTGAGCGAACATATTTTGAATAATTTTGTATATCTCATGCCTTTGAATGGGAATACCTTGAATTGTTTCTGTTTGAGGAGGCATAATACTAGACGAGTCAATGATATCCTGACTCGTAGTTTGAGGAAGAAGACCAGTTGTAGAAACTGCCGGACGATTTGCCGGGGCAGACCCATCTGGATGTTAAATTTGTTGATTTTCAGTAGAGACTGGCTCTGTAGAATGCTGGAGGCTTGAAGTTGCCAATTGCCTCATTTCATTTAGAAGCGCAACCACTTGAGATTGACATTGCTGCATCACTTGGCATTTGTCATCACCTGACATTACTTGGAAATTTTCCTTTGTAGGCAAATCAATGACGGCGTTGATACTTGAAGTAGGAGGCCCATCTTCTTTGATTTGAACATTTGTCTCTTTGAAGAAGGGTATTTGAATTCCTTCATGTTGAAAGCCAACACGAGGGGGAGCTTGACTAGATGTTCCGGCTTGTCTGTCGGGCTGGCGGTTTCTTGTGGCAAATTGCTTGATGGCCTCAGTAGGAATATTTGGATTGGCTTCTGCGATTTGTTCCGCCATTTCGCCAGAGTCATTCCCAGAGGCATATTATGAGGAGATTATAAGCTTGGGTTTTTCCTTAGCTGCCCAAGTAACACGTCGTCTTATTGACGGACGGGTACTGGCATTAGGAATTGCCCCCAGCCTATCAAGTACTGAGATTCGCTGTATACGATCAGGGATCGATACGCGAGATTTGAATTACTGATTTGGATTTTCTTTGACTACTCGGATATTCTCCGAGCCTAGAAGAGTATAACTTGATTTCTTGTATATTCCTTTTCTCCTTTTTGTCCATGATAGTGTTTGGATTCAGCATGTTGAAAGGGAGCATTTTTTATGTTGCCTCTCTTGCTGAACATTGTTGGTGTATTTGCTTGGATCCCTTTTGAGCTTCTGAGCTTCCTTTATGGGATCCCAGATTTGTTTGAACTCGGCAGAGTGCCGAGTCTTTTGCTTGACATCAGCTTCCTTCTTGGAATCTCCTAATTCTCCTTGAAACTACCGCAAAACTCAGAAGCGGTTTAAGGTTGGGATTGTAGGAATATACCTATCCCGTGAGGTGATAGGTTGGCTTCCGTCGAGCTGTACCTGCAGACCTCTGATCATGATGGATTTGCCAGATCTTGAGGTGGCAGCTGATAGCCTTTTACTTTCATGATTTTATTTTGTCCTTGTTGTAGAGACAAAAACTATGATTTCGAAGGAAATTGTCTGGACTGAAAAAGTCCAGATTTGGGTTGACTTAGTCTTGCTAAATGGCTACCCCTTCTTTTTTTTGGGGGGGGGGGGGGGGTCAAAGGTATGGTATGAGAATTTAGTGGAGCCTACCATTGAGGTTTGGTGGCTACGATTTTGGAATTTCAATTTGGATTTTGGTCTAGCCTACCTTTGTGGCTTACTGGCTATGATTTTGAATTTGGATTTGAGATAGCCTACCTTTGTGGTTTACTGGCTATGGTTTTGAATTTGATCTGGACATGACTTGCCTTGATGGTTTGTTGGTCATGTGCTTGAGTTTGGATTTGGTATAGCCTACCTTTGTGGTTTACTGGCTATGATTTTGAATTTGGATTTGATATAGCCTACCTTTTGTGGTTTACTGACTATGGCTTTGAATTTGATTTGGAATAACCTACCTTTGTGGTTTACTGGCTATGATTCTGAATTTGGATTTGAGATAGCCTACCTTTGTGGTTTACTGGCTATGGTTTTGAATTTGATCTGGACATGACTTGCCTTGATGGCTTGTTGATCATGTGCTTGAGTTTGGATTTGGTATAACCTACCTTTGTGGTTTACTGGCTATGATTTTGAATTTGGATTTGATATAGCCTACCTTTGTGGTTTACTGGCTATGGCTTTGAATTTGATTTGGAATAGCCTACCTTTGTGGTTTACTGGCTATGATTCTGAATTTGGATTTGAGATAGCCTACCTTTGTGGTTTACTGGCTATGGTTTTGAATTTGATCTGGACATGACTTGCCTTGATGGCTTGTTGGTCATGTGCTTGAGTTTGGATTTGATATAGCCTACCTTTGTGGTTTACTCGCTATGGTTTTGAATTTTGGATTTGGATATAACTTACCTAGGCTCACAGCCAATAAATGTTGTTGGCCAAAGTTAGGTTTATCCCCTTTATTAGCATTATCTTTAGAGAGCATTCGGGTGCCCCCTGTTGATAATATCAGGACGAGCTTTGACATGCCCACGGCTCCTGTGGGTCTTCCTTGTTGATTTGTTGGAGAGAGGCTTTTGAGCAACATCTTCTTCGTAGGCCGGAACCACCCCTAGGGAATAAGGGGATCCGACTATTGCTGGGAAATCTCCGAATACGATCAGAGTCGCCAGGTAACCGGACTTTGCATGGTTGTTGACGACGAGCGGTCCATAAGTGACAACCATCTTCAACAGTTTGTGATTTGCCTTCTTGTTTGTACCTTCAAGGGAAAACATCAGAATTAGGGCTTTCATGAAAAATAGATGTATGTCTCATCCTTTTTACTATGAATGGTGAGAAGAGGTCCCACCGGGCGTGCCAATTGTGGACACGGGATTTTTCTTCACTCAATTTTATTCATTCATTTCATTTCATTTTGGTTCAAGGTATTCATTCATTTCACATATTTTGAATTTTGGTATTTGCAGGGCGTGCCAATCTGTCTAGTAGACAAAGAAAAAGTCCGCGCGATGCGGAGGGAGGGTTTTGGTGTCCGAGAAACGGACAGGTATTGGTGTCCGAGGAACGGACGGGTATTGGTGTCCGAGGAACGGACGGGTGTTGGTGTCCGAGGAACGGACGGGTGTTGGTGTCCGAGGAACGGACGGGTGCGCCAATTTTAATATGAACTTCTTTGATTCCGTGTCTTTTCATCAACAGACGATCAGGGTAGCGTGTGCTGGACCTCTGCCTCCATCGATCGGAATCGATGTTACATTTACATCGAGTTAAAAGCCCTTGGTGTTATTTGGCACCAGCTTTAACCCGAATACCATTCATAGCAAGGATGAGAACATGTATATGTAGAGAAAATTTAGAAAGTCCTAACATGATGTTTTCTTTCTTTTTTTTTATTGACAAAAAGTATTTTTATTCTTTGAAATGGCAGGACTCTCCCCCTTTTTTTTTAAGTGTGAAATATGATTTTTTTTTAAAAAGAAACGGGTGTATACCCGTAAATCCGTTTGAGGTAAAAAATATGCTGTTTGATTTGAAATTTTGTTTCAAATGAGTATACACCCGCAGATTGTTTCTGGGCTTCGGGCATATTGAGAATTCGGGCAGCACTTCTACATGGACAGAATTGCTGTGTGGATTTATAGTATAACTTTGATTGTGAATTATGAAATTTCATGGTATATTGTTTTTGGGGCAAAGCCTCCCTTTGAACAGAGCTTCTTTTCTTCTTCCTTTTTTTGCCTGCATGGTCATGATTTTGCAGTCATATGGAGACATCTCTGTGAGGGTCCTTGTCACAACGAAGTTTCTCTCCAAGGACTTATCCATATGGATACAATTCTGCTGTGAATATGTGGATATATTTCTGACGGGATTTCTGCTTGATCAGATGTATGTATATATTTCCTGCAGAATCTCTACTTAGACAGAGTTTTCTTTTGTATATGAGTGCAGAGTTGTAAAGTTTGTTGTTTTTTGAGGCAGAACCCCTACTTAGACAAAACGTCTTCAAGGAAGATTATACGAATATGCTTTTGGGGAGAACCTTTGCTTAAGCAAAATTCCTTCTAAGAGACATGCGTATAATTATTAATTTGCCATCTTATGAATATATTTTCGAGCGGTATCTCCGTTTGAACAGAGTTTCCGTCACGAGAGGTATTTCTACTGAGGCAGAGTCTCCTTTGGGATATGTATTCATATGAATTCAAACTTATGATTATACGAAGATGTTCTCAGGCGGAATCTTTACTTAGGCAGAGTCCCCTTTAAGAGACATATCCACATAAATATGGGTTCGTAATTATATGGATATGTTCTTAGGCAAAGATTTTACTCAAACGGAAATCCTGCTAAGAAACATATGCGTATAAACGCAAAGTTGCAATTTTTATGAATATGTTCCCGAGCTATATTTCTGCTAAGGCAGGAGCTCCTCAGAGTTTCTTCTGAGAAAGGTGTCTCTGCTCGGGCAGAGTTTCATTTAAGGAACACATACATATGAATGCAAATTTGCGAATATACGGGTATGTTCTTAGGCAGAATCTCCGCTTGGGCAGAGTCTCCTCTAAGAAACATATGCATATAAATACGAGTCTGTGGTTACATGGACATGTTTCTTCAGAAGGAACTTTGTCATGGGCAGAGTTTCCTCCTGAGAAAGCATATATGTATAAGTGCAAATTTGAGGCTTAGGGATATGTCCTTAGTCAGAATCTCCACTTGGGCAGAGTTTCCCCTAGGAAACATATACATAAAAACACAAATTTGCGAATATACGAATATGTTCTCGGGTAGAATCTCCACTTGGACAGAATCTTCCCTAAGAAACACATACATATAAACACAAACACACCATCCCAGAGACTTAGCACTCGATGGGAGGTGGCACATATACGTCTGGATGCGTAGCATTCAGAGCATGAATTACAAAGGTATTTAAATACCATATGTCCATGTATGGACGGTATTTAAACCCTATAGCCCATGGGGGCCGATGCCGTTATTACGGACTTAAGAAGAGAGAATTGCCGATGCCGTATGGAGACGATCTCTCGATTTCTCACTCTGCTCCGAGTAGGGAAGGGAGTTTGATACCTTCACACACAAGAGGGGAGGTTGAGGAAGAGATGGGTTTTTTTGAGTATTTTCAAAAAATAGTGGGACAACACTTTGCTAAGGGGAGAGGGCTGTAGCTCCCTTGGGGCTCACCCCTTTGAATGAGGGGATTGGGGGGCCTTATATAGGGGAAGGCCCCCCTTACATGTGTGGGAGTGGGGGCTCCCTTTAACCGATGGGAGTCCCATCGGTTAGAGGGAAAATTCCCTTTAACCGATGGGGGTACCATCGGTTAGAGGGATAAAACCCCTCAACCGATGGTAGTCCCATCGGTTAAGGGGGAAAATCCCCTTAACCGATGGCAATCCCATCGGTTAGGGGACTCTCAAGGGGAGATCCCCTTAACCGATGGGACTCCCATCAGTTAGAGGGGAATTCCCCTCTAACCGATGGTAGTACCATCGGTTGGAGGGGTTTGTCCCTCCAACCGATGGTGCTTCCATCGGTTGGGGGAGAGAACCCCCTTAACCGATGGTAGCCCCATCGGTTAAGGGGAAAAACCCCCCTAACCGATGGTGCTTCCATCGGTTAAGGGAGGGGGAATTTCTGGGAATGGGGAATTGGCAAAAAAAAAATTTTGTGTCCACACTGGCCGGTGCTGAAAATTTCTTATGGGATTCTCTCTCTTGCTAACCACCACCATCTTAGTCTTCATCATTTTACCTCTTCATCTTTTATTTTCACTCGCTATGGTTTGTCGTCATTTTGAGTTGGATTAAATCTCTCTTCACTACTCTTTTTGATGATGACAAAAAGGGGAAGAACTAGTATATTGTGTCCTTACATAATACTTGTATAGTTTATTGTGTCTTTGTGATGGCAAAAAGATGGAGAACAGTTAAATGATTTATGAATAGATTTGTGTTTGCTTACACTGTCTTCATGCATATTAATAATTTTAGTGTAAATACATAATTATTTAAGGATAATTTAAATCTGTCTATTTAAGTGTTTGATCACAAAACACTCAACTTTGTTGGCTAACAAGTGGCAAGGTTATGTGCAACAACCAAGACATTTTTCAAGTGATATCGGATCTCAAAAACACTTTTCAAATCATCGTGTTATAGAGTCGACCCCATATTTCTTCATGGGTCGACCTATCATAACCCCATTTCAACTCTGGGAAATGAGGTCGACCTCTCCTTTCAACTGAGATCGACCTCAAATGAAAATCAAATCTCCTGTGTTTTGAAGTCGACCTCATACTTCTTGGATCGACCCCTCTGTGTTGTTTTTTGGCACTGTGAAATAGGATCGACCCCACAGTTCTTCTGGGGTCGACCTCACCTTTTCAATTGATTTGTGTCATTATATTTTCTATTTTTAAATAGTACAAGAAAAAAAGTATTTAAATTGAAAATATTACAAAATTGATTGTGAATAACCTAATAATAAAATAATATATAAAATTATTTTATATACTTATGTGACTATATATTAATACATATTACATAATATTTATCTCCCTCTCACTTTAAATTAAAATATCATTAATTTAATATAAATATATAATAGGCTTTGATTTAAAAGAATAAAATAACTTATTATGTAAACAATCTAATTAATTTACAAGAAGACATAACATTTGGAGTTTAAAATAAAATAATTAATGATTTATATGATTCATGTTAAATATAGAAAAATTTATATATTCATTATGATTAATAAAAATAAATATTTTACAATATATAAGAATAGTTAATTAAGTAGATGACAATAATAACTTGAATATGAAATGAAATATACTTTGTGATATAATAAATTTTTGTATCAATACGTAAACAAAATTTAGCGACACATATATACATAAATGCCGATATGTTCCTCAAAACATATAAGGTAACATGGTGATGGGTGTACATGAAAAATAAGTTTTTTTACTTTATTTCTTCATGTATAATTTAACATACATTACCATACTTTACAAAAAAAATTACGTAAATTATTTTTAACATTTTTTTAAGAAAAATAGGTTATTGGCGACGGCTTTAAACCGTCGTTATTAAATAATGGTGACGGTCGTTTAATACTTTGGCGACTGACAAAACCGTCGCGAAAACTTAATAGCAACGGATGTAAGCAGTTGCTAATAAAACTAATGGCAACAGTCACAGCCACCGATAGTCGTCCCTAATAATTATTTATTTACGACAAATAAAGTCATCTCTAATAAGAGTATTAGTGACCGCCCATAATAGCCGTCGCTATTGTTAATATTAGGGACTGAGACAACTTCTTGTAATGTCCCTAATAATGAATTATCGAGGACAGTTAGGGCCGTCCCTAATAATCGTTAGTAGCAACGAACAAATTACCTGTCGCTATTAAAAGTATTAGAGACGGCTTCAATTAAGTGTCCCTAATAATAATTTATTAGCGATGAGCCTAAAGTAGTCGCTAGTAATTTTATTAGCGACAGAGAATCTTGACCGTCGCGAATAAATTTACTCGTGACGGCTTATGGCACCGTCGCTAATAACCCGTTATTGGATATGACAATCGCCATCCCGAATGATATTTTTAGCGACAGCTTTTGTAGCCGTCTTGAATAGTTTATTTTTATCGACGACTTATGTCACCGTCGCTAATAACCGTTATTGGGGATGACAATCGTCGTCCCGAATGATGTTTTTAGCGACGACTTTTGTAGTCGTCCTGAATAATTTATTTTTAGCGACGTTCATATATTCAATCGTCGTTAATAATGGTTAGTGAGGACGGCTTCTTTAAGTCGTCACCAATGCTACACTTTTGCGGATGTCTACTTAACAACCGTCGCAAATATCCTTTTTAGCGACGGTGTTCGAGAGCCGTCGCCAATACCCTGTCTCTAATTGCCATTTTCTTGTAGTGTATAAATCAATGGATGGTTGATATTATATCATCTAGAGAAATGCTAGCTACTCGGACACACGAATAGCCAGCATGAGTTGAATGGCAGCGCGGCCGACCTAATTGGTCGGCCGCGTGTGGGGCCCACACGGCCGACCAATCAGGTCGGCTGCGCTGCCATTCCAGGTCGGCTAACTACCCGAACATCCGGATAACTAGCATTTCTCTATCATCTATGATGATCTCTAATCTAGGGCAAGGAAAACAACTTCAGACTTTCCCTTGAGGAACAAAGTAAATGAGGATGCAAAAGCCCTCTTGTAGTTCAACCAAACCACAAGCGAACATCAACCAATCAACCAAACTTGAGGCAAGTTATCGGGATAATACGAAGAAGTATTGTCTTTTTTTTTCTTGGGGGTGGGGGGGGGGTGAGGATGCGGAGAATAATAGTACATTATATCATAGGAATCCCTACTAACAAATTCATGACCATGACACCAAATACTTGTCTTCTGCAAACAGATCACATACCCGAGCCCTTTAAAAGCAAACCAGCAGTTTAGGAAGAACAGGTCATAAAAAGACAACAGAAATGCCATACATTCATATGATCAAAGCCATGAGAGTACCAGGTCAGTTTTCTTCTTCATATTGCTGGTACATCTTCATGATCTCAGCACAGCCAGCCACAGCGCTGACTCTCTGGAACCCGAGATTGTTGGCGAGGCGCTTGTCGGAGGCTACGCCGTTGTTGTGCGACAGGACGACGCGAGCCCGCTCGCGGCCAGCCAGCGGCGACGCGCACTCGGCCTGCGAGCTGCTGACGAGCACCGACTCGCAGATCTCGTACTCGTGCTCGCCGTTCACGGGTATACTGTACTTTCCCTTGCTGTTCGTCACGCCGCTGGCGGTGTACTTCACCACGCCCGTGATCCTATCCCGGCACTCTACCCGCACCTTCGCACCTGCAATCCCCGAGTACGAAGGAAACAGTAATTATTTCTCCACATCAATTGATCTAACACACGGAAGAACTAATGACGGCTCTTCTGTGCCTGAGCCCCTTTCCCTGATCGCCAGTATGCCGACCCGATAAAAATCCCCAACTATGTCATCATAGATCCCTGGAACATGGCATTTACAGATCTGGTAGTACCAATGCCATGATTCTCACTGGCAGCTGCAGATCCGGAAGAACGGCTCAGATCTGCCGGCCGCATCAGTTGTAGAACTAAAAGAACTGCTTAAATATTCTTGATGCTTCTATAAGAATAGGGTAATCAGAAAGTTTAAAAAAAGGACAGCGAGAGAGAGTGGATTAAAAAAACAATGACATTGGTCATACTGTTCGGAGATCTAGTATTTTAGCGTCGACATCCACATTTGCCGGTGCGGATCTGCAAGACTAGGTTAGGTCAAATCCACCAATGGGGTGGATGAATACCTAGAGTGCTAGAAGGTCTCTCAAAGCCCACCATATCCTTCTGGAAGGACGGCCCTGCGACCCCTGTGGCTCGAAGGAGCAGCAAGGCTAAAGACCTTGGAGAACAGCTCGGATCCGCCAGAACGAGCCACAGCTACCACAAGACCAAAACCCTAGAGTAGAGATGCACAACTCCCCCGGGGAGATCTGCCTATATCAAATAAGGCGAACAAAAAAACTCAAGAAACGTATGCAAAAGAAGAACTCATCCCGGAGGGAAGAAACCAATGCGGCGGAGCTGGGGGTGGCAGACAGGAGCGGAATCTGACCGGCAATGTAAGTGGTGGCGGGCGTCTCGAAGCCGGCCTGGCAGGTGTCGCAGAAGACACCACCCTCAACGGTGAAGCCCGTCTTGGGGTAGCGGGAGCCGCAGGCCAGCGGCGGCAAGGCGGCGAGGCCGCAGAGGGTGAGCGCGAGCAGCAGGAGGAAGGAGGCGGCCGCCATTGCTGAAAGCTGGTGGAGGAAGCGTCGGTGAGGGAGAGCTTGGAGATATCGCTTCTACTTCTCCACTTCCACCGTCCCCAATTCAGAGAGAGGAGTTAAAAAGCCGTGAGAGTGAGAGAGTTCGGAGGCGGTGATGGAGAGGGAAGGCAGACGGAGTGGGTCCACAGACAAGAACAGACATCCTCCACGCATTGCGCCGGGAACCTGGCAAGGATGGGTAATCCGCAATGGCAGAACACGTGTTCTTTTGCAATTGGATGGGCTCACAACGCCTATGAGAAGAATACATCTCAGAAATAACAAAAGACAGTTTCGTGTCGGTGACCACATGATGCTGAGCAGCTTGAAAGCCAAGGAAGAGGAGAACAGCTAATGGGGCCGTCACGAGCATGGATGGTTGTCATGAGAGGCCGTACAAACCCGCACACCGCAACCCGCGCAAACCCCAACACCCAGCGAACCCAACCGAGACATTCCGCGTTAAACATTGGGGGCACGGGATTTTGGTGAGAAAGCGAGTAAAAAATTTCTAGGTTGGCCGTTAGGTACAGATAGAACCTATCGTATTTTTTTGTAAAATATAAGAATATCATATAAAGAAATAAAAAATATAAAAAATTTATTCAACTACCTAAATTAACCCAACAAAACAACATCACAAACAAACAAATTAAAATCATGACATATATATATATACAAAAAATTGAGAATGTAATTATTAATTCTTACAAATCAAATATAATACTCATCTCAATGTCTTCACCATTCCTCATCTCAGTCATCTACAAGAATAATTCATAATGTTATTTCTACTTTATGAAATCATGACGAAGAAATAACTACAAATATATAAGATAAAATCAAATTCATAAGCATGATTCTAAACTACATAAACATCATATTTTACAGTGAAAATATATGAAAATCTCATTCAAAGTGGTTTACATTTCACATAATAACAGTAAAGGATAATTTCATGTAGTATTTTTTATTCATTTGAATAACACATCAATTCATATAAAGCAAATGAAATGGTCATGTTACTCAATGTGACCTCTTTCTTTGAATAGTTATGTCTTCTTCTCTAACTCTTTTACTGGTCATCTGCATGAAAAATTAGAAATTAACATCATCTTCTTTAACATACATATATAAATATTTAATAAGAAATATATTTTCCTACCTAATTCTCTTCATCATTTTGAGTGTATATGTCCACAAAACCCTCATAGTAGGGGGTATAATTTTCATCTCCAAATGATCTCACATTATATGTGCTCTCTATATAGTGCAAATAATTAGCGTAAGACATATAATTCTGATACACATCTTCGTACATACGTTGATATTTTGTATATTTGCATGTTCTTTGGCACATTATTATAAGCCCTGATGATGGAATGATAGGAATCTATATGTACGAACCACCATCGTCATATTGGTATTGAGAGACATTGTTGTCCTCAGATGTTGATTTGATGATGGCAAAACGGGTTTCAATAACCATGCTTTAACCATCAAATAAATGTAAATAAACTGAGCTTAAACATTACATATACACTTCCATTTGATGTCAAATTTTGATATGTTATTCAATGACTCATATTTGAAGTGTACAAATCAAGTGCAAAAACTTTTTAGCATGACAAAGCAAATGCAAAGCAAAACAAGGGTCTCAACCGTTTTTCACAACGAATCAGTATTTGGCCAACTGTGCAAAATGATCGACCGTTTTTGTGGTCAACCGTTTTTCCCAGTGAATAGCCCCATTTTTTATCCAAGTGAAGAGGTTGAACACTTCATGGCCGTAGTCGACCGCTTTCGGTCGTCTTTGTCTTTTCGTCGTGCTTTTAGCATGTGGGGCACCCATTTTCTTGTCCTAAAAGTAACCCCCCTATATATATTCCTTTTCTCGAATTATGGATGAGAGAGGAATGTTCGTTGGTTGCTCTTGAAGGATTCCTTTCCCATTTTCCTCTCCACCATATCCATTCTCGTGCTCTGCATATGCCCTATTTTTAGCACTTTTCTCTTCATGTTCTTACAGAGATGAAGGTTTGAAATGGCCACCACAAGCTAAAGGATGATGTTGGGTGAAGTTAAGGAGTTATAGAAGTGAAGATGATGAAGTTTTGTGAAGCTTGAAGGGCATCTACTCAATAGGAGTTGTGCTACATCAAGAGTTTTAAAGACAAAGAGTTGAAGCAAAAGGAGGGCATCTACATCAACTTGGACAGCCACACCAAAGGAGATTTGATATTGTTGTGTTGAGTGTGTCAACATATTTTATTTTGATGTTGACTTAATCATTCTATAATTCATATATGAAAATCATGTTTCTTCTTGACATGTTGAAATGCATGCATTAAAATCAAATGTTGAATTTCTACATTGGTGTGTCGACATTTATACTTCTATGTGTCGACACATGCATTGTTTCCAGTAAGTTGAAAATGTTTGTTGAACTATGGTGTCGACACACTCCAATCAAAGTGTCGACACAAGTTGTGCTTCCAATAAGTTGTGTTTTGATAATCGAACTGGCGTGTCGACACATACCACAAGTGTGCCAACACGAGTCATTATTGGAATTAGGTCAGAAGTGCTTGGGATGAATCTTTTAAGGGTCGTGTCAACACATCTTGTGACGTTCCGGCCGTTCGGATCGTCTTCCTGTGTGTATGGAGGCCAGTGTGTGGCCAATGACGTGTGTAGCAGGTGTTTTCCGCAGGTGGTGAGGCTCTGTGGGCCAGAGGTTTGCGTCCAAAGAGCTCACTGATTCACTGTCTATGAATGCGACAGTGAAGGGCGTCGCGTTTTGAACACGACATCCCAAGGCGTCGCGTTCATGAAACCGCTGTTTTTAGTCTTCGTCTGCATGTGCGTCACGTGTTGCGCATAGGGCGAGCTTGCTGACGTCGGCTTATTGAAGGCGACGGACTGGTGCGTCGCGTTAAGGTCGCGACACAGTGTGGCGTCGCGTTCTTAACTGTGAAGAGTTTTTATAGAACCCCGGCAGAACAGAGCTCACATGAGCTCTGCTCGGCCAGGGGGTTATGCTAGAGGATTTCTGGGTGATTCGACTTGTTGGGACTTGGTTTGGCATGTTCTCGCCGCGAGGACGTTGTGTGGAGCGGGGGAAACGTCGTGTGGACTCCGTACTTCGCTTCCTTCACGAAGGTAGGGAGATTTCCTGTGTTTGAATCCGTGGATTGCTCGTATGTTGTGAATGATGTGTTTCTAGCTCTTTAAACGGTAGATACCATGTGTAGGAACACATTAAAGCATGTAAATGGAATGAAACCATAGATTATAGGGGTTTTGGGGGTGATCCGGATGAAGGTTTCGGATTAGGTTTGCGCCTGTGAAGGCGACAAACCTGGGCGTCGCGACAGTGTCGCGACGTACGATACCTCGCGTTCTTGTTTTCTAAAGGCGACATTCGGGTTGTCGCGTTCTGAAGCGACACTAACCCCGTCGCGATCACAGCCGAGGCTTGTCTTATGCATGGGTTTGTTAGTGTGATATTATCGGATTATCGTATATATACTGTGTGGTCATGGTAAGAGGTGCATTGCCACTCTCAATGCTCAGGGAGCGTGTGGTAAGTGTGGTTGGTGTGGTGTTCACGTGGTTTACGTGGAGGTTTCACATCGCTTGTGCGTTGTGCACGTGGTTTCCGTGTACGTGGCGTGTAGTTTGACGCCTACCGTGGATACCTATTCAGTTGGGAGCCCCAGGTTTTGTGTGAGCCAGGCACGTGTGTGCTCGGGGCTTGTTCCGATACTGAGTACCTTCGAGGTTTTGTCATCTTCCTGGACACCCTCACACTTGTGCTGAGTAGTACGTCCGGCTGCGGGAAAGACGGCAGTGGGACAGTGACTAAAGAGAGTTTGTTGTGTTGTCGCGTGTAGCGTGCTCGTAGTTGGGGGAGACGGACACCAGTAGACGTACTAGGCCCCAACTAGTCCTATTTTCCAATGCCTCACTTTAGGGAGCTTGGGCCAGAGTCCCTAAAGGTGCCAGGCATGGGCCTACGGGGTGTGTGACCTACAGGTTGTGGTGGTTTAGTTGGACTCCACAGTTCTTTGTACTGGTTTAGTGGAGCGGCAGCTGGACCTTCCGTCTATGGCTGCGAGACTGAGAGGTAGTCCTGTGTTGTTTGTCCGGGTCAGTAGCTGGTGTCGCGAGCCAGTCCACGTGGCCCGAGTGAGGCGTTTTCCTACTGTAGCTCGTACACTTGTTTGGGTTTGCCGTTTATTTATTATTATTGGTTTCTGTTAAGCGGCAAGTGGTAAGTGGTATTTACAGCTTTATATCCTACTAATTAGTTCTATGAATTGTTAGTGTAATCTCTTGCTTTACTATTTATTGTTGGTTTGCTCGGTTTCTAAGGAGTTTCCCTACTGAGCCAGTGACTCGAGAGGCTCACCCCCTACTCTTTCAGGTGAGGGAGAGCAGGAGACCTCACACCCGTCGTCTAGTTCTGAGCCGCACCGTAGTGGAGGGTCTGCACCACCGGTAGTGTAATTTACTTTTTCTATTGTACACCTCGGGGTATGCTCCAGGTTGTTGTTGTAGTTTGGTTACAGTTGTGCTATGGCTATGTACATTTCTAATAAATATTTGTGAGATTGGCAGATCTTATATATATTTGAGCTGGTTCCTTTACATTCCTACGGACTAGTAGTTTGATATACCTTGCGAGGCTTCGGCCCGGTCGCGGGAGGCGGACTCGTATTAGGCACGTTATTAGGTTAACGGGTCTAAATAACGAGGGCCGTCACAGTTGGTATCAGAGCAAAGTCCGTATGGATATAAAGGAATTAGAAATTGCATAGCCATGTCTCTATTGTAACCCACTGTTGGTAGCGACCTTAGTTTTGTATTAATTTATCGTATGTTGTGTCGATGAAATGATGCTTGTGCAGAGTTAGGAATGGCAGAAAGGAGAGACTGGGGAGGTGGAGGAGAGGGTCAGGAGAGGACCCTACGCAGAGAATGATCGAGAGAATTTGGGAGAGCCTGACAGATATAAGGATGAGATTAGATCAGCAGCCACCGGTGCAGCCAGCGGCAGCAGTATCACCACTTCCAGAGGAAGCAGTGTCAATAGCCCCAGTTCCACCACTATCCGGAGTAGAGGTACCTTCTGTAGTACCTATACACCCGGCAGTTCCAGTGAGGTCAGATATCGGAGAGGAGACTACAGTACTTTTGGAGCGGTTTTTAAGGTTGCAGCCCCCTACATACTCAGGAGGCCCCAACCCGGATACAACAGAGCATTAGATACATGAGATCGAGAGGGTATTTGCGATAATGAGGTGTCCCTAGGAAGATAGAGTGATTCTTGCAGCATATCAGCTACGAGGATTTGCACAAGAATGGTGGCGGTTAAAGATGCAGATAGTTTTCACAGGCAGAACGGAGGACACTATCCCATGGTCATAATTTTTGTCAGTTTTTAATGACTCTTTCTTCCCAATACAGATCCAACAGATGAAAAGGGAGCAGTTTAGGACACTTCAACAAGGGAATCTTTCGGTGCTTGAATATCAGATGAGGTTTATGGCCTTGAGCAGGTACGCCCCATACGTGGTAACTGATAATACCATGATGGTGGAGTACTTCATCCGAGGTCTGAGGGCAGAATTACAGGATGCAGTGATTCCATTAATGTGTAGAACAGTGGAAGAGGCAGCACAGCGAGCAACAATACTTGAGAGGACTGTTAGGGCCAGGTAGGGGCAGACTCAGACAGGTGGTATAGGCTCAGGTAGCTTTTGGCATCCACAGCCGTCAGGAGGAATTAGTAAGGGAAAAGCACCTTCTGAAGCTTCTTCGTCATCTGGAATAGTAAAGTAGGGCAAGCAGATCAAGAAATTCTTCCAAGGAGGCCGTGGTAGAGGCAAGCAACAGGGCTTTCAGCAGGGAGGTTTTCAGCAGGGTCGTGGCTACAGGCTACCGGTTCCAGAAGAATCTCAGCAAAGTATGGCAGGGCAGCCTACGACATACCCAACTTTCAGATGTTATAATTGTGGACAGCCAGGACATTTAGCAAGGAACTATCCGTATCCTCGAGAGCAGACTTATGGTAGAGGAACCCAGCAGCAGCAGCCCCCTCGGCGGCCAGCAGAGCAGGGCAGAGGTGTACCGTACCAGAGAGGAGGATGGGGCCGAGTGATGGCAATCACCCGAGTTCGGGCGGAGACATCCAATCTCATTGAAGGTATATTACCTTTCTTTGATTTTACTGCTAGAGTGTTAATTGATCTAGGTGCTTCGCATTCGTTTATTTTCGAAGATTTTATGGATAGTATAGTACATCCTTTAGAAGAAAGGTCTTGTGAGTTAGTGGTAGAAATTCCTTCAGGAGGATATATGCTTACTTCCAGTTTTCTAGAGGAGGTCCCGTTAGTTATTCATGGAAATCAGATGCCAACAAGATTATATGTTTTGACATTGAAAGATTATGACGTGATACTGGGTATGGACTGGTTAGAAGCCTATGGAGCCATGGTTGATTGCAGGAAAAAGAGAGTCAGGTTTTGCAGACCCAGTGGTGAAGTGTTTGAATTCCAAGATATGTCTTTTTACACTCCCAAGTTTATTATTTTTGCACTTAGAGCTAAAAAGTTGATTAATGTAGGATGTGTAGCTTACATTGCGTTAGCTAGTCTAGTTGAGTCTAGTAAGTCTGTAGATTCAGTGCCGGTGGTCAGAGAATTTACAGATGTTTTTCCAGAGGACTTGCCAGGGTTAGCTCCGCACAGAGAAGTAGATTTTACTGTAGAATTACAGCCAAGCAGTTTACCGATCTCTAAAGCACCTTATAGAATGGCACTAGCAGAATTGAAAGAATTGAAGAAGCAATTGCAAGAGTTGATAGAAAAAGGTTTTATCAGGCCTAGTCAGTCACCGTGGGGAGCGCCAGCATTATTTGTTAGAAAGAAAGATGGCAGCTTAAGGATGTGTATAGACTACAGGCAGTTGAATAAAGTCACAATTAAGAACAAGTATCCTCTTCCTAGAATTGATGATTTATTTGATCAGTTGCAATCAGCCAAGGTATTTTCTAAGATAGATTTGAGGTCAGGATATCATCAATTGCGAATTAGAGAAGAAGACATTGAGAAGACTGCTTTTCGCACCAAATATGGGCATTATGATTTTGTTGTGATGCCATTTGGGTTAACTAATGCACCAGCAGCTTTTATGAATCTGATGAACCGAATATTTCATCCGTATTTAGATTAGTTCATAGTGGTATTTATTGATGATATATGGTTTTGCAGACGCAGTTTTACATAATTAAAGAAAAGGTTGACTTCAGCACCAGTGTTAGAAATACCGTCAGGAAGTGGCAGATTTCTTTTGTTTACAGATGCATCCAAGAGAGGATTGGGTGCAGTTTTGATGCAGCACAGCAAGGTGGTAGCCTACGCCTTCAGGCAATTAAAGAAACACGAAGAGAACTATCCCACCCATAATTTAGAGCTGGCAGCGGTTGTCTTTGCATTGAAAATTTGGCGGCATTATTTGTATGGTGAAAGATTTGAAATATTTATTGATCATAAGAGTTTAAAGTATATTTTCTATCAGAAGGATTTGAATTTAAGGCAGCGCCGATGGATGGAATATTTGAAGGATTATGACTTTAGTTTGGCATATCATCCAGACAGAGCTAATGTAGTAGCAGATGCACTAAGTAGAAAAGCAATTATGAATCAACTTATGATCAGAGAATGGAAATTGTATGAAGATGTAGTGGAAAATTCCTTACATGTACCGAGTAGTCAACGCAGAGCAATATTAGCAACCAGTGCAGTGGAGCCGTCTTTATATCAGTAAATAGTGGAGGCGCAGAGAGCAGATAATAATTTAGCAGATATTATGAGAATGGAAGAAGTGACTTTTGGGAACGACAGTGTGGTTAGACTTAAAGGTCGACTATATGTTCCAGCAGATGCAGAAATCAGACAAAGAGTTTTAGAAGAGGCTCACATATCAAGGTACACCATCCACCTAGGTAGCACAAAGATGTATCAAGATATGAAGAAACATTTTTGGTGGCCGAATATGAAGAGAGAAATTGCAGAGTTTATTGCAAGATGTGCAGTATGCCAGCAAATTAAAGCAGAACACCAGAAGCCAGGAGGATTGTTACAACCGCTACCCATCCCACAATGGAAATGGGATGATATAGCGATGGATTTTATTGTTGGTTTGCCCAAATCATCAGGTCACAATGCAATTTGGGTATTTGTGGACAGATTAGCCAAGCTGTATGTAGAAAGAATTGTACCTTTACATGGTATTCCAATCACCATTGTTTCAGATCGAGATTCTCGTTTTACTTCAGGTTTTTGGAGGAGTTCGCAAAGTGTCGTCGGTACAGAGTTAAGGTACAGTTCAGCATATCATCCACAAACAGATGGGCAGACAGAGAGGACAATCCAGACACTTGAGGATATGCTAAGAGCTTGTTGTTTGGTGTGGGGAGGTATTTGGGAGCGCCACTTGGGATTGATTGAGTTTGCTTATAATAACAGTTACCGTGCAAGTATTGAGATGGCACCATATGAAGCCTTATATGGTAGACCATGTAGATCACCACTAAATTGGCATGAAGTAGGAGAAAGATAAGTTTTGGGTCCAGAATTAGTCCGACAATGTGCTGAGATAGTAAAATTTATTCAAGAAAAATTGAAAACAGCTCAGAGCCGTCAGAAAAGCTATGTAGACGTCAGACGAAGACCTTTGCAATTTAAAGTTGGTGACTATGTATTTCTAAAGGTTTCTCCTACTAATGGTGTGCTGCGGTTCAGTAAGAAAGGCAAGTTGAGCCTAAGACCATTCCAGATAAAAGAAAGAATGGGTGAAGTAGCTTACAAGTTAGATTTGCCAGCAGATTTCACTGATGCACATGATGTGTTTCATGTCTCAATGTTAAGAAAATATGTCAGAGATCCAACCCAAGTTGTCAGTTATCAAAGAGATGATTTAAAGCCCGACATGACAATGCCGGAATATCCAGTGCAGATTACAGGCCACAGAACTCAGAAGCTCAGGAACAAAGAGATTGAATTAGTGAAAGTCAGATGGGAAAATAGACAAGGTGGAGAGGATACATGGGAATTAGCAGAAGAAATGATGAAAGCGTATCCATACTTGTTTGAGTAAGTTTTAATTCTTTTAGGTGATAGTGTTATAGAGATGAATTAAGAAGTTTTCGGTGTTCAATTTATTTTAAATTTCAAAGACGAAATTTCCTTTAGGTGATAGTAATGTGACGTTCCGGCCGTTCGGATCGTCTTCCTGTGTGTATGGAGGCCAGTGTGTGGCCAATGACGTGTGTAGCAGGTGTTTTCCGCAGGTGGTGAGGCTCTGTGGGCCGGAGGTTTGGGCCCAAAGAGCTCACTGATTCACTGTCTATGAACGCGACAGTAAAGGGCGTCGCGTTTTGAACGCGACATCCCAGAGCGTCGCATTCATGAAACCGCTGTTTTTAGTCTTCGTCTGCATGTGCGCCATGTGTTGCGCATAGGGCGAGCTTGCTGACGTCGACTTATTGAAGGCGACGGACTGGTGCGTCACGTTAAGATCGCGACACAGTGTGGTGTCGTGTTCTTAACTGTGAAGAGTTTTTATAGAACCCCGGCAGAACAGAGCTCACATGAGCTCTGCTCGGCCAGGGGGTTATGCTGGAGGATTTCTGGGCGATTTGACTTGTTGGGACTTGGTTTGGAGTGTTCTCGCTGCGAGGACGTTGTGTGGAGTGGGGGAAACGTCGTGTGGACTCCGTACTTCGCTTCCTTCGCGAAGGTAGGGAGATTTCCTATGTTTGAATCCGTGGATTGCTTGTATGTTGTGAATGATATGTTTCTAACTCTTTAAACGGTAGACACCATGTGTAGGAACACATTAAAGCATGTAAATGGAATGAAAATCATAGATTATAGGGGTTTTGGGGGTGATCCGGATGAAGGTTTCCGGATTAGGGTTTGCGCCTGTGAAGGCGACAAACCTGGGCCTCGCGACAGTGTCGCGACCATACGATACCTCGCATTCTTGTTTTCTAAAGGCGACATATCAGGCTGTCGCGTTCTGAAGGCGACACTAAACCCCATCGCGATCACAACCGAGGCTTGTCTTATGCATGGGTTTGTTAGTGTGATATTATCGGGTTATCGTATATATACTATGCGGTCATGGTAAGAGGTGCATTGGCACTCTCAACGCTCAGGAAGCGTGTGGTAAGTGTGGTTGGTGTGGTGTTCACGTGGTTTACGTGGAGGTTTCACGTGGCTTGTGCATTGTGCACGTGGTTTCCGTGTACGTGGCGTGTAGTTTGACGCCTACCGTGGATACCTCTTCAGTTGGGAGCCCCAGGTTTTGTGTGAGCCAGGCACGTGTGTGCTCGAGGCTTGTCTCGGTACTGAGTACCGTCGAGGTTTTGTCGTCTTCCTGGACACCCTTACTCTTGTGCTGAGTAGTAAGTCCGGCTGAGGGAAAGACGACAGTGGGACAGCGACTAGAGAGAGTTTGTTGTGTTGTCGCTTGTAGCGCGCTCGTAGTTGGGGGAGATGGACACCAGTAGACGTACTGGGCCCCAGCTAGTCCTGTTTTCCAGTGCCTCAATTTATGGAGCTCGGGCCAGAGTCCCTAAGGTGCCAGGCATGGGCCTGCGGGGTGTGTGACCTACAGGTTGTGGTGGTTTAGTTGGACTCCACAGTTCTTTGTACTGGTTTAGTGGAGCGGTAGTTGGACCTTCCATCCGTGGCTGCAAGACTGAGAGGTAGTCCTGTGCTGTTTGTCTGGGTCAGTAGCTGGTCTCGCGAGCCAGTCCACATGGCCCGAGTGAGGCATTTTCCTACTGTAGCTCGTACACTTGTTTGGGTTTGCCGTTTATTTATTATTATTGGTTTCTGTTAAGCGGCAAGTGGTAAGTGGTATTTACAGCTTTATATCCTGCTAATTAGTCCTATGAATTGTTAGTGTAATCTCCTGCTTTACTATTTATTGTTGGTTTGCTCAGTTTCTAGGGAGTTTCCCTACTGAGCCAGTGACTCGAGAGGCTCACCCCCCTACTCTTTCAGGTGAGGGAGAGTAGGAGACCTCACACCCGTCGTCTAGTTCTGAGCCGCACTGTAGCGGAGGGTCTGCACTACCGGCAGTGTAATTTACTTTTTCTGTTGTACACCTCGGGGTATGCCCCATGTTGTTGTTGTAGTTTGGTTACAGTTGTGCTATGGCTATGTACATTTCTAATAAATATTTGTGAGATTGGCAGATCATATATATATTTGAGCTGGTTCCTTTACATTCCTACGGACTAGTAGTTTGATATCTCTTGCGAGGCTTCGGCACGGTCGTGGGAGGCGGACTCGTATTAGGCACGTTATTGGGTTAACGGGTTTGAATAACGAGGGCCGTCACACATCTTCTTTGTGGTGTTGACACACTTCAAGTTGTACTGTATTGAACGCCTGTGTGTTGACACATAAAGAGGGTGTGTCGACCTGTGTTGTCTTAAGTTCCACATAGATTGGTCCTTGTGTTCTCTAATCGATTGACCACCTTGTTTGGCAATCGATTAGTGGCTCTATGCATCCATTGGTTAAGACAACACAATAGATATCTTTTTATCATAAATGCCTTATTAACCTTTGATATTTTTGTATGTGTGCAGGAGATAGACACGTGGCATCTTTAAATGTGCAAAACGTTTCAGGTTTTCGCTCTCACATGCTCCCAGGTATGAGGGAAGTTAAAGAGAGCTATAAATAAACTTCATATCTCATCTGGAAAAGATGAGAACCTCTAGAAGAGTCATTACGACAAAAGCTAAGCAAGAAGAGCATAGTAGAAGTGAGAAGAGTGGAGAAAAGCTGAAGAATGAGGTGATCATTTGGAGCAAGGACCTCATCCTAGAGCTAAAGGCAGTGCATCTAGATGAAGAAAGAGAAAGACTAGAAAGATCCATCCGATAGCATCTTCTATGATCATGGAATTGGTCGATCAAATATGCTGAAGAGGAACCGATCAACGGAAGCAGAGTCGTCTGGTTTTTCAATTTACTCTATCCTCAATATTTGAGGATATATTATCGTGTTCTCTACATGTGTGGGTGTGTTGGATTAGATCAATTTGATCTAGATCCAGATTCTTGTGTGAATTGTGTGTGTGTGTGTGTGTGTGTGTGTGGTGGATCAGGTTTGTTTGATCTAGATCTAGGACAGTGTGTAGATCTCTGATATAGTGTGTATGGTCTCTCGAAAGAGAGAGGTGGATGTAGGATACACTTCTATGTATTGAACCACCTTAAAATCATGTTGTCTTCGTGTTTAATTGTTCACACACTCTCCAACACTCTCAATCACTGTGGTTTTACTGATAGCACACATGTTTTTCATTTATCCCTAAGATCATTCACACAGCAAGCTTCAAATAATCTGATCTAATCACTAGTAACTTGATTCCACACACTTAAAAGTTTTGAGTGGAATTAGATATTCGTAGAGATTTATTCACCCCCTCCTCACCCCCGATCTCCACTAGCTCAATTCACGATCCTACAATTAGTATCAAAGCAAGTAACTCTAATTCTAATTCTGATTTGATTTGATTGTTATGTGTTGATCTGTGTCTGCTTGCTTATCATATCATTGTTTCATGGATTCTCGAGATTTTGTTCCTAAGGGTCATTCAATTAATAGACCACCCTATTTTGATGGATATGATTACACATACCAGAAAAATGGTATATGCAAGTGTTCTTGAAGGATCAAAACTATGAAAATATGAAGAAAAAAAAGCCGAAAAAGGTCCTCATGAAGCCACTGGAGATGAGGATACTTGGACTATATAGCAAATTGGAAGAGCCACTCTAAACTATAGTGCCATGAACATGCTTCAATGTGCTATGCATCCCAAAGTATTCAAGAATATTCATGTGCAAATCTGCTTAGTAAATGTGAGATAAACTTGAATTAATATATGAAGGAACTCTACAAGTTAGAGAAACTAAGTCAAACATGCTTGTTTCTGATTATGAGCTTTTTCTTATGAAAATTGATGATTTAATCTCCGAAATGTTACCAAGTTTATGATAATTGTCAATGGAGTGAAGGCACTAGGAAAGGATTACATTGATGTTGAACTAGTAAGGAAAATACTACGCTCTTTGTCACCAATTTGGCACACAAAAGCTACAGTAATTGAAGATTCTAAAGTTTTATCCAAAATCTCTTTGGAAAAACTCATAGGATCTTTAATTACCTACGAAATAAATTTGAAAAGAACTGAAGAATACATGCTTAAAGCTAAACTTGTAGCACTTAAAGCTTCATCAAGCAATAAAGCAAAAGTTGAAGAAAAATGTGATTTTGAAATGTCTGAATTTGATGAGGATGAAATTGCACTCATGACTAGACATTTCAAAAAGTTTTTAAAACCAAGAAGAGGAAAATCCAGTGGAAAAAATAAACAATTTTCTAACAAAAAGAATGTTTCTTATTCAAACAACAATTTTGGTAAAAATAAAAAGACCAATGAAGTTGTTATTTACTTTGGTTGCAAGAAATCAGGACATATACGAGGAGAATATCTTGAAGTCAAGAAGGAAATGAACAAGAAATACAAGAAGGAGAGTACATGAAGAAAGGTGTCAAAGCAACGAAGGCTACGTGGTCTGATGAAGACCAAAGTGAAGACAACAAAGGCACATCTTTAGAATCTGAACAAGGAGAAATTTGCTTTATGGCTAGAAGTAGTGAAGAACATGTAAACTCTTCATTTGAGCAATTTAATCTTGATGATCGGGAAGATGCATATGCCATTCTTGTAGATAAATATTCTGAAAATTAGAAAAGAAAAAAAATCTTTGAAAAGAAAATTAGAAATTCTAGTTCATGACACAATCCTTAACTAAAAGAATTTCTGAACTTAAAGCTGAAATCTCTGAATTCATTAAGGAAAAAGAAGAACTACTAAGTACTGTGGATGATTTAAACTGAAATCATAGAATTTGACAAAGAAAAAAGATAAAAATGATGAGAAGTTTGAGTTGGAACAAATAGAAAAACAAGAAGTTGTAAATGAAATTAAAAAAAAATGAATAAAATGTTGAAAGAAAAGGATGAAATAATCAAGAACTTCACAAATGGGAAAGAAAACTTAAATGCACTGTTGGGTATGAAAATGAACGCAAACAAATATGGTTTTGACTTTAAACCAGAAAAATCCAACAAAAATTCCTTAACTAAAAAGAAAACAAAAGTGCCACAAATTCCTTTAATAAAATTCGTTAAAAACAATATTTTAGAAAACAAAAATGAGAAAAATGTAAAATTGTTAAAATTATTGATAACTAGAAAAATCTGTCAAAAGAAAAACAAAATAAGAACAATTTGTCTTAACAAATGAGTCTTATCAGGTCGACACATGTTCTCAATAGGTCGACGCATTTGTCAAACCCTGTTGATCATAGGTTGACGCGTGTTGTTGACAGGTCGACATAGGATGCTTTCAAATCAACACATGTTGCTCATAGATCGACGCAGAATCAACCCAAGTCGACCAATCTAACTCCAAAAGACAAAAGAATACTTCAAAATAATTCAAATAAACATATGAAAAATTATAAAAATGAAAAAATACATTCACATGAGATAAATTGGAGATCCATAGTACCACATCATTCAAATTGGATCAACACTTGGAATCAATGGTACTATGGTCTTAATCAACAACATGTTTGGTCTAACCTTCAATGCAACAATCAATATTTTGAAAGAAGGAATACTAGAGTTTACTTTCAAAATCACAATGTCATCAAATCAGAAAGTAAAATTGTTTCAGAAACAAAAAAAAAAATCAAAGGTAACTCAAATATGGATTAGGAAAGATTTAATTTCATTGATTAGTCAATCTAATGGTTCCAACAATATTTGGGTAACAAAACCCTTTCTTCTATGATTGAAATGTGTAGGAAAATCACACACCCAGCTCAAATGTATAGTATCTTGACAGCGAGTATTCAAGGCACATGCCTGGTGAGATCAAAGTTTTCCTGCTTGATTGAAAAAGGAGGTCTAGTTACTTTTAGAGGTAAAAATAATGGAAAATAATTGGATCTAGAAGGATTGGTAAGTCCTCCTTAAACTCAAATGAAAATGTTTTGCTTATTGATGGATTAGATTACATCTTACTCAATATTAGTCAATTATGTGATAAGGGTCACAAAGTTGCTTTTGAGTCAAATTCTTGTAAAATAATTGACTCATCATCTGAAAAAAAAACATTTGTTGGAAAATCAGAAAATAATGTGTACATGGTGCATCTTGACAAAAAATTTGATGAAAACATTTGGTTAGTTGCAAATAAAAATAAACTTGCATGGATTTGACATTAAAGATTAGGTCATACAAGTTTCAACACAATGAATAAACTCATAAGGCTTAAACTGTTGAAGGACTTCTTGAATCATTTCCAAATGTTGATAATCAAGTTTGTGAGATTTGTGTTGAAGGGAAACAAACTAGAAAATCTTTTAAAATATTCAATGATGTACTCACTTCTAAGCCATTAAAATTGCTTCACATGGACCTCTTTGGGCCAACAATAATTCTTGGTCTTAGCCGCAAACGTTATGGATTTGTCGTCATTGTTGATTTTACAAGATACACTTGGGTTATTTATCTATTTCACAAAGGTGATGCTTGTCAAGAATTCAAGAAATTTTTTAGCACTTCTTTAATGGGTTTTTCACACAAATTAAAATCAATTTTGACTGATCATAGGGGAGAATTTGAAAATAAAGTTTTCTCTAATTTTTGTGCTGACATGTACATTTCTCACAAATTCTCTTCTCTAAGAACTCTTGGACAAAATGGAGTTGTAGAAAGAAAGAATAGAACTCTTGTGAAAATGGCAAGGTCGATGCTCTTAGAAAGCAAGTTACCTAAATCCTTTTGGGCTGAGGTTGTAAATACAGCAAGCCACATTCTTAATAGAGCATTAGTTAGACCAAAAATCAGAAAAACCCTCTATGAAGTTATGAAAAATAAAAAATCCACTTTGCCTTACTTTAAAGTTTTTGGATGTAAATATTTTATACATAACAATAACAAAGAAAATCTTGACAAATTTGATGCAAAGAGCTTTGAAGCCATTTTTCTTGGTTATTCTGAAAACTCTAGAGCTTATAAAGTTTATGTTCTTAAGGATAAAACTATGTAAGAATCTCTACATGTGGTCTTTGATGAAAATTTTAACAAATTTGATGAATCCACATAATGATGAAGAAGATGACTTCATTATTGAGTCCTCACCAACTGTTGAGGAGCATGACCATGCATCTGAAAATTTAAACGTGATGATCAGTCTGTCCCCATGTAATTTTAATTAATTATATATTTATTTTAGTGATTAACAAAACCATGTCAAAGATTACTAACACATATTCCTTAAGTCTTGAGCACATGAAATACTACAGAAAAATCAAGCAAATTTGGTAAGTATTACCCTTCTGAAGCAATATTAAGTTCAGCATGAAATTTCTCTAAGTCCACATCGACTTTCCTTATGCTACAACGATTTCCTCATAACCTCAAACATCGTTTAGATTTAAACAGAAATCGTTATCGTATCGACTTGCCTTCAACGACTTGCTCTCGTAACGATTCCTTTAGTCATCGTAACGACTTGCCTTCGTAACGATTCCTTTAGTCATCGTAACGACTTGCTCTCGTAACGATTCCTTTAGTCATCGTAACGACTTACTCTCGTAACGATTCCTTTAGTTATCGTAACGACTTGCCTTCGTAACGATTCCTTTAGTCATCGTAACGACTTGCTCTCGTAGCGATTCCTTTAGTCATCGTAACGACTTGCTCTCACAACGATTTCTTAAATTGTCATAACGATTTGCTCATCGCAACGATTTCTTAAGTTGTCATAACGATTTGCTCATCACAACGATTTCTTAAGTTGTCATAACGATTTGGTCATCGCAACGATTTCTTAAGTTGTCATAATGATTTGCTCATCGCAACGATTTCTTAAGTTGTCGTAATGATTTGCTCATCGCAACAATTTGTTAAGTTGTCATAACGATTTGCTCATCGCAACGATTTCTTAAGTTGTCATAACGATTTGTTCATCGCAACAATTTGTTAAGTTGTCATAATGATTTGGTCATCGCAACGATTTCTTAAGTTGTCATAATGATTTGGTCATCGCAACGATTTCTTAAGTTATCATAATGATTTGGTTTGCCTTAACGATTTCTTAAGTGTTCATAACGATTTCCTTAATGAACACAACGATTTGCCTTCTACAACGATTTCTTTATTGATCACAATGATTTTCTTGTAACTCATAATGATTTGATTATATCGTCTTGATCATAACGATTCCTTTATATAAACATATCGATTTGATGCTAAGTTACAACGATTTGGCGGTTAGTGCATAACAATTTCATAAGTCATGAATGCATCGATTTTTATTTATAAAGATTTGATATTTAACAGCGTTGAATAGTCAAAGTCTTCGCCATATCTTTCTGACATCTGTGCATTTAATGAAGACTGAACATATCTCTGCATGCATACAGACGATATCGTCCATTATCGTGCATACTCTGTATGCATTTTTAGATACAGCAAAATGGCATTACTATTTCTATGAACTCTTGTCCTAACGTTAACTGACAACAAGAGACAGCTTAGCTGTCTACTGCTCTAGCATTTAATATATGCAGGTCACTGACAGCTCTAGTGATACAACGTTGGACAAAATAGAAGCCAAAGGATGTTACAGAAGATCCTATCTCTTTGCGTGCACAAATGGATAAAAGACTGCTGATTGGAAGCTTCCAAGTGTCAAGCAGTCTAACGTAAACAAAGTGTAAAGACAACGGACTTCTCAACGTTCAAATTTCAAAAAAGATATATATAAGCAAGAGTGAAACTCCAGAAAGAATAGTTTTTTTCAAGAGACATCGCTTCCAAGCAACTGAGTTCAAGTTCTCTGCGAGTTCTCCAGAAAAGAGCCTAGCCTCATTCCCATCAGTTCATAGCTCTTTGCTCTCTGCGTTGTGATTCAAATCCTAAGAGAGCCTGTGAAGTTTTGAGAGTGGGTGCATTGTTTAGATCTTGTGCTCTCAATTCTGTAAGCTTCAAATCTTGGCTTGTTAACCTTAATCTAGGGGCTTGATCTCTTTTTCATTGATTGTTGTGTGTGTTCCCTTCGTTGTGAAGAAGAAGACCTGGTGGGATCCAGGGTGTGTTGTTCCCTTCGTGTGAAGGAAGACCAGCTGTGGCTGGGTGCTGTAGTATCCATAGGGGGACTGTACCCTAGATAGTAAAATCCTGAGTTGTTGCTCAGGGACTGGACGTAGGACTCCTAAGGAGAGGAGGTCCGAACCAGGATAATTCCTTGCCTTGTGTGATTGCTTTCTGTGTGTTTGTGTTTACACTAACCTTCGTAACCTTCATCGAAGAATATTTTGTTGTATGCATTTTAAGTACATGTATTAGTTAAATAATTTTTAAAGACCCATTCACCCCCCCCCCCTCTGGGCTCGTCAACTGGGCAACAAGTGGTATCAGAGCGAGTCTCTTCGACAAAGAAGAAGATCCAACGATCTGAAGAGTAAATTTCCATGGCAGCCCAAGGAAACATTGAAGGTCAGTCTGTCAACCGACCACCACTGTTCGATGGTGAAGACTACACTTACTGGAAGACCAGAATGGAGTACTTCTTACAAGGATTCGACTTTCAGATCTGGTCAATCATAGAAGAAGGAGATCTCGTTGTCCTAAACTCAAGGCAGAATTGGACAGACGATGATAGGAAAAAGATCTCCCTCAACTGCAAAGCTAAGAGTATCTTGTGTTGTGCTCTTAGCAAGAAAGAGTTCAACAGAGTCTCAGCTTGCAAATCTACAATGGAAATGTGGGGAGAAACTGAGAATCACCTATGAAGGGACTGATAAAGTCAAAGAAACAAGAATAGATATACTAGTGGCTCAATATGAAAAGTTCCAGATGCAGCCGGGAGAATCTATAACCAGATGTTCAGTCGATTCACAGATATAACAAATGGGTTAGCTGGTCTTGGTAAGACATATGAAATTGGAGAAATGGTAAGAAAGATTTTAAGATCTTTACCAGCAGTATGGACTCCTAAGGTAACAGCTATAGAAGAGGCCAATGACCTAAAGAAGATGTCATTGGAGAAACTCATTGGGTCCCTCATGGCCTATGAAATAAACATGGAAAGATTAGGAGAGTCATCAAGCAAGAAGAAACACACCAATGCTCTCAAAGCAGCAGAAGGCAGCTCTGAGGAACCATCAGAAGACAAGACAGCAGTGAAAATAGTGAAGACGAAGAAGCAATGCTGTTTAGGAAACTGCAGAGGATTTTGGCCAGGAAAAAGAAATATCCATCTGGCAAACGATATTTTAAAAAGGGGAAAGATTTCAAGAAAACAGAAGGAAATGACATCAAAAAGAATGAGCCAATTTGTTATGAGTGTAAAAGGCCAGGACACATCAGGGCAGAGTGTCCAAAACTTAAGAAAACTGAATTCAGAAAGAAGGACAGTTCAAGAAAGTTCAGAAGACATAAAAAGAAAGTCATGGCAGCAGCTTGGGACAACAGCAGTGACTCGGACAGCGAGTCAAGCTCAACCAGCGAGGAAGAAGAAAAGGCTAACCTAGCCTTCATGGCAGACATCACAGAAAAGGTAACCTCTGACTCATCCTTTGATTCCTGCAATGATTCTGATTCAGATAACTTAGAAGATGCTTTTAATGAATTATATGAAAAATATCGAGAAATATCTAAATTACTAAAAGCTAGTAAGAAAAATATTACTTGCCTAGAAAACACTAATTCGGATCTAAAATAGAAAGTGAAGAATTAGAAAAACAAATAACTGAACTTAAAAGAAGAAATGAACTATTATGTAAAGATCTAAAAGATAAGAATGAACAAATAGTTAAAATGGAAAACCAAGCAAACTCAAATGAATTGCAAACAGAAATTAAGATATTAACAGAAGAGAATAAAAAGTTGTCAAGCACATTAGAAAAATTCACAAATGACAAAAATTCCTTAATATTAAAAGGTGCCAGAAGATCAGGTAAGAAGAAGAATGGATTAGGTTATACACCCCCAGATAATGAAGAAACCATAGTTTATCCTAAAGTATACCCAACTCCAAAATTTGTACCTAAACAAGATATTGCATACAAAGTAGATTTTAATATATAGAAAAAATAACTAAATTTTCCTGCTACAGTCACTGCAACAAGTTAGGACATATTATATCAACCTGCCAAACTAGACATAAGAAATGGATAATAAAAAGGGAAACCAATGATACTAACCAATCAAGACCCAAAAGAACTTGGGTACCTAAAGCTTAGTGTTTTCATTTCAGGGAGACCTTAAAGCATCCAAATGGTATTTGGACAGTGGGTGCTCAAGGCATATGTTAGGGAACAGAAGATTATTTTCTCATCTAGAAGCCGAAGAAGTAACAGTCACATATGGAGACAATGGCAAAGGGACTGTTATTGGTACTGGATCTGTTGGCAGTAAAGGAAAACGAATATTTGAAGATGTTCTTTGTGTAAAGGGTCTGAAGCACAATCTTATAAGCATCAGCCAGCTTTGTGACAAAGGTCATCAGATTAAGTTTCAAGAATCCAAGTGCAGTTCTTGAAGAATGGAGCAGTAATCTTCGAAGCCAACAGAGAAAAGAATCTGTATGTGCTCTATCTTGAAGAACTCAAGGACCAAAACATCTATTAGCAGCCAACAAAGAGCAGTCAACTGAGCTGTGGCACAGAAGATTGGGCCACTTGTCACGCCCCTCCAATTTAGCAGCGGAAAAATCGGAGGAAACGCGAACCAAGTACATAGTAGAGAAAACTGTGCGATCAGTTGAGTAAATCAGAGCATCTAATGATCAATAATTGAGATAAACTCTTTATTCCATTATAAAAGCACTAAGACTATTACAATCACTAATTCGAAGCCAATACGTAAGGCTTAATGACATCATTACATAGTGAGGGAAAATTCTAAAGTAATAACTACTAGACTCTATGGTACTAGGGTGACTTCATCATGTGACTCCAGGTCGCTCATCACTCCAGTCTGGTCCCATTGGTGTGAATATCGTCATCTAGCTTACCTGAGACACAATAACAAATAACGAAGGGTGAGCGATAATGCCCAGTAGGACTTAAATCTCAGGCTCGAGCAGGCTTTAAATAATTAATATATTAAATGGCAGAGCAACTAAAGATAGTGAGAGTTATGTAAAGTCGAGAAAGTAAGAGCACAAGTAACATGGTTCAAATAGCAGATGAATCAAGTATAGCACAATGAATAAGATCAAGTCACGATAGAAAGCAACAACGACACGATAGCAAATAACGTCAACGTCAAGCAATAGCACGACACATGTATAGCAAGGAGAGAAAAAGTAGTTGGCCATATAGAGAGTAAATTGCACTTTGATTGATTTTCTTATCAATCGAAATAGTCTGGCACTTTGATTAACTTCGTCAATCGAGATAGTAATTGCACTTTGGTTATCCGAAGATAGCCGAGAGAGAGTATAGCACTTGTTTGTCAAAGAGACAACGAGAAATATAGCACTTTGTGTGTCAAAGACATCGAGAGAATATAGCACTTGTGTGTCAAAGACATCGAGAGAATATAGCACTTTGTGTTGATTGTCTTAGATTAATCTTGATAGTATGTCACTTGGATGTAATGTCGGCATCCTCATCATTTAAATCCCGCAGGCAAATGGCACTTTCGGGCGCTCCTCCCAGGACCTGATTGGGCCCTATTACGCTGACATTGGTTATATGTTTATCTTTAGACAATCATTTAATGGCCAATAGAGAGTACCAAGAAATAGATGAGAGCACTAGATGAATAGACGAGATAGTAGAGTGAACGTGAATAGATGAGCGAGTGGAGTATAGATGAGAACTAGTGGATATTGCACGTAACACATCAAGTAAACATGCGATAGTAACAGTTGCACAACACACGCACGTGGTGTTGGCAGTCAGGTGGAACTCACAACCCTTCCGCTGGCCATGTTAAGCACAAGCCCAGCGGTCCGGCGTGATTCAAGAGAAGAGCGAATTTCTAATAGCTGTTTGGATCATGCTGATCCCTAAAGGGTAACATAGGTATTAGGGTACAACCGGTTCGTCGACCATGTGGGAATCCATGATCAGAGGAGACTTACGGAGGCCTTGTGCAAGGGTTCACTAGTCCGGCGAAAGGAATATCCGACGGAGAGTTCACCACAAGCCAAGTAAAGTGTGTATATAAAAACAGGCGCTCGACGTTCTAGAGGAATTCTAGAACAGTGGAGCGTCGATAACGGTATTCCCAAACAACGCGAGAAACGAAGACAAGTTCATTTAAAATAGAGCAATTTAATGTACATTATTGCAATAAATTAACCAGATACATTATGAGATATTTTGTGCCAAGTCAAGCCATATTTGGATGGTTCAAGTGTGTGATCATGTGAGAGAAATCATAGATAGAAAGATGTCGTGTTATTACATTTTAAATCATTCAATATGACTCCATTTTATAACATGTGTTTTTAGCAAGTTTGATAACAAGGCAAGAAGTGGATAATCGGCAAGTAGAGAGCATGATCATGAACTTAAAATCAATTAAAAATTATCTAAACATGTTTTAACTTTGATATGGGTTGATAAATGCATGTTAAGACTTTCTAGAACCTTCTTAGAAGAGATCAAACTCACACATGCAAGGAACGATGCAAAATGACGGAAACCCTGATGCATGCCTTTTAGAAGGCAAATGCAATCCCATCCCTTCACTTCCTAAGGTCATGACTCATTGATTTTTCATTCAAATCTCACACATGAATATACCAAATTGAAGCCCTTTGAATGAGGAATCCAGCAAAGAAAACGGCTCGTCAATCCGAGGTCTATAAAAAAGGTTATGGCCGATTAAGCAGACATAGGCAGAACACGACGCATTGCCTGTCGCCTTCTGAAAGTGAACGCGACCATGAACTTGTCGCCTTATGAAAAAGACCACGAAACGGCTTGATTTTTGGTATGGGTTATGACCATGATGTTGTCACGTTATGGTAGCGACGTGTCGACCTGTCGCTACCTGAAAATGACGTTTGGGTTGCTTTTTCTACCTATTTCCAACTCCGACTTGGATTGGGTTTGACAGCTGTGGGTTTGAAAAATCAAAACAAATGCTAGGGTGATCCAAATCAAGTGAAAGCACCTTTGTTAGTTAGATTACTTCCAATACTTTGTACAGTAGCAAATAATTGAGAAACAAAGGTTGTTGGCTAGGTAATAAAATGTATTGTGGCTGACTGCGTGTATCTGACACAGTGTTAATGTTCAGGCTAATACTCTTAGTATGATCAACAAAAATTGGGGAAAACAGTGCCAAATGAAAGTAGACTCATGAGGTAACAAGTTTTTTGTTGAACACTTGGTCTAAAAACGACTACACAAATAGGTATGGAACTTGTAACACAAGTCAAGGTTAAACCGAAACAGTACATTGTCGAAATCATGCAAGATTTAATTCGTGACAAAGGATGGATAAAAATTAGGGCTTTTAGGGGCAAAAGATGCCTAACATCCATCAGTAACTCCAGTTAAAATTTGAGAGCACGAGGTTGAGTATACATGGAGATCAAGAATAAAGAAGAAGGGTCGGGTTCATCATATTTGCAGAATTTCAAAAATAGAGATCAAAAGATTGGCTTGATGAAAAAGAGTGAAACAAGAGGGCTTTTGTTCCTGATGTATGGAACAATCTACAGATGGATTTAATTGAGTTTTGCTCGTGAGAATGCCTACCTTTGATTGTTTTCCTCTTCTAGGGCTAGAACTTGAAGACGGGGATGAGAGCTTGAAAGGTTCTTCTCCCCACGAGATCTCCTCCTCCTTGGCCTCTCCTCCTGGTCCAGCAATCCCTTGGCACGAGCTAGGGCTAGCCATGAGAGTTTTAGGAGAGTATTTAAGCTTCTCTCTTCTACTTCCTAATAGGACTCTAATTGCTATTAATTTCGGGATTTCCTATTTCCTCTCCCCTTTTTAAGCATGAGAACTCCTAATTGGGTTATGATGGGAGCTAAATTCGTGGCTAACCCCTTAGGGTAGGTTTAGGAATCCCAATCCAACTCAAATTTCCTTTTTAATGCATTATTGAACCCTTTTTCTATTTAAGTAATATTTTAGTTACGAATTTAGGGTATTTTCCTATTATTCTTCTTTTAAAAATCCCTATTATGGCCCAATAAATTTTATATGGTCCATTTATCAAAGCCCATTATTTATTAGATTTTATCTTTTGGGATTTCCCTTTAATTAGGGAATAATAGAGTTACGAATTTTATTTATTTTTCTTACCTAATTTATCCATGGACTATGAGAGGTCCATTGGTCCAATTCCGATAATGGGTAATCATTTCATGATGTTGGAAGTCTCTCTGACATGATCGTTTAATTTATGGGCGCGTTATCTTTCCGTGTTGACGGTTTTCCGACTTAGTTTCCTAATTTGGATAATTAGTCACATTGTGACGTACAATTGGCCAATCGGATTTTTGTTGCATGAATTTCTTCGTGGAACACTTAGGGATAATATTTGGGTTGATTTATAATTATTACGAAATTTTTAGATGTGTTCTTGCACATACAATGATGGTACATATGTTTCTATTATTCCGTTTTTATAGAAATTTATTATTTCAATTTTTTAAATACTGAATTTTCTGGGTTGCTACATCCTCCCCCACTTAAAAAGAATTGGTCCACCAAATTTCACGACTCCTTAGTATATGTGAATCATTACTTTATGCGGAAGGTAGTAATCAAGGTAAGTTTAGAATTACCTTCCATGGTTCTTACGTTGTCATTTGGACTACGCATTGCCAAAGCTTCGAGTGTATCCTGATGTGTTGATTTTCCATAATGTTTGTCTTTCTCGAGGCAATTTCTAATCTTGTGGTCTGAGCTGCCACATCGAAAACACTTTCCTTGATTCTTCCAGCAATCTTTCAACATGTGGCACGCCTTATTGCAATTCTTGCATCGACCTTCGTGATTGAGAGTCAAACGCCTATCATTCTTATTGTTCTTTTTGCCCTTACCATTGTTTAGTCGCTTTCCTTTTGTCATAGAGTTAAGATCTTTCACACTAGTAGCGGATTCCTCTAAAAAAGGACAGTCTCGTAGCTGATGCCTCATGTTGCCACAACGTAGGCATGCGCCAATCTTTCGCCAACACTCCTTGTCCACATGACCTGGCTTGTGACAATGAAGACAGATGATCCTGGAGATCTCTTATTACGCTTTGTCTGCTGGGTTGCCTTCTTGTCATCATGGTATTTTCTCTTCCCGTTCTTGTTGGTCACCTCTTTAATTTCCTTGGTCGCTTCCAAAGCTTCTTCTAGCAATTGAGCGGCTTGCTGACATGCCAGAACGAGCCTCTGAGTTGGTCTCATATCGGCGTCCATTAAGAGTTCCTTCTTCTCGCGATTCCCCTTGGAAAATATTTTGGTGTTGAAAAGTTCTAGAAATTCATCCCACTCTATATTGATGTTGGGTAATTGACGACTGGAAGTTTCCCACCAAGCTCTAGCATCGCGGTCCAACTGGAAGGTTGCCAGAAGGACTTTCTCCCGCTCTAAACATTGCATAACTCTAAAGATTCGTTCCATCGCCTTCACCCAATTTTCGGCTTCATCGGGATCCAGAGTTCCATTAAACCTAGGGGGATTTATTCGTTGGAAGTTCCCATATAAGTCTCCGGCCCCATTTCTTGCTCTTGCTTGAATTACGTTGTTAAGGGCTTGAGTCAACCCTTGCACGGTCCGTTGTAATTCGTCCATTGGTGCACGCTCGCCCGCCATCTCTTTTAGTCTCCTGCGAGCACTAATAATTTGTTAATTTCTTCTTAAACTTAGGGTTTTTGTACATATAGTTAATCTCCTAGCATAACCCCCAGCTTTACCCAAACTCTCACATAGGTATGATGGTTGACTTAGACACGAGTCATGGCAATTCACCTAGAACATCCTAGGACCTAAAACATCTTAACAAGCACATCCTAGGCTCTGATACCAACTATCACACCCCTCCAATTTAGCAGCGGAATAAATCGGAGGAAACGCGAACCAAGTACATAGTAGAGAAAACTGTGCGATCAGTTGAGTAAATCAGAGCATCTAATGATCAATAATTGAGATAAACTCTTTATTCCATTACAAAAGCACTAAGACTATTACAATCACTAATTCGAAGCCAATACGTAAGGCTTAATGACATCATTACATAGCGAGGGAAAATTCTAAAGTAATAACTACTAGACTCTATGTACTAGGGTGACTTCATCATGTGACTCCAGGTCGCTCATCACTCCAGTCCGGTCCCATTGGTGTGAATATCGTCATCTAGCTTGTCTGAGACACAATAACAAATAACGAAGGGTGAGCGATAACGCCCATAGGACTTAAATCTCAGGCTCGAGCAGGCTTAAATAATTAATGCATTAAATGGCAGAGCAACTAAAGATAGTGAGAGTTATGTAAAGTCGAGAAAGTAAGAGCACAAGTAACATGGTTCAAATAGCAGATGAATCAAGTATAGCACAATGAATAAGATCAAGTCACGATAGAAAGCAACAACGACACAATAGCAAATAACGTCAACGTCAAGCAATAGCACGACACATGTATAGCAATGAGAGAAAAAGTAGTTGGCCATATAGAGAGTAAATTGCACTTTGATTGATTTTCTTATCAATCGAAATAGTCTGGCACTTTTGATTAACTTTTGTCAATCGAGATAGTAATTGCCCTTTGGTTATCCGAAGATAACCGAGAGAGAGTATAGCACTTGTTTGTCAAAAGACAATGAGAGAATATAGCACTTTATGTCAAAGACATCGAGAGAATATAGCATTTGTGTGTCAAAGACATCGAGAGAATATAGCACTTTGTGTTGATTGTCTTAGATTAATCTTGATAGTATGGCACTTGGATGTAATGCCGACATCCTGATCATTTAACTCCCGCGGGTAAATGGCACTTACGGGCGCTCCTCCCAGGACCTGATCAGGCCCTATTGTGCTGGCATTGGTTATATTGTTTATCTTTAGACAATCATTTAATGGCCAATAGAGAGCACTAAGAAATAGATGAGAGCACTAGATGAATAGACGAGATAGTAGAGTGAACGTGAATAGATGAGCGAGTGGAGTATAGATGAGAACTAGTGGACATTGCACGTAACACGTCGAGTAAACAGACGATAGTAACAGTTGCACAACACGCGCACGTGGTGTTGGCAGTCAGGTGGAACTCACAACCCTTCCGCTGGCCATGTTAAGCACAAGCCCAGCGGTCCGGCGTGATTCAAGAGAAGAGCGAATTTCTAATAGCTGTTTGGATCATGTTGATCCCTAAAGGGTAACATAGGTATTAGGGTACAACCGGCTTATCGACCATGTGGGAATCCATGATCAGAGGAGACTTACGGAGGCCTTGTGCAAGGGTTCACTAGTCCGGCGAAAGGAATATCCGACGGAGAGTTCACCACAAGCCAAGTAAAGTGTGTATATAAAAATAGGTGCTCGACGTTCTAGAGGAATTCTAGAACAGTGGAGCGTCGATAACGGTATTCCCAAACAACGCGAGAAACGAAGACAAGTTCATTTAAAATAGAGCAATTTAATGTACATTATTGCAATAAATTAACCAGATACATTATGAGATATTTTGTGCCAAGTCAAGCCATATTTGGATGGTTCAAGTGTGTGATCATGTGAGAGAAATCATAGATAGAAAGATGTCGTGTTATTACATTTTAAATCATTCAATATGACTCCATTTTATAACATGTGTTTTTAGCAAGTTTGATAACAAGGCAAGAAGTGGATAATCGGCAAGTAGAGAGCATGATCATTAACTTAGAATCAATTAAAAATTATCTAAACATGTTTTAACTTTGATATGGGTTGATAAATGCATGTTAAGACTTTCTAGAACCTTCTTAGAAGAGATCAAACTCACACATGCAAGGAACGATGCAAAATGACGGAAACCCTGATGCATGCCTTTTAGAAGGCAAATGCAATCCCATCCTTCACTTCCTAAGGTCATGACTCATTGATTTTTCATTCAAATCTCACACATGAATATACCAAATTGAAGCCCTTTGAATAAGGAATCCATCAAAAAAAATGGCTCGTCAATCCGAGGTCTATAAAAAAAGTAATCGCCGATTAAGCGGACACAGGCAGAACAGGACGCATTGCTTGTCGCCTTCTGAAAGTGAACGCGACCATGAACTTGTCGCCTTCTGAAAAAGACCACGAAATGGCCTGATTTTTGGTATGGGTCGTGACTATGATGTTGTTGCGTTATGGTAGCGACGTGTCGACCTGTCGCTACCTGAAAATGACGTTTGGGTTGCTTTTTCTACCTATTTCCAACTCCGACTTGGATTGGGTTTGACAGCTGTGGGTTTGAAATATCAAAACAAATGCTAGGGTGATCCAAATCGAGTGAAAGCACCTTTGTTAGTTAGATTACTTCCAATACTTTGTACATTAGCAAATAATTGAGAAACAAAGGTCGTTTGACTAGGTAATAAAATGTATTATGACTGACTGAGTGTATCTGACATAGTGTTAATGTTCGGGCTAATACTCTTAGTATGATCAACAAAAATTGGGGAAAACAGTGCCAATTGAAGGTAGACTCATAAGGTAACAAGTTCTCTGTTGAACACTTGGTCTAAAAATGACTCCACAAATAGGTATGGAACTTGTAACACAAGTCAAGGTTAAACCGAAACAGTACATTGTCGAAATCATGCAAGATTTAATTTGTGACAAAGGATGGATAAAAATTAGGGCTTTTAGGAGAAAAAGATGTCTAACATCCATCAGTAACTCTAGTTAAAATTTGAGAGCATGAGGTTGAGTATACATGGAGATCAAGAATAAAGAAGAAGGGTCGGGTTCATCATATTTGCAGAATTTCAAAAATAGAGATCAAAAGATTGGCTTGATGAAAAAGAGTGAAACAAGAGGGCTTTTGTTCCTGATGTATGGAACAATCTACAGATGAATTTAATTGAGTTTTGCTCGTGAGAATACCTACCTTTGATTGTTTTCCTCTTCTAGGGCTAGAACTTGAAGAACGGGGATGAGAGCTTGAAAAGTTCTTCTCCCCACGAGATCTCCTCCTCCTTGGCCTCTCCTCCTGGTCCAGCAATCCCTTGGCATGAGCTAGGGCCAGCCATGAGAGTTTTAGGAGAGTATTTAGTTACGAATTTAGGGTATTTTCCTATTATTCTTCTTTTAAAAATCCCTATTATGGCCCAATAAATTTTATATGGTCCATTTATCAAGGCCCATTATTTATTAGATTTTATCTTTTGGGATTTCCCTTTTAATTAGGGAATAATAGAGTTACGAATTTTTATTATATTTTTCGTACCTAATTATCCATGGACTATGAGAGGTCCATTGGTCCAATTCCGATAATAGGTAATCATTTCATGATGTTGGAAGTCTCTCTGACATGATGGTTTAATTTATGGGCGCGTTATCTTTCCGTGTTGAGAGTTTTCCGACTTAGTTTCCTAATTTGGATAATTAGTCACATTGTGACGTACACTTAGCCAATCGGATTTTTCGTTGCACGAATTTCTTCGTGGAACACTTAGACATAATATTTAGGGTTGATTTATAATTATTACGAAATTTTTAGATGTGTTCTTGCACATACGATAATGGTACGTATGTTTCTATTATTCTGTTTTTATAGAAATTTATTATTTCAAAATTTTTAAATACTCAATTTTCCGGGTTAGTGCATAACGATTTCATAAGTCATGAATGCATCGATTTTTGTTTATAACGACTTGATATTTAACAGCGTTGAATAGTCAAAGTCTTCGCACATATCTTTCTGACATTTGTGCATTTAATGAAGACTGAACATATCTCTGCATGCATACAGACGATATCGTCCATTATCGTGCAAACTCTGTATGTATTTTTTAGATACAGCAAAATGGCATTACTATTTCTATGAACTCTTGTCCTAACGTTAACTGACAATAAGAGACAGCCTAGCTGACTACTGCTCTAGCATTTAATATATGCAGGTCACTGACAGCTCTAGTGATACAACGTTGGACAAAATAGAAGCCAAAGGATGTTACAGAAGATCCTATCTCTTTGCGTGCACAAATGGATAAAAGACTGTTGATTGGAAGCTTCCAAGTGTCAAGAAGTCTAACGTAAACAAAGCGTAGAGACAACGGACTTCTCAACGTTCGAATTTCAAACAAGATATATATATAAGCAAGAGTGAAACTCCAGAAAGAATAGTTTTTTTCAAGAGACATCGCTTCCAAGCAACTGAGTTCAAGTTCTCTACGAGTTCTCCAGAAAAGAGCCTAGCCTCATTTCCATCAGTCCATAACTCTTTGCTCTCTGCGCTGTGATTCAAATCCTAAGAGAGCCTGTGAAGTTTTGAGAGTGGGTGCATTGTTTAGATCTTGTGCTCTCAATTCTGTTAGCTTCAGATCTTGGCTTGTTAAACCTTGATCTAGGGGCTTGATCTCTTTTTCATTGATTGTTGTGTGTGTTTCCCTTCGGTTGTGAAGGAAGACCTGGTGGGATCCAGGGTGTGTTGTTCCCTTCGTGTGAAGGAAGATCAGCTGTGGCTGGGTGCTGTAGTGTCCATAGGGGGACTGTACCCTAGATAGTAAAATCCTGAGTTGTTGCTCAGGGACTGGACGTAGGACTCCTAAGGAGAGGAGGTCCGAACCAGGATAATTCCTTGCCTTGTGTGATTGCTTTATGTGTGTTTGTTGTTTACACTAACCTTCGTTAATCTTCATCGAAGAATATTTTTGTATGCATGTTTTAAGTACAGGTATTAGTTAAATAATTTTTAAAGACCCATTCACCCCCCTCTGGGATTGTCAACTGGGCAACAAAACGTACCTACCATAAGTGTATCAGGTAATACTGCTCCTCAGTTGCCTGAAATAGGTGAGTTAACATCTGAACTGTGAATTTTGAAGGATCATCCTGTTGAAATTATGGTTGGTAATTTACATGATGGAGTTAAAACTAGATCTTCTTTTCAAAATATAATAAATGAAGGCCTATTGGCACTAATCTCCCAAATTGAGCCTAAATCTATTGATGAAGCTCTTAAATATGAAGATTGGATAAATGCTATGCATGAAGAATTTCATCAATTTGATAGGAATCAAGTGTGGGAATTAATTCCAAGACCTAGTGGCCAATCTATGATTAGGACTAGATGTGTCTTTAGGAATAAATTAAATGAAAATGGAAAAGTAGTTAGAAATAAAGTTAGACTAGTTGCAAAGGGATACAATCAAGAATTTGAAATTTATTTTGAAGAACTATATGCCCCAGTAGGTAGGCTAGAAAGTGTGAGGATATTTCTTACTTTTGCATCATCTTTAAAATTCAAAGTTTATCAAATGGATGTGAAAAATGTATTTCTAAATATATACATGAAAGAAAATATTTTTGTGAAACAACCTCCTGAATTTGAAAATAAAAAATATCATGATCATGTTTTCAAGCTTAATAAGGCTCTTTATGGTCTTAAACAAGCTCCAAGAGTTTGGTATGACCGCTTGAGCTCATTTCTATTAAATGAAAGATATAAAAAAGGAAATGTAGACTAAAATTTATTTACAAAAAATGTCAATAATCAAATCATTGTTGTTCAAATCTATGTTGATGACATAGTCTTTAGGTCTACAAATGATGATTTGTGCAATGCATTTGCCAATTACTTGCAAATTGAATTTGAAATGAGTTCAATGGGTGAATTACAATTCTTTTGGGGATTTTAGGTACATCAAACCAATGAAATAATCTTCATTAGACAAATAAAATATGTCTAAGAGCTCCTAAAAAATTTGGTTATCAGCACCTCAAATCCTCAAGCACACCAATGGCAATAAATGTAAGGTTAGAAGAAGACTCAAATGGTAAGTCAGTAGATGTAAAGGCCTACAAAGGTATGATTAGTTCTCTACTATATTTAACAACTTCTAGACTAGACATTCAATTTAGTGTGTGCATGTAAGAAAGTCACATGTTGGCAGTTAAAAGAATCTTCAAATATCTTGTTGGAATATGTGATCTTGGTATTTAGTATCCTGCTGGTTGTAAATTAGATTTAATTGCTTAAAGTGATGCTAATTATATAGGGTGTAAGCTTAATAGAAAAAGTATTAGTGGTTTGTGTTTGTATCTAGGTAGATGTCTAATCTCTTGGGCTTCCAAAAAGTAACATTTAGTAGCTCTGTCCACTGCAGAGGTTGAGTATGTTGCAGCTGGTAGTTGTGGCACCCAAATATTTTGGGTGAAACACTAGCTCCTAGACTATAATTATAAATTAGGTTGTATTCCTATTTTATGTGATAATACTAGTGCATTAAATCTGTATAAAAACCCAATTCAATATTCTCGAACCAAACACATTGAGATAAGACATCATTTTTTAGGAGATGAGGTTGCTAAGAAATCATTTGATTTTAATTTTATTGAAACTGAAAAATAAATTGCTGATATCTTCACTAAGCCTCGCCCAAAAAATAGATTCACATCTCTTAGTAGAGAGCTTGACTTATGTAGATTCACTAAGTAAATTCAAACATTTCTCATGTCACCTTTTTTCAGATTCATTCAAATTTATTCTTTAATAAATTGATCCTGTCAATAAGTCCTATATCTTCATTTTCTAAGGGAGAGATTGTTCATTCTGTTCACAACATTATGTCTCTTACTTTGCATTGGCACTTTGAAAACATCAAATAGTGGTCTGTAGAAGGGAAAATCAGGTTTGTCTGAAAACTACTTGTGAGGGGGAATATCATCAATTCTTAATTCAATTTCTTTGACACTCCATATCTTTTATTCCAATCTTGTCTGAGGGTAATTGAGTTCTTATGATATTCCTATACGAGAGATTTCCAACTTAAAGAATAAAATCATTGTGCACTTAGTTTAATCTTAAAGATACAATGTAAGAATAAGGATATGCCACTTTTTAATGCTGAAAGTATTTAAATTGAGTTGCAAACCACTCAACCACATTAGTAGCTTTCGTGTTTACCATGTGTATGTTTATAGCTTGGTCTTTAACACATCTTAATTAAGAATCATGTCTCTATACTCATTGTCATGTCTATTTTAGTCAAAGTAAATATGTTCTTGAAAAACTTCAAAAAGCGAAATGGTCAAGAAAAATAGAGAGATACAGATAGAGCAATGAACCTCTTCGTCCTACTGAGTAACTGAGTACATTTCACCTAAGTAAGTGGTTTGGCTCACATCAAAAGGTGGATAATAAACCTTTCAACTCTATATAAGATAATGAAGGTTAAACCACTAAGGTCCTGTTTGGTATCGGGACAGGGCGGGAATAGCGGGGTCCTATCCCTATTATTTGTTTGGCATCGTTACTATTCACAGGATTAAGGGGGGGTAAGGGGAATGGGATTACCAGCTTAACCCGGTTTAAAACCGGGGATACGCCATTCCATGGGGACCCCTGGAATGGCGTATCCACAAAACCCCAACCCCAATTCTCCTCCCGAGGCGCTGTCCCATCGGCTCCCACCCACGACCTTGCCCCTTCCTGCGTTCGTCTCGATGCTCCTCCCATTTGCACGCGACAGGGTTCCGCTCTTCGTCTTCCTCCCCGCGGCGACTGGTCTGGCGAACGACGGCGACGCGCGGATGATCCGGCGATCTCCTCATCACAGCGACTATTCCTCTTCGGCGTCGGAAATACATTGACGGCTGTGGTCGCTCTCGTGTACCACGGCGAGCGCCTCCTCCCACTCTTTACGAACGCACGATCAGCGGACGTTGTGAGCTCCTTCCCTCTTCCATCTGCTTCTTCCTTCCTCTCTTCAAAATGCTTACGAGGAATCGTCGTCGCCGGCTCCTTCCCTCTTCCATGTCCCCCTTACGTGCTCTCTTGAACGACGGCGAGCACAGGTGGTCATCGTCAGCTCCTTCCCTCAAGCTACCTTCGCTCCTTCCGGCCGTTGTGTTCCTGTACTAGGGCACGCACAAGGTCTTTTTACTCTTCGTCTAAGTTCCCCTCTTTCATCGTCTTCTTCCTCTGTCTACAAAAAGCCTTCAACGGCTACATGCCGTCGAACGTTGTTTTAACGCCTTCCCCTTTACTTGGAGTGGTTTGCCCATTGTCCTCGACTCTTCGGCGCGGACAACACTGTGTACTTGAGGTTGTGAATGTATGGTTTCGTTATTCTTTGATGATATACCTACCATGATTGTGCATTTCTCTACGGTTTCATGTTTAAAATCTGCTACCCTCCTCTGTGTACAAAACACCTTCAACGGCTACATGCCACAGAAGGTTGTCGCTTACTCCTTCCCCTTCAGTTGGAGTGGTTTGGCCATTGTCTTGGGCACGGATTGTGCATTTTATCTCAGATTCTGAATGTATGCTTCCGGAAGAACAAGTATACCTACCATGTTTGTGCATGTCTATCTACGGTTTCATGTATAAATGTGCTACCCTCCTTTGTGTCATCTTTTGACGTCTTTCCTGATTTTCACTCTTGTTTGTTGCATATTACATATTCCTTCTTTACTTTAATTATGGTGGGTCTTCCCTCACTTACTTTTTCCTCACAAAAGAATGGCCACACAAACAAAGGGACGGGTCCCTAATTGGAGAGAGGATGGTGATCAAGTCCTCGTCGACATCTTAGTTGACCACAAAGTCCAGCATGATGGGTTTGTAAATGGAACATTTACAAAAGAGGCTTGGAGGTTGGCACTGCGGCAGTTCAATGACAAAACACATTTGTCGTACACATTGTCGAACTTGAAAAACAGGTTCAAGAATCTGAAAAAATGGTATGCTATGTACGTTAATCTTAAGAGTAGGTCTGGTTGGGGTTGGGATGATGAAAGAAACATGCCAGTGCCACCTTCGGAAGATGCCTGGGATGAAATGATCGCGGTATGTGTATAGCATACATTAGTTTGGTCATATTAATTATGCCTACTCCATTGACATGTCAGAAATTCTTATTTTTTCAGATTAATAAAGATTACAAGACTGTGAAAGGAAAGTCCTTTAATTTTATGGACCAAATGCATATTATTACTGCCACTTCAATGGCAAGGGGTGACCTAGGTGCAGGGGACCTTGGCAACTCTTACTTGGACCAACTTGATGAACCTAACATGGATGATGATGACCTTTTCTTACACCTGAATGATAATGATGGTGACCCTAATCCTCCAGACAACCAGCAGCCCACTGTCACTGAAGACATCCCCCCACAAGCTACTGAGCATGCCCCCACCCCCAACAGCACACCACACAACACTGCTACTGTAACTCAGACATCAAATAGGAAAAAAAGACGTTTCTCTGATTCATGTAATGATTCACTTGAAAAGATTGCGAGATTAGGAGAGGAGAGGCTAGCCATTCAAAAAGAGGCCCTGGAGCTCCAGAAGAGTGTGGCTCCACCAGTTTCTTCTGCATTAGACCAATTAATGAAATTGGATGGCATACCGGATCATCTGTTATACAAGGCCATAGATCTGATGAAGGGATTGGATGACCGATGCATCTTTCTTGGCCTTCCAGTACATCTTCGGCTTGGTTGGATTCTAAGCCGACTTGGTTACATGTGATGCCCACCATATCCTTTTGTACGGTTTGGTGTAATCAAAAGTTAGTTACTTCCTTAAATTGTTGCACACACTTCATGCACATTTCTGTTTTATCATGTTGTAGTTTGCTCAGGTACCATGAATTTCATACATGTAATGTCAACTTACTTTCTTAATTTTGTTGCACACAGTTTTCTTCTATTTCTGTGTAACCGTGTTGTCATCTGTGAAGTTCTTATGGATTAATGTGGTGTAATGTCAACTTAGTTGGTCCTTCATTTTGTGGCATACAGAACCAACAGAATCAGTTTTGTCATGTGCTCATCTGTGAATTACATATTCGTTTATATAATGTAATGTAAACTTACCTGGTCCTTCATGTTATGGCATACAGAACCTACCTATTTCTGTTCTCTCATGTGCTAATCCGTGAAGTACATATGCATTTATATCATTACATGTAAACTTAGTTGGTCCTTCATTTTTTGGCATACAGTACATGCTTCATTATATTTATATGACAGTGTCATGTGGGCTGTAAATTCTATTTAATACGGTCAGTTCTTACATTGAAGATGTACTCATTGTTCATTGTATTCATGTTTTATTAGTAGGTTTCCCTCGGTTTAATGGATCTTAATACTGGGACCTCTGGTCAAATTCTACAAATTGTCATGGACGAGGAAGACTACTGGGAGGAGGTGGATGAGACATTAATCCTTTTGCATAGCACCCCCATATGTAGTCCAGCAAGAGGTAGGCCAATGCATACTAATGAGGGTCAAGGTCATAGATGGATTAAAGAGGTTATGTCTGGGCATGTAGGTAGATCATACTCATCTTTCCGCATCCATCCAATCATGTTTGTGAAATTGAGGGACAAACTAATTGAGAAGGGTGTCTTACAAGACACAAAAAATATGTCTTCCAGCGAACAGTTGGCCATCTTCTTGTTAGAGGTCGGCCATGGGATTGGTAATAGGTTGTTGAGGGAATGGTTTCAACATTCTAGTGAGACCATCAGTAGGCATTTTAATAATGTCCTAATGGGAGTGCTAGCAATACGACGTGATTACATAAAGATGCCCACCGAAGATAGCCTTGTGCATCGGAAGATTCGTCATGATCCAAAGTTCTACCCTTTCTTCAAGGTGAAGGCATGATTCAAGTATCAGTTATAACAGAATGCAGAAATATACCTGTGTGGGATCACATTTGTTTTGTGATGCGTAGAATGCTGTTGGTGCAATTGATGGGACTCATATCTCCGCTAAAGTTCCTTTGCTTGACCAACCTCGATACCGAAATCGAAAAGGTGAAACATCACAAAATGTGATGGGATGTGTAGATTTTGATATGATCTTCAGAAGTGTGGTGGTTGGATGGGAGGGCTCCGCAGCTGATATGCGCGTGTTGAGGTGGGCACTTGAAAGTGGAGGTTTCAAGGTACCAGAAGGTAATATCTGCAAACATAAATTGTTAATATATGAAATGCATGACTTATTTTTCTGAATCCAAAATACCACTTGGTTGGGTAGGTAAATATTTCTTGGTGGATGCTGGTTATGCCAACACTCCCGAATTCCTAGCACCATATCGTGGCATCAGGTACCATCTCTCCGAGTACAACTCCACTAGGCGCACTCGACTTCGATATAGGAGTAAGAAAGACATATTCAACCACAGACATGCACAACTTCGTAATGTTGTTGAACGTGCATTTGGAGTTCTCAAAGCACGTTTTACCATTTTGGTAAAACGTCGGAACTACCCAATTAAGACACAAGCGAGAATTGCTATGGCATGTTGTGTCCTCCATAATTTCATACGCATGGAAGGAGGTCTTGACTATATATTTCGTCGAGGACAATGTGATGACGAGGTGGAAGGAGATGAGGATGTCCAAGAAGAGGACCACGTGCCTCGAAGTGAAGCTGCCCGGGGGGACAGATTCCGAAATGAATTGGCCACCCGCTTATGGATACAACACAATACTCGAGGGTATTTGCTGAACACAATCACTTGTAGCAATAGAGTTGGTTTTATGCATCGATACTTACATAGTGACATATCATGGGCATATTTGCAGGGCACATGCACACGAAGAAAGTAGGGATTTACAAGACGATGCTACCACGAACAATAGTTCTCTATAAATTACTGTTTAATTACATTGCTACATGTTATTAGTTTCAGTTATGAGATGATTGTGTGTTTTGCGTGGTTTGCAACATTTTAATATGTCGTTGGCATGTAAGTTATTACTATGTTTATTTCATACTTATGGATGCTTACATTGTATATGGTGATGAGCATGTGATGTCATTTATGTGATAAACGAAATGCTCTACTTTTCACAGATTTAGAGCTGTTTTGATACCTTAACTACTATGCAGATATGAGCAGGTCATTTTTTGGCATGAATGTCATGCATATATGTTAACAGTGGTATGCACAGGTAATGTTGTCGCATTAGGGCGAACACATGTTTCATACACACTTATTTTGTGGCTGCAGGTCAGCCTTGGTTTGTATGTTATGGTAATGAGAAAGATACAATGGTATGGTCAGTTGTAGTGGTGGCAGTAGGGCCAGGCTGTGGCTCATGTTGATAGGTGTCACATCTGCAGGGAAGAAGTGTTTGTTATGCTTTACATTATGTAGGAGTTGTCTGCCCACTTTTTGTTGTGGCATGAGGGCCAGGCTGCGGGTAATGGCTACAAAAGTTGGTGATGCAGGTCAGCCTTGGGTTTCAAAGTACTTTCTTCCTGATACAATGCGACAGTTGTGTTGGATATTATTTCTGTACATGTTTGATAAACTGATGGCAGCTGATACTGTGTTGACATGTTATTATAGCTGTTTGTGATTACATTTTAGTTATTGCTATGTTTAAGTCTCTATGCAGGTTGATGGTCTTATGGGCAATGATGATGGGAAGGAGCAAATATGAGAAGAATGTTTAATTAGGAGGTATGACACAAGTAACCCCAACCATGGTGTTACTCTCTACCATATGTAGGATGGCCAACATGTTATGGCAACCACTATGGTAATTGAATAATATTCGTTGGTTGGTTAGGATGCTTGTGCCTTACTTCCAGGCATTTCTTTTATGTTATACATCATACCCAACTGAGCCCATTTCTTCAATATACAACATTGCACATGTTAATTAAGGTCTCCACCTTGTACCTTGTGATGTTATCTAGGAAATCTTCATCTATGGCAACACCACTGAAGTTGTGGATACAAGCGAGAAAGGTATTGTTTGTGAGTGTGGAGCAGGATGGTGCATTACTCGTGTCTCACAGAGTAGTGCAAATCCACAACGTCTGTACTACTGTTGTCCACTGTTGGTGAGTTCATTCTTCATCCAATTAAGTACTACTCGGTTGCTGCCATACATAAGTTATGACTGGTTTCAGGTAAAATCTGGGAATCCTTGTAAATTTTTTATGTGGGTTGATGAGGTGTTACAATGTCCTTGTGGGAAGGGACACTGTCGGAAGCGCACTTCCAAGACTTCCAAGTCTTATGGTAGGAGTTTTTACGTTTGTCCTCAATCTACGGTAAGTATTTCATATGCGTTAAATTTTTTATATATCTATATTTTTGAATACAGTTTGAACACTGAATAATTGATGTACTTGGTAGGCTGATGATCATGGGTTAGGATGTGGCTTCTTTCAATGGGTATCGGACAAAAGTAGGGGTCCTGAAGTTCGCGGAGAAGAAAGCGGCAAGCACCCCGTCCAAGAGATTCAGAGTTTGCTTGAGAAAGAGATGTTTGCAGCCGACAGTAACAAGGAATTGTGCGAACGTTTGTTAGATTCATTCAAAAACTTAAAGATGTAATGAAGGGACATGTCATGTTGTACATCTATAAGTTTGTAGTTGTAGTACTTTTGTTCTTGACAGAACTATGGTGACAGTTGAACTTGTAGGTCTTAGTTTCAGTTATATTTCCTTTGGTTAGAATTATGAGCATGAAATCTTAATTCGAAACTTGTCTTTGTACTTCACCAATTTGGGCAATGTATTTTCTTACAACATGTTTTGTATATATCTGCACCTTTCAGTTTTTTGTGCTCAAATGGACAATCTTGTATGCTGTGATGTGTTGCTCTGAAATGTGTACATCAAATTTCAAACTCAATTTTGAAATGCAAAAGTCAGTACTTCTATCATCTATGTATAATAAATTTGAAAGATTTGTTGAACATGCATCAAAATAGCACTTCGCTGTGTAAGATAAAGGTATACCATATACATATATCACTACAGTTATGTAAAGAAATTACGTATTTTATGTAAGATAAAGGTATACCATATACATATATCGTTACAGTTATCTACAAAAAAATATGTACAAACATATGTACGAGTGTTATTAAATTTGAAGTTCGAATTAAAATATTTGAATATTTATAATGTGCAACGTAAGTCATAACATTCATAACATCTGTTTACAAATATTGTCTAACTCCACAAAACATTTCTTAACTCATTATGTATATATGAAATTTAGTTTTTGTTTGATTTATGTGCTCAAGGTCTTTCAAATAATTCATACTTAAAATTAATAATTAATTATGACCATGTACATAAATTGAGTTTTTTATATTTGTTTAATTTGTTTCGTAGTAGGGGATTCATAAATTTACTAAATCCACAAACTTTCATTTTATTTTTCACCGTATACATAAATATTTATGCTGATGTTTGATTAATCCATCGCAACAGTTTGAACATAAAAATGAAGTCCACATCGTTATTATTCAATTTCTATCATATACATGCAGCTAATTCATGTTAGTTTAATGCGCCCTAGATCCTCCAAAATTTTTCCAACTTGACAAATTGTAACTTGAACATATCATTATGTAGATAAAAATAATATTTTATATTCTTTTAATCCACGTAAGAAGCGTTTATTACCTTTATTGGAAAACTATTCTCATTCTTCACTTCACCGTTACCAAACATAGAATGGTGGATGGGGGATAGTGAGGGTAATATGGTCCCAAAAAAATGGTTTATACCCGTTGCCATCCATGTTTTAACCAAACGGGGAACACAATCAAAAATCGATTTAAGTCGATATATACCAAACGATATAAGAATAGAGAATAAGTATAACTTATTCCAGAACGAGTTACACCTATTCCGCCCCACATTTAACCCGATACCAAACAGGACCTAAGTAATCAGGGGGTCTTGCATCTGCTAAATGTGACCTCTTGTATTGAAAAATGAGATTTAACCAATTTATTCTTGTATTCTCTCCAGAAAAATCAAAAGAAACTCCCAAATATATTCAGGATAGAATGTAAAATGATCTAGATAAAGTTCATGAACACTAAACTTAGAACTATTATTCTACATTGTGTTGATATCAAGCTACTAACTCATGTGCTCAACTCTCTAGCCAACAGGTCACCTAATCACATTTGCTTCATCTTTTTAAAAAAACTTCAGGTCATTAATGATGTGTAGGGATGTGATGGGCAACCAAGAGAGGAGCGATGAATTGGTTATCACCCAATAAAAATTCTTTTAACTCAAAACAGATTAGACTAAATTAATCAAACCTATTATGTGATATGCACAACGGAATATAACAAGTATATAGATGACACCAACTATCCTAACGTGCGTAGAACAGAGGTAGAAAGATGGAACAAACCACACATGCATGCAGGATTTAGAGTGGTTCGACAAACACACCCATGTGTGCGTCTACATCCACTACCCCACATCCCTGTGAGGATTTCCACTAGCTTATTTCCCAGGTACAAGTGAAAAACCCACACATATGGTTATTTTATGGGGACAACATAAACCCCACCTCATTTCCTGATGATGAGACAACCTGATGTGTATGCGCGCATGTACTACACACTAATAAACAACAACGTGCTCACAGCCGAGCGTGCACACATACACACACAGATATGTAAATTAAATGTGTGAGCAGTTTCTTAACCCAAAGAACAAGAGGATAGAATAGAAACACAAATGTTCATATTTCTCCTATTTGTGTTGTTGAGAAATGTTGAAGTAGAAATCAGTTGCACTGGCTTCCTTGGATGTTGTACTATGGTTGCAAATGACTCTTGACGTCCAAAGCTTCAACTTGAATCAACAAACCTGGAGAAGAAAGCCTGGAAGAAACTTTAGTTCACCTGTTCTTTCTCTGACCTAACTTCTTACTAGAACCCGTTCTCCAAGGATGTAAATATATACTGCTCACAAGGATAGACTTTACCTTGAGACCCACAACCAAAGATTCCTTCTTGGTCGTAGATTAGAAGATAGAGTCGTGCAAATCCAAAACAAGAAAGAGTCCTATCTAAACTGGAAACTGGGTTTCCGGAGTCGGTCAACCAATTTCCCAAGATCGGTCATCCGATTTTGAACTCACATTGACTAGGACTTCGACTGGCAAATAGATTGACGTTCAGTTGACCGATTCTGGATATTCGGTCGGTCATCGGTGCTTCGACTGGTGTAGTTAATGTAAACATCCTAAGTACCTTGCTTCGACCAGGGTATCGGTCGGCTGATTTCTTCAAGTCGGTCGTCTGACTTTTTGACTGTCCCACTGCAAAACCTTCTGGCTAGGTCAGTCAACCGAATGTACCAAATCAGTCATCCGACTTTGGACTGGTAATCAATTGTCCATCAATTCCCTTGATCCACAATCGATCTGGCATCGATTTGCTTTCATTATCGATCGACCAATTTCTACAAGTCAATAGTCAAATTGTCAGTTTTGTAGTTCTTCTTCCAGTCTTGTCTTTCTATTTTGTCCAAGTCTTGGGCTTTGTATTGACCACTTCAAATGCGATTGTTGGACAAAGTTACTGCACACTTAACATACAAATTAGACCCTCAAATTAAATAAACATAAATCAAATGTTTGGTCCTGAACATGAATTATATTCAATATTTTGTGATTTTCTAAACATGAGTTAAACTTAGTATTTTTGTGATCATCAAAATCTACAATACAACTATCTCTCCCTTTTTGATGATGACAAAATACTTGTAGATTTTTCACACAAAACACAACATTTGATTTTTGATACCAATTTGATTTGACTTTTATGTGTTTTCATATAACACAATCCATGCATTCATTCATGCAAGATTAACTCCCCCTCCCTAAAATACTTATGACTCTAACTCTCCCCTTTTCTTTTGGACATAAACTCTCCCTCAAAATCAAAATATAAAATCTACAAATATTCTCTCCCCCTTTTTGATAGCATCAAAAAGTGGGTGGTATTAGGGATAAGAGGTGCAATTGACATAATATAAAGCATGTGAATCAAATTCTCTAAAATGTCACTTTGGGAATCTAATGGGAGTGCATGCTCTAAGAGATAGCCATTAAATAGTCCAGTGTTTAATCAAATTCTCAACACACATTCAAAATTAAATTCCATTAGATGTGAAGTGTGAGACATGATTAATAGGCATCACACATGATGATAAAAAGAATTCTAATTAACACTAACAGATACTCTTAATCTTACCCATGCATGATAGACCCTCGATTTTTGGTAGCTATCACTTTGTCCCCATTTTTTGTTCTGAAACATATGTTTTGATTCATTTATTTGTTTCTTTTTTTTCTTTCATTTTTTAGAAAAGTATTATTGTTTGATGCAAGGCTTCTCACTTGTTCAGTGTAAAGACCCAGTTACTAAGCTTAGTTCCTCTTTTCACTTTGGACATGTAGTTTTTTTCCTTACGAGTTACTACAAGCTAGGTGGATTTAAGCATCACAAGAGTATTAAGAAAAAATTTCACCGATCATTAAAGTGATATCTATTAATCATAGTCTTGTGCATTAGTGTGTTGGTTTCAATTTCAAATGAATTTTAAAAAGCAAGTTAAATACATAACTATTTGGCTCCCCCTTAATGTATGCACACACCAAATGTAGAAATATCCCCTTAGTGGCTGAATTAATGCACACTAAGTCTTAATAGGGTGTTTGGTTGCAGTTTTTTTCCTCTCTTTTCTCTAAAATTAAAAAAAGAGAAGATATTCATTAACACATGTTTGGTAAGACACTTTTCTTTTTTAGGAAAAAAATCTCACCTATGTAAAACTCTCTAAAAAAAAAAAACTACTCACCTATTTTTTTTTTGAAACTCTTGCGCACTGTGTCTGCCCCCTCCTCCTTCGCCCCCACCCACCCGTCGGCCCCCTCCTCCTCCTCCTCCCCCTACCGGCCGCCCCCCTCCCCCTGCCGGAAGACACCCCCCTCCTTCTTCCCCCCCTCCTCCTCCCCCGCCGACACCCCCTCTGTGACGGAACGCCTCGTCCAAGCCCATTAAACCGATAACAAGTTTGGCCCGAGTCCGCCACCCGCGAATGGACCGAAGCTTCACAAGGGATACCACACCATAGTCCGTGAAAACACAAAGGAACACACCATTTCATATATATATCACAAGTTTACATAGCCATATCTCCATGAAAGGAAAAGAAAGTACAAGAGCCTGGGGCATACCCCGAGGTACAACTGAAGGAAGAAGACCAACTAGCTACACTGCTGGAGGTGCTGACCCCGCACCACTACGACGTGGCTCCGAACTAGACGACGGTAGAGAAACGTCCTCCTCGCCCTCACCTGTGGGGGTAGGGGTGAGCCTCGCTAGTCACTGGCTCAGTAGGGAACTCCCCCAACACCGAGCAAACCAAAAACATAGGTACGAAGGCAGTAAACTATACTAGCAATTTATAGAATAGCTAAGCAGGATATTAAAGCTGTAAATATACTCATCGTTTGCCGACTACATAAAGCAACTATATTAAATAAACGGCAAACCCAAACAGGTGTACGAGCTAAAGTAGAGACCGCCACATGCGAGCCACGTGAACTGGTTCGCGACACCAGTAACTGACTCGGACAAACACCCACAGGTCTACCTCTCAGTCTCGCAGCCACGGACAAAAGGTCCAGCTGCCACTCCACGTGAAAAGGTCAAGCAACTGTGGAGACCAACTAAACACCACCACCTGCGGACCACACAGTCGCATGCCCATGCCTGGCACCTCTTGAGACCCTGGCCTGGGCCCTCTAGAGTGAGGCACTGGAAAAGGACTAGCTGGGGACCAGTGTCGACTACTGGTGTCCGTACCCCCAACTAAGAGCGCGCTACAAGTGACTAGAAACAAACACTAGAGTCACTGTCCCATTGTCGTCTTTCCCTCAGCCGGACGTACAACTCAAACACAGGAGTGAGGGTGTCCAGGTCAAACGACACAGACCTCGACGGTACAACACAAGTACCGGGACAAAGCCCCGAGCTAACAGCCTGGCTCACAGAGAACCTGGGGCACCCAACTGGAGAGGTAACCATGGTAGGTGTCGTACTACTCACCACGTACACGTCACACAAACCACGTGAAACCTCACGTAAACCTTGTGCACTGAAGCCTATGAGGCATTGGTAGATTGTAGAAAGAAGAGAGTCTGATTTTACAGGCCTGGTGGAGCAGTGTTTGAGTTTCAAGGTATGCCCTTATACACTCCTAAGTTTATTATTTCTGCACTCAGAACTAGAAGGTTGATTAATGCGGGATATGTATCGTACCTTCCTCAAGTTAGTTTAGTTGAGTCTAATAAATCTGTAAATTTAGTACCGATAGTCAGAGAGTTTGCAGACGTGTTTCCAGAAGATTTGCCAGGGTTAGCTCGACACAGGGAGGTGGATTTCACAGTTGAGTTACAGCCAGGCAGTATGTCGATTTCAAAGGCACCTTACAGAATGGCACCGGCAGAGCTGAAGGAATTGAAGAAGCAATTGCAGGAACTGTTAGAGAAAGGCTTCATCAGATCCAGTCATTCGCCATGGGGAGCACCAATATTGTTTGTCAGAAAGAAGGATGGTAGCCTGAGAATGTGTATTAATTACAGGCAGTTGAATAAAGTTACAATTAAGAATAAGTATCAATTTTCCAAAATAGATGATTTATTTGATCAGCTTCAATTGGCCAAGGTATTCTCCAAAATTGATTTAAGGTCAGGGTATCATCAGTTGAGGATCAAGGAAGAAGACATTGACAAGACAGCCTTCAAGACTAGATATGGGCATTATGAGTTTGTTGTTATGCCATTTGGGTTGACAAATGCACCGTCAGCATTTATGAATTTGATGATATATTTCACCCTTATCTAGATCAGTTCATTGTGATTTTTATTGATGATATACTAGTATATTCAGTGTCAGAGGAGGAGCATACAACACACTTAAGGATCACATTACAGACTTTGAGAGATCATCATTTGTATGCGAAGTTTAGTAAATGTGAGTTCTGACTAAAAGAGATTCAGTTTTTGGGGCATGTGATATCAGGTGAAGGTGTTGCATTTGATCCGGCCAAGGTGGAGACAGTGATGAAGTGGGAAGAACCGAAGACAATGTCTAAGATCAGAAGCTTTCTGGATTTAGCAGTGTATTACAGACGGTTCATCCAGGATTTCTCAAAGATAGCAGCTCCAATGACAAGGTTGACAAGGAAAGGAGTACCATTTGTGTGGTCTTCAGATTGCAGGCATAGTTTTGCAGAGTTGAAGAAGATGCTTACCACAACACCTATATTGGAAATACTGTTAGGCAGCAGCGGATTCGTATTATATACAGATGCATCAAGGAGAGGTTTGGGAGCTGTGTTAATGCAGCATGAAAAGGTAGTAGCCTACGCATCCAAGCAGTTAAAGAAGCATGAAGAGAATTATCCGACACATGATTTAGAGCTGGCAGCGGTTGTGTTTGCACTGATGATTTGAAGGCACTATTTATATGGTGAAAGATTTGAAATATTCACTGACCATAAGAGTTTAAAGTACATCTTCTCCCAAAAAAATCTAAATTTGAGGCAGCGTAGGTGGATGGAATATTTGAAAGATTATGACTTCAGTTTGGCATACCATCCAGGCAGAGCTAATGTTGTGGCAGATGCACTAAGCAGAAAGGCAATTATGAATCAACTAATGATCAGAGAATGGAAATTGTATGAAGATGTGACAGAAAATTCATTGTATGTGCCAAATAGTGCAGTGGAACCTTCTTTATATTGGCAGATAGTGGAAGCGCAGAGAACATATGAGAATTTAGCTGATATTGTGAGAATGGAGGAGGTGACATGTAACGTCGTGCATTTTTTGGATCCTTATGGATCCTTTGTCAGATCCTTGCGGATCCTTTGTTTAGAGCTTGTGGTGGCCAGTGTGTGGCCAATGCGGTGAGTTTTGGATGTGCACGCAGGTTTTTTGGGGGCTTATTGGGCCAGCAGTTTGGGCCCATAGCACCCATAAGTTCACTGTTTGTGAACGCGACAAGGAGGGACGTCGCATTCTGAACACGACGGTCCTGCATGTCATTTTCTTGTTGCCATCAGAGGCGGTTGTCGTCTCATGTGCGCCGCGTGTCGCGCACTGGGCGACCTGCGGACGTCATCCTTAAGAAGGCGATGCCCAGTTCCATCGCGATCAGGTCACAACGGAGGGGTCCATCGCGTTCTTAACCGCATGCAGCTCTTAAACCCTGGCTGGCCAGACAGAGCTGAGCACGCTCTGTTTGGCCAGGGGGAGAGGCTACAACGGGTTTTCTGGGGCGATTCGGCATGGGAGCGTGGTTTTTGGCGTGTTCTCGCCATGAGGACCTTGTGTGGAGTGGGGGAAACGTCGAGGGTTTGTCGTTCTCCACGTTCTTCGTGAAGGTAGGGGAATTCTGCCCGTTTTACACCGTTTAATTGCATGAGATGCATGTGTGGATGGTTTTTGATGTTGAGAACGGTAGATACCATGCTAGGAAATTCATTAAAGAGTGAAAAATGAGAATCAAACAGGGTTTACATGGTTTGGGGTGGTAATCCGGAGAGGGTTCCCTGGATTAGGGTTTTCGCCTGTGAAGGCGACATAGCCCCCCGTCGCATTCTGAATGCGATAGGCCGACCCGTCGCGTTCAGGTTTTGAACGTGACATATCGGGGTGTCGCGTTCTTAAGGCGACACTAGCCCATGTCGCGACCTCAGTCGAGAGGTCCTGTTGCGCATGGCTTTAAAGGTAGAATTATCCGATAATTGTTATTTATTGTGCTTGGCAAGTATAAGCGGTGCATTGGCACCTGTTGTGCTCTAAGAGCATGTCGTTGCATGGCTAGCATGTTGTTTGAGAGACTAGCGAGTGGTTCACATGACTGGCGTGTTGTTCACGTGGTTGACGTGAGATTTCACATGGTTTGTGCGGTGTGCACGTGGTTTGTGTGCGCGTGGCGAGTAGCATGACGCCTACCGTGGTTACCTCTTCAGTTGGGTGCCCCAGGTTCTGTGTGAGCTAGGCTTGTGCTCGGGGCTTGTCCCGGTACTTGTGTTGTACCGTCGAGGTCAGTGTCGTCTATCTTGGACACCCTCACTCATGTGCTTGAGTTGTACATCTGGATGAGGGAAAGATGACAGTGGGACAGTGACTTGTGTGTGTTTGTTATTTTGTCGCTTATAGCGCGCTCGTAGTTGGGGGTACGGACACCAGTAGATGTCACTGGTCCCCAACTAGTCCTGTTACCAGTGCCTCACTCTAAGGAGCTTAGGCCAGAGTCCCTAAAGGTGCCAGGCATGGGCCCACGGCAGTGTGGTCCGCGGTTGTGATGTTGGCTGGTCTCCACAGTTGTTTGGCTTGTTCTCGTGGAGCGGCAGCTGGACCTTTCATCCGTGGCTGTGTGGTTTGTCCGAGTCAGTTGCTGGTGTCGCGAACCAGTCTACGTGGCTTGAGTGTGGTGGTCTCTACTTTAACTCGTACACCGAGGTGTGGCTTTGCCGTTTATTTATTTAAGTTGGTTTGTGTTAACGGCAAGTGGTAAGTGATACTTACAGCTTTAATATCCTGCTTAGCTTACTCTATAAATTGCTAGCATAGCTTCCTGCTTTCGTACTTGAATTTGGTTTACTCGATTTTTGGGGGAGTTTCCCTACTGAGCCAGTGACTTACGAGGCTCACCCCTACTCCCTACAGGTGAAGGAGAGCAGGAGGTTTCCCTACCATCTTCCATTTCAGAGCCGCGACGCAGCGGTTTTGGACCGACGCCTCTAGCAGTGTAGATTTTCTTCTGTTGTACCTCGGGGTATGCCCCAGGGTTGTGTACTTTCCTTTGACTTTTGTTGAAATTTGGCTATGTGAATCTAATGTGAATATGTATGATATTGTGAATCTTATATATGTATTAGTGTGTTCTTTTATGTTTCCATGGGCATGTGTGTGATATCCCTTGCGAGGCTACAGCTTGTTCATGGGAGGCAGAGTCGGGTCAAGCTCGTTAGTGGGTTAACGGGTTTGAACGACGTGGTATGTCACAATTGGTATCAGAGCAAGGTCCGTGTAAATATAAAGGAATTGGGAAATTACATAACCTTATTTCTACACTAGTTCGCTGCTGGTAGCTGGCTTTGGTTTTGTAATGATTTGCTTTCATGTATACGGCTTGGAATGTTGTTTGTGCAGGAATTTAAGATGGCTGATAGGAGGGATTGGGGTGGTGGAGGAGATGAGCCTGAGGAGTCTACTCAGCGCATGATAGAAAGGATATGGGAGAGTCTTACGGAGATCCGGATGAGAATGGACCAGCAGGCACTGGTACCGCCAGCAGCAGTACCACCTGTTGCAGGAGAGGTTGTACCAGTGGCACCTGTTCCACTACCACCGGGTGTGGAGGTACGTTTTGCAGTACCTGTACCACCGCCACCGCTAGTGAGGGCAGCAGAGGAACCAATTATGCAGGTTGAAAATTTTTTGAGGTTGCAGCCGCCAACTTACACAGGAGGACTGAATCCAAACATAGTTGAGCACTGGATTCATGAGATTGAAAGGGTTTTGTGACGATGAGATGTCCACCAGCATATAGAGTTGTGTTAGCTGCATATCAGTTGAGGGGTTTTGCACAAGAATGGTGGAGGTTAAAGATGCAGACTACTTTTGCAGGCAGGACAGAGGAGACCATCACTTGGCCGAAATTTCTCGAGGTATTTAATGACACATTCTTCCCATTGCAAGTACACCAGGCAAAAATGGAGCAATTTCAGACACTTAAACAAGGGAGTTCTTCAGTTTTGGAATATCAAATGAGGTTTATGGCACTCAGTCGATATACACCATATGTTGTATCAGATAATGCTATGATGGTGGAGTATTTTATTAAAGGCTTGAGGCCAGAGTTGCAGAATGCGGTAATACCGCTGATGTGCAGGACTGTAGAGGAAGCAGCCCAGAGAGCAGCTACACTAGAGAGGTCCGTTCGGACTCTCCAGGCAGGAGAGTCAGGTTCTGGTAGTTTCCGACTACTGCAGCAGTCCAAGGGGATTAGCAAAGGAAAAGCATCAACGGGAGCATCTTCTTCAGGTTTCAGTAAATGGGGGCAAAAGTTGAAAAAGGTATTCCAAGGTTGAGGAGGAAGAGGGGGACATCAGCAGATGTTCCAGCAGGGGAGTGGCTATAGGCCAGAGGTGGAGGAGTCACAGCAGAGTACCTCCAGGTAGCCTACTGTTCCATTAGGGTACAGGTGCTATAATTGTGATCAGCCGGGGCATTTGATCCGCAATTGCCCCTATCCTCGAGAGTATGGGTATGGCAGAGGAGTTCAGCAGCAGCAGCAGTAGCCCCAGCAGCCACCAGCAGGTCGTGGTAGGGGAGCACCGCATCAACAAGGTAGAGGCCAGGTTATGGCTATCACCTGAGCCCAGGCGGAGGCGTTAAACTTGATAGAAGGTATACTGCCTATCTATGATTTTTCAGCAAGAGTCTTATTTGATTTGGGTGCCTCACATTCTTTTATTTCCGAAGATTTTCTGGATTGTATAGTGCATCCATTGGAGAAGAAATTATGTGAGTTGGTAGTAGAGGTTCCCTCGAGTGAGTTTATGCTCACCTCTTGTTATGTAGATGGGGTTCCTATTGTGATTCAAGGGAATCAGATGCCAGGTAGATTATATGCTTTGAAATTGAGAGATTATGATATTATCCTGGGTATGGATTGGCTTGAGACCTATGGAGCTATGGTAGATTGCAGAAAGAAGAGAATCAGGTTTTATCACCCCGGTGGAGTAGTGTTTGAATTTCAAGGTATGCCTTTCTATACCTCCAAGATTATAATTTCAGCAATTAAAGCTAGAAAATTGTTGAATGCGGGGTGTGTAGCTTATTTAGCTTCTGTGAGCTTGGTTGAGACTGGTAAATCAGTAGAGGCAGTTCCAGTAATTAGGGAATTTACAGATGTGTTTCCAAATGATTTGCTAGGTTTAGCTCCACAAAGAGAGGTGGATTTTACGATTGAATTACAACTGGGAACTATGCCAATTTCCAAGGCACCGTACAGAATGGCCCCAGGAGAATTGAAAGAGCTAAAGAAGCACTTACAAGAATTGTTGGAAAAAGGGTTTATTAGGCCAAGTCATTCTCCGTGGGGAGCTTCAGTGTTGTTTGTAAGAAATAATGATGGAAGTTTTAGAATGTGTATTGATTAAAAAAATTGAATGATGTAACTATAAAGAATAAGTACCCATTGCCGAGAATTGATGATCTGTTTGATCAGCTCCAATCAGCCAAAGTGTTCTCCAAAATCGACTTAAGGTCGGGGTATCATCAGTTGAGAATAAGAGAGGAAGACATTGATAAGACAGCATTCAGAACCAGATATGGACATCATGAGTTTGTGGTTATGCCATTTAGGCTAACCAATGCACCAACAACATTTATGAATTTAATGAACAGAATTTTCCACCCTTATCTGGATATCAGTTCATAGTAGTTTTCATAGATGACATCTTGATTTATTCAGCTTCGGAAGAGGAGCATGCAGCACATCTGAAAGTGGCATTGCAAATTTTGCGGGACAATCTACTATATGCTAAGTTTAGTAAATGTGAATTCTGGTTAAAGGAAATTCAGTTTCTGGGACATATTATATCAGCAGCAGGAGTTGCAATAGATCCAGCTAAGGTAGAAGCAGTCATGAAGTGGGAAGCGCCAATGACAATTATAGAAATCAGAAGTTTCCTGGGCTTAGTAGGTTATTACAGGCGTTTTATACAGGACTTCTCCAGAATTGCAGCACCCATGACTAAATTAACCAGAAAATATGTGCCATTTGTATGGTCGAAAGAATGTCAGAAACGTTTTATGGAATTGAAAAAGAGACTAACAACAACAACAATATTGACATTACCAGTAGGCAGTGGTGGTTTTGTGGTTTATACAGATGCATCGAGAAGAGGGCTTGGAGCAGTACTAATGCAACATGGTAAAGTAATAGCTTATGCATCCAGGCAGTTGAAACCAGCAGAGGAGAACTACCCAACACATGATCTGGAGTTAGCTGCAGTTGTATTTGCTTTAAAGATGTGGAGGCATTACCTTTGGTGAAAGATTTGAAATATTTACCGATCATAAAAGCTTGAAGTATATTTTCTCCCAAAAAGATTTGAATCTCTGACAGCGTAGATGGGTAGAGTATTTGAAAGATTATGATTTCAATTTGGCTTACCATCCGGGTAAGGCCAATGTAGTAGTTGATGCATTGAGCAGGAAAGCATATTTGAGTCACATGATGATTAAGGAATGGAAATTATATGAAGAAATAACAGAAACTTCATTGTATGTTCCAAGCAGTCAGCGGCGAGCAGTACTAGCCAGTAGTGCTATAGAGCCATCTTTGTATTGGCAAATTGTTGAAGCCCAACGAATAGATGAGAATTTAGCGAAAATTGTAAAACTGGAAGGTATTACCATTGATGACAATTGTGTAATCAGGCTCAGAGGCAGGTTGTACGTGCCAGCAAAAAGAGAGGCAAAGCAGAGGGTACTGGAAGAAGCTCATAAATCAAGATATACAATTCATCCAGGTAGCACTAAAATGTATCAAGACTTGAAAAAGTACTTTTGGTGGCCGCACATGAAAAGAGAAATAGCAGAGTTCATTGCAAGATGTATGGTTTGTCAGCAAACAAAGGTAGAGCATCAGAAGTCTAGAGGTCTACTACAACCGTTACCCATTCCACAGTGGAAATGGGATGACATTGCTATGGATTTTGTGACCGGATTACCGAGGGCAGCTACAGGGCATAATGGAATATGGGTATTTGTTGACAGGCTAACTAAAGTATGTAGATTAATAGCAGTGAGTATGTCCTGGACAGTAGATAGATTAGCAAAGGTTTATGTTGACAAGATTGTTCCATTGCATGGCATTCCAAAGACAATTGTTTCTGATAGGGATCCAAGATTTACTTCCGGTTTCTGGAGGAGCTTACAAAGAGTCATTGGTACAGAATTAAGATATAGTTCAGCCTATCACCCACAGACGGATGGTCAAACAGAAAGAACAATATAGACAATTGAAGACATGTTATGAGCTTGTTTCTTAGTGAGGGGAGGCAGTTGGGAGCACCATCTGGGCATGGTCGAGTTTGCTTATAACAATAGTTATCACACCAGTATTGGAATGGAACTGTATGAATCATTATATGACAGGCCATGTAGAACTCCATTAAATTGGCATGAAGTGGGAGAGAGGCAGGTAATGGGTCCTGAATTGATTCAGCAAACAACAGAAATGGTGAGATTTATCAAAGAAAAATTGTAGACAGCCCAGAGCCGACAGAAAAGCTATGCAGATAATCTTCGCAGGCCACTTCAGTTTGAAGTTGGAGACTTTGTCTTTCTGAGAGTTTCTCCTACTAAGGGTGTTTTGAGGTTTAGTAAGAAAGGGAAATTGAGCCCAAGGTATGTGGGGCCCTTACAAGTACTGGAAAGAATTGGGGAGACAACCTACAGAATTGATTTGCCAGTTGATTTTACTGATGCCCATGATGTATTCCATGTGTCTATGCTAAGAAAGTGTATTGAAGATTCAGCTCAGATAGTCAGTTATCAGCGGGATGATTTGAAACCAGATATGTCTATGCCGGAATACCCAGTGCAGATTACAGGCCGCAGAACACAAAAGTTAAGAAATAAAGAAATTGATTTAGTAAAAGTCAGATGGGAAAATAGGCAAGGAGGAGAGGATACCTGGGAGTTAGCAGAGGAAATGGCTGAAGCGTATCCTTACTTGTTTGTGTAAGTTTTAAAACTTTTTAGATGATAGTACTTGTGGTGGTATTTAAAGCTTTAAATACTTGAATTGTGTTTTCAATTTCGAGGTCGAACTTTCTTTTTAGATGATAGTAATGTAACGTCGCGCGTTTTTCAGATCCTTGTGGATCCTTTGTCAGATCCTTGCGGATCCTTTGTTTAGAGCTTGTGGTGGCTAGTGTGTGGCTAATGCGGTGAGTTTCTGACGTGCACGCAGGTTTTTTTTAGGCTTACTGGGCCGACAGTTTGGGCCTATAGCACCCAGAAGTTCACTGTTTGTGAACGCGACAAGGAGGGACGTCGCATTCTGAACGCGACGGTCCTGCATGTCACGTTCTTGTTGCCGCCAGAGGCGGTTGTCATCTGCATGTGCGCCGCGTGTTGCGCACTGGGCGACCTGCGGACGTCAGCCTTAAGAAAGCGACACCCAGTTCCATCGCGATCAGGTCGCGACAGAGGGGTCCATCGCATTCTTAACCGCAGGCAGCTCTTAAACCCTGGCTGGCCAGAAAGAGCTGAGCATGCTCTGTTTGGCCAGGGGGAGAGGCTACTGCGGGTTTTCTAGGGTGATTCGGCGTGGGAGCGTGGCTTTTGGCGTGTTCTCGCCACGAGGACCTTGCGTGGAGCGGGGGAAATGCCAAGGGTTTGTCGTTCTCCGTGTTCTTCGCGAAGGTAGGGGAATTTTGCCCATTTTACACTGTTTAATTGCATGAGATGCATGTGTGGATGGTTTTTGATGTTGAGAATGGTAGATACCATGCTAGGAAATTCATTAAAGCATGAAAAATGAGAATTAAACAGGGTTTACATGGTTTGGGGTGGTAATCCGGAGAGGGTTTCTCGGATTAGGGATTTCGCCTGTGAAGGCGACAGAGCCCCCTGTCGCGTTCTGAACGCAACAGGTCGACCCGTCGCATTCAAGTTTTGAACGCGACATATCGGGGTGTCGCGTTCTTAAGGCGACACTAGCCCATGTTGCGGCCTCAGCCGAGAGGTCCTGTTGCGCATGGCTTTAAAGGTAGAATTATTCGATAATTGTTATTTATTGTGCTTGGCAAGTATAAGCGGTACATTGGCACCTGTTGCGCTCTGAGAGCGTGTCGTTGCATGGCTAGCATGTTGTTTGAGAGGCTAGCGAGTGGTTCACATGACTGGCGTGTTGTTCACGAGGTTAGTGTGTTGTGTTCACGTGGTTGACGTGAGATTTCACGTGGTTTGTGCGGTGTGCACGTGGTTTGTGTGTGCGTGGTGAGTAGTACGACGCCTACCGTGGTTACCTCTTCAGTTGGGTGCCCCAGGTTCTGGGTGAGCCAGGCTTGTGCTTGGGGCTTGTCCCAGTACTTGTGTTGTACTATCGAGGTCTGTGTCGTCTGTCCTAGACACCCTCACTCTTGTGCTTGAGTTGTACGTCCGGCTGAGGAAATGACGACAGTGGGATAGCGACTTGTGTGTGTTTGTTGTTTTGTCGCTTGTAGCGCACTCGTAGTTGGGGGTACGGACACCAGTAGACGTTACTGGTCCCCAACTAGTCCTATTACCGGTGCCTCACTCTAGGGAGCTCAGGCCAGAGTCCCTAAAGCTGCCAGGCATGGGCCCGCGGCAGTGTGGTCTGCGGTTGTGGTGTTGGTTGGTCCCCACAGTTGTTTGGCTTGTTCTTGTGGAGCGGCAGCTGGACCTTTCGTCTGTGGCTGCGAGGCTGAGAGGTAGACTTGTGTGGTTTGTCCGAGTCAGTTGCTGGTGTCGCGAACCAGTCTACGTGGCTTGAGTGTGGCGGTCTCTACTTTAGCTCGTACACCGAGGTGTGGCTTTGCCGTTTATTTATTTAAGTTGGTTTATGTTAACGGCAAGTGGTAAGTGATACTTACAACTTTAATATCCTGCTTAGCTTACTCTATAAATTGCTGGCATAGCTTCCTACTTTCGTACTTGAATTTAGTTTACTCGGTTTTTTTGGGAGTTTCCCTACTGAGCCAGTGACTTGCGAGGCTCATCTCTACTCCCTACAGGTGAAGGAGAGCAGGAGGTTTCCCTACCATCTTCCAGTTCAGAGCTATGATGCAGCGGTGTTGGGCCGATGCCTCCAGCAATGTAGATTTTCTTATGTTGTACCTAAGGGTATGCCCCAGGCTTGTGTACTTTCCTTTGACTTTTGTTGAAATTTGGCTATGTGAATCTAATGTGAATATGTATGAGATTGTGAATCTTATATATATATATATATATATATATATATTAGTGTGTTCTTTATGTTTCCACAGACATGTGGTGTGATATCCCTTGCAAGGCTACAGCTTGTTCGTGGGAGGCGGAGTCAGGTCAAGCTCGTTAGTGGGTTAATGGTTGGATGACGTGGTCCATCACATGACACTTGATGATGACAGTGTGGTCAGACTCAAGGGTCGGTGTATGTGCCAGCAGATGCTGAGGTTAGGCGAAGGTAGGTATAGAGGAAGCTCACAAGTCCAGATACACCATCCACCCAGGCAGCACGAAAATGTATCAAGATTTAAAGAAACACTTCTGGTGGCCTAATATGAAGAAAGAAATTGAAGAATTTATAGCAAGATGTGCAGTATCTCAGCAAGTGAAGGCAGAGCACCAGAGGCCAGGAGGACTGTTGCAGTCGTTACCCATTCTACAGTGGAAATGGGATGATATTGCCATGGATTTTGTAGTTGGTTTGTCCAGGACATCAGCAGGTCATAATGGTATTTAGGTTTTTGTGGATAGGTTGACCAAGGTTTGCAGGTTATTGGTAGTAAGTATGTCATGGACTGTGGATAGATTAGTCAGATTGTATGTGGAAAGAATAGTACCCTTGCATGGGATTCCAATCACTATTGTCTCAAATCGAGATCCCAGGTTTACATCAGGTATCTGAAGGAGTTTGCAGAGAGTGATTGACACAGAATTAAGGTACAGCTCAGCTTATCATCCACAGACAGATGGGTAGACATAAAGGACCATTCAGACTATAGAAGACATGTTGAGAGCTTATTGTCTAGTATGGGGAGGTGTATGGGAGCGCCACTTGGGCATGGTAGAGTTTGCATATAACAATAGTCATCATGCAAGTATCGAAATGGCACCTTATGAAGCATTGTATGGCAGACCGTGTAGGACACCACTGAATTGGCATGAGGTAGGCAAGAGATAGGTTATGGGTCCAGAGTTGATTCGACAATGTGCGGAAATAGTGAAGTTTATTAAAGAAAAGCTTCAGACAGTGCAGAGTCGCCAGAAAAAGTTATGTAGATACCAGACGCAGGCCATTGTAGTTTGAAGTCGGTGATTATGTCTTTTTGAAGGTTTCTCGTACCAAGGGTGTGCTCAGGTTCAGCATGAGAGGTAAATTAAGTCCAAGGTATGTTGGCCCATTCCAGATATTAGAAAGAATTGGTGAAACAACCTACATATTGGATCTGCCAGCTGATTTCACAGATGCACATGACGTGTTTCATGTCTCAATGCTTAGAAGGTATATCAGAGATCCTACCTAGGTGGTCAGTTATCAGAGAGATGATTTGATGCCAAACATGACAATGCCAAAATATCCAGTGCAGATTACAGACCGCAAAACCTAGAAACTGAGAAATAAGGAAATGAACTAGTGAAAGTCAGATGGAGAAACAGACAGGGCGAAGAGGATACGTGGGAATTAGCTGAGGAAATGATGAAAGTGTATCCATACTTGTTTTAATAAGCCTTTAATTCTTTTAGGTGATAGTATCATGCTTGTTTGGTTGAAATTTTTGGTGTCGAGTTTTCTCCTTAAATTTCGAGGATGAAATTTCTTTTAGGTAATAGTAATGTAGCGTATTGACCGTTCGGATCGTGGTTTAGTGGTTGTGGAGGCCAATGTGTGGCCTTTAGTGTGTGTTACAGGTGTTCTACGTAGGTTGTGGGGCTTTGTGGGCTGACAGGTTGGGCCCAAAGCACCCACTGGTTCACTATCTGTGAACGCGACAGTGAGAAACGTCACGTTCTTAACACGACGGTTCTGGGTGTCGCGTTTAGGTTGTCGACGCTGGAGGTTCTTCATCTGCATGTCCACCGTGCGTCGCGCGCTGGGCGGACTTGCTGACGTCGACAGTGGGAAGGCGACGACCTCCTACGTTACGTTCTTATCGCGATAGTAGGGTACGTTGCGTTCCCAATTCTGAGATGTTTTTAGCCAAGGTCGGCCGAACAAAGCTCAGAAAGCTCTGCTCGGCCAGGAAGGGTTGCTGCGGTGGTTTTCGGGCGATTCGGGGATTTGGAGTCGATTTCAGTGTGGTCTCACCGTCCTCCCAGCTGTCTGCTACCGCTTCTCTTTCCCCTTGCTTTAATCTCGCTGGCCCTGTTTTCTTACCCTCTTGAATCCTTCGTTGCCATAGCACTTCCGCCATCTCTGGATTATCCCTCCAGCGATCCCCGGTCCATTACTCATGATCTGTCCTACCACCCATCATCTTCTTGCTTCCTTCCATGCTCCAACTTTTTCCCCTTTTATTCTTGCTTCCCCCATTGTAGTTGGTTTCATACCCTCGCTTTTGTCATGTCCCGACATTTAATATATCTATAAATGCCGTAACGTGAGTGAATAAGAATCAAGAGTAAATTTTGAACTATTTGAGCAAAAAATTACTCTGGACTTTATTAAATAAAAATAATTATTAACTATCATTCTACGGGTATTACATGACTCTCAATTTACAATTCAAAAGTAAACGCCGCAAAGGTTGATCTCTCATCCCACAAATCCCGATATCCTGCCTTCTAGAACTGTAGATCACCTGAAAAGTAGGATTTGGTAAGCTAACTAGCCCAGTAGGATTCAATCTATTAATCAAAAGAATTAAGATAATCAAGGATAGTATAAAGAGTTTAACCGTTAACAAGGCTAGATAATAAAAGTGACTGGACGACCAAGTCAACAAATAACAAACAGGAATACTGAAATAAGATTGCATGATCAAGAATTCAGAATAATAACCATGTTCTGGTTCAAATCATATCTAACTGATGACAAAATAACATGATGACTAATCCAAGTTATGGTGATGCAATGCCAAACATCCTTAGATCCTTTATCATTCCGCACGGCCTGTAAACGAATTCTGGTGCTCCTCCCAGGACTGGACCAGCCCTATTTGCACAAACATATTAATCAAGTGGGGTCCAGGGACCCAATAATTGTCATCACAAGTCTTTCATCAACAATTGTGTTACTCAAGTACTCAAATTCTTATGTAATCAAAGAACATGGATTGAGATCATTGAATACAGGAAGTTGTAACCAACTAGGAACTTCTTATACTTGAAGACTTCAAGGATAATCCAAAGTAGGAAGTGGAAACAATTGGATGACCTCGTTAGTGACATAATGGTAAAAACCCAAGAAAATGAAGGAGGCAGCTTGCTAGGCTAATAGCATGATGTTTCAACAAAAGGTTGAACAAGGAAAGGTGCTGGAAAACTGGCCAAGATAGTGTATGTCAGCAGCCAGGAGGTGGCTGTCGACAGGTGCAGGTATCCAGAACCTAGTTTCTGGAATCTGGCAGTACCTGTCGACAGACCTGGACTGGCTGTCGACAGGGCAGACCCATCTGTCGACAGGTAGGTGATATCTTTCGACAGATGCTAGTTTTCCTGAGAATTTGGGTTCTGGAAGCTTGGGGCCTATCGACAGGTGATCCCCATCTGTCGAAAGCCGCCAGGTTATCTTCCAGGAGTGGTTTTGCAATCAATCTAAGAACCTTATCAATGGAATCTATGGGTCAAAACATGATTAATAACCACTGGAAGGACTTGTTTCTAGCTTCCAAGACTAGTTTACATATTGGACAAGATGAAACATGCGAAGCACAACCTACACATGATTGGTTAGAAGCTTTAAACAACAAGGTACTGGAAAACAACTCCTATAACAATGGTTACTTGCACTCAACAGGAAGATTCCTACATGAAGAACACCGTCCCAAAAGTATTCATGGAGTCAACACAAAACTTGAGGATTCGAACACCTAAACAGGAGATAAACACACTGTTCTAAAGTTGGTGTACATGTTTAGAGACAAACATGTACATGGTTGGGAACTTCTTAGCAAAAGTAGAAGACAAGGATAGGGAAAGGATAGAGAATCCTACAGACACACATACTAAAATATGATTACAAGGGATGGACACACAGTTCCAAAAGAGAATTTACAAGATTAGAGACAAGCATGTACGTGGTCATGAATTCTCTAGCAAAGGTAAGAGACAAGAATAAGAGAAGAAGATAGAGTCCTACCTGGCTTTAAGAAGAAGAAGACTTTCACCTCCCCTTAACAGAGGAACCCACAACTAGCAGGAGGAAGAATCGTCAAGGTTGCAAGCATAGCTGCAACAGAAATAGAAGCAACAACAACCACCACGGCTACAACACCTTCAGTAAGAGCAGCTTCAACGCACACAGCTCTAGCAGCAACTCACCAACACCAGGCTGGCAAGCATAGCAACAGCAGGAGCAGGAGGAACAAGAGTGCTAGAAAGGTGCAACGACGGTTATTGGAGTGTTTTTATAACCCACCAAGCTCCCCCATGCACGATGGCATGTTGACCATTGATGTGTCGCAATAGAAACCATTTGGTTTCTATGGCAACACGTTTCCCATGCAAGCATTCCAAGCTTACACCTAAGGGACAAACATGTAGGCTTTCTACCCAAGTGAGGTGGCTCACTCATCCCCCAACATGTAAGCAACTTTAATTCAAGAAAATGGTCACCGTAATTTGATGATAATTCAGCTGGCCCATTTAACCCCTTGTTTAGGTTCCAATCAAGTTGAAATTTCGACCATAAGCTAATGAAATGGTTTTACAAATTATGGTGATTTTAGTTCAATTTTTAGAATTTATTTTTCACCCAGCAAAAATTGTCTGAAAAATAGTTACGTCGGCTTAATCTCGAAATTCGCACATCAACAATTCCGAATATTTACATTTCTGATATCACTATATTTTTCTAAGAATTATGGTGTTCTCAGATTTTATTTTTGTTACAGAATTTTGGTGTCACCCTGTCGGAGTGCGCACCTCTGAGTACGACACTAGAATAATATTAATTATTATCAATTACTCCTAAATTAAAGTTAATTACATCTCATAACAGTGGTTATGTTTAATCATCAAATTATTCACATTTTTCTAGTAAATAAAATTTTCTGGGCATTATAGATTTCACCTTTCTTCTATCTCTGTCGGTCGTCCTCTGCCTCCTCTTCCCTTTCCCTCTTAATCCTATCCCTTCTATCCTCCTTTCCGATTCCCATCTTCCACCCATCTCTCGCCAGACTTGCCATTCCCCATTCTAGTGCCGCCTCCCCCGTCACCCATCCCCTCCTTCGGTTTCCATTCCTTAGCCCCTCACCCTTTCGCCCACCCTATCCGCCCACCTCTTCCCCATCCCTCCTTGTCCCCATTTCCCCCTTTCGCAACGGCAGGTTACCCCTCCACCTGTTGATCCTCCCCCTCCCTGCTCTACAATTGGCCCTACCGTCCTTCTTTCATCCTTCAAATCCTAGGTCTTTTTAGTCTTACCTTTGGTCTTTATAACAAGATATCCTTTTGTTCCGAGGAGCTGTCCCATCCTCCTTTTAATTGCTTTTGGGTTGAAGCTCCAACTATGATCTATGAGGTGACTACTCGTGGTTATTGTTTTTTGGAGCCCCAAATTGTAGGGGTCTTTTTGGAAAAAGGTTAGAGTTAATTCAACTCAAAGACATAACTTTAGATTGGGTTAAAGTACAATTTGATTTGGTAATGTAAAATTTTACTCTATAAGTTAAAATGGGTTACCTATTCTTTATTTTTGTGGTTTGATAGGTTAAAGTGACTAACCCATCTACTTTTATATTGCCTTTCCTAAAATACCCTTATCTTATACCCTCCATTATTTTTTTATTACTTTTTATTGTATTATGTGTTACCATCTATCTTGTGCTATCTAGATGCACATCAAGATTATATAAATTATATTATTACTAAACTATAGCAATATATTGAGATTATCATATATAATAGTCATCATTATTTTTTTATACCTTATGCTACCATCATATTAATTTTGTTATACTTTGTGCTACTATATTTGTATATTAATTTTGTCATATCTTATGCTACCTAGATGCATATCAAGATTACGTAAATCACATTATGATTAAACTATAGCAATATATTTAGATTATCATATATATTATTGATTATTAATTTCCTATTGGATAAATCTTGTAACGGCCCTAGTGCCTAGACCCCCGACTCCCACCGAGAATCTATCCATCAGTACCGCCGCCCACGGGCTGGGAGATTCGAAAGGGCTAACGGATCAGTCTAACAAGATATGTAAAGAAAGTAAATGACGACAACAAGTACTAAAAAGTACTAACAAGTGAAAGAAGGTGTCAACCACAAAGTATAAGTTTAGTACAGTCCCAAGTGACAAAGTACAAGTGCTAAAAAGAGGGGATAACAGGTCTCTCAGGTGCATATCTTGAGGGTGAAGAGCCAAGAAGCACAAAGGGGAACACTGCTCAAGGAGGATGTTGTCTACTATGGCTCTGTCTCCTCTGCTCACCGCGGAAGGTGCTATTGTGAAGTCTCACTTGAAAGCGAGGGAATGAGCTTCATGCCCAATAGAGACTACTAATCTCCCACTGGTTCTAACAAGCATGATAGATATATGTTTTAAAGGAAATTAAGCAAACTAATCTAATCTACTAACAGAGTAAGTGCAAAAGTGGAAAGTGAAACTACAGGGCCATCGGTCTAAACACGTCGAGACCGAGAACTCGTGTAACCATGCATGGAGACGAACCCCAAGACTGCAAACATAGATAGAGGGAAACTATCTGGACAAAGACACTAGCCACGGAGAACAACTACTATAGTCAACCGGTCAAGAGTGTCACACGCCTTACCCTCGACCACTAGTCCGAGTCTGTCACCTCCTATCGGAGTGAGACCGTGGAACTAAAAGTAACCACACAACTGTCATAGTCTGGCCAGACTACGATCCCATGTCTGGCCCCTCTAGATGATACCAGAATCACGTAGAGTGAGGCAGTGAGAAAGACTAGTTGATCTGCACTAGAAGAACAACCAAACCACCACGGCGTCCCAGACCAACCAAGAGAGCTCTGCAAACGACTCTACGTCGTTGTCTCCACCGTTTTCCCCTCAACTACTAGAGTATAGAGAGAACGTGAATAAATGAGTAAATATAGAATAGATGAGAACTACTGATCAACGCACGTAAAATGACGTTAAACAGGTGATAGTAACAGTTGCATATCACTCATGATTGGTGCCGGTAGTCTGGTAGAATCACTAACCATCCACTAGCAATGCTATGAACAGAGCCTAGAGGTCCAATGAGATCTCAAGGAGAGAGAAAACTCTAAGGCCGTTGGATCATGCCAATCCCTAAGGGTATATAGGTATTGATGGTACAATCCACTTGTCGACCATGGACATACATCATAGCCAAGGAGTCTTTCCAAACAGAGAGTTCATCCAAGTCAAGAAAAGTGTGTATAGAAACATTACTCATCTTGCCTTGAGTGCTCGAAGACAGAGGAACGTCGATAATGGTATCCAAAATGAACGATAGAAAAATTAAACAAGTCCTTTAATTAAAAAGGTATCAATTATGAAATAAATTGAATATTTACCAAATATATTATCAATTGATTTCTTGAATATCGCATGCCAGAAAGTTATGGTTTATTGGTGTGTTCATGTAAAAGATAATCAAAAGAGAGCAAATTAAGATCGTGTACATGTCTTTTAAATGAGGATTATTACACGTTTATTATTAAATAACATGGGTTACTTCATTTCAGTAATTATAGGGGATTATTAGAGAACAATCAGGCGAAATTAGCATGAAAAGGCATATTTCTGGTTTCTGGGAAAACACAGTCAAGTCACGACGTCAGCTAGGGGCATGATCAGGTCGCGACGCACTGGGCCGACGTGATGGCCTTGTTCTTGTCGCGACAGACCTTGGCGACGCGTCCAGGTCGGACCGACAGGCTGACATGACGATAAATCATTCGATCGTCTCGACCCATGCAGGTCAAGTTTTGACAGGGCAACATGATTTCCAGGTCGCGACGAGCAGGGCCGATGCAGTCTTCAGGTCGCGACGGGTCGTGGCGACGAGTCGTGGTGACGAGTCTTCAAGTCGTGATGGGTCATGCCGACGCATTTAGATCGCACCCGACAGGGCCGACACGATCTGCAGATCGCGTCGCACCGCATTGCAGATGCGCGACCTAATCGTGCCGCATGAGAGCGGCGCATTCTCAGGCCGAGAACGCCCAGTTGATAGATCTGAGATAAAATGCTTATATCTCAATGCATACAACATGAAAATCTACGAAATCAGTTTTAAAATGTTGCTAACATGATTCTAATCATGATAGAAACAAGAATCAAGTAAATAAATGTAGATTTCATGGAGTTTGAGATCAAACAAGAGGGCTTAGGTACATATCAACAACTGAGCTTTGAGCCTGAAATACTCACAATTGGCATGATAGAAATTGGGGAAAACATATGGGGCTTTTATTGCTGGTATCACGGACTATCTATGGACGAGATTAATTAGATTTTGCTTTAGAGATTGCGTAGACGAGTTGAACTTCTAGGGCTTAAGAACGTGAAGACACTTGAATATCTCATTCCAAGCCTTCTTTTCCACGATTTCCTCCTCATTTGGTCTCCTTCCCACGTCCAAGAGATCTCAGATAAACACTACAAGGAAAAGCGCAATTAGAGACCGATTTAGAGACCGAAATTTTCGGTCCCTATTCGGTCCCAAAATAGGGACCGAATAGAGACTGAAAATTTCAGTCCCAAATATAGAATAGGGACTGAATAGGGACCGAAATTATTCGGTCTCTATATTTGGGACCGAATAATTTCAGTCCCTATTCGGTCCCCATTCAGGGACTGAATAGGGACCGAAATAGTTCGGTCTCTATATTTGGGACCGAATAATTTCGGTCCCTATTCAGTCTCCATATTCAGGGACTGAAATAATTCGGTCTCTATATTTGGGACCGAATAATTTCGGTCCCTAAATAGGGACCGAACGGAGACTGCAATCATTCGGTCTCCATATTTGGGACTGAATTAATTCGTTCCCTAAATAGGGACTGAATTTTTCGGCCTCCATATTTTGAGATTGATTAAATTCAGTCACAATTCGATGACCCTAAATAGTGATCGAATAGTAAATCAGTCTCTATTTTACAGACCGAATGATGACTGATTTTATTTCAGTCACAAATTCTCAATAACGTGAGAAAGATTTGTGACCGATTTTGTGACGTCTCAAATTAATACCAGGTATAGCCGCTAGCATATTTGCAGCAGAAAATCATTTAAAGATTTATATTGTTTCATGTCGGCACCATTTCTGCACATATGTACACTGACAAGGTGTCACTGGATTTTGGTAATAAAATTTAGTTCAAAATTACCATAATTATCAGAAAAATGTGTTTATACCAAAAATGTGGATATTGAGAATTTTTGATGCACGGTTAATGAGGTAAATATGATTTATCTACTTTTAGGACAATTTATACTTGATAAATATTTTTTCAGGAAAATTTTAAATAAAAATTACCATAAACTTGTTTACGTAAGATTTAACCTGCATCTAAATGTGAACATGTGTAAGTAGTGGTAGGTATGTGTAAAAGTGTATATATTTATTAGTATATATATATATATATATATATATATATATTTATATGTGTGTGTGTGTGTGTGTTAATAAAAGAAAAGATAAAATAATGTCAAAAAGATTATTAGGTATACTTACGTGTTTTAGCTAATACTCAGTCTTAGCTAGGCAAGTGTTCTTGTGAATTGAAGGATTCTTATTCTTCTTCTTTTCTTCTGACTGTGTTTTGGAAATAGTACTAGTAGTGTCAACACATCTATCCAGTAGTGTTGACCTATCTATCTAGTAGTGTCAGTTAACACTATCTATCCAGTAGTGTCAACACTATCTATGCAGTACTAGTGTTGACCTATCCGTACTCATGTGTCAACACTATCTATTCAGTAGTACTGTCACCATTATCTATCCAGTAGTGTTGACCGATTTATCCCTTATAGCGTCGACCTATCCCTTCATAGTATCGACCAATACCTTGTAGAGAGTTGACACTTTCCTTCAGAGTGTCAACACTCTCTGCTATTCAGGTTGACACACTTTGTTAATTTTCAAATCAACTTATAACTCATGTCTCCAGTGACTTAATTAGGTCGACACACCCATATTCTAGGTCGAATAAAAAGCTCTTTTTTTTCTTCCACAATATGGAGAACAATATGGACCTTTCACAAAATTTTAAATAATTAATCTGAATTCTCAGGTCTACACACACAACGAACTCACACTTTAATCGTCTGTGTTGTTATCTATCGAAATTAGGGCTGTAAATGTGTAACACCTTGATTTTGTTTATAAAAATACTTGGTCATTTGTGTATAATACATGATGACGTTCCAATTAGTTCGAATATTACGCACACCTCCATTACTAAAATAAAGCTCGGTAATAAACACACAAGAGGCCCATAAATTAATAACCTAAATAAGTAAAATTATGTTGATGGAAAAGGATTAAAATAGAATTATATTATATTAAAGAAATATATGGAATTTTATATATGTATATATATATATATATATATATATATCAATTATGGCACAATGATTATGTAAGGTAATCACTGTTCATCCTGCGTAACTTGGGTTACGTAAGAACTGTATTACGTGTTTAACCCAAGTGAAATCCTTTCGAAGATTTCATCGCCATCGTTCGTTGCAATCTCGCATGCGGATAAACCCCACCTTTAAACCCCGCCAATGATCCTTATCTTATCCTCCCGCACATGCTGCTGCTGCTATGCTTTGCTACTCCTACAACTGCTCTACTGTTACTACTGCTTTACTGCTGCTACTGCTTTGCTGTTGGTGATGCTATGCTTAGGACTGTTCATTTCTCGGTCCAACCCGATACACCGAACCGAACCGAACCGTTCGGTTCGGTTCGGTTCAACTAACTAAAGTAAATTGAGCCGAACCGATTGAGCCGAAACAACCCTAAAAAGCCCTAATCTGGTCACACAGCCCTTCTCCCTCCCGATCTCAGTTCGGCCTCTCCTCTTTCTTTGCTACACAGCGGAGTGTCGGAGCCCCTGCTCTTCGGCCTCTCCCATCGCCCCGAGCACGAGCAGTCGAGCCTCCTCGGCCAAGGTGGTCGTCGCCGTCCGTGCAACATTCTTGGACAACGTCGTCTTCTTCTTCGTCGATGTCTTCGACATCTTCTAAAACCAGCAGAGACTTTCGCCTGCTTTCTTGGCTAAGAAGACCAGACGTGTTGGTGCTGCAGGTGAGAGATCCCCATTCTATCGATTTTGAGTGGAGCATCGAGAATGCCCGAGCCATTGGCCTTTTTATTTCTATCGATTTTGAGTGGAAATCTGTTGTACTCCTGACATACCGAACTTTCTCATGCCCCTTTCAAAAAAGCACACACACATCACTGGCGGCAAGATTTAAGCGGACAAGCCAGGAGTCCCATTTGGGTTGAAACCAGGTTTCAACTCCCCAGCATAATCTAAAATTTTGTGTTTTCCACCCAATCTTATATATCGCATGTCTCGCGTCAGATAGAAGCCACATGTTATTAGTTAGTTGTAGTTGTCTTATTATCTTATTTGTTAATTTGGATGAATTTGAGTTTATTAAATATATGGTTTTTATTTTCAGAACTTTCAGGTGTTACATCAGTGCCTCTAGTTGTTGATATTGCATAAGCTTTATTAGTAAGTATTTCTTGTCGTTATGTAGAGACGGAATAGCGACGAAAAGTTCAGTTGTTGCTAATCCGTCGCTAATATACTGTTATCCCGCCAAATCTATTTCCCCTTCCCCCCTTGCGCCCTTCCGTCGAAACCCCCCATTTCCCCTTTCTCCTCCCCCGCCCGCCCTTCCGTCGAAACCCTCCTTTTCTTCCGTCGGAGCTGTTGACCGTCGTCGCTCGCCAGTGGCCGACTGTCGTCGTCCGCCAGTCGCCGGCCGTCGTCGCCATCCCCTTCGCCATCCACGGTAAATCTCTCTCTCTCTCTCTCTCAACCCCCCTCACCCAGTCGCTGTCCTCCCCTCCACCGGCCTGTGCCCCCCTCCCTCTACACCTTGCAACGCCCCCCCCCCTCTCTCTCTCTCGTGCGCTAGCATCCCCTCCACCGGCCTGTGCCCCCCTCCCTCTACACCTTGCAACGCCCCCCCCCCCTCTCTCTCTCGTGCGCTAGCATCCCCTCCACCGGCCTGTTCCCCCCTCCCTCTACACCTTGCAACCCCCCCCCTCTCTCTCTCGTGCGCTAGCATCCCCTCCCCTCACACAGTCACCCTCCTCCCCTCCGCCGGTGTGTGCACCACCTCCTCCCTTCAACCCTCTCTCTCTCTCTCTCTCTCTCTCCCCTCGCCAGTAGTCCCTCACCCCGTCGCCGTCCTCCCCACCGCCGGCATGTGCACCCCCTCCTCTACACCCTTCAACCCTCTCTCTCTCTCTCTCCCCCTCGCCAGCACTCCCTCACCCCGTCGCCGGCCTCCCCTCCGCCGGCCTATCCCCCCTCCCTTTGCGCCCTGCAAGTCTGCAATAACCCCCCTCCCTCCGCCGACATGTGCCCCCCCTTCCCTCTGCCCCTGTAACCCCCATGGCAGTCCACCTCCGCCGCTTGTGCCCCCACCCGACCTACGCTTTCTTGCCCAACTCCGGATTTATTAGTTTTGTTTGCTTACATTTCTTTCATTTGGACTTCTTTCTTAGGTTTTTCTTCAGATTCAAAGTCACGAGGTCGCCCTAGCTAAGCTCAACAGCCTCCCATCTAACCAGGTGAACTTGGGTATTTTTAAACTTTGTTACTTACTGGCGGTCATGAGTCGAATCCAACCCATTTTAGATGTAGCATTTGGATGAGCCGGATGTGTTTTGCTTTAAAGAGATGCATACTGAGATGGCAGATACACAGTCATGTGATCGATCTATATGGAGATAATCAAGATATGATGATAAGTTTCAAATTTTAATTAAAAAAATAAATTCTCTCATATCCTTTCATCTTATTATAAGTGAATCACATGAGTATATTCGCCATCTCAGTATGGATATACTAGTTAGACACCCGTGCGATGCACGGCGTTTGATTACAAAATATATTAATAAATATAAATTATTTTTTAAAATTATATAATTTTAATTATAAATTTATTTGTTAAACTAATCTTAATTAAAATATTTGAACATGAATAAAACAATTACATAATAGATTTTATCATAAATTATCAACAATCTTTTAATTTATATTAGAGATATAAAATGGTTAGCTTGTATGAACACATGCCAATACAAATAGTCATCTTATGAGTTTTTTTAAATTGATGTTTTCTTTATATTATTTAATTTTTTAAAAATATTATAAATATATAACTCAAGATACATTAATTAGAATCAACAGCTCATGAATCGCACGGGTCGTGTGATTGGCGAGCAGCAGATCATCGATCAGATCCCTGTATCAACACATATCAGTATGTGTAATGTTTTAATGTTATTTTTTTTATATTTGTAAAAAAGTATAAATCAAAAGAACTAATCTTACACAATTAGATCTTAAAAAAATTAAAAATAAGAAAAAATCTAAACGAATAGTAACTACTGTAGCGCAACAGTGCAATTATTGTTGCGCTATAGTATCCTCTACGCAAAAGAAAAAGAAAAAAAGTGAAACACAGAAAAAACAAAGTGAAACATAGAGTCGACGAAAGGAAGAAAACTTCTGAGTTATTTTATAGTTGGGGGAAGAAGACAACGTGTATATATGTCGGAACATGGGAGGAAGAGACAGGATAGAAGAAGTTAGAACATGAATATTTTGGGCAGGAAAACAGTTAATATGGTGCTTTCACGTGGCTGCCACAAAACTGTCACGTGACTGCACCAAAACGTAGCATCTAATATTTTAATGTAGTAACATCTAATTGGAAATATAATATATTTTTTTATTATCAATGAGAGATACAATTGGAAAAGAAATCACACAGAAAACATAGTCAAGTAACTGGAACAGAAACCACACACAAAATATAATCAAGTAATTGGAACAAAAACCACACAGAAAACATGCTCACACACATGATCACACAACTTCAAGGATTTAAAACTACATTACCTACCATGATTTAATATGATAATGACATTACTTTTGATAAACACATAAGACCCTTACTCAATCATCATATGTCTGTTAATTCATAATACCCCTACACATAAGGTGATGCCACAAATAAGCTTGCAATTTTTTCCCATTTTTTTTCTATTTGAATCCTTGAAAATTCACATTTTTTTTTCTAGATGGATTAGTCTTCTAGAAAGTCAGCCAAACTGGTGCGATAGGCTCCCAGTTAAGTCATTGTGATGCATTGGCAGGTCCAAAAGTATTGAGAAATGCACACAATTGAATGCTTATGGGGTAAGAAATTTGGGCTACATGACCAATTAACTATATTTACATATGAAAATAATCCTTACTTCCTCTCATTCAGATAAGTTAGATACAGAGATGAACATCTATTTTTTTGTTACAAATAAAGATACAAAGGTGACATCTTCAGATAAGTAAGATAAAAAGGTGAACATCTTCAGAATTTAAATGACCAATTAACCAAATATATTTCATTTCCTGAATAATATATTTATATTAATATATATCCACTACTAAAGACTTATTGTTAAAATTATTGTGGAATGAAAGCAAGGTTCTACAGCTGCCTATTGCCTTTTGTTGCTTTCCTTTGTTTACTTGAACTGACATTTTTCCTCATCCATGTCCCAAGGGGATGATGGGTCAGCCACCAAACCCCCAGGTTTAAGTCATTAATTGACATGTATGGCCTCCAATATTAGATCTGGATTGTGGGTAGGATTGGTCAGAGACCAATAAGAGAATAATGAGAACATATGCTATTAGATACATGTTCATCTAATGAAAATCACCCACCTAAAAAAAATTCTCGATAGGTGTTGGGAAGTTTCACATGTTGGGCAGCTCTTTTGTACATTTCAAGGTTTTTAATAGCTTCATGCCTTGGCATATCAAAAATCTGTATTACATGATACAAAATTTAACATAACTCTGTTAAATGTCTCTTAGCTAGGAAGAGAGCTATATATAGAGAGAACTTAATTAAAAAAAAAAACAGACCTTATCCACAATGTTGATGATGCCATCATTAATAGCACAATAAATTTTAAAACTCTCTTTCAGTACATAACATAAAATAGATTGTAGAAACACACAAATGAGTGAGGAGAATATATTCAAAACTTTAAAAGAGAACATGGTAAGTGTGGTTGTTTTTATCATTGAGCTACAAAGGGTCTCAATATTAACCCCTGTGCTGTAGCATGGTTGCTGATAGAGGCACTTAATTAGTGGAGGATGCACATCCAAACACCCCAGCATTCTATTTTCTTGTCCTTCCCAAACATACAGGCAACAAAAATTTCCCACACTGGCCAATGACAAATGGATTGGCAAAGGCACCTTAAATTGCATTCCTTCATTTCGATGGGTCACCTTAAACTGCATAATTGAATCCAGTTAGAAAACCAATATCTCGTGAATAGCCAGCTAGAAAATAAAAAAATAGAAATAAAAAAGAAAGCAGAAAACCAGAAAGAATTCACCATAAATCATAATCTTAAAACTCATAACATTAAAAATGGGAAAATGCTCTGCCTCTAGGGTAGCCTATGAATGAAAATAGTGCAAATAAAACTTGAGATTGGCTTGTCTCATTTACTGGAGGGGTGGGAGAACAAAGGAGAAGGCGTAGAAAAAACAATGAACAAAGGAAAAGGGGGGGGGGGGTGTCTTGCTATCCTTCTGGCAGGTTTCATGCAGTACATATTTGTGCTCAACTGAAGAGGGAAGGAGATGGGTGGTGTGGTTGAGGGGGTGTGTCTTGCTGTGATCCCCTCTGGTATATATGTTTAACATGCACATTAAAAAGCCTAAAATGAAATTTAATACTTTTGGCAATGTTAAAAGCACATTAAATGAAATTCATAAAATGTTAGCACATTAAAATGAATTCTATATATGCTTATAACTGCTTATGATAAAAAAAAAAAAACTGAAACCAAAAACTAAAACTAAAGCTGTTTATGCTATATTAGTTCTCAAGATGGCAAAGAGTCAATGTTGCACAAAATATTTCTATAGAAAGAAATAGAAAGCCCTACTCCTTCATCCCTCAGTTCTCTCTTTTTGCTTGTTACAGGCATTTGATAGAGAAGGAAAGCTGCGTGCAATTTGTGGTGGTGGGAGGTATGACCGACTGCTGTCCATGTTTGGAGGTGAAGAAGTTCCTACTTGTGGCTCCGGATTTGGAGATGCTGTCATAGTGAAGGTAAGGCTTATTCTCGTTTTGTCGGAGTTATGTTCAGTTTCCTCCTTTTCATTCTTTATGTATCCACTGTTTCCTCCTTTTTATTCTTTCTGTATCCACTGATCTGATCTCTTGAACTTTGGCAGTTGCTTAAGGAAAAAATATTGCTCCATGATCTGGCCCACCAAGTGGATGTTGTCCTGTGAGTGCTGCATTACCTTGCAGCAAGTGCTTTCTAGTATTGATTCTCCTGCTTCTGCCCCTGCCACTGCAGAGGTCAGTTATGAGATCCAGCTACCCTAATGGTATGCATAAATCTAAATGCCCCATTATTGGCATCCGCTAATAATCATTTTTTTTCTACAGTTGGTGGGGATTATCAAATTCATTTGAACACAACCAAAATAAATAGATAGAAAGCAAAAAATTCTAAAAACTTTAAAAGCAAATAAATCTGAATAGATAGAAAGCAAATAAATCTGTAAAAATATAAATGGGGAAAACCTATTGGAGACTAAAAGTAATAGCATGTTTCCCATGGACATTAAACTCTCAGTTCACACAGAGCTTATACAATACAGAAGGCATAGTAATGATCTATAGAAGCTAATACATATATAATCAGGTATATGTATGTCATATACATATATATATATATATATATATATATATACACACATTTGTATGTCACAATATAATTATATATGTATATATATACATATATATATATATGTGTGTATCATATAATATAATGTATATATATTATATATTATATATAAGGCGAATCAGCCCGAATCGGCGTATCAGGGAATCGGATTCTCCCTGATCTGTCACGATTCACCCGAATCCGACCGGTTCGATCCGATTCAACAAACCTTGGATAGAAGTGATGATGATTTCTACGTGGATGGAATGGTCTTAATTCATGCATTTCGGTGATATTTCCAGCTGATTCATGTGGTTATCTTTATGAATTCTTCTGTTGGTTATTCTTTTGCCTCTAAAGATTATCCTCTGAACTTAAAGATGTCTGCTCGTTTCCCTTGTCAGCCTAAAAGAAAGTGTATCTTGGAATTTTTTGAGGGACCGCCTACTTGCCAGAACTCGATATATGGTGCTTTCCATGTGTCTGAGTCCAACATTTTTTAGATCATCCTGATTTTTTGAAGTGTTGACCATTGTTTCTTGATTCCCATCAAATTAGTGGGTTCACTTGTCAGATCATGTTAGACACATGAATTCAGATAAAGCAGCAATGTTCATATTCATAGTAAAAGATATCTTTTACTTTCACAACACACATAAAAACTTTAAGAAATTGAAACTCTAGGTCTGAAGCAAATATATGAAAAAACAAAAACACATTACCAGGTTTCTTAAAAAATAAATGGATTACATGCACCATATGAAGCTACATTAGTCCTTTATCAAGAACTTTAGTAAGACACATTTTCTAACATCTTCAGATAAGCAAAATGAAAGAGTTGCTATAAATTGGAAGAAATGAATGGAATGGACATCTATAACAAAATGGAAGAACATTTCGTTAAAAGCAATAAATTGGAAGTTATCTCTTCCAAATATATAAGATCACATGCTTGATCCCACTGCCCACTGGTTTATACAATATTCAGAAACACAAACTCACAGGGATATCTAATAATAGTAAAATGTATATTCTCTCATTTGAGTAAGTATATATTTTACAGTAAAATAAGTATTCCCTGATATCAATTGAGCCTATGGCTATCTGACTTAGCAGCAACCTTCCATTAGTTGAGCCATAAGCCTGCCACTCTTTAAAATATGTTCATCAGCATTGCCTATTTTGTTACTTGGTAAAAGAGTTAAGACAGATAGATGGGAGAGGAGAGGTCCTTCTGGATACAAATCAAGAGAAAAACATCTACAGCCACCTATTACCCTTTTCCAATTACCTGAGTATGATATATATTTTTTCCTGTTTCTGAAAGTAAGGGAATGGTAAGATTCCCTTACTTTAAACTTCTCATGGTAGTTGTTTCATAGATTTCCTTTCTATAAAATTGATTTCAGTAGTCATATATTGTTTCATAGATTTCCTTTCTATAAATTTGATTTCAGTGTCCTTCCAAGTTTCTGGTGATCCATTCCCATGTTCTTCAGTGGTACCACAGAAGGGATTAGAATGGGGCAGAGTGTCCAACCAAAGGACATATTGTGGCTTACATGATAAACATGTTGTTTAGACTCTACATGTGGAAGAAGTGGCCTAGGGACTCTACCTATCCAGTTTTCCATTATCCAGTTCAGTATAGGAAATGGCTGCTTCTAGCCTTCATACACTATATAACCCTGAGGAATTATATATCGTGCAATGCACTACTTAGTGGTTATGCTCAGTCTGGGAATGAGAAGAAGGTCCTGAAGCACAATGGGATGATATTAGTTACCGAGATAAGTCTGTCCAAATCTCTGTTGTTTGTCATTTTCAAGTGTTGTGCCAGATCTAGGTTGTGTAAGAGAAGGTTCTTGAACTCATTTGAATTCATGAATGCAAATATAAGTGTTTTTTATGAACAGATTTTTAATAGACAATTTTAATAGAAAAAATATTTTGTAATAGACAAAATATATTTAGCTATGAAAAGATTACATAATAGAGAATATAATGAAAGCTATGACAAATCACTAACCCTAATTACATAAATCTTAGTTATACTGCACAACATTGCTCAAATACAAAAGATATATTTAAAAGGTGCACCTCCTTCTGAATGATTTAGAAGCAATCCACTAAATTAAGCTCCTTAATCTGCTCCAAATGCCTGAAAAAACAAAGGACTTTAGAAATTAAGTTACAGAAGCCAAATGTGATACCTTTTATAGACTCATCTGCATGATCTATTTTTTTACCAATTATGTTGATGTTTTATCATTACTGTGTCAATGAGATAAAGAATGTGGAACTGAACTCTTAAAAACGAAAGATCATGTGGTTACTTTAAAAAAAATAGATGGTTAAATGGTATACAATGTATACATTTCTTCATATTTAAATGGTTAAAGGGACTGCTCCCTTTCACAGGACCGAGCCAATTAACTGGAAACTTAATTATTTATCTCCTGCAGATAGGACAGTGCTCATCAAGTAAGAATAAGAATGCCATGGTTATTATAATATGTTGGTCAGAATGCAGATCCAGTTAACTGGGAACTACCATTCAATCAAATGGATAGAACTATAGTTTATTATATAGAATGAATAAAGAGTAGACACAAAAAAAATTAAGGACAAAAAAAAAACCTGCTGAGGCAGTGAGTAAGTGAACAAAAATTGACACGCAGCCTCCTTTCCCTGCACATATGGTTCATACAATATGTTGTTAGTACCTTTAAAAATAACTAGAAGCTGAAGACTACCAATTTAAAACATACTCAAATCAATTACAAAAACTGAAATATTATACCAATTAAAATCTAGTCAAAAATACCACATTGCATTTTTATAGATCTAGTCACATATTAATCGATATATGGTAAATAAAGATGGCTCATAGGTTTTAGAACATGTAAAATAGTTGCATCAAAGATATGTTTTTTCTTCTCATCAGAATGCATGAAACATCTATTATCTCTTTATTGTATATAGATTTAATGCACACAATTAGATCTATCTTTATATATATATGATATATCTTCTAAAAGTGATAACTACAAAGTCACTCATACACACCCTCAAAAATAGAAAAAACAAAGATACATAGAAAGAAGAAAAAACATACAAAATTATAATCAATGAGAGCTATTAGAAGGTCCTCCTTCTGGAAAAGTTCACAGTTATTATGCTGGGAATGGGATAAGGTTAACTTCATGCCTTCCAATCGTTCTATGCAAACTTTTATTTTATTGAGGGTTTGCATTAGTTGTCCAATAGTGTCTGGTTAGTTTTAACTCACAGAAGACAGTGCTTTCCACTTTACTTTTGACTGCTTCAGATTGCCGAAAGGATTGTAGCTTATGTTCAAATATAACTTCAAAAATCAAGTGGGTCTCAAATGGACTACCTAAAGCAGCTAATTCTGAATTACAGCAGATACTTATATACTCAAACCTTCCTACTTGTATTCCTAATTCCACTATTACTTGGACTCTATGATAAGCAATCAACCTAATAACAAACTTCATTCATTGCCCACCTTGGCACTTATAATTGACATCAAGATGGTGAGGATGAGAGAGAAGAATGTGGGCACTCATTCCTCTTTCTAAAGGCTGTCTGGGGTTCCAAATCATTATAATTTTTTCTGATAGCTTTCTTTTGTAAAGGTCAATTGGGGTTCATAACTTATAAATAACCTGACAATCTAATGACAACCATAAGGCACAGGGATTTCTAAAATTTTATATAGGTGCACAGGATTTCAGAAACACTAAGGCACAACATTTCAGAAATATAAGCATAAATGAAATATACATGCACATTAAAACCCACAGATGTGTAGGGATATTATAATTGTCTATGTCAACATGCACATTAAAGTCTATAACCATAAAACTATTTTTGACAAGAAACAACTTGAACTGTTTTAATATGTTAATATGCACTTTAAAACCCAAAACCATAACATCTCAGCTTTTAAAACAAAAAGTATTTTAAAACCATAACATCTCAGCTTTCAAAACCAAAAAACTATTTTTCTGATAGGATAGCTCCAACCTTGAGATTAGTGTCCTAAGTTAAATAATCATTTATGGAATTACAGTTCCATATGCACATTAAAACCTTAAAGCATAAAACTAAAATCTAATTTTCTATTAATCTGATAAGCATAAAAGTTTCAGGTTCTCTACTCTCTGAAATCAAATTATTTCATTGACAGCCCCCAGTAATACATAAAAAATTCAGAAAGCCATGTCATTTTCGAAAGATTTGGCTATCCTTTTATCTTAGATAATACAATCTATCAACTGGCAGAAGATGAGGATTTTAGAAAAACTAATTCACTTGAATATCTAATAATATATATAGTTGCACAGGGGGAATATATAACTTATATGATAATACAATCTATCAACTGGCAGAAGTGACAAATGAAGGGAAAAAATGCAAAACTTGGGATTGGGTTTCCTCTGCTTACCAGAGTGGATGATCTCTCCGACCCTGCATTGGTAGCGCCTGCTTCGACAACATGTGCCTTGCCATTGTGCTCTCTCCCCTCTCTTGCAGAGCGTATAGTCCCTGGCTTCTGCGTGCTCTTGAGAAAACCTGAAACCAAAAAACAAAATCTGAAACCAGAAACCAGAAACTAAAACTCCAATATTCAGAGAAAGAGAGACCAAAGCTCATAACTTGCGCTAAACTCTTTTGATAAACACATAAGACAGCTTCCCAATCATCACATGTCTGTTAATTCATAAAAGCACATAAAAATTCAAATGCTTCAAACTGCGTCGAAAATCCTTTCTTAACAGCTGCATCAGATTTCGCCTTTCTAGCAATGTCTGCCATCCACCTGAAAACTTTGACATCTAACTTGAAATTTTATATTTATATAGAATCTTGGACAATTTTTGTTACAGTCATCGTAAAAATATTATTCAGACTAAATATGTAATTCAATCTAATTTCAATATAAAAGATACTTATATATAGAAACAACTAACTATGTTAACTTTTTTAGATATTATTATTTATTAAAATTTAAATATTTAAAAACTTTCCGTGCATCGCACGGGCAAAGAACTAGTAATTCTCTGAAGGACAGAGGACGGACTTTTGGATCATATATATGTAGCTCTTCCTTACAACACTTGTATAGATGAAGGAATACTAGGGTAAAAAACAAAAAAAAACATGGCACTCAAACATGCCTCCTTTCTTTAATTCATTTACATGTATGTGTGAATTTAGTTTCTTATTGCACTTGTTTATCTGTATTCTACTTCTTACTTTAATGCAATTCATTTACATGTGTGTGTGAATTTAGTTTATTATTGCACTTGTTTATATGTATGATATTGTTTTTATTTTCTTTTCATATTTATATGGGTTATTATTGCACTTGTTTATATGCATGCTTTAGTTTTTATTTTCTTTTTAACACTGCACACACTTCACGAGAGCGTGTTAAGCCCGTGTCAATGAACCTCCCGTTCAAGACTTTGGGATTGATGTGCACGAGTCTTATTTTCAAAGATGAGAACGTGTATATCTAACTCAAAGTCCTGAATTGTCCCGTTTTGGACAGTCTGTGAATGTTTGATCGCAGTTAGGTGGTCATTTACTATGTGCTTGTATTATTTGTTGAAAATTTCGGGTGTGTCTACTCACTCCTCTCTGATATACCTTTATTGATTTAGAATATTTTCTTAAACATTTACTAATAAGTGGTTAAGAAAATATCTTAATCAATAAATATTTTTGGTATATCGGAGAGGTGTGGGGAGATGCTGCCGAAATTTTCAGCAAATAATACAATCACATAGTAAATGGTCATCTGAGTGCGATCAAATATTCACAGATGGGTAAAAAGTGATAATCTAAATAATAAATCCTTCCTATTCATTTCGGTTGCGTCGAAGGATGTGTGATTTAGAATTTCAAAGTTATTTGTCTATTGATATTGTTTGGGCGTAGGACATCAATGGCTTCAGACCGTTCATGGATGTATCGCAGAATAGTTGATCATGTGGTGTCCCAGGAGTTTAGGGTCGGAGTTGAGAATTTCGTTCAATTTGCATTGGGGAATCCAAATGTAGAAGTAGACAGGCAAGGTGGCATTCGATGTCCTTGTATGATTTGTAAAAATTTGAAGTGGAATTCCCCATGGGAAGTTCAACGCCATTTATACAGAAAAGGGTTTGTTGAAGGTTATATGAATTGGACATGTCATGGTGAGGATTTTTGGTCGCACGAGCCTAGTAATGTGGAAGGCACAAGTACGTACGTGGATATGGTTGTAGATGCTGCTGGTCCGGCATTCAGTGTACATGTGGATCCTGTATACGCTGAAGACGTGCCGAATAAGGGAGCCGAAAGATTCTATCGGTTACTTAAGGATGCTGATGAGCCATTGTGGGATGGTTGTCAAAAGCACACTCGGTTGTCAGCGGTGTCACAGTTGTTGAACTTGAAATCTGAATTTCATATTTCTGAGAATTGCTTTGATCGTCTCCTCCTCATCATCAAGAGCATGTTACCTCCAGATGAAAAGCTGCCTCCAAATTTTTATCGTTCCAAGAAGATGGTGAATGATTTAGGACTTGGATATGTGAAAATAGATGCATGTCCTAATCATTGTATGTTGTATGACAAAGAGAATGCAGATATGGTATCCTGTTCAGTTTGCCGTCATGATAGATTTAAACCTAAAAGAGGGGTCAATTCTAGGGGAAAGGATATACCTTATGCGTCATTGCGATATTTCCCCCTTACACCCAGGCTGCAGCGGATGTATATGTCTTCAAAGACAGCTGGACATATGAGGTGGCATGCAGAAAGAGTATGTCGGGACATGGATATTATGACTCATCCTGCAGATGGCGAAGCTTGGATTCATTTCAACCATGTTTATCCTATCTTCTCAAGGGAGTCACGTAATGTGAGGCTTGGTTTATGCACTGACGGATTTAATCCATTTGGAGGTTCAGTGGCTTCCTACTCCAGCTGGCCAGTGTTCGTGACACCATACAACCTTCCTCCGAGCATGTGCATGAAGCGAGAGAATTTGTTCATGTCCTTATTGATTCCTGGTCCGAAAAGTCCTACAAAAAATATAGACATCTATCTAAGACCGTTGATTGATGAATTGAAATTATTATGGACTGAGGGGGCCAATACTTATGATGCATCTAGAAAGCAAAATTTCACCATGAGGGCGGCATTGATGTGGACTATAAGTGATTTTCCTGCATATGGAATGCTATCTGGTTGGAGCACACATGGGAGGCTAGCATGTCCGTATTGTATGGATAATACCAAATCGTTTGTACTTAAACATGGTGGGAAGTCCTGCTGGTTTGATTGCCATCGTCAGTTTTTACCAGCTGATCACCCTTTTAGAAGACAAAAAGATGCATTCCTAAAGAACAGAAAGGAACGAGATGAAGTTATATTCGAGAGGTTGTTCGGTCATCATATGGCAGCACATGTTGAAAATTTGCCAGATATCACACAACAGATGAGCAGTACCCGACACCTTTCAGGTTTTGGGAAGGAGCACAACTGGGTGAAGAAAAGCATTTTCTGGGAGCTACCTTATTGGTCGACTCTTCTTGTGCGGCACAATCTAGACGTGATGCATATCGAGAAAAATGTCTTTGATAATGTATTCAACACAGTTATGGATATCAAAGGTAAAACAAAGGACAATGTGAATGCATGCTTGGACTTGTCCATGCTCTGTAAACGTCCAGAGTTAGAAATTGTTGAAGTAAATGGGAAATCAAGTAAACCAAAAGCAGTTTATGTGCTTGGAGGAGGACAAGTAAAGCAAGTGTGTCAGTGGCTGAAACAACTGAGATTTCCTGACGGTTATGTGTCAAATATTGCTCGTTCTGTCAACGTCAGTGAGGGAAAGATATATGGAATGAAGAGTCACGACTGCCATGTATTCATGCAAAGGTTGCTACCTATTGCATTTCGTGACATCTTGCCGAAGCAGCTATGGGGAGCGTTATCTGAGTTGAGTCGATTTTTCATGATTCTATCTGCATCAGAACTCAGGCTTCAGGATGTGCAAACTATCGAACAGAATGTGGTCACCACTGTATGCAAGTTGGAGAAGATATTTCCACCTGGTTTCTTCGATTCAATGGAGCATTTACTCGTACATCTACCATATGAAGCAAAGGTCGGAGGGCCAGTACAATATAGATGGATGTATCCATTTGAGAGGTATATGCAAATATGAACTATTTCCTTCGTACGATTGCACCTTACGTAAGTGATAGCTTTTCTAATTGTCTCTTACATTATGGATGTAGGTGTATGCATGACCTTAAAATGAAAGTCCGAAATAAAGCAAAAGTGGAGGGTTCTATTGTTGAGGCATACATTATGGAGGAAATCTCTAACTTTTGTGCAATGTACTTTGAAGCAGACATTCAAACTCGTCGGACACAACCTCCATGTAATGATGATGGGGGGGAATCTGTCGGTTCAAATCGACTCTCAATATTTACTCATCCTGGACGTGCCTTCGGACGTTCTTCAACTCGAATAGTGGATGACAGAGAGTTATGTGCCGCAGAGATATATATTCTTTTAAATTGTTCTGAGCTAGAATGTTATGTTGAGTAAGTACTAATCTCATAATTTAAATTTATATGTAAGTTTTTTGCCTTTATTCTACCTATTCAATGTGGTCTGCTATTCATATTGCAGACAATTTGATTCAGAATTAATTCAAAAAAATCCACAACTCACTGATTTTGAGGTTGAAAAAGAACGAGAGAAGTCATTGGCCTTATGGCTAAGAGAACGCGTAAGTGTACACCGTCAAAGAGTATTCAACAAAATTCATTTCACTTTATAACTAGCCTTTTCTACACGCAGGTGCAAGAAGGTTTAATTACTGATGAAAGAGTTCGTCAGGTAGCCTACGGCCCATCCAAAATTGCACAGAATTATCCTGGATTTATTGTCAATGGGTATAGGTTTCATACGAAAGACTATGGGCAGAATAAATCTACCATGAACAGTGGCGTATGTGTAAAAGGAAGTACATACAATGAAAGTGAGTATGACTACTATGGTATTGTAGAGGAGATCCTACAATTGCAATATCTAGGACAAGACAATCATATATTCTTGTTCAAGTGTCATTGGTTTGATCCGAATTCCATTCAAAATGACACAACACATGGGATTGTCGAGCTTAAGCATAAGTCAAAATTGAATACTTATGAGCCATTCATCTTAGCCACACAAGCCCAGCAAGTGTATTATACAAGCTATCCTTCATGTACAAACAAAGAACGAAATGATTGGTGGGTAGTTTGCAGAGTTAAGTCAAGACTATTCTCTGATTATGAATTGGACATGACTGATCAGACACCTGAAGAGATCAACGCAGAATTCTTTCAAGAAGACTTTGTTGAAGATGTAGAGTTGACAACTCATATTGGAGAAGACGAATCTGAAGCACCAATGTCCTTGTCTCACGGAAATGAGGTCGAAGAAGTCGATCCACGTGAGATGAAAGACAGTAGTGCTCGTCGTACAGATATTGAATATGAAAGTTCTGGTGAGGAAGAGGAATATACCAGTGATGAATGTGAAGATGATGACGAAGATGGGGTTGAATTAGACATATCGTCATCATCTGAGGAGGAAATGGATATCAATTAAACTATGGTAGAATTTTTTCACACTTGTAGAGTATATTTAAAGCAGCTCACTTTCAATATAAGCAATTGACTAGTAAACATTATGATTTTATGTTCTCTATGAAGATATGGTGCGTGGAGGAAGATCTGGTAGCAGTTCTAGGAGGGGCATTCGTGGGAGGGCTTTGTTCCCCGCATCTGGTATGTATATTTTTCTAATATAGTCATCAGCTGTGTATTTTTCTCTGTATATTATTTATGTGTACTTGTGTAGTGTTAATGCCATTAAAATTGTTACAGTTTCTGGTTCTCCTTCGAGTGAGCGGACACCTCCTCTACCTAGCGGACTAGGTTTGTATATTTCAATTTTCAAGTATTTTTTTAGTCATTATTTACACATATTATTAATGTTATTAGAATTGTTACAGTTGCTGGTCCTTCTTCTGCATCTCCTAGCGTGCCTGCAGGTATGTATATTTCAATTTCCTAGTATTTTTGTAGTAATTATTTATATATATTATTAATGTTATTAGAATTGTTACAGTTTCTAGTTCTTCTGCTCCTACCGTGCCTGCAGGTATGTATATTTACAAATGTACTTTTATTGTGCATTCATCTTCCTCATTACTTATGCGTTCTATTCTAGTTACAGCTGTTGGTGCATCCTCCGAGTCTCCTCCTGTAGTAGCTGGTATGTATATGTAAAGTTATACTTTAATGTATGCATTAATTCTGATGCCATTAAAATGTCACATGCTCAGGTCACTCTACACATTCTCCAGATGCACCAGTAGATTTGTATATTTAACTGTTAGGGTATTTCTGTAGTCATTATTTAGTATTTTTGTACATTACTCATGTTGTTCATCATTATTTTCCAGGTTCGGTGCCAGAGGATGTTGGTAGTCTGCAGGAGGGCAGAGGTAGTTTTTATGAGAGCACTCTGCGGGAGGTCTGGATTAATGGGTACGTAATCAACATGTATGTATTTCTTATGGGCAATGAAGTGAATTTAGTTCAGAAATTGACATTATGCAGTTACATCATTGCAATGATAAAATAGAGCCTACTCAAGCATCTCAATTCATCACAAGAACGTTACAAGCACATTTTCCTGGGCCAATTCATAGATTCAATGATTTTCCGATGGAGGTCCAGGAGCACTTGTATCAGATGTTCATGGTATGTAATTTCGTATTGTAATTTAATTCTTATCGTATTCATACATGCAGTTCACTAACTCTTATGTATATAGAGCCAGCATCGATTCACGAGTCGTACGGACGAGGCGCGGTCTCGATTTGTATGGACGATGACCGCAAGATCAAATTTCAAGCATTTGATGTATAACGCGAGAAAAAATGCAGAGAAACATTCTCAGAGTGCAGACCCGACTCTTTGGAGGGAGCGGGCGCCCAGTTGGATGAGGGGAGAATATTGGGAAACTCTTTGCAACATCTGGGCTGCAGAGAGATGGCAACAAACATCCTCAATAATGAAAGTTAATCGGGCTGCGAATCCAGAAGCAAACATGCATACTGGTGGGTCTGTCTCTTTTGCGACCCATCAGTCCAGATTGGTAAGTAATTTTTCCATTTCTGGTCTCTTTTATTTATAAAGGTACTCATTTATGTCATGTTTTTTCTGTGAAATAGGATAAGGAGCTAAAAAGGCAGCCGACATTTTCCGAGGTGTTCGATAGAACACACAAGAAAAAAGGAACGGATGCATACATTAGCGATAGAGCCCGACTGGTTGCAGTAAGTATTTAGAAGATATTCACTATTTAATTTTTCACATTAATATGAATATTAACTACTATCATTTTTTCTGGTTTCTTGTAGGAGTCATACAGCCAACAAATGACAGAGAAGTACGTCGGGGAGGACGAGCAGCCGCCGTTAGATCCTGAGGTATGGGTTGCGGCATCTGGGGCCCCAAAGAAAGGCCATATGTATGGTTTTGGGCACAGCATCGACACGATCCGGGTGTTATCTGGAGGATCCAGCTCAGGGTCACAGACCAGTGCATTCCACGCAGGAGTTGGTACTCCAGGTACTTCTCCAGGACAGCTGATGGGCTTCATTGACAGTAGGATATCGGGCTTAGAGTCTCATCTGGCGGATTCGATGGAGACTCGTCTGGCCCAGATGCAGATGCAGGTGACCGACGCACTACAGGCCCAGCTCTCCCAGTCTCTCTCCCAGGTTATCTCCCAGGCCTTCTCCCAGATCAACATTCCTCCTCCACAGGCAGCACCTCCTCCACAGGCAGCACCATCGACATCAGCACACGCCCCTCAAGTGAGTAAATTTATTTTATTTCAGAGGTTTAATTTTAACAGTTAACTTAGTTTAACTTTAATATGGGTTGATCGACGCACAATTTCTTGTTAAGCGAGTTAGGTTAGTTAAAAAGGGAGAACTTAGGTAGGTTTGGGGGTTCAAAATTAGAAATACTAATCCGATTGGCCTCCGATTTTTTCCAGAACGGTCGGAGCGATGAGTGTGACTTGTGGAAACCGCTGTCGATCAATTCGGACTCCCGGTTTGAGGTTGACGCCTCAAACTTACATTAACCAAATTAGTTTAGTTAAGAAATGAAAAAATTAGGTTTTTGGGTCCAAAATTAAAAATACTCATCCGACTGGCCTCCGGTTTGTTCCAGAACGGTCGGGGCGATGAGTGTGACTTATGGAAACCGACGGAGTTCAATTCGGACTCTCGGTTTGACCTCGACGCTCCAAGTCGTCTTAACCAAGTTAGTTTAGTTAAAAGAATGAAAAACTTCGGTTTGAGGGACCAAAATTAGAAATATTCATCCGATTGGCCTCCGGTTTGTTCTAGCACGGTCGGACCGATGAGTGTGACTTGTGAAAACTGACGGAGTTAAATTCGGACTCCCAGTTTGACCTCGACGCTCCAAGTCGTCTTAACCAAGTTAGTTTAGTTAAAAAATGAAAAACTTCGATCTGAGGGACCAAAATTAGAAATACTCTTCCAATTGGCCTCCGGTTTGTTCCAGCACGGTCGGGTCGATGAGTGTGACTTGTGGAAACTGACGGAGTTCAATTCGGACTCCCGATTTGACCTCGACGCTCCAAGTCGTCTTAACCAAGTTAGTTTAGTTAAAAAATAAAAACTTCGATTTGAGGGACCAAAATTAGAAATACTCATCCGATTGGCCTCCGGTTTGTTCCAGCACGGTCGGGCCGATGAGTGTGACTTGTGGAAACTGACGGAGTTCAATTCGGACTCCCGGTTTGACTGCGACGCTCCAAGTCGTCTTAACCAAGTTAGTTTAGTTAAAAAATGAAAAACTTCGATTTGAGGGACCAAAATTAGAAATACTCTTCCAATTGGCCTCCGGTTTGTTCCAGCACGGTCGGGTCGCTGAGTGTGACTTGTGGAAACTGACGGAGTTCAATTCGGACTCCCGGTTTGACCTCGACGCTCCAAGTCGTCTTAACCAAGTTAGTTTAGTTAAAAAATGAAAAACTTCGATTTGAGGGACCAAAATTAGAATTACTCATCTGATTGGCCTCCGGTTTTTCCAGCACGGTCGGGCCGATGAGTGTGACTTGTGGAAACTGACGGAGTTCAATTCGGACTCCCGGTTTGACCTCGACGCTCCAAGTCGTCTTAACCAAGTTAGTTTAGTTAAAAAATGAAAAACTTCGATTTGAGGGACCAAAATTAGAATTACTCATCTGATTGGCCTCCGGTTTGTTCTAGCACGGTCGGGCCGATGAGTGTGACTTGTGGAAACTGACGGAGTTCAATTCGGACTCCCGGTTTGACCTCGACGCTCCAAGTCGTCTTAACCAAGTTAGTTTAGTTAAAAAATGAAAAACTTCAGTTTGAGAGACCAAAATTAGAAATACTCATCCGATTGGCCTCCGGTTTGTTCCAACACGGTCGGGCCGATGAGTGTGACTTGTGGAAACTGACATAGTTCAATTCGGACTCCCGGTTTGACCGCGACGCGCCAAGTCGTCTTAACCAAGTTAGTTTAGCTAAAAAATGAAAAACTTCGATTTGAGGGACCAAAATTAGAAATACTCTTCCAATTAGCCTCCGGTTTGTTCCAGCACGGTCGGGTCGATGAGTGTGACCTGTGGAAACTGACGGAGTTCAATTCGGACTCCCGGTTTGACCTCGACGCTCCAAGTCGTCTTAACCAAGTTAGTTTAGTTAAAAAATGAAAAACTTTGATTTGAGGGACCAAAATTAGAAATACTCTTCCAATTGGCCTCCGGTTTGTTCCAGCACGGTTGGGTCGCTGAGTGTGACTTGTGAAAACTGACGGAGTTCAATTCGGACTCCCGGTTTGACCTCGACGCTCCAAGTCGTCTTAACCAAGTTAGTTTAGTTAGAAAATGAAAAACTTCGATTTGAGGGACCAAAATTAGAATTACTCATCTGATTGGCCTCCGGTTTTTTCCAACACGGTCGGGCCGATGAGTGTGACTTGTGGAAACTGACGGAGTTCAATTCGGACTCCCGGTTTGACCTCGACGCTCCAAGTCGTCTTAACCAAGTTAGTTTAGTTAAAAAATGAAAAACTTCGATTTGAGGGACCAAAATTAGAATTACTCATCTGATTGGCCTCCGGTTTGTTCCAGCACGGTCGGGCCGATGAGTGTGACTTGTGGAAACTGACGGAGTTCAATTCGGACTCCCGGTTTGACCTCGACGCTTCAAGTCGTCTTAACCAAGTTAGTTTAGTTAAAAAATGAAAAACTTCGATTTGAGGGACCAAAATTAGAATTACTCATCTGATTGGCCTCCGGTTTGTTCCAGCACGGTCGGGCCGATGAGTGTGACTTGTGGAAACTGACGGAGTTCAATTCGGACTCCCGGTTTGACCTCGACGCTTCAAGTCGTCTTAACCAAGTTAGTTTAGTTAAAAAATGAAAAACTTCGGTTTGAGGGTCCAATGTTAGAAATACTCATCTAATTGACCTCCATTGCTTATAGTTTTATTTAATTTATGCTTCTAAAATAAGTTATTGCTTATAATAGTATTTAATTTTAACTTATTATTGTTATATATGTATTGTAGGTTCCTTCATCGGGTGGAGTGGGAGGACACGAGCACGAGGATGAAGACGAAGACGAGGCATAATGATTTTCATTTCATTATTATTATTGTTGTAGACATTTTTATTATTGTTGTTGGCATTATATTATTGTGATGTTGTGGATATTTTTATTCTTATTGTGGACATTTTATTATTCTGATGTTGTGGATAATTTATTATTGTTGTGTTGTGGATATTTTCATTATTGTTTTGTTGTGGATATTTTTATTATTTTTGTGTTGTAGATATTTTTATTGTGGACATTTTATTATTGTTGTGTTGTGGATATTTTTATTATTGTTTTGTTGTGGATATCTTTATTATTTTTGTGTTGTAGACATTTTTATTGTGGACAATTATTATTGTTGTGGATATTATTTATTTTACGCAGATTATTTTCCTAAAAATGTATATTTTTAAAAAAATATATTTAAAAAATAGAGACCGATTAGGGACCGAATAGGGACCGAATAAGGTTGGTCCCTATTTGGGGACCGAATAAGGTCGGTCCTAGTTCGGTCCCTAAAATAGGTACCGAATAGGGACCGAACTATTTCAGTCTCTAATAGTGACTGAAATGATTCGGTCACAGTTCAGTCCCTATTTAGGGACCGAAAATTCGGTCCCTATTTCGGTCCCTAAAATAGGGACCGAATATGGACTGAATTATTTCGGTCACTATTTAGGGACCGAATTTCTTCAGTCCTAGTTCGGTCCCTAAAATAGGGACCGAAATAGGGATCGAATTTTCGGTCCCTAAATAGGGACCGAAAATTCGGTCCCTAAATTAGGGACCGAATAGTGACCGGCTCAGTTCAGTCCCTAAATAGGGACCGAATATTTCGGTCTCTATTTTAGGGACCGAACTGGGACCGAATACGTTCAGTCCCTAAATATGGACTGATCTTATTCGGTCCCTATTTAGTGACCGAATAGGGACCGAATTTAGTCGGTCACAGATTTGTGACCAGAAGTTTTTGACCGACAAATTCGGTCACTATTCGGTCCCTATTCGGTCTCTGAGCTGTTTAGGGACCGAATAGAGACCGAATATTTTGGTCTCTATTTCCGATTTTTCTTGTAGTGAAACATTATGGTCGACCATAAGGGGTTTGAGGGTTTATTTAAAAGTCTTGTGTTGTTGTCTCCTAATACAATTCTAATTTCCTCCCAACTCCGAATTTTCATGTTTATCTAGTTTTTCCTAGTATTTATTCTTCTATTTGGCTTAGGATGGGACTCCAATTTCGTGGCTAGCAAGTTAGAATAGTGTTAAAAGTCTATTTTAGATATATATATGAGTTATATTAGTGATTTGTTTATCCATTTTTAATTTACCAATAATTTAGTTACAAATTTTGACCTATTTATTTCTAATCCATCATTTAGGCTCTTATTTTTGGTCCAATAACTCATGTATGGACCAATTTTACAGCCCATATATGAAATTTACTTAATGAGTTTTAATTTACCCCTTTTTCTTTATAATTTTAATTGATATAATTATTTAAAATTTGAGAGTTGCAAGGACAGATAACATGTTTATGTAGTTCAGCTTGTCCACTTCCATATAGAGAGTAGAGAGGCTTCATTATGATGTAGGAGATAGAATAAAGTGGAAAGACACTCTTATGGTAGCACGAAATGATCTTTCCTTGACAGAGCAAGTAATCCCTCAGCCTAATCTTCCTCTGCAAATGGTGCACCTCATGATCCCCAAGGCCCTGAACAGCAACACCTATGAACTCCATCATCTAAATATATATGGGGGAGGAATGAAGAGAGAAAATATACCCCAAGCTCACAAGACTGCCACAGTTGTTGCATCCCTCCCTTTGTTTTGTCATGTTCTAGCGTGAAAGCGAAAACACCGTTCTCAATACCACGATGAAAGGTCAAAAACTTGTAGGACCCTTTTCACCCACGGATGTGGGTGTGGGTTGTGGGATTTCATTTACCACTTACGAACCGGCCATGTAACCACAAAAAGACTCCCACCTAAACTGGGTTTCATTTGACCAACTCAACTATACATTAAACATTACATATTTCATCTTTTGGCTTGGTCAAACATAGAAAATAATTGCTCCAAAAAAATTCTACAATATCTGAAAATAAAATCTCTCTCTAACAAGAAATTCCCCCTTCTCTCTGGAGCCTTGACATTTCAATTTGCACTAACATTTACCAAATTCAGACCATACTAAACTTTGAGTGTTAGCAGTGGCTTGGTGATCATTATTATATATATCAACACGTTCCCTCTACATACTAGGTAGTGTTGATAGTGGCTTTGTAATTATCATATCAGCATGTTCGTAGTGATATATAGTTGGGGGCACGACGTTAACCTGATTTAAAGTTTGAGACAATTCCCTCTTGTTCGGCGTAACTTCCAAATTTTTAAGCTTTCTAAGTTATTAGATTTGTAAGCATTTATATGGGTTTTTCTGGTCAAGTGGGGTAAGGGCAATACGGGTATACGGAAAGTAGGAGCTGCCAAGTCCTGACCTTGGAACTCGCGAACACCAATCCTTGAGTCCGCAAAATCACACGGGGCGGAATTTCCTCGTTATCAAAAAAAAAAAGAAATTTGAAGAAAAAAAAAAGGAAGTAAAGTGTTGAATAATCTGTCGCAGCGATCGAAGTTTCACTTGGATTTTCAATCAGAAATTGATGTTTATGGAATCCACCGAAAAGATCACGAATTCTGGTTTGGATTAATGGATCCCTTTCGCACAACTGCGCCAAATCTTTTTTTTTTTACCTTTTTAAAAGACTTGGTCTTTACTTAATTAAAGGTCGCATATCCGAAGCTCTCACAATCTGATCATACATCGATCCAACAACATAAACCCCCCCTTTAAAGTGCCCACAGACATGACACTGAGAGACGCATGCATTAAACCGCGGGGAACCTGGTCTTTATGTTCTTAATTATTTTTTACCATCAAAATTAATAATGATTGTCGATCGAAGACACATTTAAAAATCAACTTTAATTAATATACTGTTTAGCGGGGAAAACACGTTAACAGGATCAACCGCAGGTAACAGTTGTATTATTCTAATGTTTAATAAAATAGTTCTTTAAAGTACTGTTCAAAATTCAAGTAATAAAATTATACAAAAAAAAAAACTCATGAAATAAGTAGACGATGTAGATGACATTGAGTTTTCCGCATAAAAAAACAAAGACAAGTTAAACGAAATTAGTTCTCCCAGAGCATTAATTCACAGTACTAATTAATCCACCACCCCAAACAACTATATCTCACAACTAATCAACTATTACTGCCTCTCTCACACAAACTACTCTCAGCCCTTTAAAGAAGAAAGAAACATGCAAAGTGCCGGGCGGGGCGACTCCTTCCAGACGATGCCCCGGAGACGAACGAGGCGTACACCTTTTTCTCGCAGTAGTTGCTGTAGGAGATGTTGAGAAGCGGGTAGAGCTCTATCTCGAAGGGGTAGTCGCCTTCCACGGCGATGCTCCGGCGGCCTGGCGGCACCACGCGGCCGTTGTGGAGCAGCAGCTGCTGGTGAGGCGCGAGTCCCGTCGTCCTCTGAAGGTCTGCCCTGATCTCCTCCATATCGACGGTCTCCCCTTCCTCCTCGACTTTAAGCTCTACGATGATCATCGGCTCCATCGATCTCTCAAGGTCGGTCTGCTTCCAGCCCAGGGCAATCGTCCTTGCGCTCTCGCTGTTTCGTTCTACCAAGCAACTCGCAGATAGGCAGAACTTGTTAAGCTAACAGGGCACGTCGTATATATATATACTTGCATGGGAGCTCCTCTTAGGGCAACCGCCGGCTTTTAGTAATTAAGCCCAAAAAAGGGCAACCTGTGTGCTGTTAATTGCGGAAGGTAGCGCAAGAACCCGAAGCGATAAAAGTGTACGTATATATGGAAGGGATTCTGATTCTCTAAATTCCTCTTTCTTTCTCCTCACACCAGTGGCAGATCCTGAACATTAGTTCAGTAGGGTCACTTGAGTCTAGAGAGGTCACTCTTAAATTCAGTAGAGTCACCTTACATAAAATTTTAATATATACAAAAAAAAAAAAAAAATCATTTAAGACTCCCCTAAGACTCTCCTTCCAAGTCAGTGGAAACCTCCCCATCGGCTCCCACCTTCCTTAAAAGAATAGGAATTTCTCGTAATTAATATTCAGTTCCGAGTGAGGAGCGGCAGCAAGTCATATGTTCCTCGTAATGTTCAATTATGTGCTAAACAATTCAGCAGGTTAAGGTAAAAAGTCCTTAAAAAAGGATGATTTTAGAAGGGAAAAAAATAAAGAAAAAGTGACGACGTTGTAGGTGAATCTTAAAGGATGCAAGCTTGTGAAAAGATTGTTTTTTTCTTCAACAATCTAAGTGATGCACGCCTTTCACAACGTTTTTTAAATGGTCATGATATGCTTCTACAAATGATGTTTTTGTAGCATTTGTGCAAAGAAGGTTTATACATATGTGGAAAGATATCCCTTTAATCTATCATGATCCTAAAAGCAGGTTTGAAAGTGGCGTCATTACCTCCAATGTATTGGTATCTATTAGTTTGAACTGAAAACAAAGTGTGAAGAGGGCCGATCCCGAATCTTTGTAATTGCAGACCGTGCGTTGATGAGCTTTTGATGGCAAGGAAGGACGAGTGCATCTAGGTGAGGCTTGCACAGCCCTAGAGGGTCATCCTCCGATGTTTAAGCCAATGGCAGTGGCAAGAGTAAGTAGGAGGGGAGAAGACTCAAGATCGTTCTTCACCAATAAAAACAGAGATATGACTTAGGCTTGCTTACTTTCATCAGGGAGGTCACCAATGTTGGGTTTTTCATATATCATGTTTTTGATGATCACATTAACACCCTTGAACATTGATTTAATGCAAAATTGATGTGCTAACTAACATGAAAAACACCATGAAAGTGATTGAGTTAAACATTGCTAAATCATACAATGTATATCACTAACAATGTATTTGCATGTAGGTGCACAAGCATGAAACATGGAGCATTGAAGAGGCATTGAAGAAATGAGCAAAAAGCACAAATATCTGTCAAAGAGGTGTATCTGTCGACAGATGCAATGTACCTGTCGACAGATTCACACAGTCATTCCAAGACAGAACTCAGGTTTGCATCTCTGAGTGTATCTGTCGACAGATGAAATGTACCTGTCGACAGATACACACAGACAACCCAGGACAGAGCTCAGGTTTTCTATTCCTGAGTGCATCTGTCGACAGATGCAAACTGCCTGTCGACAGATACACTCAGAAACTCATTTTCCTGAAACCCAGTTCTCAGCCTGAGTCTGCCTGTCGACAGATGCAAGTGCACCTGTCGACAGCCGACGGAAACTTCAGATTTTGGGTTTCCAAATCCGGCCCCATTGGGTGTTTCCTTCCTCCACGACCCCCACCTTTACCTAACACTATATAAGCATCCTTTTGGAGCCAAATTCGCAGAGAGCAGCCTCCCATCCAAGAGCCTCCAAGGGACCAAGAGGAAAAGCCCCAAATTGCTGCTCTGCTTCAACCTTCCGCCCAGATCGTCGTGGAATCACCATCTATGCGGAGCTGAAGCCGGATCGTCCAATTCAACCTTCTACATCGATCAATCTACATCCAATCGAAGTTTGAAGAGCGTTTGGACGATCCACGAGAAGAATTCCAACCGGATTTGTTCCCTAATTCCTAATTCTTCTCCATTTCATAATTTCCATTCCATCGTGTGTGTGTGGTTTGTGTTTCGAGCATCCCTTGTGCTTGATTCACGTATTTGTGGTTGTTCTGATCGTGTTTCATCAGACAACGTGTGTGTGGTTGAGTTGTTGTGTTGAACTCGCTCATAAGCAGTCGTTTCTGCGTGTGTGTGTGGACGGTGGATGTAGGATACACGAGTTGTGTACTCCGAACCACCTTAAATCATCGTGTTCTGTGGTTTGTTCGCGTTTTGCGATAGATGATTGGTAGGCACGGTGTTCATACGCACGTTTGATTCCCTGTTCTCATTTAGATCAACTCAAGCGGTCTCATACTTAATCGAATTCTAATCAAATTTCATTAAGATCGCTGTAGCATCGAAAAGGAGCCATCAATAGTTTAAAATTGTCGTAATCTATTCAACCCCCCCCCCTTCTAGATTACCGTATTGTGTATTTCCGCATAACTCTTCAATTGGTATCAGAGAGGGTTTCTCCGATTTATTGTTGTTCGTCATTTGATCTAGCGATCAGGAGATTTTCGATCTTATGGATTCTAGCAAAGGGTATATGGCCGAGGGACATTCAGTAACCAGGCCACCCTATTTTGATGGCACTGACTATCCTTATTGGAAAAACCGTATGCAGGTATTTTTGAGAGCTCAAAATTACGAGCTGTGGAAGATAGTCAGCAAGGGACCATACGTGTTGCCCGAGGACGAAGACACCTGGACGAAAGACCAAATAGCTAAAGGAACTCTCAACTGGAGCGCACTAAACATGATGCAATGTGCGGTGCATCCAAAGGAGTTCTCAAGAGTCTCCACATGCTCAACAGCAAAAGAGATGTGGGACAAGCTTGAACTCATTTACGAAGGTACGTCCGAGGTAAGGGAAACTAAAGTTAGCATGTTAGTGTCTGAATATGAAATGTTCAAGATGAAAACTGATGAAACCGTATCAGACATGTTTGCAAGATTCATGCTAATAGTTAACGGGCTAAAAGGTCTTAAGAAGGAATACTCTGAAAGTGACTTAGTAAGAAAGATCCTTCGATCTCTTACTTCATCTTGGAATACTAAGGCCACTGTCATTGAGGATTCCAAAGACCTTTCCAAAATGAAATTGGATGAACTAATTGGCTCTCTAATGACATATGAAATCAACATCAAAAGAAAAGAATTAGAAGAAAATCCTAGGAAGTCAATTGCTCTAAAAGCATCCAATAAAACATCAACAAGTTCCAAGAAATCCATTCAACAAGATAGTGATGAGCAAGAAACGTCTAGTGAGAGTGATGATGATGAAATGGCAATGCTCACTAGACAATTCAAGAAATTTCTCAAGTTCAAGAGGAGAGACACAGGTAACTCCAAACCCTTTCCTAAGAAAAATTTTTCACAGAAATATGAGTCCAACAAAAAATCTGACATTGTTTGTTATGAATGCAAGAAACAGGGGCATATGAGAGGAGAATGCCCGGAACTCAAGAAGAAGCTGAAGAAAGAAAATTCACCTCCAAGAAGGCCAAAGCAATGTTGGCCACCTGGAGTGATGAAGATGAAGATGCACAAGAAACATCCGATGATGAAGAAGTGAAATGCTTGATGGCCAGGAGTGATGACTCCAGCGAGGTAAATTTCTCATTTGATGATTTCACTGCAAGTGAATGGGAGGAAGCATACACTACTTTATTTGAAAAATTTCGTGAATATAGATCTGAGAATAGAGCATTAAAAAAGAAATGCAACTCCCTTGTGCATGATAAGAACAATGATGAACGAATTGCATTCCTGACAAAAGAATTAGAAATGATGAAAGTTGATGAAAAGACTCATAATGAAGAAATGGATTGCTTGAAAATGAAATTGCAAGAAATACAAAAAGAAAAAGACTGTTTAAGCCATTCCATTGAATTCCTTCAAGAAGAACAATTGGAAACCAAGAAAAAGTTGGAACAAACTGAAAAGGAATTGAAAGAAAAATCTGAGGACTTAATGAAATTTGTAAAAGGGAAGCAAAATCTAGATGCGGTTTTGGGCGCCAAAATACATGTAACCAAGCATGGATTAGGATATCAACCTGTCAAACAAAAGAAAATAGGAGAGTCATTGATAACTTCATTTGTTGATCCTAGCCCAAGCACAACCAAGCATGCTCCCACAAAGCATAATTCAAGAAAGTCTCAGACCAAGCCAATACTACACAAACAAAATGTTCCCAACAAACAAAAGAAAAAGCCACCTGTCGACAGATACAATGGTGCCTGTCGACAGACAAGAACAGTTTCAATGAATAAACAGTCTATCAAGCAACAGAAAATTGAAAAGAAAATTCCTTCATGCAATGTGTGTAAAAAGATTGGTCATGATGAAAAACAATGTTGGAATAATCCAAAGAAACAAAAAGTCAAACAAGTTTGGATTCCTAAACATCTACTTTGTTGCATGAATGAAATTTTGGGACCCAAAGTAATTTGGGTACCAAAACCTCTTGTCTGATCACATTTGCAGGAATGCCTAGCAGCCCAACATCAAAACAAATGGTACTTGGATAGCGGCTGTTCGAGGCACATGACGGGCGACAAAGGTAAATTCTGTTTCCTAGTGGAGAAAGACGGAGGACAAGTCATTTTTGGAGGTAATAACAAAGGCCAAATCATTGGCACAGGTAATGTTGGTAAGTGTACCTCCAATTCAATTGAAAATGTATTGTTGGTTGATGGCCTTAATCACAATTTGCTTAGCATAAGTCAATTATGTGATAGAGGTCACAACGTCATTTTTGAATCAAATTCATGTCAAATTGTTGATAAAGAAACAGGAAGTGTGAAATTTTTGGAAAAAGAGTGAATAACATTTACTTAGTTGACTTAGATGATCCAGAAATGACAACTTGTGTCTTGTTGCAAATAGACAGGATGAATTGACCTTGTGGCATCGTAGGCTTGGCCATGCGAGCTACAACGTGTTGCACAAGATCATGAAGCTCAAATTGGTAAGTGGACTTCCTGACATTTCTTTTAGCAACAATGAAAGTTTTTGTGATGCATGTGCACAGGGAAAACAGACCCGGAAGTCTTTCAAATCTAAAGCACCGGTAAGCACATCTAAACCATTTGAACTGTTGCACATGGACCTTTTTGGACCAACTAGAACTCTAAGTCTCAATGGCAAACGTTTTGGTTTTGTCATTGTAGATGATTTTTCTAGGTTCACATGGGTCAAATTCTTGGCACACAAAAGTGAAACACTTTCAATCTTCCAAGAATTCTTTAACAAGATTGAGCATGGCAATGTGAATAAAATATGCTCAATCCGCACCGATCACGGGGGAGAATTTGATAACAATGCATTTTCTGATTTTTGCAGGCACCAAGGGATTGAACATCTGTTCTCTTCCCCAAGGACTCCAGAACAAAATGGAGTAGTGGAGAGGAAAAACAGAACATTGGTGGAAATGGCTCGCACTCTTCTGGTTGAAGGCCAACTCTCCAAAAGATTTTGGGCAGAAGCAGTGAACACTTCGTGCTACATTCTAAACAGAGCCATGGTAAGACCTGTGATAAAGAAAACCCCCTACCAGTTGTTGAAAGGTAAGAAACCCAACCTTGGGTACTTCCGAGTTTTTGGCTCAAAGGTATTTATTCATAACAATGATAAATCTGATTTAGATAAATTTGAAGCCAAAAGTGATCAAGGTGTTTTTCTAGGCTACTCAGAACACTCTAGGGCATATAGGGTGTTTAACAATAAAACACGCACTGTGGAAGAAACTCCACATGTCATCTTTGATGAGACTTATGCCAAATCTAACTTTTGAATATTAACAGGACTGAAAAAGAGGATGAAGGAACATCACTTAAGGATCTTCAAGTCAAAGCAAAAGACAAATCTGAAGAAGATTCCAAGACCAAAGGTGGATATCTTCACAGGGACTACGATGAAGATGATGAAATAGCATTCAGAAAACAGATGAAACACTTGAAGAGAATCCACCAGAAAGTGAACCTCCTGAAGATCGACACTCACAAGATCAAATTCCTCAAGGACAAGATACTCCCGGCCCTTCAACAATCACAAATGTGAGGTATTCCAAAGATCACCCACTTGATGATGTGATAGGTAGTTTAAATGATTCTGTTCAAACACGGTCTCAAGTAAGAAAAATAATTGAACATGATCTTTTTGCTTTTGTTTCTCAAGTGGAACCCAAAAATGTTGAAGAAGCCTTAAAAGACAACTCATGGATTGATGCTATGCATGAGGAACTTGGTCAATTTCAAAGAAATAATGTATGGAGTTTAGTTCCTAAAACCCCTGAAATCTCTATCATAGGAACTAGATGGGTGTTTAGGAATAAACTTAATGAAGAAGGAAAAGTGATCAGAAATAAAGCAAGACTCGTAGCAAAAGGATATAGTCAAGAATTTGGTGTAGACTTTGAAGAGTCCTTTGCTCCTGTAGCCAGGTTAGAAGCAGTCAGAATTTTATTGGCATATGCATGCTCCCATAAGTTCAAACTCTATCAAATGGATGTTAAAACTGCTTTCTTAAATGGCTATATCAAAGAAGAAGTCTATGTCTCTCAACCACCAGGTTTTGAAAATTCTGAAATGCCTAACCATGTGTATAAATTGCACAAAGCTCTTTATGGTTTGAAACAGGCACCTCGAGCTTGGTATGATAGACTAAGCAATTTTCTGGTAAGCAAGAACTACTCAAGAGGTAAAGTAGACCAAACACTCTTCACTAAGAAGGTTCGCAATCACATAATTGTTGTTCAAGTTTATGTGGACGATATAATATTTGGTTCTACTAACCCTTCACTGTGTGAAGAATTTTCTAAACACATGCACAGTGAATTTGAGATGAGTCTAATGGGGGAGCTTCAATTCTTTCTTGGTTTGCAGGTGAAACAACATAAAGACGGATTCTTCATAAATCAAGAAAAGTATGTCAAAGAGCTTCTCAAACGATTTCAATTTGAGCAAGCTAAACCGGCCTCCACCCCAATGAGCACAAGCATCAAATTGGAAAATGATGAGAAAGGTAAACCGGTAGATGCAAAGCACTTCCGAGGTATGATTGGCTCACTCCTTTATCTTACTGCAAGTAGACCGGATATTCAATTCAGTGTTTGCCTTTGTGCTAGATATCAATCTAGTCCAAAGGAAAGCCATTTAATTGCAGTCAAGAGAATTTTCCGATATCTCTCAGGCACATGCAATTTGGGTTTTTGGTACCCAGCAGGCAGTAGCTTTGATTTGATTTCATATTCTGATGCTGACTATGCTGGATGTAAAATTGATAGAAAAAGCACTAGTGGATATTGCCAATTCCTTGGCGGTTGCATGGTTTCGTGGGCATCCAAGAAACAACACTCGGTTGCACTCTCCACTGCAGAGGCAGAATATGTCGCTGCAGGAAGTTGTGCAGCTCAAGTGTTGTGGATCAAAAGTCAGTTAGCTGACTATAATGTTCAAATTGGATGCACACCTATCCTATGTGACAACACAAGTGCTATCAACCTTTCAAAAAACCCTGTCCAACACTCACGGACTAAACACATAGAAATCCGTCATCATTTCTTGAGAGATGAAGTTGCCAATAAAACCTTGGAACTTATTTTCATTCCCACAGAAAAACAATTGGCTGATATTTTCACCAAACCCTTGTCTGAAGATAGATTCACATCCTTAAGAAGAGAATTGGGTTTGTGTAAAATGCAATGAAACTGGCTATCCATATTGGAGTACATGCTCTTTATGTGTGAATGACTATGTGGTATATCAAATGGTGAACTGTGGAAGAACAAGTTCGGCTTGTTTGGAAACTATCATCATGCGTGAGAAATATTCTCCGCCAAGTATCAATAGTCCCATTCCATATAAAGGCCCTGTACTTCACATAGGATTTTTAGTTTCCTTACATTTTATCATGTTAACTCCATGAAACAATGTTTTTTCTGTGACCATGTGCTTGTGTATGACCTTCCTTTCATGAACATGTTTGTCTTGTATCAAGTGCTTGTGTGAATCCTTGCTTAGATGTTGTGTCAACACGTGCACACACTATGGGGGAGTAAGTTAAGGATTGTTGAGTATTTTCTTGAGGAACTCTTCCAATATCTACTTGTGAATTCTCACTTCCTTGAACTCAATGAGCAATCAATCTGAAACCAGAAAAATCCACTCTGTTCATATCTGTCGACAGACACATTCCATCTGTCGACAGATACACTCAGTCTTGTTCTGGCAGAAACCTCAATTCCTCAGTCTGTGTGCATCTGTCGACAGACAGACTTCTTCTGTCGACAGATACACCCATTCTTCTTTATTTTTCAACTCCTTCTTCATACTTTTCAAGAAAGTGTTCCTTACTTGATTTAAAGGTAAACCATTGGTTTGGTTGTGTGCAATATAACCTTTTCATATCCACTTCATGTCAAAGTCGTGAACCAAGTCTAAATGTTCTTTGATGCAATACTTGATCGAGGTCTTTTTAGATCATTTTGAACACAATGAGCAAACCAAATGATTTTTAAACATCTCTGTTGAATAACTCCCTTGTCATTAAACATGAATCCAAAATGATTTGAAAAATCAGAAAGCTCTTGAATTTAATGTTCTACATTACAACTTGCCTAAAGAAATCTCATGTACTTGACAAAAAGCAAAAATAATAATAAAAAAAGGGGAGAAAAGCTACCTATTTCTTCGGTTCAATCAACAAATTTGTTTTTCATTTGTGGGATGGAGGTAGAGCAATGATGAAAATCACTAAGTAACCGGGGACATGGGCATCACCAATGTCAGTCTTCGCGTCAAAAGGTTGTTTCATTATCTCTATACAATGGCTTGACGGACACTCACATTGAGTAACTGGGGGTATTGGCATCACAAATGTCTACCTTCACATGAAAAAGTGAAAGTGCTCCTCATTGCCACTCTTTTCCATCTTCGTTGTTTAAAGATTCTAAAATCATACCAGAAATAGAGTGAAGCCTCCGAAAATTTTTATGTCAAGTCCAATGTGTTTCTTCGGTAAGACGTTCTTGTGGCCATTTAATTCAATTGTCATCTGACTATCATCTCTATTTAAATGCATGTTTTCTTCAACGGCCTTAATCAAAAGAGTTATTTAATTTTCACTGGCTTTTGTGAAATGTGTTCCTCATGATCTAATTAAAGAACTTATCATTTTTAATTCAAAATCATTTTAGATTTGTGTCATGTCTTCATCTTAATGGATATGAATTTTTGTCTTGCACATACACCCACTTTGCCTTAAAACAACAAATGAACACTTGTCCCTTTGAAAATTTTGTCAAAAATCAAGTTTTCACCAAAAAGGAGTTATCTGTCGACAGATAGACTTGCATCTGTCGACAGACGACGGCCCAGATCCGTTTTTTTCAGAAAACCCTCGCGCCGGTTCACCTCCTTTTTGTGGGGCCTTCCTTTTAAAACCCTCTAAACCCATTCTAAGGCCACCCACGACCCATTCTCACCCCTCCTCTCTTGTTCCCTCCTCCTCCTCTCCAAACCCCTATCTTTCCCCCTTCAGGGCTCCGTCTCCGACGATCCTGCTCCTCGTCTGGGATCCCTCCCTCTCTCCCTTCACACCATTCTCCCTCTTCCTGCGATGGCACCCAAATCGAAGCTTCTCGCTCGCCGTCGTCGCGCTCCGACGGACGCCGGAGAAAGCTCCAGGGCTCCTTCTGAACGCCGCAGCAAGCATCGTGAGGATCGGTTGCCGGAACTCATCGTTCCTCAAGGTCTCCGTCTTATCCGACCCAACGGCACCTTCAAGAAGATTGTCCAATCCCGGTATGTGGACTTCGAGTCCTTAGCACCGATGTTCCCCTCACTCCTACCTTATTTTGACACTCAAGGGTGGACATCCTTCTTATACTCCCACTTGCAATACTCTCCAACTGCCGTATCCGAGTTCTACAATAACTTAGGGCTTTCCGATCAGGGAGATATCTACTCTTCGGTGAAAGGCACTCGTTTTCGCCTCACCGCAAATCTTCTCTCCACAGCCCTTGAAATTCCAAACTCAGGAGTTGAAATCTTCAACTACAATCCCTCTGCTTCTGAGTACTATGAGCTTCTCACGTTGGAACCTTATGACACTACCAAGGAGATTGCTCGTCTCAACGCCAACTCCTTTCCTCCCTTGATCCGGATGATCCATCACATCTTCACTACCTTGATCGTCCCGAAGGATGGAAGTCGAGAGTTAGTCACCGAGGTCCATAAATCCCTATTCATTTTTTTCCTCAAGTGTCAAGAAATCAATCTTCCTGAACTCATGATAAGCCTCATCCGTCGGTGTTTCTCTAACACCAAAAGATCAATGCCATATGCTTGCCCCATCACTTCTCTTCTTATTTTCCTTGGCATTCCTATCCCTCCAAGTGAGCTCATCTCACTAAAATCCCGAAGTGCCTTTGACCTCACTGCCGCCAACCGCATGGGCTACAAGATTGTAGACGGTGTCGTCACAAGGACTCTCAAGGGAAAGGAACCACAAGGAGCTGAAGTGTCAACTGGTGAAGAAGACAATGAAGATGATGAAGCAAATGAAGGCAGTGATGAAGACCCTCAGGATGAGCAAATGCCTGACCAAGCTCAAGAGTTTGATGATGTACCTGTGCCTCCACAACAATCCATTCGTGATTACTTGGCACAAATCCATCAAGAAATGATCTCAGGATTTGCTCACATGACGTCAAGATTTGATCAAGTGGATGCTCGCCTCAACACTTTAGATGACCGTCTTGACCACCTCTACTCCGAGAGAGATGGATCCCGTCACCCTCCTCCTGCTGGACATGACGATGAATAGAGGGTCTCAGGGTCATTAGAGGTCACTAAGAGTCTTAGATGGGAATTAGTCTCACTTGTCTTATCATCTTTTGCTTGTTCATGTTATTTCCCTTTCTTTTTATTGAGTCATGTAATGATTATCAAATGTACTGTGAAATTTCAATGATCAATCAATGAAAACTCAGTTCATGTTTATTTGTCTCTAAATGTGCATGACTTGACCTTTTGCATGTTGTCAAAAAGGGGGAGAACATCAATATATGCATCAATTGAATGTTTTTGTCATCATCAAAAAGGGGGAGATTGTTGGGTTTTCATATATCATGTTTTTGATGATCACATTAACACCCTTGAACATTGATTTAATGCAAAATTGATGTGCTAACTAACATGAAAAACACCATGAAAGTGATTGAGTTAAACATTGCTAAATCATACAATGTATATCACTAACAATGTATTTGCATGTAGGTGCACAAGCATGAAACATGGAGCATTGAAGAGGCATTGAAGAAATGAGCAAAAAGCACAAATATCTGTCAAAGAGGTGTATCTGTCGACAGATGCAATGTACCTGTCGACAGATTCACACAGTCATTCCAAGACAGAACTCAGGTTTGCATCTCTGAGTGTATCTGTCGACAGATGAAATGTACCTGTCGACAGATACACACAGACAACCCAGGACAGAGCTCAGGTTTTCTATTCCTGAGTGCATCTGTCGACAGATGCAAACTGCCTGTCGACAGATACACTCAGAAACTCATTTTCCTGAAACCCAGTTCTCAGCCTGAGTCTGCCTGTCGACAGATGCAAGTGCACCTGTCGACAGCCGACGGAAACTTCAGATTTTGGGTTTCCAAATCCGGCCCCACTTGGGTGTTTCCTTCCTCCACGACCCCCACCTTTACCTAACACTATATAAGCATCCTTTTGGAGCCAAATTCGCAGAGAGCAGCCTCCCATCCAAGAGCCTCCAAGGGACCAAGAGGAAAAGCCCCAAATTGCTGCTCTGCTTCAACTTCCGCCCAGATCGTCGTGGAATCACCATCTATGCGGAGCTGAAGCCGGATCGTCATCAATTCAACCTTCTACATCGATCAATCTACATCCAATCGAAGTTTGAAGAGCGTTTGGACGATCCACGAGAAGAATTCCAACCGGATTTGTTCCCTAATTCCTAATTCTTCTCCATTTCATAATTTCCATTCATCGTGTGTGTGTGTGTGTTTGTGTTTCGAGCATCCCTTGTGCTTGATTCACGTATTTGTGGTTGTTCTGATCGTGTTTCATCAGACAACGTGTGTGTGGTTGAGTTGTTGTGTTGAACTCGCTCATAAGCAGTCGTTTCTGCGTGTGTGTGTGGACGGTGGATGTAGGATACACGAGTTGTGTACTCCGAACCACCTTAAATCATCGTGTTCTGTGGTTTGTTCGCGTTTTGCGATAGATGATTGGTAGGCACGGTGTTCATACGCACGTTTGATTCCCTGTTCTCATTTAGATCAACTCAAGCGGTCTCATACTTAATCGAATTCTAATCAAATTTCATTAAGATCGCTGTAGCATCGAAAAGGAGCCATCAATAGTTTAAAATTGTCGTAATCTATTCAACCCCCCCCCCTTCTAGATTACCGTATTGTGTATTTCCGCATAACTCTTCAACCAAAGGTTAAATAGATGTCAGCTTCCCTATTACTCCACGCGTAGTGGGTGGGCCGGCATGATCAGGATGTGGTAGGTATGGCTGGCCAGTGTCCTCCTATATACAATGTCCCTTTACGGGACCTTGTCTAGGGCAAGGGAGCATCATCATGCCCTTTGTATATAAAGTCTTCTCAAGACATGGTATTTGCTCATGTATGACAAGGTACTCATGAGGGTATGCTTACCCATGTCCTTACATGTCCAGTTATCTTTTTTGGGTGCGCTTGCTGACGTCGTGACTAGTCGGGGACCTACTTGAGTTGTGCTTTTATTGAGCTTAGGCTTGCCGAGACTGTCTCCTACTCCCGAGCTATAATCGCTCTAGGTCGCTCTAGGATTGGGGGGGGCTTTCAGCTTTTTAGGTTGTGGGCCTTTTCACTGTGACCGAGCCTTATCATGGAGTCTCAACCTTCCACACTTCTCGAGTGTTTCGCTTGGGAGCTGTCCATTCTCTTGATGGGACCTTTCTTAGAGTCCTTCTGCCGATCTTGGTGTCGCTTTCTCTAGCCTAGTGCCATGGGGCTCGAGCGTGCGTTCTGTGTGGGGTATACTACAAGAAAAATCGAAGATAGTGATCGACCATATCGGTCGCTAATCAGTCGCAATTCAATCGCAACAAAGCACAACGACCGATTTATTCGGTTGCAATATTCTGGTCACTATATTGGGAACGAGAATAATCTATCGCAAATTGCGACGACTAATATTGGGCGCAATTTTGTTCGCTAACATCAATGATTGATTAGCGACTAACTTTATGTGGTCGTTGTAGTTAACGACCGCTAATTTCGATCACTAATCGGTCGCTGATGTTAACGACCAAAATTGCGACCGATATTAATCCACTACAAGAAAAAGCGATTTTAGAGACCGATATTGCAACCGATATTTCTTGTCACTATTCGGTCAGAAATTGGTGACCAATTTGTGATCGAAATAATTCGGTCGCTAAAAAATATTATAGTGACCGATTTTAGTTCGGTCACTAATCAGTCACTAATTAGTGACCGTTGAGTATTCGGTGACTGAATTTCTCCATTTTCAGATAATGGAGGAAACTTTTGCGATCGAATATTTTCGGTCACTAATCAGTCACAAATTGGTGACCGATTTTATTTCAGTCATAGATTTTTACGTTTTCCTGGGTATGGAAGAAACTTTTGCGACCAATTATTTTTAGTCACTAATCGGTCACAGGTTGGGGACCGATTAGAGACTGATAATAATCGGTCTCTATAGCCGACGAGTTTAGAGACTTAATAGCGACCGACATTTGTCAGTCGCTATTATTCCTCTCTTCTTCCTCTGTCCCTACTCTCGCACGCTCTCTCTCTCTCTCTCTCTCTCTCCTCTCTCTCTCTCTCTCTCTCTCTCTCTCTCTCTCTCTCGTCCGTCTCTGCTTGCTCTCTCTCTCTCTCGTTCGCCGCCGCCGTCGCCAGACGCCGCCCATCGCCGGACGCCGCCCATCGCCGGATGCCGCCGTCGTCTTCGCCTGTTGTCCCTGTGCCCGGAGCCGGACGCCGCTGTCGTCTGCGCCTGTTGTCCTCGTGCCCAGAGCCGGACGCCGCCATCGCCAAAGCCTTCCACCTCCGGTAAGTCCTCCCCCTCCCTCTGTCTCTCTCTCCCCCCCCCAACACCCCCATGCCGTGCGCCCCTCCCCCCTCCCTCTGTCTCTCTCTCTCTCCCCCCCCAACACCCCCCGCCGTGTGCCCCCTCCCCTCCCTCTGTCTCTCTCCCCCCCCCCCAACCCCCCCCAACACCACCCCACCGTGAGCCCCTCTCTCTCTCTCTCTCTCTCTCTCTCTCTCTCTCTCTCTCTCTCTCTCTCTCTCTCTCTCTCTCTCTCTCTCTCTCTCTCTCTCAACACCACCCCGCCGTGAGCCCCTCCCCCCTCCCTCTGTCTTGTTGAACCACTCTTTTATTACCCTCATATTTTGGTGCCAACAAACTTTATGATTAGATTATTTCATGAATATTTATGATTATTTTATGGCGCACTAAAATGATAAAGTCGATGTCTAATTTCATATACATCGATTTCACTTCAAGTGCCAGAACGATTCGCTTTGTGGAAATAACGATTTGATTAAGGATTTGTTAAGAAATCGATCTCACAACGATTTCTTAAGTGGCCATAACGATTTGTTAAGAAATCGATCTCAGAACGATTCCTTTTGTAGCCATAACGATTTGCTCTCAGAACGATTTGTTAAGTCTCTCATAATGATTTGTGAAGAGACCAGAACGATTTGTTCACATCGATTTCTTCATTCGCAACGATTTCTTAAGAGCTACATCGATTTCTTGTGTGAGAACAACGATTTGGTCTCACATCAGTTTCTTTGGAAAGAACATTGATTTCTTTGTAAGAATAACAATTTGTACATGAATTTCCTTATAACTTCACAACGATTTGCACATCGACTTGTTCATAGCTTCACAACGATTTATTCATACAATGATTTCATAAGTCATGAATGCATCGATTTTATGTTTATAACGACTTGATATTTAACAGCATTGATTGAATAGTCAAAGTCTTCGCACATATCTTTCTGACATCTGTGCATTTAATGAAGACTGAACGTATCTCTGCATGCATGCAAATGATCTTTCCTCTATCATGCTTACTCTTTTAAACACCTTTTTTAGAACAGCAAATGGCATTACTATTCTGATGAAACATTCTTTCTAACGCTGACTGACAACCAGAGACAGCTTAGCTGTCTACTGTTTAAGCTCATAAATGTGTGCAGGTCACTGACAACATATCGTCATACAACGTTGGACCATGTTGAAGCCAAAGGACATCTGAGGAGATCCTATCTCTTTGCATGCACAAATGGATAACAGACTGTTAACTGGAAGCTTCCAAGTGTCAAGCAGTCTAACGTAAACAAATGCTTAGAGACAACGGACTTCTCCACGTTCGAATTTGAAATAAACATATATATAGAAGACTGAAGCTCCAGAACAAACTGAGAATACAGAGAAGAAAAACAACGCTCCCATTCCTTCTGAAGATTCTTCTGCGAGCATCTGAAAGAGCAAAGTCTCACTCCTTCTTCTGTCTAGCTCTTAGCTCTCTGAGTTCAGTGTAGATATTTGTGAGAGCCTTTAGCACTGAGAGAGATCATCCCTGTAGATCTTTTCATCCTCTCAGTCCTTGCTTCAGATCAAGTTCTGCTCTATAAGCTTGATCTAGGGGCATCCTCTCTTGAACACATTTCTGTGTTGTTCCCTTCTTGAGAAGGAAGACCAGCTGTGGCTGGGTGTTGCACCGCACTAGGGTGGGTACTAGTAGGTTAGCTTCTAAGCCTGTAAAAGAAGTAGGTTTGCTTCTGAGCCTATAAAAGAAGTGGGCTGCCTTCTTGCCCGGGAAAGAGAAGAAGACCTGGTGGGGCATCCAGGGTGTTGTAGTGTCCATAAGGGGACAGTACCCTAGATAGTGAAATCCCAAGAGATTGCTTGGGGACTGGACGTAGGACTCCTGTGGAAAGGAGGTCCGAACCAGGATATATCGCTGTGTCCTTTATGTGATTGCCTTGCTTCTATCCTTCTTGTACTAACTCTAACAATCTGCGAAGTGTGTTTGTGCAATCGTTTTTGTGAACAGGTTCTTATTGAACAAATTTTTTAAAGTCCCATTCACCCCCCCTCTGGGCTCGTCAACTGGGAAACAAGTGGTATCAGAGCGAGTCTCTTCGACAAAGAAGAAGATCCAACGATCTGAAGAGTAAAGATCCATGGCAGCCCAAGGTAACATTGAAGGTCAGTCTGTCAACCGACCCCCTCTCTTCGATGGTGAAGATTATGCTTATTGGAAGACCAGGATGGATTATTTCCTGCTAGGTTTCGATTATCAAATCTGGTCCATAGTAGAAGAAGGTGATATCCTAGTCACAAATGAGAAGGCTCAGTGGACAGATGATGACAGGAAAAAGATTTCCTTGAACTGTAAGGCTAAAAGCATTCTATGCTGTGCCCTCAGCAAAAAGGAATTCAATAGAGTATCAGCCTGCAAATCCGCTATGAAGATGTGGGAAAATTTGAGAATCACTTATGAAGGCACAGATAAGGTCAAGGAAACCAGGATTGATATCTTGGTGACAAAATATGAGAAGTTCCAAATGGAGCAAGGTGAGTCCATATCTCAAATGTACACTGACTTTACTGAGATTATCAATGAACTCGCGGGATTGGGAAAGAAATGCAGCCAAGGAGATATGGTCAGAAAGATTCTAAGATCTCTTCCAAAAGAGTGGACTCCTAAGGTCACAGCTATAGATGAAGCAAATGGCCTCTCCACAATGTCATTAGAAAAGCTTATGGGATCTCTCATGGCTCATGAGATCAACATGGAGAGATTAGGAGAAAGCTCTTTCAGAAGAAGGCCAATTATTGCACTCAAGGCTAGGGAAAGCACTGCAGATGAAGACACTGCTAATTACTATACGAGCAGTGATAGTGACAATGAAGAAGAAGAAATCATCTGAAAAATATTAGCCAAGAGCAAGGAGAAAAATAAGAAAAGAAAGGAGGAGAAACACATGAAACACAAAAGGAAACCCTTTACTGTTACTAGGGATAACTCCTCAGACAGATCAAGCACAGAAGAAGATGAAGAGAATGTCAATCTGCTCCTGATGAGTAAAACAACAAAACGGCATTCAAGCAATAATTCTGAAGACTTGACAAACAATCAGTCAAGTGATCAACAGGTCGACACACCAAGAAACACCTGTTGACAAAAAGTAAAGAATCCTCAAGAGGACCCTCCCTGTCAGGGGGAGCCTTATGCTTAGGGGGAGTCTCACATTCAGGGGGAGCATTCCCTAAGGGGGAGTTATTCATCTTCGACAATTATTGTTGAACCCTCTCTGGTAAGAAATTCTCTCAAAGGGGGAGAATATGCATGGTAAGACCCTTCCTTTTTGGTTAGTGACAAAAAGGGGGAGAGTAAGTATGCATTGTGAATTTTCTGTATTTTCTTGTCTTAAGTATCTTTGTCAGAAAATGCTCATAAATTTTGTCATCACCAAAAAGGGGGAGATTGTTGAACCACTCTTTTATTACCCTCATATTTTGGTGCCAACAAACTTTATGATTAGATTATTTCATGAATATTTATGATTATTTTATGGCGCACTAAAATGATAAAGTCGATGTCTAATTTCATATACATTGATTTCACTTCAAGTGCCAGAACGATTCGCTTTGTGGCAATAACGATTTGATTAAGAATTTGTTAAGAAATCGATCTCACAACGATTTCTTAAGTGGCCATAACGATTTGTTAAGAAATCGATCTCAGAACGATTCCTTTTGTAGCCATAACGATTTGCTCTCAGAACGATTCGTTAAGTCTCTCATAAAGATTTGTGAAGAGACCAAAACGATTTGTTCACATCGATTTCTTCATTCGCAACGATTTCTTAAGAGCTACATCGATTTCTTGTGTGGGAACAACGATTTGGTCTCACATCAGTTTCTTTGGAAAGAACATCGATTTCTTTGTATGAACAACGATTTGTACATGAATTTCCTTATAACTTCACAATGATTTGCACATCGACTTGTTCATAGCTTCACAACGATTTATTCATACAACGATTTCATAAGTCATGAATGCATCGATTTTATGTTTATAACGACTTGATATTTAACAGCATTGATTGAATAGTCATAGTCTTCGCACATATCTTTCTGACATCTGTTCATTTAATGAAGACTGAACGTATCTCTACATGCATGCAAATGATCTTTCCTCTATCATGCTTACTCTTTTAAACACCTTTTTTAGAACAGCAAATGGCATTACTATTCTGATGAAACATTCTTTCTAACGCTGACTGACAACCAGAGACAGCTTAGCTGTCTACTGTTTAAGCTCATAAATGTGTGTAGGTCACTGACAACATATCGTCATACAACGTCGGACCATGTTGAAGCCAAAGGACATCTGAGGAGATCCTATCTCTTTGCGTGCACAAATGGATAACAGACTGTTGACTGGAAGCTTCCAAGTCTCAAGCAGTCTAACGTAAACAAATGCTTAGAGACAACGGACTTCTCCACGTTCGAATTTGAAATAAACGTATATATAGAAGACTGAAGCTCCAGAACAAACTGAGAATACAGAGAAGAAAAACAACGCTCCCATTCCTTCTGAAGATTCTTCTGCGAGCATCTGAAAGAGCAAAGTCTCACTCCTTCTTCTGTCTAGCTCTTAGCTCTCTGAGTTCAGTGTAGATCTTTGTGAGAGCCTTTAGCACTGAGAGAGATCATCCCTGTAGATCTTTTCATCCTCTCAGTCCTTGCTTCATATCAAGTTTTGTTCTATAAGTTTGATCTAGGGGCATCCTCTCTTGAACACATTTATGTGTTGTTCCCTTCTTGAGAAGGAAGACCAGCTGTGGCTGGGTGTTGCACCGCACTAGGGTGGGTACTAGTAGGTTAGCTTCTAAGTCTGTAAAAGAAGTAGGTTTGCTTCTGAGCCTATAAAAGAAGTGGGCTGCCTTCTTGCCCGGGAAAGAGAAGAAGACCTGGTGGGGCATCCAGGGTGTTGTAGTGTCCATAGGGGGACAATACCCTAGATAGTGAAATCCCAAGAGATTGCTTGGGGACTGGACGTAGGACTCCTGTGGAAAGGAAGTCCGAACCAAGATATATCGATGTGTCCTTTGTGTGATTGCCTTGCTTCTATCCTTCTTGTACTAACTCTAACAATATGCGAAGTGTGTTTGTGCAATCGTTTTTGTGAGTAGGTTTTTATTGAACAAATTTTTTAAAGTCCCATTCACCCCACCTTTGGGCTCGTCAACTGGGCAACATGTCTCTCTCTCTGTCCCCCCCCCCCCCAACACCCCCCCCCCCCCCCGCCGTGCGCCCCTCCCCCCTCCCTCTGTCTCTCTGTCATTTAGATTACTATATTTTTTTCGAATTTAGAAATTCTGTTAATTTACCATATTAAGACACAGTACTCATGATAGCAGCTAATGATTTATCAAAGAGAATCCCTTTATAAACTTATTTGTGGGTTATCAACATAGGTAACCAAATTGCTTATTATTTATCCCATGTTATATTATGTGTGGTTCTTCAAGAGAGAGTTTCTAAATAGATAATGTTTATTGTAATATGACGTCTATAGATCCCACTTATATATATTTGGAATCGACGGCGCCCGCCTAGCCTTAGCACAGACAGAAAGATTTTCTCCTAATTCATATGATGAGGTTGTGGACATTGAGGGTGATAGTGTTCCCTTTCGATTATATAGGTGCTTAGTACAAACACAAATGGTCAATTGTCTGTTCCTAACACGGAATCACATTATATTTTTATGATTGGAAATATAGCATAGTAATATTTAGGGTCTGTGCAAAAGTTTGAGAGCTTCGAGCTCATATCTCATGTCAAAGTCAAAATTTACAACATTCTTGACCAGCTTCAGTAAATCTTGTGGCATGATAACTAGCCAATATGTGCTCAGTGAAATTTCTATATATGCCATTTATATAAGAAGCACAGAACACATAGGTTTGTTTTTTCCCCTTGAAGGATTAGAATGCCGGCCTCAGATAAACATTGCAAATCTGAAACTAACTAGATAAGAACACCACCTGAAAAAGAAGAAAATAAAGCTTTCAAGAATCAGAACTACCTTTGAGATTTGTGCCCCAAGACTCCTGTGTATGCTGGAACATTTTAAGCATATGAATACACCAATATTTGCTGATCTGATGAAAGTACAAAAAGGACATCTAAGAACCTTGGAAACATTATTGTCCCCTCCCTCCCTCCATCTGGACCTTACTATTCCATGACCATTCAGGCATGCTAGATATATCTATTATCGCCTGAGGACCTTTTGTTGTTCTCTTCTCTTCTTTAATATGTGATTGCACAATTATGCCCATACTAAGAGAGAAGAAGCAATAGCTAGTAGGTATAACTTGGCTAACTCCATGACCTAAGCTAATTGCAATGTTCAAGGTTTGAGATACATTCATAAGAATAACCACCTAACCGGAAATTAGAAAACTTTTGAAAGTTTAGAAAGAAACTGGAAAAATCTACTCTTAAAGATCTACACGAGAAATGTGGCCCATAATGATGCTCAGTCTGTCCCCATGTAATTTTAATTAATTACATGTTTATTTTGGCGATTAACAAAACCAAACTAAACCCTATCAAAAACTTCTAACACATTCTTCATAAGTCTTAAGTACAGGAAAAATACCAAGGTCAAACAAGCCAATATTGGTAAGCATTACCTCTCTGAAGCTTCAATCATTTCAAGACTATATATTTCTCTAAGTACACATCGACTTCTGTTGAATGTCACAATGATTTCTTTGTGAGTGTATCGATTTCAATAGAGCTATAACAATTTCTTTATAAGACTAAAATATCATGGTGTTTCAATCAAGTCGTTCTCGTAACGATTCCTTAAGTTATCGCATCGATTTCTTTAGAACTCGTAACGACTTGCCCGTCGTAACGATTCCTTAAGTTATCGCATCGATTTCTTTAGAACTCGTAACGACTTGCCCGTCGTAACTATTCCTTAAGTTATCGCATCGATTTCTTTAGAACTCGCAACGACTTACTTTCTATAACGATTTGTTAAGTGTTTCACATCGATTTCTTTAGTGAACACAACGACTTGCTTTCTATAACGATTTGTTAAGTGTTTCACATCGATTTCTTTAGTGAACATAACGACTTGCTTTCTATAACGATTTGTTAAGTGTTTCACATCGATTTCTTCGGTGAACACAACGACTTGCTTTCTATAACGATTTGTTAAGTGTTTCACATCGATTTCTTTGGTGAACACAATGACTTGCTTTCTATAACGATTTATTAAGTGTTCATATTAAATCCTTCAGTAAATGTAACGATTCTTGGTCAAACTGACTTGATCATAACGATTTCATAAGTCATATAGACAACAACTTTATGGGTTATGTCGACTTGACTTTTATCTTAAAGCGTTGAATAGTCAAAGTCTTCTCTTATCTGTCTGACTGCTGTGCATTTAATGAAGACAGAACGTATCTGCATGCACATAGATGATATATGTTCACTATCGTGCATATTCTGTCAACATCTTTTAGAACAAGCTACTTGGCATTGCTATTTTGGTGAATATTCATATCAACGTTTACTGACACCAAGATACAACCTAGCTGTCTACTGTTCTAGCATTTAATATGTGCAGAGTCCTAAAGACATTCTGTCATACAACGTTGGACCATATAGACACCAGAAGACCTTATCTCTTTGTGTGCTCAAATGGATAAAAGATTGTTGAAGCATCCAACTTGACAAGTAGTCTAACGTTTACTTGGACAAGAGACAACGAATACTCCAACGACAATATTTTAAATTGGAGATATAAAATACAAGACACAAGAGAAGAATGATATACAAGTGTGCGAAGAACAAGCATCTCACAGACAAGCATTCAAATTCTTCTGCGAGAAGTCTAGAGCCAAAAATCTCATTCCTCATCATCTTTAGTTCTTCGCTCTTTGTGCTGTAATAGAATTTCTAAGAGAGCCCGTGTAGTTCTGAGAGTGTGCCTTGTTTAGATCTTTTGCTCTCAGTGCTTGTTGCTTCAGATCTTGGCTTGTAAAAGCTTGATCTAGGGGCTTGAATTCATTCTATTTTCTTTGTAGTGTTTCCCTTCGTGTGTGAAGAAAGACCTGGTGGGATCCAGGGTGTTGTTTCCCTTCGATTGTGAAGGAAGACCTGGTGAGGTATCCAGGGTGTAGTTTTTTCCCTTCTGGTGTGAAGGAAGACCAGCTGTGTTGGGTGTTGTAGTGTCCATAGGGGGACTGTACCCTTGTTAGTGAAAACCTGAGTTGTTGCTCAGGGACTGGACGTAGGACTCCTAAGGAAAGGAGGTCCGAACTAGGATAATTCCTTGCGTTATGTGATTGATTCTTTGTGGGTTTGTTGTTCATATTAACTGTCACTAACCAGCATCGAAGTTTGTTTTTGTGTATATTTTTACGTACAGGTGTCACCTAGATAGATTTTTTAAAGACCCATTCACCCCCCCCCCCTCTGGGCTTGTCAACTGGGCAACAAGTGGTATCAGAGCAAGTCTCTTCGACAAAGAAAGGATCCAAGGATCTGAAGAGTAAAGATCCATGGCAGCCCAATGTAACATTGAAGGTCAGTCTGTCAACCGACCCCCTCTCTTCGATGGTGAAGATTATGCTTACTGGAAGACCAGAATGGAGTACTTTCTCCAAGGTCACAACTATCAGATATGGTCAATAGTAGAAGAAGGCGATCTTCTAGTTACAAATGAGAAAGCTCAGTGGACAGATGATGACAGGAAAAAGATCTCCTTGAACTGTAAAACTAAGAGTATTCTGTGCTGTGCACTAAGCAAAAAGGAATTCAACAGAGTTTCAGCCTGCAAATCCGCAATGGAGATGTGGGAAAAGCTTAGAATTACCTATGAAGACACAGACAAGGTGAAGGAGACAAGAATTGATATTCTTGTTACACAATATGAAAGATTTCGGATGCAATCAGGTGAATCCATAACCCACATGTTCAGTAGATTTACAGATATCACAAATGGGTTAGCCGGACTAGGAAAAACCTATGAGATTGGAGATATGGTGACGAAAATTCTTAGATCCTTACCATCCTCATGGACCCCAAAGGTCACAGCTATTGAAGAAGCTAATGATCTGAAAAGGATGTCTTTGGAAAAACTCATTGGGTCCCTTATGGCCCATGAGATCAATATGGAAAGGCTAGGAGAGTCCTCTAGCAGAAAGAAACATTTAAATGCTCTTAAAGCAAAGAAGACAAGTCAGATGAGTCATCAGTTGAAGATGAGAACTCAAGTGGCTGTGAAGATGAAGAAGCCATGCTGTCAAAAAGATTGCAACGCATTCTAGCAAAGAAGAAGAAGTTCCAATCTGGTAGAAGACACTTCAAGAAAAATAAAGACTTCAAGAAACCAGATGGAAAGGATCAAAAGAAGAGTGAGCCCATATGCTACGAGTGCAAAAAGCCAGGACATATCAAAGCTGAATGTCCAAAGCTCAAGAAGCCTGAATTCAGGAAGAGAGAGAGCTCTAAGAAGTTCAAAAAATATAAGAAGAAAGCTATGGCAGCTGCATGGAGCAACAACAGTGACTCAGACAGTGAGTCAAGCTCAACCAGTGATGAGGAAGAAGCCAACCTGGCTTTCATGGCAAATACCGAAGAAAAGGTAACCTCTGACTCATCTTTTGATTCTTGTAATGGTTCAGATTCCGATAGTTTGAAAGAAGCTTTCAACGAACTATATGATAAATATAGAGAAGTAACCAAACTATTAAAAGTAAGCAAGAAAAACATAGTTTGTCTAGAAAATACAAACTCAGATCTAAAATCAGAAAATGAACAATTAGAAAGTCAAATAACTGAACTTAAAAGAAGAAATGAACTGTTATGTGAAGATCTAAAAGCTAAGAATGAACAAATAACTAAATTAGAAAAACAAGTAAGTTCAGATGAACTGAAAACTGAAATCAAGACACTAACAGAAGAAAATATACAGTTATCTAGCACATTAGAAAAATTCACAAATGGTAAAAACTCCCTCATATTAAAAGGTGCCAGAAGATCAGGTAAGAAGAAAAATGGATTAGGATATACACCCCCAGATAATGAAGAAACCATAGTTTATCCTAAAACATATCCAACACCAAAATTTGTACCCGAACAAGATATAACATACAAAGCTAACTTCAAATATATAGAAAAAGTAACCAAATTATCCTGCTGTAGTCATTGCAACAAGTTAGGACATATCATAACAACATGCCCAACGAAACATAAGAAATGGATAATCAAAGGTAAAATCAATGATACTAATCAATCAGAACCCAAAAGAATTTGGGTACCTAAAACTTGATGATTTTATTTTAGGGTAACACTCGAGCATCCAAATGGTATTTGGACAGTGGGTGCTCAAGGCACATGTCAGAAATCAGAAGCTATTCACCAATCTCCAAGCTGAACAAGGAACAGTTACCTATGGAGACAATGGGAAAGGCACAGTAATTGGCAGTGGTTCTATGAGCAACAAAGGAAAGATAGTCATTGAAGATGTATTGCTTGTCAAAGGGCTGAAACACAACCTCATCAGCATCAACCAGCTTTGTGACAGAGGTCATCAGATTCAGTTTCAAGAGTCAAAGTGCAGCATACTAAAGGATGGAGCTGTAATCTTCGAAGCCAATAGGGAGAAGAACCTGTATGCGCTTCATCTTGAAGAACTCAAGGATCAAGATGTTTGCCTGGCAGCAAATAAAAGCCAGTCAACTGAATTGTGGCACAGAAGACTGGGTCATTGTAGTATAGATGGCATGAGAAAATTGCTAAAGAAAAATCTTGTGGAAGGTCTGCCAAAGGTCAGTGCAAAAATGGAAGGTATCTGTAGATCTTGTGCTAAGGGAAAATACACCAAGAGCTCCTTCAAGTCAAAAACGGTAGTAACCACCTCAAAACCCTTAGAGCTCCTTCATATGGATTTATTTGGGCCAATGAGGACTACCAGTCTTGGAGGAAAGAACTTTGGATTTGTCATAGTCGATGATTACTCAAGATTCACATGGGTATCATTCCTAGAGCATAAAGATGACACATTTGAAAACTTTGTCAGTTTCAACAAGAAAGTCCAGAAGGATCAGAAGTTCAGCATTGTTTCTATCCGATCAGATCATGGTGGTGAATTTCAGAATGAAAAATTTGCTAAGTTCTGTGATGGTCAGGGAATTGAGCATAATTTCTCAGCACCAAGGACACCACAGCAAAATGGAATTGCTGAGAGAAAGAATAGAACTCTATTGGATATGGCAAGAACAATGCTATCAGAATATGATCTGCCAAGGTATTTTTGGGCCGAAGCAGTCCACACAGCAAGCTACATTATCAACAGAGTAATGATCAGGCCAATCCTAAAGAAGACTGCATATGAACTGTTCAAAGGAAAGAAACCAAAGATCAGTCACTTTAGGACATTTGGATGTCCTTGCTTCATCCACAACAATGGAAAAAGGGACATTGGTAAGTTGCATGCCAAATCAGATGAAGGCATCTTCATGGGGTACACCTCTAAACCCAAAGGCTATAGAGTATTTAATAAACGCACTTTATTAATTGAACAGTCTGTACATATTATTTTTTATGAAACTAACCCTTCCCTGAGAAAGGAAGAAGATAGTGATAATGATGATGCAAATGAACTGTCCAAGAAACTAAAGAATACATCAATTGAGGACAAGGATGATCCACCTCTGGAAGACATGCAACAAAAGGAAATTACATATGAAAATCTTCCAAATGAGTGGAGATACAAGAAAGATCACCCACCTGAGAATATTATCGGTGATCCATCTATTGGGGTAAGAACAAGAGGTAACATGATACCCTGTGATTATTTAGCATTTGTTTCTCAAATAGAGCCGAGGACAGTCAATGAAGCTCTTAGTGATGAATCTTGGATCTTGGCCATGCAAGATGAACTAAATCAGTTCAAGATAAACCAAGTATGGTCACTTGTTCCTAGACCATCAGACCATCCAGTTATTGGCACCAAATGGGTGTTCAGAAATAAATTGGATGAGGCTGGTGTGATCCTAAGAAACAAGGCCAGACTGGTAGCTCAAGGCTACTCCCAAGAGGAAGGCATAGATTTCAATGAAACCTATGCACCTGTAGCTAGACTTGAGGCTATTAGAATATTACTTGCATATGCATCAGCATTAGACTTAAAACTATTTCAAATGGATGTCAAATCTGCATTCTTAAATGGTTTTATAAAAGAGGAAGTTTATGTGGAGCAACCCCCGGGTTTTGATGACACAGAATTTTCTAACCATGTTTTCAAACTTCATAAGGCTTTATATGGTTTAAAACAAGCACCTAGAGCCTGGTATGAAAGGGTTAGTTCTTTTCTTTTAACCCATGGTTTCAGTAGAGGTCAAGTAGATAGTACTCTCTTTGTAAAGTCAAAAGTCAAACACATACTATTAGTTCAAATTTATGTAGATGATATTATTTTTGGTTCTACTGATGAATCACTTTGCAAGTACTTTGAAAAGTTGATGCAGGGAGAATTTGAGATGAGCATGATGGGGGAGCTCAATTATTTCCTTGGATTGCAAATCAAGCAAGGAAAAGATGTCACCCACATCTGCCAAGCAAAGTACACAAAAGAACTATTGAAGAAATTTGGATTCGATAATACCAAGCCACTGTCAACACCCATGAGTACATCAACAAGGATGGACAGTGACAAAGATGGTAAGAAAGTAGATCAAAGGATCTACAGAGGTATGATAGGCTCATTGTTTTATTTAACAGCTAGTAGACCCGATATTCTATTTAGTGTATGCATGGGTGCTAGGTATCAAGCAGATCCTAAAGAATCACATTTAATCTCTATAAAAAGAATATTTAGGTACTTAGCTAGAACTCATGATTTAGGTATGTGGTATCCAAAATCTTGTGAAATTAATTTAGTAGGATACTCTGATGCTGACTATGCTAGATGCAAAGTAGATAGAAAAAGCACCAGTGGTGGTTGTCAATTTCTTGCAGGATGTTTGATATCCTGGTCCTCAAAGAAACAAAATTCAGTGGCACTGTCTACAGCTGAAGCTGAGTACGTGGCTGCTGGAAGTTGTTGTACACAACTCCTATGGATAAAGCAACAACTTGAGGATTTTGGACTCAATATCAAATCAATTCCACTATTGTGTGACAACACCAGTGCCATCAAGCTCACCAAAAATCCAGTTCAGCACTCAAGGACCAAACACATTGAGGTCATATACCATTTTATTCGTGATCATGTAGCAAATGGTAATATTGAAATTTCATTTATTGATACAAATGGTCAGCTAGCAGATATCTTCACAAAAGCCTTACCTGAAGAGAGATTCATATCTCTTAGAAGGGAATTTGGCATGTGTAATTTGTGAAAAGATTTATGTCTAAAACTGGCATATAAATTTTCATAATTAAGTAAATTTTTCCCCTCCATGTTTTTAAGCAAAAGAAATCCAAATTATCTTTCCTGGCCGCTTCTTTATTAAAGTTGGTTTGAATAGTCAAACTCTTTTGTCGCTTTCTGCCGCCTTTTGGCGCCTCACTTTCCTCAAAGCATTTATTCAATTACAAAAATCGATGTGGGGATGTTTCATCTCCCATCTTCTACCTTTTTCCCTCTTTTGTCTGGTTGCCTGAGCCGATGCCCTAACAATTCGAACATCGACTCTCTGCAAGTTTGAAGCTCTTCTCTCCTTCCCGCGACAAATTTCTTGAGGGCTTTCACTCCTTCTTCCATCTCAATCCTCCAGAAAACCTTTTCACTTGAATCCATGGCCGCATCCGTCATTTCCGGCAATCTGGGTGGTTACAGCGTCGAGTTCCTCTCTCCTGAGCAGCAGGAAAGGTTCACGTTCGTGAAGACCAAGCTGTGTGGAAATAAAGCAGTAGATGTTGCTGATCTTGAGAAGAACGGGATGCACAGTGTTGTGGCAGCCATGAGCAGGATGAAGTGGTCAGTTATTTCAACCTTCTCTGAGGTAAGCTATCCAGACCTCGTGAAGGCATTCTATGTTTGCTTGAAATCAGAGACAGATGGGTCTGTGACGTCTTCAGTCAAAGGAATTCCCTTAAAGATTGATCATGATCTTCTGAAGATGTTGTTTGATGTGAGCGCAACCGGTCACAGTGGAGTCCACACTGTGGATTCAAATGTCAAGGGTCTCGGAATTATTGGACCTGAGTATCGTCTGAGAGATGGGAAACTAGATATAAATCAAATGAATGCTTTCAACCGTCTCCTTCACTTTATAGTCTGTCAGATAATCACTCCCAGAAGCGCAACTTTTTCAACCTGTACAAAGGCAGATTCAGATATGATGTTCTGGGCCATACAGAACAAGGACATTAACATGGCTGAAGTAATGATTGAGAGGATGAGGTTTGCCCGTGATCAGATTTGGGATACAAAGAGCAAGCTTAATGTCTCTTTGCCCTATGCCCATTTGCTTACCAAGATCTTCAAACACCTTGGTGTTGATCTTTCTGGGGCAGCAGTTGAGAAGATGGGCCAAGCAATTAGGTCCAAAAATCTAAGGAAGAGTGGGTTCTCAATTGTTGATGGAATTTTGTCTAAGACCTTTGTGGCGGAGGGAGAGGCGATTATAGGCGATATTCCAGTTATTCAGGAAGAAATGCCAGAAGCATCAGCAGAACCAGCAGCAGTAGCATTAGCAGTAGAAGTTGAGGCAGCAGTTGTTGTATCAACAGTTCAAGAGGCAGCAGGACCATCTGAATTGACAGCTCGAGTAGCAGGGACAGCAGAGCTAGCAGGGTCCCCTGAAGTGACAGTCGAATCTCAACCTCCAGAAGCACCAGTAGGAGAAGCAGTGGTAGGTGCAGCAGATCCTTTGCCCAAATCCATTGTTGCCTCTATCCTTAGAGAAGTGTTGGATTCTATTCATTCCACCCCAGTCACTCCAGAGGTTGGTGGAAGTTCAGCGGAAGAAGTTGTGGCATCAGGCCACATCGAGGAATCAGTTGCTCCTGAAGACATTATTATGGAAGATGCTCCCATTCAGGGGGAGCAAGAGTCAATGGAAGAAGTTGCTCCTACTGAGGGGGAGCCATTAAAGGGTGGACCAACAGAAGCAGCAAAATGTGATGAGCCTATGGGCAGTGTGCCTGCTGATGAAGATTTTCCAGATGTTCATGATGATGGCACTCAGGGGGAGGAACATGACAATCCCCCAGGTAATGATCCTAGAGACGGGGAGACTGCCAGCTCCTCAGAATCAGATGATGATCAGCAGCCTCCAGCTTCTAAGGCAAGGCAGAAAGGAAAAGAAGTGGTTTCTGAAGTTCCACTTTTAGCAGATACTCCTTTCGAGAGGCAGGTGAGACAGAAATTTGTTATAAATTTGAAACCTGTCGTTGAAAGATTAGATGCTCAAGGAGAGATCTTGTGCTCTCTTCAAAGTGATGTGAACTTCATTTTTATGAGCCAAGCATCCACCACTAAGGAAATCTCTCAAATAAGAAATGCCATGAAATGGTTCAACAAAGAGATGGGTAGCATGAAGTCTATACTAGCTGAGATTCTGAAGGCAGTTGGAGCTCAAGCTCCTCCTCCTCCTGCACCTCCTGCAGATCAGAACTTAGGTGCTGATTCTTCCAGGCCATCAGGGCTATCTGTTCCAGTGTCCGGGCCATCAGGGCCAGCAGCAGCAGCAGCAGCAGAGGTAGAGGTCAATGAGCAAAGGCCATCTGGGCCAGTTGAGCCAGTTGAAGGGCTTTCAGGGCCAGCTGAGAAGGTGTCAGGTCCATCAGGGCCTTTGGAGTCTGAACCTGTGCAGACAGTGGTGTAGACAGTTCGTTTTCGCTCCGTCACTGGATCTCTCGGATGCTTGCAGACGCCGCCGGACTCTCATTGGCGATGAAGGGGTCGCCGGTTGACCACGTTGACCCTCCGGTTGACTGAGTTGACTAGAAGGAAAACGAAGCAAACAAGCGAAACGAAGGGGATTTGGTGATCGCCAGGGCCTTACCTGTGCCCAAGGGGTTGCTGTGATCACGTCGGTGCAGTGACCTCGCGTTGTGGGTGATGGTGGGACTTCAACTTCTCCTCCTTCGGTCGGCCAAAGGAGAAGAGCTCTGTGGTCTTCTGCGGGTCGTTCCTGCCAAAACAAAGACTCTATTAGACTCTAGGGAGTGTGGTAAATGCTTAAAACGAAGTATGAAAAACCCAAAAGGAAAGTCCCGTACCGGTTGCGGACTTGAGAAGAGGGGTGGCCAAATGTTATGACCACCCTTCTTCCCTCCGTTTTTGGTTGGGAAACCCCTTTCTAGGTGTGTAGGAAGGTGACCTACGTGCCTAGGGTGAGTGGGAAGGTGTGTGCAACATGCAAACTAGCTAAAAAGTAAGTAAGAGAAGAGAAAGGAAAGGAGGTGTAGATCCTCGTTGTTGATGTTGTAGCTCCTTGCAAGGTCTCCTCCAGCTCCAAAGCAACCCTCCTGGACGTCCCAAGTGTGGAGAGAGTGAAGAGAATGAGTGGTGGAAGGTAGGGTAAGATTTTCTCTCTCCTCTCTCAAAGCTTCAGCATATGGACGTCCAGCCTCTCCCTGCTGGCTCAGAGGGCACAAAGGGAGGTTATATAGACAATGGAGCATCGGGGTTGGGAGCCTTGGATGCTCAAGTGTGAAGAAACACACTTGCACACTTGGCAATCCATGCATTAAAGGTCCAACCAATGGGGAGAGGCCAAGTAGGATTTTTACTGGGTCAATGGGGTGCCTAGGTGGCCCATATGCCCGTTGGGAACGGCTACATGCGTTGCATGGCCGAGAGAATGGTGCAAGTGGGCTGGAATCTCGGTGTAGTTGCGCAGACCAGGTAAACCCTGTTGACGTCCAGGGATCAGGCCGCCAACCGCATGCAGGCGTCCATCTATGTGGACGCCAACTTGGGTCAACGTCCAGGGGGATTGCCGCCAACCAGTAGCCGGCGGCCATCGATGCTGCCGTCTACATGGGATCCGAGGCTGGTCAACAAATGGTCAAACGAGGCTTAATGGGCCAAAAGAGCCTTGCGGGAGATGGGCCAAATCTCGCGTCTACAAGTGGTAGAAGATGAAGTCTTGGCACCTAAGCCCCCAGCTCCTTCCTCTTCTTATCACACACATGTTCCTCCATCTCCACCCTCAGCTTCTACAGCACCTCCTGCTCCCCAGACCTTCAAAAAGCCTCAACCCAGACCCATTTCCTCTTCAACACCATTTCCTTCTCAATCTACCTTTTCTCCTGCCTCTCCCACTCATATTCCTCCACCTCCATCTATCTTTGAGGTTCTTCCAGCCTCATCAACAGCTGGAGCCTCCTCCTCTGGTCCCTCATCATCAGCTGGACCATCTCCTCACACCTCTTCTCCTCCACCATCTCTTCTTCATCCTCATCCTCCTCCCTCCTTCATCACCATCATTCCAGAAGGAGCTCAAATTGATGGTCCCTATATGAGCCCCATCAAAGACGAATTTGAGGACAATATTCTTGGCTCTGTTCTCAAAGTTGGCCAGCATACTCATGTCTCTGATCCCTCCTGTCCTCCCTCTAAGAAAAGAAAAACCTCTTCATCTTTTAATCCGTTGTATCCTCCCTTGTGGTTTTCTCTCACAGAGGTCACTAAAAATAGGCCTCTCTACAGGGAATACCTCACAAAGGTTGTCTTTGCCACCCTCTTCAATCTACATTTTCTAAACCTTTCTGACCATCTTCAAACCATCCTACCTTACACCTCTCTTACCAAGGTTGTCAAGGCCAAGATCTTCTCTTCTGCTCAATCCCTATCTGAAGAAGAATGGGCACGCTCAAATAAGGTCCTCTACAACAAGTTTCTCTCTGCCAGATCTGAAGTGTTTCCTCCCAGGGATCACTCTCTCTCCTTGTCAGATTGGTTTCTGCTTCACCATAACAACACCTGGGCTCCCTTCATCCATAAGGAGATCAAGATGATCAGGCAATTCAACATGTTTAATGATTATAGGTATCTTCATCATTTACCTGAAGTCCAACTCAGTCAGTTCAGGCAAGCCATCCGAAATCTTGAACCTGAGCTTGGCACTGCAGTAATTCAAGTAGACTTTGCTACTCTTCAGCTGCCAGAGGCTACATATCTTCCTCCCCTTCACTCTTTGCTCATGGATACACCAGTGGGCTCAGTTATTTTTTATCGTTTTACGCAAGTGATGGGTAGAATCAAAGTTCAGAAGGGCAGTGTGGTAGCTTTCCCCAGATTTATCTTTAGGGAGTACCACCTAGGCCACATCCATGCTGAGATTCTAGCCCCTGCCTTGTCATAATGTGAAAGACTGACACCTGCAGGGTGGGCCAAGTTCTATCCCCTATCTGCTCAGCAATTGTCGGATACAAATGTAACCTTAGCCAGGGAAGGCCGCCCTCCAATCTCAGCTGCCACCTTTTTGGATATGAATTCCCTCCACCTTGTCAATGATCCTCTTCAAATTTGGGTGGAAAGATACAAAGTCTATGTCGCCATGCGCCAGGAATTGAAGCATAGGCAGATCTTCTATCATGTTTCCCTTAATCAGTTTCTTGCGTGTGCTAGCTTTGGAAAAGTCTCCTTCTACAAGAACTCCTTGGACAGAGATTCGTACATTGACTTCCTTGAAGCTCAGTTGGTCCTTCACCTCAAAAGAATGGCTCCCTCTATGGGACCAAATTATTCTGTTGGCCCTGGACCCTTCAAGACTTACTTTGAAAGGCAGGAAGAGCAGGCCTAGGAGATTATTTCTCATTTTGCATCTCTTCTATCTCCTGCTTATTACTTACCTGTACCTCCTCAGAATGAATAAACTACTTTTGCTTGTCTCTGCTTATCTTTTCTCTTCATTCTTTGTCTTTGATTATCTTTTTGCTTAATGACAAAAAGGGGGAGAAAAATACTTAGCATTGTCTGAAATACATTCTGCAAATATTCAGAGATTCTTTATTCGTGTTTATTGTTAAGTTTTCTTTTAATCATGCTTATTAAGTTTTGTCATCACCAAAAAGGGGAGATTGATGCTCAGTCTGTCTCCATGTAATTTTAATTAATTACATATTTATTTTGGCGATTAACAAAACCAAACTAAACCCTATCAAAAACTTCTAACACATTCTTCATAAGTCTTAAGTACAGGAAAAATACCAAGGTCAAACAAGCCAATATTGGTAAGCATTACCTCTCTGAAGCTTCAATCATTTCAATACTATATATTTCTCTAAGTCCACATCGACTTCTGTTGAAAGTCACAACGATTTCTTTATGAGTGTATCGATTTCAATAGAGGTATAACGATTTCTTTATAAGACTAAAGTATCATGGTGTTTCAATCAAGTCGTTCTCGTAACGATTCCTTAAGTTATCGCATCGATTTCTTTAGAACTCGTAACGACTTGCCCGTCGTAACGATTCCTTAAGTTATCGCATCAATTTCTTTAGAACTCGTAATGACTTGCCCGTCGTAATGATTCCTTAAGTTATCGCATCGATTTCTTTAGAACTCGTAACGACTTGCCCGTCGTAACGATTCCTTAAGTTATCGCATAGATTTCTTTAGAACTCGTAACGACTTGCCCGTCGTAACGATTCCTTAAGTTATCGCATCGATTTCTTTAGAACTCGCAACGACTTGCTTTCTATAACGATTTGTTAAGTGTTTCACATCGATTTCTTTAGTGAACACAACGACTTGCTTTCTATAACAATTTGTTAAGTGTTTCACATCGATTTCTTCGGTGAACACGACTTGCTTTCTATAACGATTTGTTAAGTGTTTCACATCGATTTCTTTGGTGAACACAACGACTTACTTTCTATAACGATTTATTAAGTGTTCATATTAAATCCTTCAGTAAATGTAACGATTTGCTATGACTCATAATGACTTGGTCAAACTGACTTGATCATAACGATTTCATAAGTCATATAGACAACAACTTTATGGGTTATATCGACTTGACTTTTATCTTAAAGCGTTGAATAGTCAAAGTCTTCTCTTATCTGTCTGACTGCTGTGCATTTAATGAAGACAGAATGTATCTGCATGCACACAGATGATATCTGTTCACTATCGTGCATATTCTGTCAACATCTTTTAGAACAAGCTACTTGGCATTGCTATTTTGGTGAATATTCATATCAACGTTTACTGACACCAAGAGACAGCCTAGATGTCTACTGTTCTAGCATTTAATATGTGCAGAGTCCTAAAGACATTCTGTCATACAATGTTGGACCATATAGACACCAGAAGACCTTATCTCTTTGCGTGCTCAAATGGATAAAAGATTTTTGAAGCATCCAACTTGACAAGCAGTCTAACGTTTACTTGGACAAGAGACAACGGATACTCCAACGACAATATTTCAAATTGGAGATATAAAATACAAGACACAAGAGAAGAATGATATACAAGTGTGCGAAGAACAAGCATCTCACAGACAAGCATTCAAATTCTTCTGTGAGAAGTCTAGAGCCAAGAATCTCATTCCTCATCATCTTTAGCTCTTCGCTCTCTGTGCTGTAATAGAATTTCTAAGAGAACCCGTGTAGTTCTGAGAGTGTGCCTTGTTTAGATCTTTTGCTCTCAGTGCTTGTTGCTTCAGATCTTGGCTTGTAAAAGCTTGATCTAGGGGCTTGAATTCATTCTATTTTCTTTGTGGTGTTTCCCTTCGTGTGTGAAGGAAGACCTGGTGGGATCCAGGGTGTTGTTTCCCTTCGGTTGTGAAGGAAGACCTGGTGAGGTATCCAGGGTGTAGTTTTTTCCCTTCTGGTGTGAAGGAAGACAAGCTGTGCTGGGTGTTGTAGTGTCCATAGGGGGACTGTACCCTAGTTAGTGAAAACCTGAGTTGTTGCTCAGGGACTGGACGTAGGACTCCTAAGGAAAGGAGGTCCGAACTAGGATAATTCCTTGCGTTGTGTGATTGATTCTTTGTGGGTTTGTTGTTCATATTAACTGTCACTAACCAGCATCGAAGTTTGTTTTTGTGTATATTTTTACGTACAGGTGTCACCTAGATAGATTTTTTAAAGACTTATTCACCCCCCCTCTGGGCTTGTCAACTGGGCAACACATAATTCATGGAAACATCTCTGAGTGTAAAGTTACTTTTACAAACTCAAGAAGAAAGAAAGGATCTAGTCCAAACAGACCCAAAAGTAAAAAATTATTAATCAGAATTCTAAAGTCTTAACCATTCCAATTTGGTCACTTGCAGACACCAAGTCCAAACAGACTCAAATGCATCCATAGGTCCCTAAATTACTAGTGCATCGAAACAATATTTCCCTTAGCCTAGATTTAAGGATATTTCCTAACATTCGTTCCTCATCCAGTCTCTATTCCCTGATGTGACAGAACTTCTACAGCCTTTAACATCAAGATGCACATGAACAGATTTAGTGGACTGTTGACCCCCTATTACATAATGAACTTTGATAATCGATAAGGAATAATTTGGTGCTTTACAATGTCATCCAAGGGACCAAGTCAAATTCTTCAGTTACCTTTTGCCATCCGGATTCTTTGGAATCATATACATGTAGGTAAACAAAGGCATCTTGAAGACTGGATGGACAAAAGAAAGAAAAGATACAACCTTGTTTTTTTGAAAGTGGATAAACATCTGATCTTGGTATGATGAGTGCATTAGTTTAATGGTGAGTGCAACTATCTTTTTTAAGATCCATTAATCTTGCATTACATTGTTGAACAAAGTTTGATAGTTGTTATTGCCATGAAATTTATTAGAAAATTTGGCATGGTGCATTTGAAATGGACCCACTTTATACGCCATTCAACTTTAAATGTGTCGCCATGAATTGTCATAAGAACTAGTTGTTCTTGTAGTCACCATTCAGCAGCGTTAGTTTAATGTGCAGGAAGTCACAATCCTCTCCCCTACCCAACTCCCTTGGAGCCATGGGATAGGCTATAGGATAGACATTAGTTTAATGTGTAGAAAGTCACAATCCTCTCCCCTCCCCAACTCCCTTAGAACCAATTGAGATATACATCCCAATTTAGGGAAATATTTACTACAAACTTTTCCTTCTAGTCATTAGTACAATTTACGTTTAATTATTTACTTTTATTTTAATAATTAGTATTGCACACCTTATTTTAATGTAATTGTTTAATATTGCACTTGTTCACATGTATGATTTTTTTTTCTTTCATGTTTATGTGGTTTTTAAATTTGATCTATACATGCATAACAATTTAACACTGCACACACTTCACGAGAGCGTGTTAAGCCCGTGTCAATGAACCTCTCATTCAAGACTTTGGGATTGATGTGCACGAGTCTTATTTTCAAAGATGAGAACGTGTATATCTAACTCAAAGTCTTGAATTATCCTGTTTTGGACAGTCTGTGAATGTTTGATCGCAGTTAGGTGGTCATTTACTATGTGTTTGTATTATTTGTTGAAAATTTCGGGTGCGTCTACTCACTCCTCTCTGATATACTTTTATTGATTTAAAATATTTTCTTAACCACTTATATGTAAGTGTTTAAGAAAATATCTTAATCAATAAATATTTTTGGTATATCGGAGAGGTGTGGGGAGATGCTGCCGAAATTTTCAGCAAATTATACAAACACATAGTAAATGGTCATCTGACTGCGATCAAATATTCACAGATGGGTAAAAAGTGATAATCTAAATAATATATCCTTCCTATTCATTTCGGTTGCGTCGAAGGATGTGTGAGTTTGAATTTTAAAGTTATTTGTCTGTTAATATTGGTTGGGCACAGGAAAGAAATGGCTTCAGACCGTTCATGGATGTATCGTAGAATAGTTGATCATGCGGTGTCCGTGGAGTTTAGGGTCGGAGTTGAGAACTTTATTCAGTTTGCATTGGGGAATCCAAATGCAGCAGTAGATAATGAAGGTGGCATCCGATGTCCTTGTATGATTTGTAAAAATTTGAAGTGGAATTCACCGTGGGAGGTTCAACACCATTTACACAGAAAAGGGTTTGTTGAATGTTATATGAATTGGACATGTCATGGTGAGGAGTTCTGGTCGCACGAGCCTAGTAATGTGGAAGGCACAAGTACGTACGTGGATATGGTTGTAGATGCTGCTGGTCCGACATTCAGTGTACATGAGGATCCTGTATACGCTGAAGACGTGCCGAACAAGGGAGCCGAAAGATTCTATCAGTTACTTAAGGATGCTGATGAGCCATTGTGGGATGGTTGTCAAAAACACACTCGGTTGTCAGCGGTGTCACAGTTGTTGAACTTGAAATCTGAATTTCATATAAGTGAGAATTGCTTTGATCGTCTCCTCCTCATCATCAAGAGCATGTTATCTCCAGATGAGAAGCTGCCTCCAAATTTTTATCGTGCCAAGAAGATGGTCAATGATTTAGGACTTGGATATGTGAAAATAGATGCATGTCCTAATCATTGTATGTTGTATGACAAAGAGAATGCAGATATGGTATCATGTTCAGTTTGCCATCATGATAGGTTTAAACCTAAAAGAGGGGTCAATTCTAGGGGAAAGGATATACCTTATGCGTCATTGCGATATTTCCCCCTTACACCTAGGCTGCAACGGATGTATATGTCTTCAAAGATAGCTGGACATATGAGGTGGCACGCAGAAAGAGTACGTCGGGATGGGGATATTATGACTCATCCTGCAGATGGCAAAGCTTGGATTCATTTCAACCATGTTTATCCTATCTTCTCAAGGGAGTCGCGTAATGTGAGGCTTGGTTTATGCACTGACAGATTCAATCCATTTGGAGGTTCAGTGGCTTCCTACTCCATCTGGCCAATGTTCGTGACACCATACAACCTTCCTCCGAGCATGTGCATGAAGCGAGAGAATTTGTTCCTGTCCTTATTGATTCCTGGTCCGAAAAGTCCTACAAAAAATATAGACATCTATCAAAGACCTTTGGTTGATGAATTGAAATTATTATGGGCTGAGGGGGTCAATACTTATGATGCATCTAGAAAGCAAAATTTCACCATGAGGGCAGCATTGATGTGGACTATAAGTGATTTTCCTGCATATGGAATGCTATCTGGTTGGAGCACGCATGGGAGGCTAGCATGTCTGTACTGTATGGATAATACCAAATCGTTTGTACTTAAACATGGTGGGAAGTCCTGCTGGTTTGATTGCCATCGACAGTTTTTAGCAGCTGATCACCCTTTCAGAAGACAAAAAGATGCATTCCTAAAGAACAGAAAGGAAGGAGATGAAGTTATATTCGAGAGGTTGTTAGGTCATCATATGGCAGTACGTGTTGAAAATTTGCCTGATATCACACAACAGATGGGCAGTACCCGACACCTTTCAGGTTTTGGGAAGGAGCACAACTGGGTGAAGAGAAGCATTTTCTGGGAGCTACCTTATTGGTCGACTCTTCTTGTGCGGCACAATCTAGACGTGATGCATATCGAGAAAAATGTCTTTGATAATGTATTCAACACTGTTATGGATATCAAAGGTAAAACAAAGAACAATGTGAATGCACGCTTGGACTTGTCCATGCTCTGTAAACGTCCAGAGTTAGAACTTGTTGAAGTAAATGGGAAATCAATTAAACCAAAAGCAGTTTATGTGCTTGGAGGAGGACAAGTAAAGGAAGTGTGTAAGTGGCTGAAACAGTTGAGATTTCCTGACGGTTATGTGTCTAATATTGCTCGTTCTGTCAACGTCAGTGAGGGAAAGATATATGGAATGAAGAGTCACGACTGCCATGTGTTCATGCAAAGGTTGCTACCTATTGCATTTCGTGACATGTTGCCGAAGCCTCTATGGGGAGCGTTTTCAGATCTGAGTCGATTTTTCACAATTCTGTGTGCATCAGAACTCAGGCTTCAGGATGTGCAAACTATCGAACAGAATGTGGTCACCATCATATGCAAGTTGGAGAAGATATTTCCGCCTGCATTCTTCGATTCAATGGAGCATTTACTCGTACAACTACCATATGAAGCAAAAGTCAGAGGGCCAGTACAATATAGATGGATGTATCCATTTGAGAGGTATATGCAAATATTGTCTTGTACATTGTTGATGTAGGTGTATGCATGACCTCAAAATGAAAGTCCAAAATAAAGCTAAAGTGGAGGGTTCTATTGCTGAGGCATACATTATGGAGGAAATCTCAAACTTTTGTTCAATGTACTTTGAAGCAGACATTCAAACTCGTCGTACTCAACCTCCACGTAATGATGATGGGGGGAATCTGTGTGTTTAAATCGACTCTCAATATTTAATCATCCTGGATGTGCCTTCCGACGTTCTTCAACTCGAATCCTAGATGACAGAGAGTTATGCGCCGCAGAGATATATATTCTTTTAAATTGTGCTGAGCTAGAATGTTATGTTGAGTAAGTGCTAAACTCACAATTTATTGTGTATGTAACTTCTTTGCCTTTATTCTAGCTATTGAAGGTGGTCTTCTATTCATATTGCAGACAATTTGATTCAGAAATAATTCAAAGAAATCCACATCTCATTGATTTTGAGGTTGAAAAAGAACGAGAGAAGTCATTGGCCTTATGGCTAAGAAAACGCGTAAGTGTACACAGTCAAAGAGTATTCAAGAAAAGTTATGTTCACTTTTTAACTAGTCTTCTCTATACGCAGGTTGAACAAGGTTTAATTACTGATGAAAGAGTTCGTCAGATAGCCTATGGCCCATCGAAAATTGCACAGAATTATCCTGGATTTATTGTCAATGGGTATAGATTTCATACAAAAGACTATGGGCAGAGTAAATCTACCATGAACAGTGGCGTATGTGTTAAAGGAAGTACATACAATGAAAGTGAGTATGACTACTATGGTATTGTAGAGGAGATCCTACAGTTGCAATATCTAGGACAAGACAATCATATATTCTTGTTCAAGTGTCATTGGTTTGATCCGAATTCCATTCGAAATGACACAACGCATGGGATTGTCGAGCTTAAGCATAAGTCAAAATTGAATACTTATGAGCCATTCATCTTAGCCACACAAGCCCAGCAGGTGTATTATACAAGCTATCCATCATCTACAAACAAAGAACGAAATGATTGGTGGGTAGTTTGCAGAGTTAAGTTAAGTCTATTCTCTGATTATGAATTGGACATGACTGATCAGACACCTGAAGAGGTCAACGCAGAATTCTTTCAAGAAGACTTTGTTGAAAATGTAGAGTTGACAACTCATATTGGAGAAGACGAATCTGAAGCACCAATTTCCTTGTCTCAAGGAAATGAGGTCGAAGAAGTCGATCCACGTGAGATGAAAGGCAGTAGTGAAAGGCGAACAGATATTGAATGTGAAAGTTCTGATGAGGAGGAGGAATATACCAGTGATGAATGTGAAGATGATGATGAAGATGGGGTTGAATTAGACATATCGTCATCATCTGAGGAGGAAATGGATACCAATTAAAAAAGGGTAGAATTTTTTCACATTTGTTGAGTATATTTAAAGTAGCTCACTTTCAATATAAGCAATTGACTAATGAACATTAGTATTTTATGTTCCCTATGAAGATATGGTGCGTGGAGCACGATCGAGTGCTAGTTCTGGGAGGGGCCTCCGTGGGAGGATTTTGTTCCAGGCATCAGGTATGTATATTTTTCTAGTGTAGTTTTCTTTGTGTATTATTTATGTGTAGTATTAATGCCATTAAAATTGTTACAGCTTCTGGTTCTCCGTCTGTCCCTCCTTCGGGTGAGTTTACACCTCCTCAACCTAGAGGACCAGGTATATATATTTCAATTTCCAAGTATTTTTGTAGTCATTATTTATACATATTATTAATGTTATTAGAATTGTTACAGTTGCTGGTCCTTCCTCTGTGTCTCCTACCATAGTAGCAGGTATGTATATTTGAAGATGTACTTTTATTGTGCATTGATGTTTCTGCTATAAAATTCTTACAGGTTCGGGTGAGTTTACACTTCCTCATTACTTATGCCTTCTATTCTTGTTACAGCTGTTGGTGCAGCCTATGTGTCTCCTCCTCTAGTAGCAGGTATGCATATTTAAAGTTATACTTTCATTATGCATTGATTCTGATGCCATTAAAATGTTACAGGCTCGGGTCAGCCTACACATTCTCCTGATGCAGTAGTAGGTATGTATATTTAAATTTTAGGGTATTTGTATAGTCATTATTAGTATTTTTGTACATTACTTATGTTGTTCAGCATTTTTGTTCAGGTTCGGTGCCAGAGGATGCTGTTAGTGTCCAGGAGGGGGCAGGCAGTTTTTACGAGAGCACTCTGCGGGAGGTGTGGATCAATGGGTACGTAATAAAACATTTATGTATCTTTTATGAATGATGTGAATTTAGTTCATAAATTCATAGTAACAAGTTACATAATTTCAGTGATAAATTAGAGCCCGCTCAAGCGTCTCAATTTATCACAAGAACAATACAAGCACACTATCCTGGACCTATTCATAGATTCAATGATTTCCCGATGGAGGTCCAGGAGTTGTTGTATCAGATGTTCATGGTATGTAATTTCTTATTATAATTTATTTCTTATCTTATTCCTACATTCAGTTAACTAACTCTTATCTATATAGAGCAATCATCGATTCACGCGTCGTTCGGACGAGGTGCGGTCTCGATCAGTATGGACGATGACCGCTAGATCAAATTTTAAGCATTTGCTGTATAATGCGAGGAAAAATGCAGAGAAAGTTTCTCAGAGTGCAGACCCGACTCTTTGGAGGGAGCGGGCACCGAGTTGGATGAGGAGAGACTACTGGGAAACTCTGTGCAACATATGGGCTGCAGAGAGTTGGCAACAAACATCCACAATAATGAAAGTGAATCGGGCTGCCAATCCAGAGGCCAACATGCATACTAGTGGGTCCGTCTCCTTTGCGACCCATTAGTCCAGATTGGTAAGTAATTTGTTCGTTTCTGATATCTTTTATTTATATAGGTACTCATTTATGTTATGTCATGTTTTTTCTGTCAAATAGGAAAAGGAGCTAAAAAGGCTTCCGACATTTCAGGAGGTGTTTGATAGAACACATAAGAAAAAAGGAACGGATCAATACATTAGCGACAGAGCCCGAGAGGTTGCGGTAAGTATTTACAAGATATTCACTATTTAATTTTTTGCATTACAGATGAATATTATATTGTCATTTTTTCTTTTTTCTTTTTTTTGCAGGAGTCATATAGCCAACAAATGACAGAGAAGTACGCCGGGGAGGACGAGCAGCCGCAGTTAGATCCTGAGGTATGGGTTGCGGCATCTGGTGCCCCAAAGAAAGGCCATGTGTATGGTTTTGGGCACAGTATCAACATAAGCAGGGTGTTATCTGGCACCTCCAGTTCAGCCTCACAGACTAATGCATTCAACACGAGAGTTGGTACTCCAGATACTTCTCCCAGTGACATGATGGGCTTCATTACAAATACGATATCTGATCTGGAGTCTCGTCTGGCCCAGACGATGGAGACTCGTCTGGTCCAGATGCAGACGCAGGTGGCCGACGCACTCCAGGCCCAGCTCCCCCAGACCCTCTCCCAGGTCATCTCCCAGGCCCTCTCCCAGGTCAGCATTCCTCCTCAGGCAGCACCATTGACATCAGCACACGCCCCTCACGTGAGTAAATTTAATTTATTTTACTTTTTTCATTTTAACAGTTAAGTTAGTTTAAGTTTAATTTGGTTTCATCGACGCACAATTTCATCTTAAGCAAGTTAGGTTAGTTAAAAAGGGAGAACTTAGTTAGGTTTGGGGGTCTAAAATTCGAAATACTAATATTGATACATGAATACATTATAAATCACTTTTTAGAAGAAGGAGTAACTTAATAATTATTTCAAGAAAATATGGAATTTAGTATATCATAGTTCATGTAAAAGTTTAGAAATGAAGAACTTAGCTAGGTTTAGGAGTTCAATTCGGACTCCCGGTTTGAGCTCCACGCTCAAACTTACATTAAGCAAGTTAGTTTAGTTTTAAAATGAAGAACTTAGGTTTGGGGGTCCAAAATTCGAAATACTCATCCGATTAGCCTCTGGTTTTTTCCAGCATGGCCAGGCGATGATTGTGACTTGTGGAAATTGACGGAGTTCAATTCGGACTCCCGGTTTGAGCTCGATGCTCAAACTTACATTAAGCAAGTTAGTTTAGTTTAAAAATGAAGAACTTCGGTTTGAGGGTCCAAAATTCGAAATACTCATCCGATTGGCCTCTGGTTTTTTCCAGCACGGCCAGGGCGATGATTGTGACTTGTGGAAATTAACGGAGTTCAATTCGGACTCCCGGTTTGAGCCCGACACTCAAACTTACATTAAGCAAGTTAGTTTAGTTTTAAAATGAAGAACTTAGGTTTGAGGGTTCAAAATTCGAAATACTCATCCGATTGGCCTCTGGTTTTTTCCAGCACGGCCAGGGTGATGTTTGTGACTTGTGGAAATTAACGGAGTTCAATTCGGACTCCCGGTTTGAGCTCGACGCTCAAACTTACATTAAGCAAGTTAGTTTAGTTTAAAAATGAAGAACTTAGGTTTGAGGGTCCAAAATTCAAAATACTCATCCGATTGGCCTCTAGTTTTTCCCAGCACGGCCACGGCGATGCTTGTGACTTGTGGAAATTAACGGAGTTCAATTCGGACTCCCGATTTGAGCCCGACGCTCAAACTTACATTAAGCAAGTTAGTTTAGTTTAAAAATGAAGAACTTAGGTTTGAGGGTCCAAAATTCGAAATACTCATTTGATTGGCCTCTGGTTTTTTCCAGCACGGCCAGGGCGATGATTGTGACTTGTGGAAATTGACGGAGTTCAATTCGAACTCCCGGTTTGAGCTCGACGCTCAAACTTACATTAAGCAAGTTAGTTTAGTTTAAAAATGAAGAACTTAGGTTTGAGGGTCCAAAATTCGAAATACTCATCTGATTGGCCTCTGGTTTTTTCCAGCACGGCCAGGGCGATGATTGTGACTTGTGGAAATTAACGGAGTTCAATTCGGACTCCCGGTTTGAGCTCGACGCTCAAACTTACATTAAGCAAGTTAGTTTAGTTTAAAAATGAAGAACTTAGGTTTGAGGGTTCAAAATTCAAAATACTCATCTGATTGGCATCTGGTTTTTCCAGCATGGCCAGGGTGATGATTGTGACTTGTGGAAATTAACGGAGTTCAATTCAGACTCCCGGTTTGAGCTCGACGCTCAAACTTACATTAAGCAAGTTAGTTTAGTTTTAAAATGAAGAACTTAGGTTTGAGGGTCCAAAATTCAAAATACTCATCCGATTGGCCTCTGGTTTTTTTCAGCACGGCCAGGGCGATGATTGTGACTTGTGAAAATTAACGGAGTTCAATTCGGACTCCCGGTTTGAGCCCGACGCTCAAACTTACATTAAGCAAGTTAGTTTAGTTTAAAAATGAAGAACTTAGGTTTGAGGGTTCAAAATTTGAAATACTCATCCGATTGGCCTCTGGTTTTTTCCAGCACGGCCAGGGTGATGATTGTGACTTGTGGAAATTAACGGAGTTCAATTCAGACTCCTGGTTTGAGCTCGACGCTCAAACTTACATTAAGCAAGTGAGTTTAGTTTAAAAATGAAGAACTTAGGTTTGGGGGTCCAAAATTCGAAATACTCATCCGATTGGCCTCTGGTTTTTTCCAGCACGGCCAAGGCGATGATTGTGACTTGTGGAAATTGACGGAGTTCAATTCGGACTCCCGGTTTGAGCTCGACGCTCAAACTTACATTAAGCAAGTGAGTTTAGTTTAAAAATGAAGAACTTAGGTTTGGGGGTCTAAAATTTGAAATACTCATCCGATTGGCCTCTGGTTTTTTCCAGCACGGCCAGGGCGATGATTGTGACTTGTGGAAATTGACGGAGTTCAATTCGGACTCCCGGTTTGAGCTCGACGCTCAAACTTACATTAAGCAAGTTAGTTTAGTTTAAAAATGAAGAACTTAGGTTTGGGAGTTCAAAATTAGAAATACTCATCCGATTGGCCTCCGATTTTTTCTATAAATTTAAATAATTTATTGTTTATAATAGTATTCAATTTTAACTTATTATTGTTATATATGTATTGTAGGTTCCTTCATCGAGTGGCGTGGGAGGAGACGAGCACGAGGATGAGCATGAGGACGGGGATTCATGATTGTCATTTCATTATTATTATTGTTATTGACATTTTTATTGTTGTTGTGGACAGTTTATTATTGTGGTGTTGTGGATATTTTTATTATTGTTGTGGACTTTTTATTATTGTTGTGTTGTGGACATTTTTATTATTATAGTGAATATTTTATTATTATTATCTTGTGGACATTTTATTATTGTTGTGTTTGTGGATATTTTTATTATTGTTGTCTTGTGGATATTTATTATTGTTGTGAACATTACTGTATTTACATAGGGCGATGATTGTGATTTGTGGATATTTATTATTGTTGTCTTGTGGACATTTATTATTGTTGTGAACATTACTGTATTTACACAGGTTATTTTGCTAAAAATTTAACTATATTTAAAAAAATTAATTGAAAAAATAGAGACCGATTAGTGACCGAAATATTCAGTCACTATTCGGTCTCTGATTCAGGGACCGATTTGAGACCGAAATCTTTCGATCACTAACAGTGACCGACCTAGTCGGTCACTATTCGGCCTCTGATTCAGGGACCGATTTGAGACCGAAATCTTTCGGTCACTAACAGTGATCGACCTAGTCGGTCACTATTCTGTCCCTGAAATAGGGACCGAATTGAGACTGAATCATTCGGTCACTAATAGTGACCGACCTATTCAGTCACAGATCGGTCCCTGATTTAGGGACCGAATAGTGACTGAATTTTTCAGTCACTAATCAGTCTCTATTTGGTGGCCGAATTAGTGACCGACCTATTCGGTCTCTGAATTCCACTTTTAGCGATTGCAATATATCAGTCACTATTCGATCACAATTTAGTGACCGAATAATTTCGATCACAGGTTTATGACCAAAAATGCTACACCGACAAATTCAGTCAATGTTCGGTCACTATTCGGTCTCTGATCAGTTTAGGGACCGAATAGAGACCGAAAATTTCGGTCTCTATTTCCGCTTTTTCTTATAGTGTTATAGGAGAGGATAAGTTTGATTGGAATGATAAATGTCAAAAGGCCTTTGAAGAGTTGAAAAGCTATTTGCTCAATCCCCCTGTTCTCGCTCCTCCGCTCCCGGGTCGGCCTTTATTGCTCTATGTGTCAACCACTGAAGATTCAACTGGAGCAGTCCTGGCCCAATATGACGACGAGAAGAAGGAGAGAGCGGTGTACTACTTATCCAAGTTGTTCAATGAAGCTGAGAAAAAGTACACTGCCATGGAAAGAACATGTGCAGCCATCGTCTGGGTTGCCCAGAAGTTGAAGCATTATTTCCTAGCTCATGAGGTGAAGCTTCTGGCACGTATGGACCCAATTCGATACTTGCTTGAGAAGCCCGTCCTAACAGAGCGGTTGATGAGGTGGCAAAGTTTTCTCAACCAATTTGACATCACCTACGTCACCCAAAAGTCAATCAAGGGGCATGCTATTGCCGAGCATTTGGCCCACCACCCCTTACCTTCATATTCTCCTGTCGATGAAAGCTTTCCGGATGAAGAGTTAGGAGCCATTATTGATAGTGAACCTTCATGGATACTTTACTTCAACGGAGCTCTTATTCCAAAGGGAGTGGGATAGGGGCAATCCTCCTCTCACCGGAAGGGGTAGTCATTCCGCACGCCTACCAACTAACCTTCCCTGCCACGAACAATGTGGTCGAGTATGAGGCTCTCCCAGTTGGTTTGAAAATGGCATTATTGCTCGGAGTCAAGGAGTTAAGGATAATTAGAGATTCGCAGTTGATACTCTGGCAATCTCTCAGCAAGTATCAGACCTGGGATCCCAAGTTGAAACCATACCAATAGTTGGTAGGAAAGGTAGTCTGGCAGTTTAGGAAGCTCACCCTAGTCCACACTCCTAGGGCTCAGAACATCTGTGCTGATTCACTCGCCTCCCTAGCTTCTTCCATCCCTATTCCGCTAGGGAGGTCTTCTGAAACCGTTTCTGTTCAAAGGTTAAGAGTCCCTTCTCATGTTGATCCTTGATTCGCTCAACTCAAGTTTCCCTCCCTTCGAGTCCATGCACTCTCAAAAGAGCCAGAAATCGACCTTGATGATGGCCATCCTTGGTACTTTGACATCAAAAACTATCTCAAAGATGGATCCTTCCCCGATTATGCCACCTCTTCTGATAGACGGGCCATTCGCCGTGTCTCCGAGCATTACAAGATCATCGGTGGCATTCTCTACAAGAAATCCCTCAACGGGGTTTATCTCCGTTGCCTTGGTGAAATCGAATCTCAAAACATTGTTGAAGCCGCTCACTCCAGTGAATGTGGTGGCCATGTCAATGGTAGAGCAATTGCCCAAAAGTTGCTAAGACACTATTACTAGCCTACCATGGAAGAAGATTGCACTCATTTTGTCCGTCACTGTGCTAAATGCCAATTACACGGTGACAAAATTCATGCTCCTTCCTCTTCTCTTCACCCTCTTATCGCTCCATGGCCTTTCGCCATGTGGGCATTCGATGTGGTCGGTCCACTCGCGGACAGAACCAGAGAAATCCGTAAGAAGTCCTTCATTCTGACCGCCGCTGAGTATTTCACAAAGTGGGCTGAAGCGGAAGCATTCATAGAGGTCAAAGCTTCAACGGTCGTCAAGTTCATCAAGCGCAACATTCTTGCAAGATTCGGCGTGCCTCGGGACATCGTCACCGACAATGGACCACAATTCACTTCACAAGAGCTTCGCGACATGTGTGGTAAATATAGTATTAACTTGCATCATTCATCCCCATATTATCCACAAGGTAATGGACAAACGGAAGCTACTAATAAGACTCTCATTAAAATCATAAAAAAGACTTACAAATCTCATAACAATGCTGACTGGACAAACCGCTTAGTTGAGGCTCTTTGGGCTTACCGCACCTCGGTCCGAACTCCTACGGGGCAAATCCCATATGCTTTGGCATACGGATCAGATGCGATACTCCCATATGAGATCTTCGTCCCTTCACTTCGATTTCAATTGGATTCCGAACTTGACTCTGGTCAACGTCGGGAAGCTTTACTAGCACAACTTGAACTCTTAGACGAAAGGCGAATGATAGCGGCCGACCATGCGCAAGTTTATCGCCAAAGAATTGCACGTTTTTACGCCAAAAGAGTGCTTGAGAGAAAATTTGAAGTGGGTGAGATGGTCCTAAAGCGCAAAATCATTAAGGCACTAGGTTCCAGGAGCAAATTGCAAGAAAATTGGGAAGGTATGTTCGTTGTCAAAGAAGCATACTCGGGAAATGCTTATAGGTTAGTGGACGCCGAGGGAGTTGAGTTGTCACATCCTTGGAATGCAGTCTACCTCAAGAAGTTCTACTCATAGTCAGTCTGTCTGTCTATCATTCATCACTTGCCAATACTGTGGGTTTGAGACTCTACTTTTCCATGTGATCATTAGTGAGGTAGGTAGGGTCTATTCACATACCACACGATGTTGAAGCACTATCCTTTAGCTGGAAAATCATAAGTACACTTGGACGGTCTAATTTGGTCAATATAACCCTATTCTCTTCTTACTCGGTCAAGTCTGGAAAAGGGGCAAACCATGAGTAGGGGACCACCCACTCTCACCTAAGAGACAAGGTCACCATAAACAGGGGCAATCAACAAAATGCAAAAGGGCAAAATGATAAATCAAGCCTAAAAGGGGCAAAGAAAATCCAAGAAGGTCAAAAAAAAGGTAGCAAAAAAATACGTACCCAGGAAAAGGCTGACCAAATCAAGGAGGTAGCAAATAGTACGTGCCTCCACCCCAGAAATGAAATGAAAAATACCCCTGAAAATAATTGTTGACCAAGTCTTTTAATGTGAGATGTTGGTTCGGGAACATAAAGTGGTTTGAACCGATCCTCACATGACTTTCTATTATTTCTTCCAATTCCTCCCTCTAAAGGCAATTTGACCTTATAAGACGTTCCATAGTGGAAAATATCAAGAAGGCTAGGGGCAAACTCCAATGTCAAGAATATCATGCACGATCCTCTTGCTCATGGCCTCTGTGGCTAAGTAGGTTATGAGAACCCTATACCTTGGCTTGTGATGAATATGTGTCTTAGAGTCCAAAATCCAAAAAAAATAGAAAATGAAAAAGGACAAAAAGAGAGTCTCATGATGTGTATATTTTCACCATGTACATATTTTTTTCTTTTTCCTAAAAAAAATTCAAAAAGACAAAAAAAATGTATGTACATATTTCCCTTCAGTATTTTATTTGTGTTCTTATCTTTAATTAGAAATTAGCCCCTTGACCAGATCTCAAGAAAGGTACATCACTTAGACAAGGGGCTAAAGACAAATCTACACTAACTTTTTCCTTTAAGTGTTGTGGATGCAGGAACTAAAGCACATTGGGAAACCATTCAAGCACACAAAAATGACAAAGTCCACAAAAATCCACTAAAGGAATGACGTTTTGTACACATCATAACAGAGGCATACCCCTGGTGGTACATCTAGAGCCTCGCTCTTCACTCCTCTCTCCCTCGCTAGGCCTCTGCCTACGCGAGCTGCTCACCTCCTCCTCCTCCCTCTCCCGATGCCAGTCTGGGAGAGGAGGTCTCGTCGCTGTAGACGCCTCGGGCCGTAGCCCTCCTCGCACCACTGACGGGTCCCCTAGGGACGCAATGTCGTCAAGTGATGCGAAGGCTGACCCGGTCCTCGCCTGCGCCTTCTGTTGGGCCTGCCGCTGCTGCTCCCGGCCCTTCTTCAGCACTCGGTCCTTCAGGATCTCGTAGTCCATGGCAATCCGTGCCCAGGAACTCTCCACCTCCCTCTGTCTCTCCCTTGCCTCGAGCAGGCGACCCCGCATGGTCGCCCGGTCCTCCCTCATGTCCTCCAGAGCCACTCCCTGCCGCTGCCGCTGCACATTGATAAGAAAATATGTCAGATCAATCGTCATGTGCAAAAGGGGAATGACTCGATGTCTTACCTTTGTCTCCAGCTCCTGGACCCTCATCTGTAGCTCCTAGACCCTCGCCTCTGCCCGGTCCAGGGCCTCCTGCAGTCGGACCGCTAGGTCCCCGCTAGCTAGCCGCGTGGACGAGCTCGCCCCTGTGTCTCGGCTCACCCGTACCCGCGCTAGCTCCTCTCTCTGCATTCAAATACCTTGGTCAATTCTCAAATCAAATCAAATCAATTGTGGTCAAGGATGAGTTGTGACTTACCAGTGTCTCTATCTCGGTGCGGAGTCTCTCCATCCCCACTGCCTGCTCTGCCAGCCTCCCCTCGAGGAGGCGCACCGCCTGCGACTCCGGCATCTGTCATTCACACTTCAAGGTTAGAATTTAATCAATTAAATGACAAGGCTTAGAGTTAGAATTCACTTACCACTCTCCGGTCTAGCCGAAGTCGCCCAGCGTAGCGTGCACGGTAGGCCTCCAAGTACGCCGCACTGTCCTGGAGGTCCGTCTGGCAGAAGACCTGCTCCCCTCCGACTCGCCAGTAGGCGACCGTGCTCCCGTGCTCCTCCCCCCAATCCTGGTCCTCGGCAAAGAACCATCGGCAGGAGTGCCCCTCTCTCCCTAGAGAGGGTACCTCTAAGGCCGGCTGGTGCCAGCCCAGAGTCCGCACCACCAACTCCAGATAGAGGGGCTCGCACATCCCCAAGCAGAGTAGGAGGAGGTGGCGGTCAAACTATGGACGACCCGCCGCCACCGCCGGGTGGGACGCGTCTATCTCCCCCAAGTACGGGGTACAAACCACCTGCAAGAAGAAAGTATTGGTCAGTCACATCAAATGGAATTTGAAAGCAAGAATGAAGGAGTGCTATTTGAGATTCATACCTGATTGTGGGGATAGTGGTCCAGTCCTGCTCGTACGTCCTCTGCACGCCGATCCATCACTCTCAGATCCAGTGCCACCTCCCACCAGGCCATGAGGGGGATCATGGCTTGGCTCCCCTCCGTCTGTACACCGCGCCCCATGGGGAAGCGGGTGTACCCCCATGTCTGCAAGGCAAGAAGAAGAAAAAGCAATGTCAGTCAGGCAGTTAGTCAATTTAATTCAATGATGAGCGTTAAAATAAAGTTGCATACCTGTAGAAAGGGGGTGAAGCCCCCAGTGCTCTGAGAGCGGCGCGAGCTGCTAGGGAGGAGTGAGAAGAGATGCCCCAGCATCGCGGCACCCCACGCGTAACGCCCCACCTGCTCCAAGTCCCGGAGAAGCAGCACAAACTTGCAGTTCATCTAGGATGACTGTGTTGTGAAGAGGAGTCGTCCGAAGAGGTAAGTCACGAAGATCCGCACGGACCGCTCCTCGCTCCGGTCTCCTAACTGGATCGACTGTCGTACACCAGTGTAGAACTCCTCCAGGGTCTCCAAGGGTCCCCTCCTCCCTCCTCTCAACCCAGTGGCCTCCGATAGAGCTCCAAGTGGGATGCTCCGGATCGGCCTCCTCCGCCTTGCTACAAACTCTGCTCCCAGCAACTCCACCATGTCATCATGATAATCTGTCCTCTCTAGTCCCACCCCCGGCTCTCCCTGAACCGGCAGTCCTGTGAGATACGCCACGTCCTCCAATGTGGGTATCATGTGCCAAAGGCATAATGAATGCCTTGCAGTCCTCATCCCACCTCTCTCAGAGCGCCTCCTGGTACGGCACGTCCACATGGAAAGGCCACACCGCCAGCAGATGGCCAAACCCCATCTGTGCTATCCTCGTCTGCTAGGCCTTCGGTAGCGCCCGGTACTAAGCCCAGCACAAATCCCATGTGACCCTACTTCTCATTTGGCCCTTTCCCTGCAAAACACAGAAAAATTGGCGTCAGTATCGATGGCCATTTATTTTGAGTTGGCATCATAGGCTCCGCCGTTTAACCAGAGTAAGTGGCAGTCGGGTGGCCATCGAGTTCAAAGGTTAACGTCAATACCTTGCCGCTGAGTTCATCTTGGCGGCATGGGACTGGACGTTTATAGGAACTCGACGACAACCGATGTTGCCATCAAATTCCTGCTGAACCTTCCCTGTTTTTTCCGCTTTCCCATTGTGTACATCCATCCATTCCCAACCACACCACAGGGTTTAGGGTCAGTGGGCCTACCTTTGGCCGACATGGGTGTCTCCGAGCCCCTCCATCTCCGTCTCCTCACCCTCGCCGTCATCACCATCTCCGACGGTTTCTTCCCCCTCCGGCGCACTACTGTCGGCCATTACTGCCGTTTCCCCCTCCTCGGTCGTGTCCTCCACCGCTGATCCCCCTGTGTCTTCCTCTTCCTCCTCCCTCGGTTGGGGCCGAGTCCGCGGTGCAAATGCCAATCGCTTCTCCCTTGCCATCGGAGAAACCCGTATACAGTCCTAAGGGGGTTCACAGAGATTGAAGAAGTAGAGAGAAATTTGAGAGGAGTTGAGAAAGTGAGAGTGCCGGAAGGAATGAAGAAGGAAGGAAGACAAAAGAAAGCGTCCCCGGCCGTTTGAAAGGTAAAAGGGCACCGGGGAGGTGTCGGTTTGTAAAAAGTTGAATTTTGAAGTTGACGACAATGGTGTTGCCGTCGATATTTGTTTTGACGTCTAGGGTCTGGCCGTTATTTTCCTATTGATGGCCACGTATGTGGCCGTCTATCACTGGCCCCGAAGCAACCTTGTCAGATCTCGTGATCTGGTCAACAACCATAGTGTGGACATTTACTTCCGTAGACGTCCATCTGACTGGTCGTTTATCTTCTATCTGACTGTTAGCGGCCACATGGTGGTCGTCTACATGTCGTTGGGGGCGGTCGATGTGGACGCCAACCACCCCGCACTCAAAGTCTCTCACAGAACGCTTAAATCACTTAATTGGAGGCAATTTGACACTCCATTGGGTTCATTCCATACAATTCGAAGCCTCTCAATACAATTTCACTCAATCCATTCCAATTCAACACAATGCAAGCCATTGAACACAAACCTACTGATTGTTTATTCATTCCAACTTGTGTTACACTTATTTGAAATTGGGAAAGTACATCATTTTGCTCTACGAGCCATAAAGAAATCACAAGAAATGGGGCGAATGGTGTCAATGTACCCCTCATACTTCCATATATCCTCCCAGCTCTCCTGCAATGCCAGGCCCACCTTCTTACTCACTGTATATCTCTCCCAAGTCTTCTTAGCCTTCTTCATAAGCTTCTCGTTCCTCCCTGCAATGATCATATCGGTGCAGTGGGATGAAGCTGGGATTCCTCGTGGTATTCCGAGCTGACACTGGCACCGATGTGGCTGGTACACCACCATATGATCAGCCCCAACCAGCCATAAATCTCTATCTTCCTTGGTGCGCACTCTGAATTCAATGGTCCTCATGAACAGTGGCCTCACAATGAAGTCCTCCACTGGGAAGTACCTCACGTAGTCTCGCCAGGTGTCTCTGCTCTTCAAATGTGTTGTTACACTCTTGATTTCATCCTCTGGCTCATACCATGCCCTGCTGCAGTGCACTGAACTCCGAAGGAAGATTCTGGAGGGGGTAGGTTGCTTCTCAGCAAAATCAAATTTCAAATGAGCTTCCATCCAAACCTGAAGCAGGAACAAGCTCCCACATGTGCGTCCGCCTAGGCTCATCGTGGTCAGGGAGCTGTAAAGGTGTGCCAGCACTGCAGAGGCAAGTGACTGCCCGTGCCATAGCAGGGAAAGGATTCCCACATGCTCGTAGAGGAGGAAGTCGCCACTGATGGGGAACAAGAACACTCCGGCCAGGCAAAGTGTCAGTCCTCGAGTCGCCCTCTCTTCGCCAATCTCCTTTGAATGTTGGATCAACCACCAGGCCACCCGGTCCAGGAAGATCCCATGCTTGTTCGTCATCCTCAGCACCTCCCTCTTGTCCCGTACGATGTCTGCGAGAATTTCTTCCCACAGGAGGAGAGGGTTCGTCACGTCGTATTCCAAGCACCGCTTCCATCCCAAGAACAACTCCACCTCTTCCAGCAACACACTCGCCTCAAATCCCTAGAACACGAACGTGTGCGTATGTGGATGCCACCGCTCCACGAGCGCTCCCAGGGCGTCGAAACCCCACCACATCTCCTTCATGTTCTTCGCCAGCACCACCATCAAACTCAGATTCCACATTCCGATGAAGTTCCTCATGTCCAGGGTGATGGCGTTCATTAGGTTAACAAGCCAGGAGAAGGCCCGTACTTGACCTTGGCTCGGAAAGGCAGGCACCTCTTGCACATCCGTAGGAGTGCTGTGAGAAAGATGCTTGGGGTGTTTCAGCAAGAAGTAGGGCAGAAATAGGCAATACTTACCTCTCCACTGGCCAGTCGGGTGCTTAAATGCCCCGAAACCTCGCTCAAAATCCCTGGGTTCATGCTCGTACTCATTCCGGTCGATGAGGAGGCCATTCTGCTGCTTCAGTTCGACCCAAAGCCCTCTGGTTTGCAGTTGGGGAAGGAGGGTATGAAGGAAGGAGAGGGAAGAGTCCTTATGGCCTTCCAATAGCTATTTTTTCGGTTTAGTGCACTGGTGTGTAAACGTCCAGATCAGTTGCCATTAGTCTTCTATTGACGGCAACATATATAGACGCCTACTCATGTAGACGGCGCATCATGTTGACGTCAACGGTGTTGGCGGCATGCGATCTAGACGTTAACATGCCGGAATTTTCAAAGCTTTATTGTTCCATATGGGTATTATTTCTATATCTTGTGCTTCAAGTTGTCTTGCAGATATTTAAGCGCAAGCCGTGCTCCAACTTCAGAACATTCATGCGACCGTGAGTGTTACACAGGTATGTCTAACATAGGATCTCACCAGAGGTGAATAACTTGGCGACCGTGAAACCCGAGTTTCCCTTTACCAAAAACCATGACGGGTTTGCGATCTCCCAGTATTTGTTGGCCTTAGAATTTTCCTATGGTTCTAACTTGCATTTTTGATAGAAAACCCATACCAGCATGCATTTAGGATTTCACTGCTAACATTTCTCACTAAGAAAAAAAAATGGAGATGTTCCTCAATCACTCTGTGGCTCCCTAGCTCAAGTGGCCTACCGGGTCAGCACCTCTTTCTTGAATATCTGAGCTGATTTCAGGTCTTTGTTGCCCTCCTTCTCCACTTGTCCCACCGTGCATATCACAAGTAATCAAGCAGCCTTGTTGAGTTCATTTGAACCTTCGCCAGTCATGAGCTTAATTCAGGACTTCGGGCTTTCCAAACATTGATTCCAGTTAGAATCTTTTGATAGTCCTTTGAGAGATCAACCAATCCCTTGTCTCCACAACCCCTAAATCTGGACAGACGTCCTAATTAGGTCAGCGAGCCCAGACAGACTATGGTTATGAGACTCCCTCGATTCAACCGTCATGTTACAACTCCTTTGACTCAGACACACCAGAAACTAGTCAAAGTCCAACACGGCAATGCCAGGGACCGTAACGTTGGGTCGTAGTTGTGCTTATGCGGTAGATCACCCTCCCTCTTATCCTTTGTCTCTCAGACGATTCGTCATTTGTTTCTAGCCTAAATCTTTCGTATGGCTTGCTAGAATTCTATCCTCGGAGATGGCCCTTCCATTAAATCTTCGCGTCCTTTGTTTACCGAGACACCAACCTTTCAGTCCGCTCTGCTCCCCTGCAAGACTGGATGTCTCAGAGGGGCATTTGTAGATGCGAGACTGTTTGTTGACTTGCCTCGGATGGCTCAATAAGGCCCGTTTGACTGTTTGTTGACTTGCCGCGTGGTTCTATGGCTCAATAAGACCCGTTTGACTGTTTGTTGACTTGCCTCGGATCCCATGTAAATGGCAGCATCGACTGCCGCTGACTACATGTTGGCGGCAAGCTCCATGGACATCGACTCCTTTTGGCGTCCACCCATGTTGACGTTTGCATGGCGTTGGCGGCAGCATCGCTTGCCGTCTGTAGACGCGGTTCTTCCCCTCTCTTTTTTTGGTGGGTCCGAAGACGGTGGATGACGGGAAGGATGACTCTAATCACGACGGTGAAAGGTGAAATGGCGTGATATGATGAAGAGAATGAAATGAGGGAAAGAAGGGGATATGAATGTGCGTGTGTGCACAATGGGTGTATGTGATCGCCAGGCGCACGAGGGTGCCGAATGTAACGGGCAAAAAGGGAATGCGGCGCACTTACCTCTTACCCAAAGAGAAGAGGGAGTTCCATGGCGGGTTCTTCTTCCTTCCCCAATCGGCCGGTCGACAAAGAAGATCCAATTCTGGTTACCTTGCAAGATATAGACAACAAGAAATACATGAAGGGGGAGATTAGACTACAGAGTGTAGTAATTGTAAAGTAAAAGAAATGTAAGAAAACATGTAAATGGAGGGAAACACACCTCGTGGGGGTGGTGTTAAACCCCTAAGAGTGGGTAGGAATAGGGTTGTTCATGGTTCGGTTCGGTCCAGTTTGGACCTTTTTTTGTTCAAACCGAACTGAACCGAAATTATGTTCAAACCGAACCGAACCGAATCGGTTCGGTTCGGTTTGAACCGGAAAAAAAAAAAAAAAAAACACAGAGAAAGGGCGGATGGGCGGTCCTGGGAATCGAACCCAGGACCACCCAATGGAATAGAAGGCGCTAGCCCACTGGGCTAGGCTTTCTTTGGTGATATTATTTATTATTTAAATATATTTAATATGTATTTCGGTTCATTCGGTTTCCCTATGCGAAACCGAACTGAACTGTGACATTGTTCAACCCGAACCGAACCGAACCGGTCGGTTCGGTTCGGTTTTTCGGGTTGAACCGAAAAATGAACACCCCTAGGTAGGAAGGATGCTATGCATGTGTGTGTGTGTAGAAGTGTGCAATGCATGTCTAACGAAAGGTAAAAGTTGAGACGATGAAAGGGAGAATGGTGGCGTAGCCCGGCAAGTGACGGAGGATGGCGAGGGCGGTGAAGACGCGAGCGGAGTCCCTCTTGCCGCACTCCATGCTTGGAAACTCCACCGCGTGAAGAAGACGACACGAAGACGGTGCACGCTCCCGCCTCGGTGCTGGTACACAAGCCTTCGATCCGCTGGAGTCCCACCTCGAAAAGTTGAAGAGTTGAAGTTCGGAAGTTGGGGAGAGAATCTGACAGGGCTTCACCGTACTTGAGATGGATGCCAAATGAGGGTCTCCCGGGTCTGTATTTATAGCCGAAATCGCGTCCAATGCAGCGAACGCTTATTATCTATGAAAGGCGTCCGCCTGACAAGCCGCGCTTCATAAGATCCTTGATTTGCATGGGATTAGACATTTTCATGATGATCGTAGCTGTAAGCTACGTCATAAAATGCATCCACTCTGTCAGCCACGCTTCCTCAATCAAATCAAATCTTTGACAGAATTTGACATTCTATAAATCGCGGCGTCTGATACGAACGCATTTTATGACGTAGCTTACAGCTACGATCATCATGAAAGTGTCTAATCCCACGCAAATCAAGGATCTTATGAAGCGTGGCTTGTCAGGCGGACGCCTTTCATAGATAATAAGCGTTCGCTGCATTGAACGCGATTTCGGCTATAAAGTCGCTTTTCTGGCGCATTCAAAAGGCGTCCGGGCATGTGGACGCGATTCAGGATCCTTGTTGCGACGGCTTCGACGGACGCATTTATGAGCACATGTTTTAATAGAATTGCGTCATGCCGCCTGGACGCGATTCAAAGTCAAAAAGGCTACGCCCGCGAAGTAGACGCGAATCAATGAAGTTGCCCATGGGCCATTTGAACCAAATTTAGCTTCCGGGGGCGCTACCCCCGAAGACCCGCGCCGGGGCGCTGCCCCCGGACCCCCACGATCTGACCGTGTCCAAAAGGCTTCACCAAGTGCTGGAGGAGTCCACTAATGAACCATCAACCATAGCAACAAGGATCATCTCCCTCTTCTTTCTCTTTTTCCCTACTCTCTCTCCTCTAGCTTTACATGTTGCACACACACACACATACAACCTAAGCATGTAGGGCACCTTCCTACACACCTAAAAAGGGGTTTCCCAAACCAAAAACGGAGGGAAGAAGGGTGGTCATAACATATGGCCATTCCTCTTCTCAAGTCCGAAACCGGTACGGGGCTCTCCTTTTGGGCTTCTTCTTTTTATTTAGGACGTTTACTGCACCTTCTTAGAGTCTAATTGAGTCCTTTGTGGCAGGAACACTTCAGAAGAGATCGTGGAGCTTCCTTTTCTTTGGCCGGCCGAAAAGAGGAAAGTTGGAGCCCTACCATCGTCCGCTACGCGAGGCCACGACATCGACGTGATCATTCTACTTCCTTGGGCATAGGTAAGGCCCTGGCGATCGCAACATCTCCCTTTCCTTTGCTGGTTTCTTTGTTTTCTCCCTAGTCAACTCAGTCAACCGAGGAGTCAACAAAGTCAACCAGCACTCATTCAATGCCAACGAGGGAGCGGCAACGTTCGAGAGCCTCCAGAGCAACTACCAGCATCCATCGGCATCTGGGGTGCGCGGAACGGGGCGTCCACAATCGATTGCCTCTACATTTCAAATATTTCAAAATATCTTTGGTGCCCAAATGAAAAATCAAATATACTTCACATGTTTATCTTATTATTTCTCTGTCTGACTGAAGATCTTTTTCCTGTCTATCCTTCAAGGTAGGTGAGATATTGTCAGCAGAAATCATGGACTTACACATAAGAAGGTATGGACTATCTGTCAGAAGACTTTTCTAGTCTAACATTCTCTTCCTTGTATTAAATGTCTGCGGGACTATTCTACTCCTAGTCAAAACATCTTGGACCTGCTGTTAGTATCTGTTAGACAGAAGAAGATGGAAAGGAGATGAAAAAGAAGATGAGCAACGGCTAGAAAGAACTCTAAAAGAATCCAAGAAGCTCCAACAGCTACTCTTCAACGGATCTATTCAAGCTGCTTCATAAAAGGATGAAGCAAGGCTGAAGAATAGACTAAGAGCGAACCTGAAGATCATTCAAAGAGTGTACATCTAGTAAGCATCCAAATCCATACACACTGAAGCAAGAAAGGAAGAGAGCTCGAGCCTACTCAAGCTGAAGCATTCAAGCTATCTTCCTTCTTCCTCATTCTCTCTCTATGCATCATTGTAAATCTGGGGGAGAGTCTGTGGCTGAGAGCTAGAGTTCCTAGTGTTCATCTTGTAATAGCTCCCGGCCTATTTTTTCTTTTCTAAGAAAGATTTTTGTCCAGCTATAGGACTGTATACAGTATTCCTCTTCCTGTGTGGAGAGAAGGCCAGTGGGGTTGCTAGCGATTTCTGTCCAGCTAAGGGACTATTCTTAGCATTTCCTTTTGGGTAAGGGAAGAACCTAGTTGGGGTTGGTGTCAGCAGAACCGCACTGGAGTTTGTTCTAGGAGGTTGGCTTCTTGACCTGTAATAGAAGTGAGTTTCCTTCCTACTTAGAAAGGAAGAGGACCAGCAGGGAGCTGGGGGTTTGTATATCCTTGGGGGGATTGTACCTTGGTTAGTGAAATCCCAAGATTTGCTTGGGGACTCGACGTAGGTCTTCCTTTTGAGAAGTACCAAACCAGGATAAAATCTCTATGTTCATTTGTGTGATTGTTTAAATTTGCTTCCGCATTGCTAATTTCTATCACACACTATCACATTCACTAACCAAAGTTTTTAAGTTGTGATTTCTATGTTTTAGTTTCAGAATTTCTGTAGCTATTCTATTCACCCCCCCCCCCCTCTAGAAAGCTTGCTACCAACCGTAAGCAGGCCAACAAGTGGTATCAGAGCCAAGTCTCTCCAAGCAAGTAGATCTCACAATCTAAAGAGCTAAGATCAAATGGCAGCTCAAGGATTTGCTGAAGGCCAATTTGGTTACAGACCATCCTTGTTCGATGGTGAAGATTGCAACTACTGAAAGACAAGGATGGAGTTCTTCCTCCAGGGTTATGACTACCAATTATGGACTATCATTGAAGAAGGATGTAACACCCCAGAATTTTTATTTGTAGAAAAATATGAATAATAAAGTTATTGGACTTAAGCATTAGTCTTAAATTGTAATAATTGATATTTGGGTATGATTAGTATTAACTAACGTTACCCCAGTGTCGTACTCGGACGTGCGCACTCCCATAGGGCGACACCGAAAAACGACAACGAAATAGAAATTTGAGAACATCATAATTTCTAGAAAAATGTGGAGAAGTCAAATATGTAAATATCTGAATTTTTTCGACGTGCGGATTTCGAGATTAAGTCGACGCGACCATTTTCTGGGTGATTTTTCACCTCCTGTAAAATAAATTCTAAAAATTGAATAAAAATTACCATAATTTGTAAAACCATTATATTAGTCTATGGTTAAAATTTCATTACAAATAGACACCATTTGTATAGGTTTACATAGTGAATACTAGGCCAGATGAATTATGAAGTAATTACGGTAACTCATTTTTGTGGTTATTTATGTGCTTACGTGTGAAGCCTTGAGGAGGCCAGCACACATTAGGATAAGGATGGAACTGGAGTTAAAATTCTTACATGATGGTGGATGAGGTGTAGGTGTGAGGTTGGATGCATGGGACATGTGTAAACAGTAAAAACCAAGGGGTTTCACCGTCTACACCTGTGCATGGGAGGTGTCTTCACGCAGGGGAGTTTACTTAGCTATAAAAGCCACTCCCTCTCCTGAGTTCAAACCTTTCTACTCTTTAGCTCCTATCCTTGTTCTTGTCTTTCCCTGTTCCTGACTGCTAGAAGTGTTGTGGAGGAGCTCCTTGAACTATTGCTGGGGAGTTATCAGAGTTGCTAGCTCCGTTGCATCTGAAATTGCTTGTACTTCTGCTACTGTGTGCCACTGTAGCTGGTGTACTTTGGTGTTAACAGAGTTATCACACCATCAACTGTGAGGAGAAGTTCTTCTCCTGCTGGTTTAGGATCTTGTTTGGAAAGTCTGAGGAGTTAACCGTTTGACAAGGTAGGATTCATCTCTCTATGGTTCAATTCGGTTTTGTTCATATGTCACAAGGAATTCGTAATGAGCGAAAGAGTGATTATACTTGTGATTCTCTACTTTTCCTTCCAATCATGGTAGAGTTACTCTTGTTGGGGAAGGAATAACTTGATTCTAGTTAGGAATCAGTTCTTGTTCTACTTTTGATCCATGTTCATGAGTTAGAGTCATGTAGAAGCATTAATATTTTTAGAACTGTATGAGAACTTCTGTTCAATTGGTAGGTATTCCAAGCTTTGATTGAGATCCATAAATATTTTGTGATTTAGTGTCCAACCTATAAGAATCTTCCATTTAGCCATTATTATTAAGACTATGTCTCCATTTCTCTATAGAGTTTGTTTCTAGTTAGCTAAGTTGGAATTATACGTTTCTTCTTTCATCCTGTTTCTTTAGCTTATAAACTGCTATGAGAGCTACCATTAGACTCTTCTATTTGATATCAAACATTTTAAGGTTCATAAGTTCTATAGTTAGGGTGTTTAGGATAGATTTAAAGTCCTTTCTGGAAGTTCTGCAGCTACCTGTCGACAGCCAGCCCAAAGCTGTTGATAGGCGTATGCCTTCCAGAACTCCAGGTTTCTAGACTGTGTGGATCTGTCGACAGGTCCCTTTTTGCTGTCGATAGGAACACACAGAGCCAGAAAACCTGAGCTCTGTCTGCTGCTTGCTGTCGACAGCCCCTTCCTGGCTGTCGACAGGTACTATACTGATTCGAATTTCTCCACTCTTTCATGTCCGAATCCATGCTAAAACTTCATCCTAAAAGCCAAGGAAGTTACCCTCTCATTTACCTTAATATTTACTGTCATACTACTGCAAATTTCACCCACTTTGTGTACCTTAACTTCCCCTGAATTAGTCCTAAAGTTGTCAATTTCGAATAGCACTCTGATTGAGTCTATTCTTCGGTATTCGGTAATGAGTTTATAAAATCTGATCACTTGAGAGTTCATATGCTTGAACACCTTATGAGATGTGAAATATTGATGATGACATTTGCTGGGTCCTTGTACCCTCTGTGATTTTTATTCCCGTGCAAATAGGGCTAGTCCAGTCCTGGGAGGAGCACCCGAATTCATTTTCGGACCACGTGGAATGATATGGATGTCTGGATGTTTGGCATTGCATCAACCATTTTCTGAATATGGTCATCATCATTCTAGTACTATGTAGATGATATGTGAATCAATTCTTGAGCTATATATCTGAGCATGATCTGAGTTTTACTGTCATTGCATCAAGCTTACATTCCTGAAATCTGGTGTGAACCTTTGATATTCCGTTCTGTCCTTGTCTTGGTTACCCTGTATACATTCTTGAACTATGAATTGAACTATGGAATTTGAATTCTACTGGGCTAGTTAGCTCATTATTTCCTACCTTTTTCAGGTGATTCAGCTGGGGATTACCTTTAAGGGCTTGAGTGTTGAGTGGACCCACTGAGATAAGCAAAGCCAATCTGTTCATGTTTCTATTTAGTAGTGTAAAATGAGATGTGTAATTACGTTATTTTGATCTACTCCTCTCTTAGTTGTTATGAGGAGTACTTGTGTAATAAACTTTCGCTTATGATATTATGAATGGATAAATAATTATTACCCGTTGTGCCTATTTTTCTGTCACTTCCGATAAATAGCCTTTTATTAGGACGTGACAGATAAATTTGGTATCAGAGCATTAGTTCGATAAACCTAGGGAAACCAGTGAGTTGGGGTAGAAACATGGGATTAGTTAGCATGATTTTTGTAATCATGTAAATGCTTAACCTGTTAATTATTTCAGAATGGACATGAATGCCCAAGAAAGGTTGATTGCTGCCATGGAAATGCTACGTCAGGATATAGAACGTTATGCCCAAGCGCAGCGAGAAGCCCACCTGCAAATTAAGGAAGAAGTGCTCAACTTGACTGCAGGTGCTTTCATGGCGGGCAATCCCTGTGCTTCTCTAGAAATTATGAGCCAAGTTACGATCAATCTGGATAACTTGAAGTTGGGACATGATTTGTTGCTCCACCAAGTTGAAGGTCATTGGGAGGCATTGACTGATGCTGCTAGAGAACTGTATCATGGGGCCGGAGTAGAGCAGAAAGTACCGCCAATGGAAACCGTTATAGATCTGACCCGAAACTAGAAGAAGACTTAGACTACTCATCTTTTTGTATACCTCTCTTTTTGTGTAAACACTGATTGTATATATGTAACTCCCATATGTATGTGGAGTGAGAGGTTAGTGGAGGTTGGAGTTTTGTATATATAATAAGCTTGGTAGGAGAAGGCTGTGATATTTTGTGGATACATGGGAATGTATTACAATGTAAATATTTGACTTGATAATATAGATGGTGTGTTATGTGAAATTGAATTGTGTATGTGATGAATGCAAGATTGGGATGCTTGTGAAATTAATGAATGTATTACTGAATGTTTCAGATTCCTTTTGACTTAATCATGGATGGTGGTGATGCTAATTGGAAGAAGATGGAGAGTTCTATGCATGATCTAACCCGAGTAATGAAGGTGGTAGCCAAAAATAACAGTCACAATGGGACAAGCTTGTACAAGGATTTCCGAAGCTTGGACCCTCTGAGATTCGCAGGAAGTACGGATCCGGATGAAGTTGAGAATTGGTTAAAAGACATTGAAAGGATATTCAGAATGATTAAGTGTACAGAAGAAGAAAAGGTTTGTCTCACTACATTCCAATTGGATCGGGATGCCCGTGCTTGGTGGGAAACTGTGGAAGCTACCCTAGAAGATTCAAATCAAGTTAGTTGGGAAGAGTTTGTAGAACTGTTTAATGAGCAATATTTCTCTGAGGTGGTTCAGGAGAAGAAAGCGAATGAATTTACTGGGTTAAAGCAGCTAAGAATGTCGGTATCCGAGTATGAGGCTCAATTTGCCCGGTTGTCAAAATATGCTCCTCATCTTATATCCACGGAAAAGCTAAAGGCTAAGAGGTTTATGAATGGTTTGCGTCCCAATTTTATTACGTAGCTAACTCCTCATCTGATTACTACCTATTCAGAAATGGTAAAAAGAGCCTTGGCATTTGAAGCTGCGAACGAAACTGTGGATAAGATTAGAGGGAAATCTGGAGAAGGGTCATTAGATCGAAAAAGGAAGTATGAGTCGGGGAATGCCCCGAAGATTCAGCAAACTGCTAAGAAGGCAGGCAAAGCTCCGGTAGGGAGTAAGGATGTTTGTAAACATTGCCATCGTACCGGGCATAAGGTTGAGAATTGCTGGCGTAAATTGGGTGCATGTTTCCGGTGTGGTAGCACTCAACACCGAATTTCGGACTGCCCGATGACTAAGACAGCACCAACAAATAAGAACCCCCAAGTAAAACAGGGAAGACTACAAGCCATTTAGGATGTGGAACCTGAATCCCCACAGGAAGGCGGATTGATTGAAGGTACTTTATTAGTAAACTCAAAACCTGCATTTGTGTTGTTTGATTCTGGAGCTACACACTCTTTCATTAGCTATGAGTTTGCTAAATTGTTGGATGTAAAGTCAGTTCCATTAACCACACAACTTGAGGTTGCAACTCCTTTAAGTGAGGGTAAAAAGCTTAAAGAATATTACCCTGCTAGTCAGATCATGGTCAAAGGACATGATTTACCCGGTGATCTGATATGTTTAGAAATGTGGGATTATGATGTAATTCTTGGGGTTGATTGGCTATCGAAATACCATGCAAATCTAGATTGCCAATTGAGACAAGTGACTTTCTTAGGAGAGGAAATTTATTCCATAACCTTTGATAAACCCCAAACCAAAAGAATACCAATAATTTCAGCAGTGAAAGCTTGTAAATTAGTACAAAAAGGTTGTCAAGGGTATTTGGCTTCCGTGACCCTATTAAATCAGAGTATTGCGGGATTGGAAGATATTCCGGTAGTAAGAGAATTTCTTGATGTTTTCCCTGAAGAACTACCTGGCATACCACCTAATAGAGAGGTGAATTTTTCAATTGAGTTGGTACCAGGAGCTACACCAATTTCTAGACCACCCTACAGAATGTCAATAGAAGAACTGAAAGAACTGAAAAGACAATTGTTGGAATTGATAGAAAAGGGATTCATTAGACCTAGTACCTCACCTTGGGGTGCTCCGGTTCTATTTGTTAAGAAAAAGGATGGGTCTATGCGGTTGTGTATAGATTATCGGCAGTTAAATCAATTAACTATAAAGAATAAGTACCCACTTCCGAGAATTGATGATCTATTTGATCAATTGTTTGGAGCTCAGTGTTTTTCCAAGATTGATTTAAGATCTGGATATCATCAGCTTAAAATTCAAGAATCAGATATTTATAAAACGGCTTTTCGAGCAAGATATGGACATTATGAATTTGTGGTGATGCCGTTTGGATTGACCAATGCACCGGCTGCATTTATGCGTCTGATGAATGATGTGTTCAGATCTTATTTAGATCAGTTCGTGGTTGTATTTATTGATGATATACTGATCTACTCCAAAAGGATGGAGGAGCATGAAGCCCATCTACGGATCACTTTGCAATTGTTACGAGACAACAAGTTATATGCAAAGTTTAGCAAGTGTGAATTTTGGTTGAAAGAAGTAATGTTCTTAGGACACATTATTTCTAAAGAAGGTCTATCAGTAGACTCTTCAAAGATTGAAACCATTCAGAAATGGGAGCAACCTAAGAATCTTACTGAAGTAAGAAGTTTTATGGGCATGGCCAGTTACTACCGGCGATTTGTCAAGGATTTTTCTAGAATTGCCTCACCTCTTACACAATTGACTAGAAAAGGAACTGCTTTTATCTGGAATGAGAATTGTGAGGAAGCATTCCAATTGTTAAAAGAGTGTCTGTCATCTGCACCAATTCTAGCTTTGCCGGTGGAAGGAAAAATATTTGAGGTTTATACTGATGCTTCCAACATTGGACTGGGTTGTGTATTAATGCAAGATAGAAGAGTAATTGCCTATGCTTCAAGACAATTGAAGACTCACGAGAAGAACTACCCAGTACATGATTTAGAATTGGCTGCTGTGGTCTTTGCTCTTAAGCTTTGGAGACACTACCTGTATGATACCCAATTCATAGTGTACTCCGATCATAAGAGTCTCAAGTATTTGTTTTCACAAAAAGAACTGAACATGAGACAAAGGAGATGGATGGAATATATCAAAGACTATGATTTCAAGATTGAATACCATCCGGGAAAAGGAAACACTGTGGCTGACGCACTTAGCAGAAATCCTATAGCCAAGATGTTTCGGTTGCAAATAAGGGAATGGAAATTGTTAGAAGAATTTTCCACATTGAGCTTGAAAGTTGAAAAACAAGAAGAAAGAATTGCGATTAGCAACTTGATAGTGCAGTCAGATTTGCTGAAGCAAATTAATGAGCAACATGACAATGATCCTATATTGGTAGGAATCAGAGAAAAATTGGCTTCTAAACCTGATTTTAATGAAGATTCTCTTGGAAATCTTCGATTCCGGGACAGATTGTGTGTACCGGATAATTCCGAAATCAAGAAACAGATCTTAGAAGAAGCTCATCGGTCTCACTACACTATTCATCCCGGAGCTGTCAAAATGTATCAGGATTTGAAGAAGTATTTCTGGTGGTGCAACATGAAAAAGGATATTGTGGAATTTATTGCAAAATGTTTGACATGTCAGAAAATTAAGGCAGAACACCAGAAACCTGCAGGAAAATTAAAACCGCTTGAGATACCAGAGTGGAAATGGGATAGCATTGGTATGGATTTTATTGTGGGATTACCTAAAACACGGAGTGGATTTGATGCTATTTGGGTAATCATTGACAGACTTACCAAATCAGCTCATTTCTTAGTAATAAAGACAAGATGGTCTGTTAATATTTTGGCAGCGTTATATATGAAAGAAATTGTATGGTTGCATGGAATTCCAAAGAACATAGTTTCTGACCGAGATGCAAGATTTACTTCGCATTTTTGGAGAGAATTGCAAGATGCTTTGGGAACTAAATTAAATTTTAGTACTGCATTTCACCCTTAAACAGATGGACAAACCGAAGGGGTGAATCAAATTGTTGAGGATATGTGTCGTGCTTGTGTATTAGAGTTCGGAAATGACTGGAACACTCATCTAGCAATTATGGAATTTGCATATAACAATAGTTACCAGTCTACTATTCGAATGGCACCTTTCGAAGCTTTGTATGGTCGGCAATGTAGATCACCATTATGTTGGATAGAACTAAAAGAAACACATATTCTTGGACCAGAAATGATCCAAGAAACGATAGAAGTTATCAAGTTGGTACAAGATCGGATGAAAGCTGCTCAAGATCGACAGAAAAGTTATGCCGATCGACGTAGAAGAGAGTTAGAATTTCAGCAAGGGGAACATGTGTTTCTTAAAGTATCACCCTGGAGAGGAATCAAAAGATTTGGTATCAAGGGAAAATTGAGTCCAAGATACATTGGACCTTTTGAAATATTGAGGAGAGTTGGTGAAATGACATACCAATTGGCACTTCCACCACAATTATCCAATGTGCATGATATCTTTCATGTGTCAATGTTAAGAAAATATGTATATGATCCGGAACACATTATTGGATACCAAGATCTGGATGTACAAAGAAATTTGGCATATGAAGAAAGACCCGTACAGATCCTCGATCGAAAAATCAAGCAACTTCGGAACAAGGAAGTTCCTTTACTAAAGATTCAATGGAATAAGCAAGGATAAGAAGAAGCAACATGGGAATTGGAAGAGGCCATCAAGGAAAAGTATCCAGAATTGTTTACAGGTCAGTAACCACATCCTTGTGTAATTAAATTTGGAGGACCAAATTTCTTTTAGTGGGGGAGAGTTGTAACACCCCAGAATTTTTATTTGTAGAAAAATATGAATAATAAAGTTATTGGACTTAAGCATTAGTCTTAAATTGTAATAATTGATATTTGGGTATGATTAGTATTAACTAACGTTACCCCAGTGTCGTACTCGGGCGTGCGCACTCCCACAGGGCGACACCGGAAAACGACAACGAAATAGAAATCTGAGAACATCATAATTTCCAGAAAAATGTGGAGAAGTCAAATATGTAAATATCTGAATTTTTTCGACGTGCGGATTTCGAGATTAAGTCGACGCGACTATTTTCTGGGTGATTTTTCACCTACTGTAAAATAAATTCTAAAAATTGAATAAAAATTACCATAATTTTTAAAACCATTATATTAGTCTATGGTTAAAATTTCATTACAAATAGACACCATTTTGATAGGTTTACATAGTGAATACTAGGCCAGATGAATTATGAAGTAATTACGGTAACTCATTTTTGTGGTTATTTATGTGCTTACGTGTGAAGCCTTGAGGAGGCCAGCACACATTAGGATAAGGATGGAACTGGAGTTAAAATTCTTACATGATGGTGGATGAGGTGTAGGTGTGAGGTTGGATGCATGGGACATGTGTAAACAGTAAAAACCAAGGGGTTTCACCGTCTACGCCTGTGCATGGGAGGTGTCTTCACGCAGGGGAGTTTACTTAGCTATAAAAGCCACTCCCTCTCCTGAGTTCAAACCTTTCTACTCTTTAGCTCCTATCCTTGTTCTTGTCTTTCCCTGTTCCTGACTGCTAGAAGTGTTGTGGAGGAGCTCCTTGAACTATTACTGGGGAGTTATCAGAGTTGCTAGCTCCGTTGCATCTGAAATTGCTTGTACTTCTGCTACTGTGTGCCACTGTAGCTGGTGTACTTTGGTGTTAACAGAGTTATCACACCATCAATTGTGAGGAGAAGTTCTTCTCCTGCTGGTTTAGGATCTTGTTTGGAAAGTCTGAGGAGTTAACCGTTTGACAAGGTAGGATTCATCTCTCTATGGTTCAATTCGGTTTTGTTCATATGTCACAAGGAATTCGTAATGAGCGAAAGAGTGATTATACTTGTGATTCTCTGCTTTTCCTTCCAATCATGGTAGAGTTACTCTTGTTGGGGAAGGAATAACTTGATTCTAGTTAGGAATCAGTTAGGAATCAGTTCTTGTTCTACTTTTGATCCATGTTCATGAGTTAGAGTCATGTAGAAGCATTAATATTTTTAGAACTGTATGAGAACTTATGTTCAATTGGTAGGTATTCCAAGCTTTGATTGAGATCCATAAATATTTTGTGATTTAATGTCCAACCTATAAGAATCTTCCATTTAGCCATTATTATTAAGACTATGTCTCCATTTCTCTATAGAGTTTGTTTCTAGTTAGCTAAGTTGGAATTATACGTTTCTTCTTTCATCCTGTTTCTTTAGCTTATAAACCGCTGTGAGAGCTACCATTAGACTCTTCTATTTGATATCAAACATGTTTAGGTTCATAAGTTCTATAGTTAGGGTGTTTAGGATAGATTTAAAGTCCTTTCTGGAAGTTCTGCAGCTACCTGTCGACAGCCAGCCCAAAGTTGTCGACAGGCGCATGCCTTCCAGAACTTCAGGTTTCTAGACTATGTGGATCTGTCGACAGGTCCCTTTTTGCTGTCGATAGGAATACACAGAGCCAGAAAACCTGAGCTCTGTCTGCTGCTTGCTGTCGACAGCCCCTTCCTGGCTGTCGACAGGTACTATGCTGATTCGAATTTCTCCACTCTTTCATGTCCGAATCCATGCTAAAACTTCATCCTAAAAGCCAAGGAAGTTACCCTCTCATTTACCTTGATATTTACTATCATACTACTGTAAATTTCACCCACTTTGTGTACCTTAACTTCCCCTGAATTAGTCCTAAAGTTGTCAATTACGAATAGCACTCCGATTGAGTCTATTCTTCAGTATTCGGTAATGAGTTTATAAAATCTGATCACTTGAGAGTTCATATGCTTGAACACCTTATGAGATGTGAAATATTGATGATGACATTTGCTGGGTCCTTGCACTCCCTGTGATTTTTATGCATGTGCAACACTACAAGAAAAAGCGCTATTTCCGACGGACTTAATCCGTCGGAAATCCGTCGGAAAAGGAGCCTTCCGACCGCTTTTCGTCCAAAGCTCGTCGGAAACTTTCCGTCGGAAATACTTGGTCAGAACTTTCCGACGGATGAAAATTCCGTCAGAATTCGGTCGAAACCTCCGACAGATTTAATCCGTCGGTAAAGCCGTCAGTATTTTCCGACCGAATTTCCGACGGTCTTTAACCGTCGGTAATTTATCATTTCCGACGGATACTTATCCGTCGGCCAATCCGTCAGTATTTTCCGACGGAATTACCGACGGTGTTTAGCCGTCGGTAATTTATCAGTTCCGACGAATACACATCCGTCGGCCAATCCGTCAGGACTTTCCGAAGGTATTACCGACGGTCTTTTTCTGTCGGTAATTTCTAATTTCCGACGGATACTTATCCGTCGGAAAATACACATTTTTTTTAAATAGACAAAAAAAAATTATTTATCAACATTGCTACAATGTCAAACCTGCTACAATATTCATAAATTTAACAAATACTAACAATCAACATAAAATCATAAAATACAATAAATATAAAATCATATAGCATAATGAATACAAAAATCAACATAGATCTGCTGGATCGTCTGTTGTCCCTGCCTCGTCATCGTCTGGAGCTGGATCCCATATTAAAACAAATTCAAATGAGAAACATTAATAATAAATGAAAGACATACAGTATTTTCAAAAATGAAATTTAAAACATGTGATTATTTCTCAAGCTTAATACAATACTATTTTTAGATCCATCATTTTCTTGGGTGTTTTTAGATCCGTCCTTTGAATGCCCAACCCAATCCGGATATCCAAATTGGATTCCGTCAGTTCCCACACGTCACTTTAACCCACCCGGTCGTGTCGGAGAAAACAGCACGTCGATCGGATCCCTATTTGGGATTTTGGACCCCCGGGTTGCGTCTTTTAACCATTTATATATGTTTGGCCGTGTTTTTAGATCCGTCCTTTGAATGCCCAACACAATCCAGGGATCCAAATTGGATTCCGTCAGTTTCTACACGTCACTTTAACCCACCCGGTCGTGTTGGAGAAAACGGCACGTCGATCCGATCCCTATTTGGGATTTTGGACCCCCGGGTTGTGTGTTTTAACCTTTTATATATACTTGCCTATTTTTAGATCCGTCCTTTGAATGCCCAACCCAATCCGGAGATCCAAATTGGATTCCGTCAGTTCCCACACGTCACTTTAACCCACCCGGTCGTGTCGGAGAAAACGGCACGCCGATCCGATCCCTATTTGGGATTTTGGACACCCGGGTTGCGTGTTTAACCATTTATATATGCTTGGTCGTAATTTTAGATCCGTCCTTTGAATGCCCAACCCAATCCAGGGATCCAAATTGGATTCTGTCAGTTTCTACACGTCACTTTAACCCACCCGGTCGTGTCGGAGAAAACGGCACGTCGATCCGATCCCTATTTGGGATTTTGGACCCCTGGGTTGTGTGTTTTAACCTTTTATATATACTTGGGTGTTTTTAGATCCGTCCTTTGAATGCCCAACCCAATCCAGGGATCCAAATTGGATTCCGTCAGTTTCTACACGTCACTTTAACCCACCCGGTCGTGTCGGAGAAAACGGCACGTCGATCCGATCCCTATTTGGGATTTTGGACCCCTGGGTTGTGTGTTTTAACCTTTTATATATACTTGGGGTTTTTAGATCCGTCCTTTGAATGCCCACCCAATCCGGAGATCCAAATTGGATTCCGTCAGTTCCCACACGTCACTTTAACCCACCCGGTCGTGTCGGAGAAAATGGCACGTCGATTGGATCACTATTTGGGATTTTGGACCCCCGGGTTGCGTGTTTTGACCATTTATATATGCTTGGCCGTGTTTTTAGATCCATCCTTTGAATGCCCAACCCAATCCGGGGATCCAAATTGGATTCTGTCAGTTTCTACACGTCACTTTAACCCACCCGGTCGTGTCGGAGAAAACGGCACGTCGATCCGATCCCTATTTAGGATTTTGGACCCCCGGATTGTGTGTTTTAACCTTTTATATATACTTGGGTGTTTTTAGATCCGTCCTATGAATGCCCAACCCAATCCGGAGATCCAAATTGATTCCGTCAGTTCCCACACGTCACTTTAACCCACCCGGTCGTGTCGGAGAAAACGGCACGTCGATCAGATCCCTATTTGGGATTTTGGACCCCCGGGTTGTGTGTTTTGACGCTTTATATATACTTGGGTGTTTTTTAGATCCGTCAATTGAATGCCCAACCCAATCCGGAGATCCAAATTGGATTCCGTCAGTTTCTACACGTCACTTTAACCCACCCGGTCGTGTCGGAGAAAACGGCACGCCGATCCGATCCCTATTTGGGATTTTGGACCCCCGGGTTGTTTGTTTTAACCTTTTATATATACTTGGGTGTTTTTAGATCCGTCCTTTGAATGCCCAACCCAATCCGGGGATCCAAATTGGATCCGTCAGTTTCTACACGTCACTTTAACCCACCCGTCGTGTCGGAGAAAACGGCACGTCGATCGGATCCCTATTTGGGATTTTGGACCCCGGGTTGTGTGTTTTAACCTTTTATATATACTTGCCTGTTTTTAGATCCGTCAATTGAATGCCCAACCCAATCCGGGGATCCAAATTGGATTCCGTCAGTTTCTACACGTCACTTTAACCCACTCGGTCGTGTCGGAGAAAACGCACGTCGATCCGATCCCTATTTGGGATTTTGGACCCCGGGTTGTGTGTTTTAACCTTTTATATATACTTGGGTGTTTTTAGATCCGTCCTTTGAATGCCCAACCCAATCCGGAGATCCAAATTGGATTCCGTCAGTTCCCACACGTCACTTTAACCCACCCGGTCGTGTCGGAGAAAACGGCACGTCGATCCGATCCCTATTTGGGATTTTGGACCCCCGGATTGTGTGTTTTGACGCTTTATATATACTTGGGTGTTTTTTAGATCCGTCAATTGAATGCCCAACCCAATCCGGAGATCCAAATTGGATTCCGTCAGTTTCTACACGTCACTTTAACCCACCTAGTCGTGGAGAAAACGGCACGTCGATCCGATCCCTATTTGGGATTTTGGACCCCCGGGTTGTGTGTTTTAACCTTTTATATATACTTGGGTGTTTTTAGATCCGTCCTTTGAATGCCCAACCAATCCGGAGATCCAAATTGGATTCCGTCAGTTCCCACACGTCACTTTAACCCACCCGGTCGTGTCGGAGAAAACGGCACGTCGATCCGATCCCTATTTGGGATTTTGGACCCCCGGGTTGTGTGTTTTGATGCTTTATATATACTTGGGTGTTTTTTAGATCCGTCAATTGAATGCCCAACCCAATCCGGAGATCCAAATTGGATTCCGTCAGTTTCTACACGTCACTTTAACCCACCCGGTCGTGTCGGAGAATACGGAACGCCGATCCGATCCCTATTTGAGATTTTCGACCCCCGGGTTGTTTGCTTTAACCTTTTATATATACTTGGGTATTTTTAGATCCGTCCTTTGAATGCCCAACCCAATCCGGAGATCCAAATTGGATTCCGTCAGTTCCCACATGTCACTTTAACCCACCCAGTCGTGTCGGAGAAAACGGCACGCCGATCCGATCCCTATTTGGGATTTTGGACCCCCGGGTTGCGTGTTTTGACCATTTATATATGCTTGGGTGTTTTTAGATCCGTCCTTTGAATGCCCAACCCAATCCGGGGATCCAAATTGGATTCTGTCAGTTTCTACACGTCACTTTAACCCACCCGGTCGTGTCGGAGAAAATGGCACGTCGATCCGATCCCTATTTGGGATATTGGACCCCCAGGTTACGTCTTTTAACCATTTATATATGTTTGGCCGTGTTTTTAGATCCGTCCTTTGAATGCCCAACACAATCCGGGGATCCAAATGGGATTCCGTCAGTTTCTACACGTCACTTTATCCCACCCGGTCGTGTTGGAGAAAACGGCACGTCGATCCGATCCCTATTTGGGATTTTGGACCCCCGGGTTGTGTGTTTTAACCTTTTATATATACTTGGGTTTTTAGATCCGTCCTTTGAATGCCCAACCCAATCCGGAGATCCAAATTGGATTCCGTCAGTTCCCACACGTCACTTTAACCCACCCGGTCGTGTCGGAGAAAACGGCACGCCGATCCGATCCCTATTTGGGATTTTGGACCCCCGGGTTGCGTGTTTTAACCATTTATATATGCTTGGCCGTGTTTTTAGATCCGTCCATTGAATGCCCAACCCAATCCAGGGATCCAAATTGGATTCCGTCAGTTTCTACACGTCACTTTAACCCACCCGGTCGTGTCGGAGAAAACGGCACGTCGATCCGATCCCTATTTGGGATTTTGGACCCCTGGGTTGTGTGTTTTAACCTTTATATATACTTGGGTGTTTTTAGATCCGTCCTTTGAATGCCCAACCCAATCCGGAGATCCAAATTGGATTCCGTCAGTTCCCACACGTCACTTTAACCCACCCGGTCGTGTCGGAGAAAATGGCACGTCGATTGGATCCCTATTTGGGATTTTGGACCCCCGGGTTGCGTGTTTTGACCATTTATATTTGCTTGGCCGTGTTTTTAGATCTATCCTTTGAATGCCCAACCCAATCCGGGGATCCAAATTGGATTCCGTCAGTTTCTACACGTCACTTTAACCCACCCGGTCGTGTCGGAGAAAACGGCACGTCGATCCGATCCCTATTTGGGATTTTGAACCCCCGGATTGTGTGTTTAACCTTTTATATATACTTGGGTGTTTTTAGATCCGTCCTTTGAATGCCCAACCCAATCCGGAGATCCAAATTTGATTCCGTCAGTTCCCACACGTCATTTTAACCACCCGGTCGTGTCGGAGAAAAAGGCACGTCGATCCGATCCCTATTTGGGATTTTGGACCCCCGGGTTGTGTGTTTTGACGCTTTATATATACTTGGGTGTTTTTAGATCCGTCAATTGAATGTCCAACCCAATCCGGAGATCCAAATTGGATTCCGTCAGTTTCTACACGTCACTTTAACCCACCCGGTCGTGTCGGAGAAAACGGCACGCCGATCCGATCCCTATTTGGGATTTTGGACCCCGGGTTGTTTGTTTTAACCTTTTATATATACTTGGGTGTTTTTAGATCCGTCCTTTGAATGCCCAACCCAATCCGGGGATCCAAATTGGATCCCGTCAGTTTCTACACGTCACTTTAACCCACCCGATCGTGTCGGAGAAAACGGCACGTCGATCGGATCCCTATTTGGGATTTTGGACCCCCGGGTTGTGTGTTTTAACCTTTTATATATACTTGCCTGTTTTTAGATCCGTCAATTGAATGCCCAACCCAATCCAGGGATCCAAATTGGATTCCGTCAGTTTCTACACGTCACTTTAACCCACCCGATCGTGTCGGAGAAAACGACACGTCGATCCGATCCCTATTTGGGATTTTGGACCCCCGGGTTGTGTGTTTTAACCTTTTATATATACTTGGGTGTTTTTAGATCCGTCCTTTGAATGCCCAACCCAATCCGGAGATCCAAATTGGATTCCGTCAGTTCCCACACGTCACTTTAACCCACCCGGTCGTGTCGGAGAAAACGGCACGTCGATCCGATCCCTATTTGGGATTTTGGACCCCCGGATTGTGTGTTTTGACGCTTTATATATACTTGGGTGTTTTTTAGATCCGTCAATTGAATGCCCAACCCAATCAGGAGATCCAAATTGGATTCAGTCAGTTTCTACACGTCACTTTAACCCACCTAGTCGTGTCGGAGAAAACGGCACGTCGATCAGATCCCTATTTGGGATTTTGGACCCCCGGGTTGTGTGTTTTAACCTTTTATATATACTTGGGTGTTTTTAGATCCGTCCTTTGAATGCCCAACCCAATCCGGAGATCCAAATTGGATTCCGTCAGTTCCCACACGTCACTTTAACCCACCTGGTCGTGTCGGAGAAAACGGCACGTCGATCCGATCCCTATTTGGGATTTTGGACCCCCGGGTTGTGTGTTTTGATGCTTTATATATACTTGGGTGTTTTTAGATCCGTCAATTGAATGCCCAACCCAATCGGGAGATCCAAATTGGATTCCGTCAGTTTCTACACGTCACTTTAACCCACCCGGTCGTGTCGGAGAAAACGGAACGCCGATCCGATCCCTATTTGGATTTTCGACCCCCGGGTTGTTTGTTTTAACCTTTTATATATACTTGGGTGTTTTTAGATCCGTCCTTTGAATGCCCAACCCAATCCGGAGATCCAAATTGGATTCCGTCAGTTCCCACACGTCACTTTAACCCACCCGGTCGAGTCGGAGAAAACGGCACGCCGATCCGATCCCTATTTGGATTTTGGACCCCCGGGTTGCGTGTTTTGACCATTTATATATGCTTGGGTGTTTTTAGATCCGTCCTTTGAATGCCCAACCCAATCCGGGGATCCAAATTGATTCCGTCAGTTTCTACACGTCACTTTAACCCACCCGGTCGTGTCGGAGAAAATGGCACGTCGATCCGATCCCTATTTGGGATTTTGGACCCCCAGGTTGCGTCTTTTAACCATTTATATATGTTTGGCCGTGTTTTTAGATCCGTCCTTTGAATGCCCAACCCAATCCGGGGATCCAAATTGGATTCCGTCAGTTTCTACGTCACTTTAACCCACCCGGTCGTGTCGGAGAAAACGGCACGTCGATCCGATCCCTATTTGGGATTTTGGACCCCGGGTTGTGTGTTTTAACCTTTATATATACTTGCCTGTTTTTAGATCCGTCCTTTGAATGCCCAACCCAATCCGGAGATCCAAATTGGATTCCGTCAGTTCCCACACGTCACTTTAACCCACCCGATCGTGTCGGAGAAAACGGCACGCCGATCCGATCCCTATTTGGGATTTTGGACCCCGGGTTGCGTGTTTTAAACATTTATATATGCTTGGCGTGTTTTTAGATCCGTCCTTTGAATGCCCAACCCAATCCAGGGATCCAAATTGGATTCCGTCAGTTTCTACACGTCACTTTAACCCACCCGGTCGTGTCGGAGAAAACGGCACGTCGATCCGATCCCTATTTGGGATTTTGGACCCCGGGTTGTGTGTTTTAACCTTTTATATATACTTGGGTGTTTTTAGATCCGTCCTTTGAATGCCCAACCCAATCCGGAGATCCAAATTGGATTCCGTCAGTTCCCACACGTCACTTTAACCCACCCGGTCGTGTCGGAGAAAACGGCACGTCGATTGGATCCCTATTTGGGATTTTGGACCCCGAGTTGCGTGTTTTGACCATTTATATATGCTTGGCCGTGTTTTTAGATCCATCCTTTGAATGCCCAACCCAATCCGGGGATCCAAATTGGATTCCGTCAGTTTCTACACGTCACTTTAACCCACCCGGTCGTGTCGGAGAAAACGGCACGTCGATCCGATCCCTATTTGGGATTTTGGACCCCCGGATTGTGTGTTTTAACCTTGTATATATACTTGGGTGTTTTTAGATCCGTCCTTTGAATGCCTAACCCAATCCGGAGATCCAAATTTGATTCCGTCAGTTCCCACACGTCACTTTAACCCACCCGGTCGTGTCGGAGAAAACGGCACGTCGATCCGATCCCTATTTGGGATTTTGGACCCCCGGGTTGTGTGTTTTGACGCTTTATATATACTTGGGTGCTTTTTAGATCCGTCAATTGAATGCCCAACCCAATCCGGAGATCCAAATTGGATTCCGTCAGTTTCTACACGTCACTTTAACCCACCCGGTCGTGTCGGAGAAAACGGCACGCCGATCCGATCCCTATTTGGGATTTTCGACCCCCGGGTTGTTGTTTTAACCTTTTATATATACTTGGGTGTTTTTAGATCCGTCCTTTGAATGCCCAACCCAATCCGGAGATCCAAATTGGATTCCGTCAGTTCCCACACGTCACTTTAACCCACCCGGTCGAGTCGGAGAAAACGGCACGCCGATCCGATCCCTATTTGAGATTTTGGACCCCGGGTTGCGTGTTTTGACCATTTATATATGCTTGGGTGTTTTTAGATCCGTCCTTTGAATGCCCAACCCAATCCGGGGATCCAAACTTGATTCCGTCAGTTTCTACACGTCACTTTAACCCACCCGGTCGTGTCGGAGAAAATGGCACGTCGATCCGATCCCTATTTGGGATTTTGGACCCCCAGGTTGCGTCTTTTAACCATTTATATATGTTTGGCCGTGTTTTTAGATCCGTCCTTTGAATGCCCAACACAATCCGGGGATCCAAATTGGATTCCGTCAGTTTCTACATGTCACTTTAACCCACCCGGTCGTGTTGGAGAAAACGGCACGTCGATCCGATCCCTATTTGGGATTTTGGACCCCCGGGTTGTGTGTTTTAACCTTTTATATATACTTGCCTGTTTTTAGATCCGTCCTTTGAATGCCCAACCCAATCCGGAGATCCAAATTGGATTCCGTCAGTTCCCACACGTCACTTTAACCCACCCGATCGTGTCGGAGAAAACGGCACGCCGATCCGATCCCTATTTGGGATTTTGGACCCCCGGGTTGCGTGTTTTAAACATTTATATATGCTTGGCCGTGTTTTTAGATCCGTCCTTTGAATGCCCAACCCAATCCAGGGATCCAAATTGGATTCCGTCAGTTTCTACACGTCACTTTAACCCACCCGGTCGTGTCGGAGAAAACGGCACGTCGATCCGATCCCTATTTGGGATTTTGGACCCCTGGGTTGTGTGTTTTAACCTTTTATATATACTTGGGTGTTTTTAGATCCGTCCTTTGAATGCCCAACCCAATCCGGAGATCCAAATTGGATTCCGTCAGTTCCCACACGTCACTTTAACCCACCCGGTCGTGTCGGAGAAAATGGCACGTCGATTGGATCCCTATTTGGGATTTTGGACCCCCGGGTTGCGTGTTTTGACCATTTATATATGCTTGGCCGTGTTTTTAGATCCATCCTTTGAATGCCCAACCCAATCCGGGGATCCAAATTGGATTCCGTCAGTTTCTACACGTCACTTTAACCCACCCGGTCGTGTCGGAGAAAACGGCACGTCGATCCGATCCCTATTTGGGATTTTGGACCCCCGGATTGTGTGTTTTAACCTTGTATATATACTTGGGTGTTTTTAGATCCGTCCTTTGAATGCCTAACCCAATCCGGAGATCCAAATTTGATTCCGTCAGTTCCCACACGTCACTTTAACCCACCCGGTCGTGTCGGAGAAAACGGCACGTCGATCCGATCCCTATTTGGGATTTTGGACCCCCGGGTTGTGTGTTTTGACGCTTTATATATACTTGGGTGCTTTTTAGATCCGTCAATTGAATGCCCAACCCAATCCGGAGATCCAAATTGGATTCCGTCAGTTTCTACACGTCACTTTAACCCACCCGGTCGTGTCGGAGAAAACGGCACGCCGATCCGATCCCTATTTGGGATTTTGGACCCCCGGGTTGTTTGTTTTAACCTTTTATATATACTTGGGTGTTTTTAGATCCGTCCTTTGAATGCCCAACCCAATCCGGGGATCCAAATTGGATCCCATCAGTTTCTACACGTCACTTTAACCCACCCGATCGTGTCGGAGAAAACGGCACGTCGATCGGATCCCTATTTGGGATTTTAGACCCCCGGGTTGTGTGTTTTAACCTTTTATATATACTTGCCTGTTTTTAGATCCGTCAATTGAATGCCCAACCCAATCCGGGGATCCAAATTGGATTCCGTCAGTTTCTACACGTCACTTTAACCCACCCGGTCGTGTCGGAGAAAACGACACGTCGATCTGATCCCTATTTGGGATTTCGGACCCCCGGGTTGTGTGTTTTAACCTTTATATATACTTGGGTGTTTTTAGATCCGTCCTTTGAATGCCCAACCCAATCCGGAGATCCAAATTGGATTCCGTCAGTTCCCACACGTCACTTTAACCCACCCGGTCGTGTCGGAGAAAACAGCACGTCGATCCGATCCCTATTTGGGATTTTGGACCCCCGGATTGTGTGTTTTGACGCTTTATATATACTTGGGTGTTTTTAGATCCGTCAATTGAATGCCCAACCCAATCCGGAGATCCAAATTGGATTCCGTCAGTTTCTACACGTCACTTTAACCCACCCGGTCGTGTCGGAGAAAACGGCACGCCGATCCGATCCCTATTTAAGATTTTGGACCCCCGGGTTGTTTGTTTTAACCTTTATATATATTGGGTGTTTTTAGATCCGTCCTTTGAATGCCCAACCCAATCCGGAGATCCAAATTGGATTCTATCAGTTCCCACACGTCACTTTAACCCACCCGGTCGTGTCGGAGAAAACGGCATGCCGATCCGATCCCTATTTGGGATTTTGGACCCCCGGGTTCAGGTTTTGACCATTTATATATGCTTGGCCGTGTTTTTAGATCCGTCCTTTGAATGCCCAACCAAATCCGGGGATCCAAATTGGATTCCGTCAGTTTCTACACGTCACTTTAACCCACCCGGTCGTGTCGGAGAAAATGGCACGTCGATCCGATCCCTATTTGAGATTTTGGACCCCCGGGTTGTGTGTTTTAACCTTTTATATATACTTGGGTGTTTTTAGATCCGTCCTTTGAATGCCGAACCCAATCCGGAGATCCAAATTGGATTCCGTCAGTTCCCACACGTCACTTTAACCCACCCGGTCGTGTCGGAGAAAACGGCACGTCGATTGGATCCCTATTTGGGATTTTGGACCCCCGGGTTGCGTGTTTTGACCATTTATATATGCTTGGGTGTTTTTAGATCCGTCCTTTGAATGCCCAACCCAATCCGGAGATCCAAATTGGATTCCGTTAGTTCCCACACGTCACTTTAAGTATATGAACGTCCGACCCAATCCTAAGTATATGAAATTAATACTAATACTGACCTGAGCTGCTGGCTGTGTGGGGCGTACTCCCTACATTATTGAGAGGAACTGCTGAAGCATATCGCTGAACTGCGTCTGTAGCTCTATACGTAGCTCCTCCCGAATGATGCCTCTAATGTCCTCTACACCTCTGACGGGCGGCGCAGAAGATGAACTCGCGTGTGCCGGAGGAGCGATCGAACTGGCATATGAGGACAACACTCAATGAGTATCCAGGCTGTCCCTAAAGCCGTACACTCGACCCTTCCTCGGCACTTCCGTTGCCTCGACCCAAGCGTCCGCATCCAAATCTGGCTGGGGAGTGCCCTCTGTGTAGCGCTCCGCCATCGTCCTGTCGTACGTCTCCTGTAAAATAATTTAAAATTCAATTATTGAAAACAAATTACTTGAATATCATAATTGAATTCATAATTTAAAGCTTGACTTACAGCAATCGTGCGGGCACTGTCGGTAACATACTCATCCGTCCCCTTCCGCTTATGAGTCCGGTCAAATAACTCGCGGAAAGTAGGGGCACGCTCCAGGTCGTGATGCTTAAAATTCAACAAAATTAGTTAGTTTCACAATAATAATCCATATGTATATATGAATCGAACAATAAAATACTTACCAATTTTTTACTCTGGGTCGCATAAGATACGGATCCACTAGTATGCACATTCTTCTCCGGTTGAGTTGCTCTGTTGCGTATTGCCGTCTGTGACCGCTGCTGCCATGGTCCAGCAGCCCAACGCGCGCAAAGGGACTCCCAATAGTCCCTCCGCAGCCAAACAGGGCCGTAATCCACCCAAGCCATAGGATCCCGGTTGCCTGTGGTCTTCATTGCCTTGTCCCGGGCCTCCCACATCGACTTTCTTAAATTAGTCTGGGCCGTAATCTCCCAGACGGCTCGAGCCCGAGGGAGATCCTCGGGTCTCGTGAACGCGAACCTCCGTTGTAAAGAAATAAAATGAATCAATGTTCTGCAATAAACCTAAATTAATAATAATTGAATAAATGACTTCAACTCTTCTAAAAAATAAAAATACCGTAAACATGTCAAATAATAAATCCCGGACTGGCACCGGGAAGTCTCTCCATGCATCCACTGGTACAGGAATATGTGCGTGGACCAGCGTCGTAATATAGCGGGAAGCAGGACTGGGATCTATCTTCCCCCTGCAATTCCACATTAATTTTCTACATGAAATGTATATCCTAAATAACAAATACAGTAACACTGAGATGATGAACTTTACCCTGAGATCCAGCATGGTTGTCGTCCTAGTAGCTGAGGCCCCTCCTCAGCTGCTGGATGCTGGCTCTCCACCTCTGTTGAAAACAATTTAGTACACTGAGATTATGAATTTCAAATAAACAAGAATATAGAAATTTACCTGTCGCTGGGACGACGGGCGTGGACGGGGAGGCAGTCCCTACAAAATTTCATACAGATTAGAAATTATGAATTTCAAATAAACAAGAATATAGAAATTTACCTGTCGCTGGGACGACGGGCGTGGACGGGGAGGCAGTCCCTGCAAAATTTCATACAGATTAGAAATTATGAATTTCAAATAAACAAGAATATAGAAATTTACCTGTCGCTGGGACGACGAGCGTGGACGGAGAGGCAGTCCCTGCAAAATTTCATACACATTAGAAATTATGAATTTCAAATAAACAACAATGTAGAAAATTACCTGTCGCTGGGACGACGGGCGTGGACGGTGAGGCAGTCCTTGTAAAATTGTATGTACGTTAGTTCTCGTGAAATCAATATAAACAATAATACCCATATGGTTTTTTGTGTACATATGCATATACCTGTCGCGGACTTGGAGGCAGATGTGGACGGGGAGGCAGACGTGGACGGGGAGGCAGTCCCTCTGCCAACGGACGTGGCAACCGTCCGACTACGTCCTCCACGTACCATATCTCTATTGATACAAATAAAGATATAGCAAGTCATCAGCACTCAATTTGAAGTAGCAATTTATTATGAACATGTAATGAACAACAACACCAATTTCTTACAAAATATGCAGTATATTATCTATATTCATCATCAGATGCTGAAGACATGTTTAATTCAGCATCATCTTCATCATCATCCTGGAATTCATCCTCATCATCTTGGGAGTCTTCCTCCACATCAGACTCTACCTCCCGCTCAGCGACATTTGGGTCAACTTCTTCTTGTTCGTTATCCTTATGTAAGGAAATTGTTTCATTTATATCATGAACATTGTACTGCGTAGAAGCTGCCAACTCTCGTGCGTCACTCCGATCTGATTGGAAAAAGTTGTCATTAACACCTTCGAGCTCATCATCAGTCGGGAGAAGCTCATACTCAGGGAATAGTCTTGATTTCACTCTACATGCAGCCCACCAATCTCTTAATTTGAGGGATGTATAATTTGAATAATAAACTTGTTGGGCTTGTGCCGCCAGGATGAATGGCTCATATGTACTCAATTTGGACTTATGCTTCACATCGATTAAGCCATATGTTGTGTCATGACGAATAGATGTCGGGTCAAACCAATGACACTTGAACAGAAATACATTGTTGTCTTGACCCAAAAATTGCAGTTCAATGACTTCTTCGAGAATGCCATAATAGTCAATTTCATTTTCATTGTAGGCACTTCCCTTCACACATACACCGCTGTTCATCGTAGACTTATTCCGTCCATAATCTCTCGTGTGAAATCTGTATCCATTCATAATGTAGCCTGGATAGACACGTACAATCTTCGAGGGGCCAAAACTAATCTGTTGTACTCTTGAATCGGGAATGAAGCCTTATTCAACCTATTATGAGATAAATAGACAAACATTGAATAAATGACTTCAACTCAGTCTGCATAAAAACATAACACTTATGTTTCAAAATAATTATACACATACTCGAGATCTTAACCAAGTAGGAAAAGACTTCTCCCGTTCCTTTTCAACCTGCACGTCAGTTAGACGTGGATTCCGTCGCAATATGACCGAGTCAAACTCTCTGCAATGTAAATGTCACACAACCGTTAGGTTGTGCAGCAATGCACGCAAATGATGACGAATAAGCGTGGAGAGCTTACTGAATGTAAGGGTCTAGTTCTTTGCAATTCATGAACACGTAGATCTCCGCAGCTACCAACTCTCTGTCTTGGAGTGCGCAAGTAGATGAAGATCCGAACGCCCGTCCGGCACACTTGAATACAGAGAGTCGGTCTGACACCTCGAAATCTCCACCATCATCATTACGTGGAGGTTGAGTGCGTCGGGTTCATATTTCCGTGTCAAAGTACATCGAACAGAAGTTCGATATCTCGTCAATGAGGTACGCCTGAGTAATGGAGCCCTCAACTTGTGCTTTGTTACGGACTTTCGTCTTAAGATCGTGCATGCACCTACGACAATAATTCAAATGCATACATAAGTAATATAAAAGATCGTCGTAATGGCAATAAATTGAGATGTAGAAATATACCTCTCAAACAGATACATCCATCGAAATTGTATTGGTCCTCCGACCCTTGCCTCATATGGTAAATGGATGATCAGGTGCTCCATTGAATCAAAGAATGCTGGAGGAAATATCTTCTCTAATTTGCAGACTGTCTGAATTATATTTTGCTCTATATTTTGCAAGTCATGAATTTTGAGTTCTGATGCAGATAAAATCCTGAAGAATTGACTCAGCTCAGTCATTGCTCCCCATATTTGTTTCGGCAACAACTCACGAAAAGCAAGAGGCATCAGTCTTTGCATGAAAACATGGCAGTCATGACTCTTCATTCCGTATATTTTTCCCTCGTTGACATTTACACAACGCGCAATATTCGAGACATATCCATCCGGAAATCTCAATTGCTTTAACCATTGCAACACTTCCTTAATCTGTCTGGCCCCAAGCACATATGCAGCTTTAGGTTGCACCACTTTTCCTTGAACATGCTGTAGCTCTAGTTCTGGACATTTGCAAAGTACTTTCAAATCGACCCGTGCCTTGACGTTATCCTTCGTTTTACCTTTGACGTCCATAACTGTGTTGAACACATTATCAAAAACATTCTTCTCTATATGCATGACGTCTAGGTTATGACGTATCAAAAGTGTTGACCAATAAGGCAATTCCCAAAAAATGCTTTGCTTCACCCAATTGTGATCCTTCCCAAAGCCAGGGATTTGTCGGGTACTACCAGCCAGTTGTGTTACAGTCGGTAAGTTCTGGACCCGCCTCGCCATGTTTCCACCAGACACCCGTTCCATATCTACCTCCTCCATCACAGTTGTATTTTTAATAAAAGAATCCTTTTGCTTTCGGAAAGGATGGTCACTGGGTAGAAACCGCCGATGACAATCGAACCAACAAGATTTTCCCCCAGATTTCAACACAAATGATTTAGAATCCTCCATGCAATAAGGACATGCCAACCTCCCATATGTGCTCCAGCCAGATAACATGCCGTAGGCTGGAAAGTCACTTATTGTCCACATTAATGCAGCCTTCAGATTGAAATTCTGTTTTCTGGATGCATAATAAGACTGCACACCATCTGACCATAACAATTTCATCTCATCAATCAACGGTCTGAGATATATGTCTATATTCTTTCCTGGACTTTTTGGACCTGGAATCAGCAATGAAAGGAACAGATTCTCACGCTTCATGCACATGCCTGGCGGAAGTTTATACGGTGTTAAGAATATTGGCCAACATGAGTAAGATGCCACCGAGCCTCCGAAAGGATTGAAACCATCTGTGCATAAACCAAGCCGTACGTTGCGTGGATCCCTTGAGAAGTAAGGATGAGTACGGCTAAAATGAGCCCAAGCTTCACTGTAACACCCCATATAAGAATATGTTAAATGGACTAAATCAGTAGACTACCAACAACCCGGACTAGTCATTTTCAGAGCTCGAGCAGGAAAAGAACTCTGAAGTTAAGCGTGCTCAGTTGGGAGTAGTCCCAGGATGGGTGACCTTCCTGGGAAGTCTACCAACTGGCATGGTTGTTGGGCCAGTTTGCTGGTTGGGTCGTCACAAATGGTATCAGAGACTTACCCAGCCGGAAGTGCAGGAACTAAGTGCCACACAGGGCAAAGTGCTACGCTATGGGAGCCACCTCTTGAGGCCATAATGGCGCAAAGTGCTACATAGTGGGAGCCACCTATTGAGCCTGTGGGGGCCACCTCTAGAATCCTGCCTGCCTGGGGTTTGATTGTGTGCTATATGTGAGCAGCGACGAGGACGTCGCTTATATAAGAGGGGTAGATTGTAACACCCCATATAAGAATATGTTAAATGGACTAAATCAGTAGACTACCAACAACCCGGACTAGTCATTTTCAGAGCTCGAGCAGGAAAAGAACTCTGAAGTTAAGCGTGCTCAGTTGGGAGTAGTCCCAGGATGGGTGACCTTCCTGGGAAGTCTACCAACTGGCATGGTTGTTGGGCCAGTTTGCTGGTTGGGTCGTCACATTCACCATCGGCAGGATGACTCATTTCACCTTCGTCGCGACGGACTCTTTCCGCATGCCATGTCATATGTCCAGCTGTCCTCGAGGACATGAACAATCGCTGCAATCTGGGTGTGATAGGAAAGTACCGCAATGACTTATACGGAACATCCTTCTGCTTTGACTTGTCCCCTCTCTTGGGCTTGAACCTATCATGCTTACAAATACAGCATGATGTCTTATCTGCATCCTCTTTGTAGTACAGCATACAGTGATTCGGACATGCATCAATTTTCATAAAACCAAGCCCCAAATCATTCACCATCTTCTTCGCACGGTAAAAGTCAGCAGGTAACCTCTCTGATTGAGGAAGCATGCTCTTGACCAGTAAGAGAAGCCGGTCAAAACAACTCTCGCTCATATGAAATTCAGATTTCAAATTCAATAGCTGCGACACTGCAGACAACCGTGTATGCTTCTCACAACCATCCCATAATGGCTCATCAGCATCTCGAAGTAACTGATAAAATCTCTGAGCTGTATCATTCGGAACTTCTTCATTTGTTTGATCTTCATGAATATTGAACTCCGGACCAGCAGCATCGACAACCATGTCTACGTACGTACCTGTGGAGGCAAAGTAATTAGCTGGTGCAGACGACTGAATATTCAACTCACCATGACACGACCATAACTCATAATGGCCAACAAATCCTCTCGTATACAGATGATGCTGCACATCCCATGTCGATATCCACTTTCTGTTCTTACAAGCCGAACACGGACATCGGATGTTACCCATCGGATCAACTGCTACTGATGTATTACTCAATGCAAACTCAATAAAACTGTCAACTCCGTCTTTAAACTCCTCGGTCACAACTCCATTCACTATTCCACGGTACATCCATGACCGATTCTCCGACATTTTTCCTACATATTAAATGTCATGTCCCGAGTTAAAATCCAACACACCCTCACATCATTCAAGTACCATACATACGTTATATGGAGAGTCCCAGAGCTAATGGGTGAAATAAAGCGTTGACGTAAAGATAAATGAAGAGTAAACATACATGAATATCAAATAAATTTGAGCACTATATAAATACTTAATGGTATTGAACATTAAAAACAACACAAACCGTAATGTCTTCATATTAGGCCACCACCACTTGATCGGCTCTTTATTCACCAGCTTCTCAGTAGATTTCCTAGGGAGTGAACTAACCACTGATATCCCTAAATATAGTTTGCCAAATACATCTCTTCGTACATAATGGGAAGACATAACTTTGAGAATGTCAAGTTCTTTGACACAATTATTTTTCACAAATTTACACCAGTCTTTTCCAATAAACATGTACATACTACCGCACCAACTGCGTCGTAAGATTACAGAATATCGCACTCCTTTTTCATCTTGAACAATAACAGATAATCCACTTTTATTTTCTAAACTTTGTCTTTCTTCTTTCCGAATAATCTTTATGATTTTCGTCATCTTCTCTTTCACCAAAAGTAAACCATCATGCAATCTTCGAATATCGAGCGGAAATATTTTACGTTCAAACAAACAAGTACTTTGATATGTTGGACATTTGTTCTTCTTTGAGTCTAATTTCCAATCGCGAACTCTCATCACTAATTACAAAAAAAAAATTATAACATTTTATTCATGAGTAATTTAAAATATGAAATTAAATCATAATATGGTAAATATGAAAAAATCTCTCAAATGGCTACAAATAAACATACGAATGTTGAATGATTAACTTGCAGTGTGAAATTTGTGAAAGTAAACAATATGTTTAACAAAGAAAGTCATTGCATTGTTTATTTTCATGTCAAGCGTAAAAAAATAACAGCGAGCAAGATAAATAAAAAATAACTTAATTTACCAAAAGCTTTGAATATAAGCAATTAGGAGAAGGAACTTGTAGGGGAAGGGGGGCGCCAGGATGGGGAGGGGGTGCTGGGACGGGGAGGGGGAGGGGGGCATTTGTACTCGACGAATTTTCATATTTTAAAACACTTCAACAATAGATTCATTGCTTACATTCTCAAACAAATATTTCTCAAGTAGTCAAATCAAGTTCATCAACAGAAGTAGATTCTTCATGACTTGGGAGTGGAGTTCTACAACTACTAGAACTTCCTGCAGTGCTTTGTCCCAGTGGAGTTATCCCTAAATCCTCACGGAAGCGCTCATTCCTAATCTTATCTTTCTTAGTCTTACCACACATCCATCTCAGCATCCTCATCTCTGCAACACATATTTTGTTAACGTGTTCCTTTCGCACTGCCCAACACTCGGTGCCATATAATAAAGCAGACATCACTGCCGTTCTATAAAACTTTCCTTTAAGTTTCACTGGGATACGACGATTGCAGAGGACTCTTGATGCACTTCTCCATTTTAGCCAGCCCGCCTTAATCTTGTGTGTCACATCATCATAAATCTCTCCATTCTCTTAGATGATAGATCCCAAGTATCGAAACTCAATAAAGTGGAGTAAACAAAATGGACAATCATCGAGAATCAAACATTACTGTAAGCATCAACATGCATTCATATTTTGGAATATGGCCAAGGGGTATAGATACAAGACTATTTTCAGTTTACACATCTGATGCCAACAGCGTAGATCAGAGCACCCTTTTCAATCTTGAGTGGTCATTCCACTAGGACCTGAATATTCCAGTCCCTAGATGAAGTTCAAGTCAAAAATAATATAAATCTCCAAGCAAGCTTCAAAGAGGCCATAAATGTAACTACATCATGAGTTTGGTTGACACAACAGTGGAGTCTCTACTTGTTATGCATATTTTACTTTTACTGATTATCTCATGGCATGTGTCCCTTGTCAAACATTGTTATAAAGACAATACATATGATATTTATATGTAATCTTGCTTCATTGATTGCATTCAACATTTTGAGTATTCAAGTTTCAGCATATAAATTGATGTAACTTTGCCTTTTCATCTGTTACCTAGATAATCAATCATTTCTTTCTCATTTTCTCCTCCTCTTCACTTTTATTTTTAGCATTTTATATTTTTAACCAATGATAAAAGTTTCAACTATATGATTCATGATAGCAGGAAAGCTGACAGTGGCTGATCTGAGCCAATTCAATGAGGACCTAAAATGGCAATGCATAATCTGATCAAGAAAAACCATAGCACTCTAGACATGTCTTCTCTAGGACCGGTTTCAGTACTCATGCAGTCCCATTTGTTCATGTTCCTTCAAATTCGTGTCTTCTTCTTATGTAGTCACTTGATCAGTCATCACTAGGACCCATCCTAAATCAAGCCATGATGTAGCAGACTATTAGTCAATGTCAGAAAACTAAAATGCCAGGACTGTTTTTATGTTTAGAGACCGAGCCTTACAACTTGGACTAACAAAGTGTAATAGCTTCTCATGTTTCTATAAAACTTTAAATGACAAGGATTAAAATCTCAAATGCCGTTACCTTGACATTTTTTTAAATACTTAGATATTTATAGACCTCAGGCTGAAGAAAAGAAACCCATCCTGGCATATATGGCTCAAAAAGGGGAGAAGATGACTACTTTATATGTTTCAAGCACCTTTGCTTGGGACAATCCACACTGTGTCATGCACCAAAAGGACGGGAGGGGTAGGGGGGGTCAACTGGGGGGCGCTCGGACGGGAGGGCGAGGCTGGCGGAGCACGGCGGCGGCAAGCAGCGAGGCTGGCGTCGGCAGCGAGCAGCGAGGGGCTTCGGTCGCGGCGGCGAGCGGCGAGCGTGGCGGAAGCAGCGTCGGTGACCGGCGGCGAGAGAGAGAGAGAGAGAGAGAGAGAGAGAGAGAGAGAGAGAGAGAGAGAGAGAGAGAGAGCGGGAGAGCGAAAGGGGGGTTTCGCGGGAGGAGAAAAAGCTGTTTTTCCGACCGTATTTCCGTCGGAACTTCCGACCGATTTTCCGACGGATATTTTTAGTCGGAATATCCGTCGGAATTACCGACGGACAATAATCCGTCGGAAACATCCGTCGGTAATCCCGCAATTTCTTGTAGTGAAAATAGGGCTAGTCCAGTCCTGGAAGGAGCACCCGAATTCATTTTCGGACCACGTGGAATGATAAGGATGTCTGGATGTCTGGCATTGCATCAACCATTTTCTGAATATGGTCATCATAATTCTAGTACTATGTAGATGATATGTGAATCAATTCTTGAGCTATATATCTGAGCATGATCTGAGTTTTACTGTCATTGCATCAAGCTTACATTTCTGAAATCTGGTGTGACTCTTTAATATTCCATTCTGCCCTTGTCTTGGTTACCCTGTATACATTCTTGAACTATGAATTGAACTATGGAATTTGAATTCTACTGGGCTAGTTAGCTCATTATTTCCTACCTTTTTCAGGTGATTCAGCTGGGGATGACCTTTAAGGGCTTGAGTGCTAAGTGGACCCACTAAGACAAGCAAAGCCAATCTGTTCTGTTTCTATTTAGTAGTGTAAAATGAGATGTGTAATTACGTTATTTTGATCTACTCCTCTCTTAGTTGTTATGAGGAGTACTTGTGTAATAAACTTCCGCTTATGATATTATGAATGGATAAATAATTATTACCCGTTGTGCCTGTTTTTCTGTCACTTCCGATAAATAGTCTTTTATTAGGACGTGACAAAGGAGATCTGATAGCTCTCAACCCAAGAGAGGAGTGGACAGACAATGACAGAAAAGCTCTCTCACATAATAGTAAATCCAAGAATCTCATTTTTTGTGCCCTGACAAGAAGCGAATTCAATAGGATCTCAGCATGCAAATCAGCAAAAGAAATGTGGGACAAGTTGAAGCTCACATACGAAGGGACTAACAAAGTCATAGAAACCAGGATTGACATCTTGGTCACACAATATGAGAAATTCTAAATGCTAACAGGTGAGATCATTATCCAAATGTATAGCGGGTTTACTGATATAACTAATGGTCTTGCAGGGCTTGGAAAGATGTACAACACTAAAGATATGGTAAGAAAGATTCTCATATCTCTAACAAGCCAATGGACTCCAAAAGTCACAGCCATCGAAGAAGCTAATGATCTTACAACTATGTCATTAGAAAAGCTTATAGGATCACTGATGGCACATGAGATCAAAATGGAGCAACTATCTGAAAGCTCATCTAAAAAGAAATTTACTAATGCTTTTAAAGTTATAGCTGCTCCTTCCACCTCTTCCTAATCTAGTTCAAAAAATGCAGGCTTTGAAGACAGTGATGTAGATGATGTACTATCCAAGCTTCAGAAAATTCTTAAGAAGAAGAAGAATGGATCAAGAAGGAGAAAAAGGAGAAAGAACTAGTCTGTTATGAATGCAAAAAACCTGGACATCTGAGACCAGATTATCCAAGACTCAAGAAGACTGGTCGGGTAGAAAAGTCCAAGAAGAAGCATAAGAAATTCAAAAGAAAAGTCATGGTTGCTGCTTGGGACAATGAAGAAGTCACCACTTCAAATTCATCAAGTACATATTCAGAAAAAAGAACAGATAAATCTAACCCTCATGACAAGACTAGATGAGGTACATTCTGACCCATCTTTTAATTCGTCCATTGATTCAGGGTTAGAGTCCAAAGATTTGGAACATGTCTTTAATAAACTTTATGAAAAACATAAAAGGTGTTGTAAAAGAATTAAAGAATCTGAAAATTAACCTTACTTGCTTAGAAAACACTAATTCTGATCTTAAATCAGAAATGGAACAATTAGAAACATAATTAAAAGAAAGTAAAAATAATAATTATCTTTTGAATGGAGATTTTAAGAGTAAGAACAATGAAAAATTAGAGTTAGAAGAAAAATTGAAAAATCTAACTGAAGAAAATCTTTATTTAAAAGAATCAGTTAGAAAATTAACAAAAGATAAAACATCTCTAGCTCTATGCTTAAAAGGATCAAAATCTGGCAACAATAAACAAGGTCTTAGATACAAACCTCTTGAAAATAAAAACAAATTAAGTATCATGAAAAATATCCATTACCAAAATTTGTGAAAGAAACCAAGATGCCTCAGAAAAAGGCCCCGGTAATGAACAAATGCTCTAAAAAGAAAAAGGTTTCTAAAAATCTTGTTTTAAAACATCACAAAGACAATAGGCCTGCAAAACAAATTACATTCATTGTTGTTCTCATTGCAACAAATCAGGCCACACAGTAAACATCTGCACAACTAGGCACTAGTATGGATTCTTAAAGGTTATTTTTATGCATCTAACCATCAAGAATCCCAAAAAAATTGGTACCTACTTCTAAGTAGTTTATTTGCAGGATAGCCTTGGAGCATCAAGAACAAAGGATGCTCAAGGCATTGGTGACTGCCAACTCTTCATCCAACTTATATCTGAAGAGGAAGTAGTCACAAATTTGTATTTAATTTACAGTACTACTAATGAAGTTTTACAAGTCTCTTTTTATAAGATCAATGCAGGTAAAAGTCTTGAAGACTTGACAAACAACAAGAAGAACAAGTCGACACACAGAGAAGAACAGCAAATACAACAAGAGATGTCGACAGGCAAAGGAGCCATACACTGAGGGGGAGCCTCACATTAAGGGGGAGTATCACTCTCAGGGGGAGCAAACACTAAGGGGAGATATAAATTCATGACAAGTATTGTTGAACCCCTCTCATTCAAAATCAAAGTTAGTATCGGTAAGAAGTCTTTACAAGAAGAAATATGCAAATGGTAAGATCCTTCCTTTTTGGGTATTGACAAAAAGGGGGAGACTATTTTATTCATGAATTTTCTGTTTAATGCTTGACTTTATGTTTATGTCAGAAAATTCACATAAGTTTTGTCATCACCAAAAAGGGGGAGATTGTTGAACCACTATTATATTTTATCTTTTATTTGGTGAAAACAAAACTCATGATTAATTTAAATATCATAAATATATTTAATATCATATTTTTCTCATAAATACAACATATTATGGCACTATCGATTCATGACTTGCACTAAAAAGTAAAATCGATTGTTGTTCAATGCACATCGATTACTAGCTAAGTGCCACATCGATTACTGTCTTTAAAGTCCACATCGATTATAGTTTACTTAAACATCGACTTTAGTCAGAACATCCATTTCAACATCGATTTTACTGAAACATTGATTTCGCTTAAACATCGACTCTATTGAAACATCGACTTTATTTGAACATAACGATTACTGTCTGAAGAACATCAACATTGATTCTACTTAAACATCAATTTCATTCAAACATCGATTTCACTTAAATATCGATTTCGTTCAACATCGATTTCACTGAAACATCGACTTCAGTTGAACAACGATTTCATTTAAAACATCAATTCACTCACAACATCGATTTTAATTAAACATCGATTCACTCAGAACATCGATTTCCTTTAGAACATTGATTTCATTTTAAACATCGATTCACTCACAACATCGATTTCGTTTGAACATAGATTACATTTAAACATCAACTCTATCTGAACATCGATTGTCTTTTAACTTAAACATCGACTACCTTAAGACATCGATTGCCTCTACATTTCAAATGTCCAAATGTCTTTGACGCCCAAATGAAAAATCAAATATACTTCACATGTTTATCTTATTATTTCTCTGTCTGACTGAAGATCTTTTTCCTATTTATCCTTCAGGGTAGGTGAGATATTGTCAGCAGAAATCATGGACTTACACATAAGAAGGTATGGACTATCTGTCAGAAGACTTTTCTAGTCTAACATTCTCTTCCTTGTATTAAATGTCTGTAGGACTATTCTACTCCTAGTCAAAACATCTTGGACCTGCTGTTAGTATCTGTTAGACAGAAGAAGAAGGAAAGGAGATGAAAAAGACGATAAGCAATGGCTAGAAAGAACTCCAAAAGAATCCAAGAAGCTCCAACGGCTACTCTTTAATAGATCTATTCAAGCTGCTCCATAAAAGGATGAAGCAAGACTGAAGAATAGACTAAGAGCGAACCTGAAGATTATTCAAAGAGTGTACATCCAGTAAACATCCAAATCCATACACACTCAAGCAAGAAAGGAAGAGAGCTCAATCCTACACAAGCTGAAGCATTCAAGCCGTCTTCCTTCTTCCTCATTCTCTCTCTATGCATCATTGTAAATCTGGGGGAGAGTCTGTGGCTGAGAGCTAGAGTTCCTAGTGTTCATCCTGTAATAGCTCTCGGCGTGTTCTTTCTTTCGTAAGAAAGATTTCTGTCCAGCTATAGGACTATATACAGTATTCCTCTTCCTGTATGGAGAGAAGGCCAGTGGGGTTGCTGGCGGTTTCTGTCTAGCTAAGGGACTGTTCTTAGCATTTCCTTTTGGGTAAGGGAAGAACTTAGTTGGGGTTGGTGTCAGCAGAACCGCACTGGGGTTTGTTCTAGGAGGTTGGCTTCTTGACCTGTAATAGAAGTGAGTTTCCTTCCTACTCGGAAAGGAAGAGGACTAGCAGGGAGCTGGGGGTTTGTATATCCTTGGGGGGGATTGTACCATGGTTAGTGAAATCCCAAGATTTGCTTGGGGACTGGACGTAGATCTTCCTTTTGAGAAGTACCGAACCAGGATAAAATCTTTGTGTTCATTTGTGTGATTGTTTAAATTTGCTTCCGCAATGCTACTCTCTATCACACACTATCACATTCACTAACCAAAGTTTTTAAGTTGTGATTTCTGTGTTTTAGTTTCAGAATTTCTGTAGCTATTCTATTCACCCCCCCCCCCTTCTCTAGAAAGCTTACTGCCAACCGTAAGCGGGCCAACAGTAAGCTCTTGAACATGAGTGAGCTGAGAGTTGTGTTTTGCAAGTCCTCGGGGTATACCCCTTAAAGATTGTACATTTCTTCTTGTAGCTATGCTTTTATTTAGGACATGTTTTATAGTTGTATATCATGTTATAGTTATTTAAATTCAATGCTTATCTCACTAGACTATTCTTCTAACCCCTCTGGATCTTTTGATCCGTGGGTGGTGGCACGGGCTTCGGGGTCCCTAGCGGGGGTTTGGGAGGCCGGGTCGTTACAAAAATAGCCTCATACACTTCCTCTTTAATTTTGATATCCCTCTTCTTGTTTTGGTGCTTTAGAAGTAGATAGTCCAGCTGGTGTTGAGTCAAATGAGGAAATTACTAGAGATTGGATAGGGGTCTAATCAAAAGAGGGTTGATCCGCTTCTTTTCTTTCCTCTAGAGGCTATTGGGTGCAGGCAGAGGGCTCTTTGTTGGAGCATACTGTGCTAACTAGTTCAGATTATCGAGAGAGAGAGGAGAGACTAGCTGATGGTACTACAGTAGCTTCATATGATGCAACTTTAGATTGAGTAGGAGAGCTGGTTACTGGAGAGAGTTCATCAACACTCGTAGCTTAAACGGCTGCTTCTTTTGTTTGCTCAGAATTTTCAATAGATGCACCATGAATTGCTTCTTTTTCTTGTGCTGGATGTTCTAAAGGCAAAAAACTTACCTCTTCAATTCCTCTGGTTTAGCGGTTTCCATATGTGACACATTTCCTTCTTCCTCAATTTCTAATTGTGAATGATTTGGCCATCTTGTGGATTCTCCCTCTGAAACTGTAGGGATTCTTGCTGGAGAGACAGAGAAATGAGGGTCTGTGGGTGCTCGGGCTTCACCTTCATGGCCTCCCTGTTCGGATTATGCCGGTGTTGCTGGATTGAGTCTATTTAAAATGCTCTTCAGTATTCTTCTTTGAGCTATAAGAGACTGCCATACTACTTTTCTACAATCCTTCAGTTCATTCTTGACTTCCTTTAAATCTGCGGCCAGTTCCTCCAAATTGGGAGTAACAATTGATGATGACTCCCCCTTAGTATGCAAAGGTGTGTAGGCTTCCATTGTAGGCTCCCCCTCAGATGATGACGAGGTTTTCTCTTCTGCAGCTTCATCCTCTTCTTCCTCACTGCTTGTTAAAATTATTGCTTTTCTTTTCTTCAAACTAGAGAGAGTTGCAGTGTGCTTCTTCCTGATCCATGTTCCATCACAGAAAATGAAAACCACTTCTGCTTAAACTGTCCAATGTAAACAGACTAACTGGCTCGTCTCTTTCTCCAGTCAAATCAATGCCTTCTATGGCCAAGATATAGGTAATAAGGTTTCCATATGGTAGCCATACACCATAATTTGTTGTGTACTTCATCCTTCCACCAATACTAGCCAAGATCTTGAGAACAAACTTGGCTAAGGAATTTTCTGACTTGTTGCAATTCCATAAATTAGAAGGGCATCTTCTTTGGTAATAGTTGAATGACTACTACCCGTGGAGTAATCACTACATAGCACAACTATGCATCACACTCAACTAAGTCACACCTATTACATCCTTTCCATAAGCCTTCTTCTCAGTGAGTTTCTTAAACATTTCTTTCTATGGAATCTTGGAGCTGGGTGAGATTTCGGTGGAGGAACACTTGAAATACCTTGTCAAAGCCTCTCCAGTTAGCTCTATCTTTTGCCCCTTTACAGATGAGTACATTTCTTTGTTCTTGGGTGCTATCAGATTGAAGTAGAACTCTTTCACTGATTTTGGATAGATGTGCTTCTTGGTTGAACAAACACCAAATAGACCTGCTACTCTAATCATCTGACTAATATCCAAGCTTTTCTGGTTGAGCTTTTCAAAGTGAATGACTTTGCAAGGTGATACAGTGCACTTAATCTCATCCAAGAAAGCAATAGAGTATTTTAGGGCCATGGTCGATCTTAAAAGAGAAAGGAGTTCAGGTAGATGACCCAGGTGAAAAGATATAACTGATTATTTTTCATGAAAAGGATTTGAACTTTCAAAGGATAGATGGATGAGGATTCGAACTTACTTGAGGCAAGAAACGAAATGCTTTACCTTCGAAGAAAAAATTGCAATGTGGAGACAAGGGTTTTACCCGTAGATAGAAGAAACGTCGGAGTGAAAGGGAAGAAGGTACGGAGGGAGATGAAAAGTTGAAAGAGGGTTTCTTTAAACGAGGTGGGAAACTGTCAATTTAAGAGAGGTGAGAGATGGTCTCACACAGATTGCGACACGTGGCAAGAGGTCTAGAGAATATATGGTGCGGATGGCCTCTTCCAAAAAGCATATGTTAGGATGACAAAGATGTAATGAAAGGAGAGAGGAGGGCACTTGAATGTGGACAAGACTATTTGAAATAACAAGTGATTTAAGAAATAACTACCTTTTTCTTTTAAAGGAAATTAGCAGGTTATTCTTACCAAGGAATTAATCGATTATTTTCACAGGAATTCAAAAATTAACTAATTATTTCCTCAAGGGTTTAAGAAATAACCAATTATTTTCACAAGTTCAAAAGATATGGAATCAAACAAATTTTTATATGTATATTTCCACTTACTCACATTCCATATTAATGTGTACATATGATTTAGGCTAATATTACTTCATGGATTGCACATACCCAATTCCCTTTGAATTGTGGAGAAACTATCCTCAAGTAGTGCCTTAGTGAAGATATCAGCCAGTTGATGTACAATATCTATAAAGTTTAAAGAAATATCTCCTAAAGCAACATGGTCTCTTATGAAATGATGACGTACCTCAATATGTCCAGTTCTTGAGTGTTGTATAGGATTCTTTGTCAAATTGATGGTGCTGGTATTGTTACACAACATGGGAATGTTGTTTACCTTGATTCTAAAGTCCTCTAACTAGTGCTTCATTCAGAGAAGTTGTGCACAATAGCTTCCTACTGCCACATACTCAGCTTCAGCAATGGATAAGGCCATGGAGTTTTGTTTCTTTGATAACCATGAGATTGTACCGCATGCAAAGATTTGACAAGTACTGTTGGGGCTTTTTCTATTTATTTTGCAGCCAGCATAGTTAGCATCTGAATAACTAATTAATTCTAAGTTGCAGTTCTTAGGAAACTATAATCCCATATCAGGCATACCAACAATGTATCTGAATATTCTTTTGATACACATTAAGTGAGATTCTTTTGGATTTGACTGAAACCGTGAAACCGCGCACATAAACAAATGCTAAAGAGAATATCAGGTCTACTAGCTGTTAAATAAAGTAGTGACCCTATCATACCTCTATAAATCTTCTGATGTACATTCTTACCGTCATCGTCTACATCCAATTTTAATGAAGTGCTCATGGGAGTAGGCATTATCTTGGTATTTTCGCACCCAAATTTCTTGAGCATGTTCTTTATGTATTTGCTTTGATTTATATGAATGTCATCTTCGTGCAGCTTGATTTGGAGTCTAAGGAAATAATTTAAGTTCCCTCGTCATGCTCATCTCAACTTCTCAAATTTCTTACCTAGACTCTCGTCAGTATCACTAAAAATAATGTCATCCACATATATTTGAACTATTATAAAATTACTATTATGATGTACTCCAACATCGACAAATTTCCTTGATGTAGTGTCCTGAATTGCTCCCTCTTGGCTTGCTGAATTTGTACCAGGAAGAACGTGTTGTTGAATGCTTCAAGAAATTCCGGCCATATGATTGTATCCTCTGCTCTTCCTGCAAACATGGTTTGCATCTTGAGTCTCCACCACTCTTGTGCAAATCCCCTTAACTAGTAAGTAGTCAGGATAACTTTATCAGCTTGTGGACACCTCATTGTCACAAATACCCTTTCTATCTCATGGACCCAATGTTCAGCTGTATCCGAGTTCGGACCTCCCGAGTATGTAGGTGGCTGCAAACATAGAAACCTCTCCACTAGTACCATGGACTCCTCCACACTAGCTAGCTGCACTGGTACAATTGGGAGTAAAGGTACTACAGGTGGTACCTCAACTCCATACGGTGGTACAAACGGTGCTGGTATGGCCTCCTCCTCCACTGGTGGTGCTGTAACCACTGGCTGAATCGGTGGCTGCTGATCCAACTGTGTCTGAATCTGTGTAATATTGTCCCATAGCCTCTCTATCATCTGATGTGTGGTCTCCTCAGGCTCATCACCACCACCTCCCTAATCTCTTCTATTAGCCATTTATAAACCTGCACATACAACATTCCAATCCACACAACACACAAACATATCATTACGAAAACAGGGCCAACTACCTGCAGTAGACTATAGTAGGGAACAAACTATGTACATTTCTTGTTCCTTCATATTTATACGGACCTTGCTCTGATACCAACTGAGACGATCATTGCCGTTCAGGCCCGTTAACCCAATAAAGTGCTTGACATGACTCCGTCTCCCGTGAACGAGCCGTAGCCTCGCAAGGGATATCAACACAACATGTCCGTGGAAATATAAAAGAACACACTAAACACATTTAACTGTTCATTCCTCACATATATCCATATGAAATGTACATATTTATTTCCATACCAAAGTCGTAGTACAAAGTACACTGGCCCGGGACAAACCCCCAAGGCACAACAAGAAGAAGTATTACTCTACTGGTGATGTCGGCCTGACTCCACTACGGTGCTAACCGAAACTAGAAGAGGGATGGGAACCCTCCTACTCTTCTTCACCTGGAAGAAGAAGGGGTGAGCCTCACAAGTCAATGGCTCAGTAGGGCAACTCCCCAGAAGCCGAAAGAGCAATGCACAACAAGTAAAGTAAGCAAAGCTGTAAGCAATTAAAATATATCACCGCCTATGCATGATACTACAGCTGTAAGTAAATAAACAGCAAACCAAGTACATGTGTACAAGCTAAAGAAGGGCACGCCATACACGAGTCACGAGAACTGGTTTATGACACCAACCATAGACCCAAACAACACAAGTCTACCTCTCAGCTTCGCAGCCACAGATGAAAGGTCTAGCTGTCGCTCTACCTCAACAGAGTCAAGAATTATGGAGACAAGCCAACACCACTCCTGCAGACCACACAGTTGCAGGCCCAAGCCTGACATCTTTAGGGACTCCGGCCCAAGCTCCCTAAAGTGAGGCACTGGAAACAGGACTATCTGGGGACTAGTACGTCTACTGGTGTCTGTTCCCCAACCACGAGCGTGCTACAAGCGACCGCACACCCACAAACACGAGTCACTACCCCCTGTCGTCTTTCCCTCAGCCGGACGTACAACTCAAACTCATGTGTGATGACACGATCTTTTCGGCTCCGTGTTTAATGGTTTTAGAGTGGTGCTCTTGACCAAGAGGTGGTCATTGGGCCATGGACGTGGTTTCCGTGCGTTGTATGGGCATTGTGGGCCTTAGCTCTTAGCCCATTTAGCCCACAGCTTCACTGGTTGTGAATGCGACGGGGTATGTCGTCGCGTTTTAAAACGCGACCGCTTACTACGCCGCGATTCATAGAACCGCCTTTCTATTTAGCAGCACATTGGGTATCGATTGGCAACGATTAGGTACGTCGCGTTTAACTCTTAAACGTGACGTCTGACTACGTCGTGATTTTGAATGTGATTTAACTGCTCTGTTTTGCCTAAACAGAGCAAAGGAGCTCTGTCTAGGCGAAGGGAGGAGGCTGTTGAGGGCTTTTTCCGACGTTTTGGCTTTCTGGCGGTTCGTGCGGCGCGGATTCCACGCGGGGATGGCGTCTGGAGCGTGGATGTGCCGACGACATGGAGTTTCTGGCATTCTTCGAGTTCTTCACGATTAGTAGGGAGACTTCCCCTCTTGTTTAATTTGCTTTAAATGGTTTAAAGGGGTGGAAAGCATGCTTGGGTGGTTTACCATATTATGGACACCATGTTTACTGCTTTAGTTTGGCTTTTGTATTGGATATGTGTGGGTTTTTCCGGTGGTGAAGGTGGGTTCGGCCTGTGAGTTGAACTCACTATCACGTTTGAAATGCGACGGGGTGCACCGTCGCGTTCATGGTATGAACGTGACGCCATGCATCGTCGCATTTCTGGTTTTGTCTGTTGTGTTGTGGCCGTGATTTGGATGTGACCACTTGACCTATCGCGTTCTTAATGAACGCGACAGTGTGGTCCGTCGTGATTCGGTGTAATGTTTTGTGTGGTCTTAATCACGACATATTGTCCCATCGTGATTAAGATGTTGACTGTCGTGTTGACCCATTGAGCCTGAAGGCGACATATCAGGCCGTCGCGATTTTGTCGTGACACTGGGCCCTATCGCGTTAACGCTTTGAATTGCATCTGGACAGGCCGTCGCGATTTGAAAGGCGACACCTGTGTCCGTCGCGTTTTACCTTCTGTAGTCAGTTGGTGGTGGCTGGGCAGTGAGGTTCCAGTGTGGAGTTAGCCCTGAGTATTTGGTGTTATTTAAAGTGGGTTACGTCATGTAATGTTTAGTAAAGCATGTGTAAGATTTAAGAGTTGTTATATGATTAATAGTGAATCATGTGATTTATGTTAAATATGCTATTGTGTTTAGTTAAGTGATTAATGTGTTATTGTGGATTAGTGTTGCCATGGAGGTCATGAGATGACCAATGACATGCAAGATTATTATATGATAATGTGGTTCATGTATGTATCGGTGTAGGTTGGCTTTGAGGTCATATGGTGACCGGTGACAAGCTAACAGAAATATTAATGTATCGTGGTTTATAAATAAAGGCTGCATAAGTTTATATCGTGGTTTGTGCATTTGCCGAGCTTGGTGGTCCAACGCCTATTCCGGAATACCTCTTCAGTCGGGTACCCCAGGTTCTGTGTGAGCCAGGCATGTGTGTTTGTTGTGCTCGGGGCGTGTCCCGGTACGATATGTACCACTGAGGCCTGAGTCGTCTTCCTAGACACCCTCACTCTTGTGTTTGAGTTGTACGTCCGGCTGAGGGAAAGACGAATGAGGGCAGCGACTTGTGTTTGTGGGTGTGCAGTCGCTTGTAGCGCGCTCGTGGTTGGGGGGACGGACACCAGTAGACGTATTGGTCCCCAACTAGTCTTGTGTTTCCAGTGCCTCACTTTAGGGAGCTCAAGCCAGAGTCCCTAAAGGTGTCAGGCATGGGCCTGCAACTGTATGGTCTGCAAGTGTGGTGTTGGTTGGTCTCCACTGTTCTTTGGCTTGTGGCTATGGAGCGGCAGTTGGACCTTTCGTCCGTGACTGCGAGACTGAGAGGCTGTTCTTATGCTGTGTTGTTTGGGTTGGATACTGGCGTCATAAACCAGTAGTCCGTTCCCGTGTTGTGGCGTCATTCCTTTCCGACTCGTGCTTTGCCACTGGTTGTGACTTGTGTGTTGTGACTCTCTAATTAAGGTTTTACCCGTTAGGGTGTGCCATGGTGAAGGCACAGTTGTGGTTGTGGTTATGGTTCCATGGTAGTACCTTGTGGTAGTAGGAACCTGTACCTTCGCGGGTTCTATGTTGTGGTACGTCGTGTACCAGCCTCTTCAGGTGTTGAGGTGGAGTTGTGTTTCATAGAGGTTGTGCGGTGTGACCTTCCACCCGTTGTGTTTTACCCTTCTTCGGGTAAGCTCCTAATTGTGGTTCCTAGTGTATGGTGGACTGGCTTGTTGTTGCCAATCCTATTACCCTACCGGGGTAAGGTTGCCTGTGAAGCTTGTAGCCTAGGCAGTGGTTGGCCTGTGAGGCATGTGGCCTAAGCATTTCAGTTGTTGGGCGGACTAGTGGTGATGTGCTAGTCCTGTTGTTCCTCTTACTTTCTGAGATCTATGTTAGCTAGTGTAATTATGTTTTAATTATTGTTAATCATGATTGTTGTGGGCATGCTATGGTTTGGCTATTGGTGTTGCCAGTGAGACCCTTTGGGATTGAGGTCTCTTCAGTTTTCGGGTGTTGTTTTTGGGAGGTCCCTACCGAGCCTGTGACTTGTTGAGGCTCACTCCCTTACAACTTTTTTCAGGTGTTAGACGACTTTGTGTGGCTTGCGGAGGCGTTGTGGCAGACTTGTACCACCAGCAGTAGAGTTAGTGGCGTTGTGTGAGCTTGTGCTCCCTCGGGGTATGCCCTAGATAATTGTAATTTTCTCTTGGACATGTAATAATGTATTGGGACAGTTGTACATTATTATATACAGATATGAGCACATATACTTTCTTGTGTCTTATATTATTGTTGTTGTCTTTTATATTCTTACTGGACACTTATGCACGTTAGCCCTTGCGAGACTTCAGTCCGATCGCGGGAGGCGGACTTGTATATGGAGCCATATTAGGCATAGATATCCAGGGCCGTTACATCAGGAGTGAGGGTGTCCAGGAAGATGACACAAACCTTGATGGTACTTACCGTACCGGGAGAAAATCTGAGCACCCGGTGCCTGGGTAACCGACTGGAGAGGTAACCATGGAAGGCGTTACAACCCAACTCTCTATGCACATATTTCCAAGCAAAACCCATCGTTACCAACCGCAGTATAACCCGACACAACCCATACAGACCCTACATTGCATAGCCAACATAGCCCAAGCAATTTACAACAGAACCCAGACAGACAGGCCACAGAACCCTAGAGCTCGAGTGGCCACACGCTAAATCGCGTCCAACACAGTGGCCGCCAATCGGTGCTTGAATCGCAACAGACCAACCCGTCGCCTTAAGGCCTGAATCGCAATGGGCTAGGTCGTCACGTTGTCACGAAACGTGACGACTGGTTCCGTCACCTTTCAGACAACAGGAACAAACTCTAAGCTCTCATTCCGGAAATCACACCAAACCTCTGTACATGCTGATAAAGCAAGAAATAATTGTGCATATGAAACCCTAGGCATGCTCTCTATCATGTTTATATGATTTCCAAGTCAAAATCCATGTACCCGAACCTACACAATCCATACAAGAGAAAATAGTGAAGAATTCCCCTACCAACAGAGGAAACGTAAATCCAACACCGTCTGGACGTTCCCCGTGCTCCGAAGCACCTCCTCGCGCCGGAACCACGTCGAACGGACACCAAGATAGCCAAAATCGCCCAGAAATCCTTCAACAGAATCCCACCAGCTGAACAGTGCAACTGCATTGTTTGGCCAAGGGCAGAAGCCCAAAATACTCTTGAGTTTAAATCGCGACGTATCGAGTCGTCGCGTTTAGAAACGCGATGTACCCCGCCGACGCGATTAAACCTCGACGACCCTGTATGCGCCACGCGGCGCGCATGCAGCCGCACTCACGTAGAAGCGGCTCCAAATCACGATGGGACGACTATGTTGGTCGTGTTCTTAATGAACCCACCAGAGGTCTGTTTAGGCTGGGATTTCCAACCCTCTAACCTCCCAACCTACCACACCAACCTGTAAACACACATTCACACACACACACACACACTTATACAATGGGCCACACACTGGCCCCTAAACCCAGTAAACTACGATCCGAATGTACAGGATATTACATTAACTATCTTTAATTCATTATTAGATATTTTCCACATGTATAGACTAATTCTATAAAGACTTTGAAATATTGTGTAGATGATGGGTTATTTATGTACAATCTCAACCTGTTGCTCATATACCAATCTCTGTAACGACCCTCTTTATACCGGTACGATTATACCAATCCACGTCAATATAAAGTGCGTCGTCACAGTAGGAAATATACCCAGCACAACACAGTAGGTAGAGATGTACATAAATAACAAAGGAAAGTACAGGGAAAATGAAAGAGATTCTTATTCCATCATCATTACACACATTCCACAGTCTATATAGTAGTAATGAAAATAAACAAAGTCCATAATTAAACAAGTCCATATAACATCATTGTCCACATACTAGCAAATGAAAACTACAATCTATAAGATAGTCCTCCAATAGCTTTGCTACTCCTCTCTCTCGGAGTCACTCCTCACAACGTCCTCCTCAATCACAGGAACACATGTCTCACCTGTATGTTAAAGCAAGGATGAGTCTTCACAAAAGACTTAGCAAATAACCTATTGGCACATCCTTACACGTATCACATTCATGCTACTCAATTTAACAAAAAGAGTAATTTTACCACATGGTTCATGTCATAGCAAACAAGTACAAATGAATAACCTATAACATACTATCTGCACATGGCCTTAGCTTAAATCATGATATCAATTACAACTGATTCACAATATATTTCCAAACAATTTAATCATGGAACTAAACACATGAGTACTAGCAAACCTAGCATGATATCTATCACTTTTTACATGCTTTTATATCACATAAGCACACATTTTTCTTGCTGTTTCAACATAAATAAAACATAATTACATGATTTCACATTATTCTACATTGTAACACATTTGCACACCACTTTCACATAATCACTTGGCACATTCACACATAGTTCACATCTTTACACCTTATTTTTGTTGTGACACATAGTCTGAACCACCATAAAGAATGATACACATATCACATAATACATATCCGTCACCTAGGCATTATAGTGACGAATCTTGGTAACTACGCAGAACCGGGAGAAGCCCTCTCTACCATAACAAGTGGTACTTGAGCACCTCCAGGATTTCATCCTAATGCCCATAGGATATCACATACACATTGAGTCTTCCCATAGGGACTTTTCTATAGTATGGCTCCACAACCTTCTATGGTAGCAGTGTCAATTTCGACACAAATTTCACTTAATCGCATGCTTAGTAATATCTTACATGCTCTTAATGATCCATTCACATGCTTATAAATCAAACACATATCTTTCAGGTTACAGAACTTATCATGGCTGTCTAACAGTAAGAAAATATGCTTAACATTACCTAAACATGATACTAATCACAGCAAATATCGTTTCTTGATTAATCATATGCTCTTTTAATACCTTTACAATTACAAATAGTACCTAAAGATGTCAGAACATGCTCAAATTTTAACCATAAATTCTACGTATGAAATATATCATATGGTTAATTTTTCAAAAATTTCATGAAAGTATATCTATTTTTAACATTTAACAGAGATCTCATGTAATTTAATAAGATAATTCAATTAGACATGATAAACAGTGAATAGTCTTAAATCATGTATACAGTAACCCTATATTCATGGAAATTTTCTTTAACAATTTCATACATCATATCTATTTATTCTGAATTTAGATCTATCAAAACATGCATAATTCCCCATAACATAAATTCTATAATTCGTAATTATGATAAAAAATTTAACAAGAATTCATGGTTTGACCTAATAACCATATCTGACCAATCAGAGATTTTGAAGCATATGCAAGCATCCACAAATCCCCGAAAAATCACACCACAAAGATTAAATCCACTATTCTGTAAAACCATATGAACTTGACGGCAAGGGGCTTGCCGTCAGGGTGGGTTAACAGCACAATCAATTGCCGTTAACTCAGGAACTTAGCGGCAAGAAGGTTGCCATCAACCTCCTGTCTGCAGAAAGTGCAGACCGAACACAGAAAAATGAAGAATTTTGGGGTCCAGAACACGAATTAAAAATTCGGAAAAATATCTAAACTCTAGGTGATAGGTCTAGTTATGAAACCCCTAAGTTACTCGCCTCTCCAAAAAACCCTGAAGATCGAATTTTGGCGATGAAGCCCTCCTCGGCCAAGCCAAAGAGTGATGTTCCCCGCCTTGATCCGACTTCCATGCTTGTGCAGTTGATCCCCCAGCGTTAGGAGAGTTCCTCCACCTTCAGTAGAGTCTCCCAATTGCAGAAGATCGCCGGTGAAGCCTCCAAATCGCCCAATCAACCCCCACAAGTTCTCTCTTTCTCCCCCCGAAACCTAGAAAACCTCTCTTCTGAACCAAAAGTCCTCTCCTAACCGAGATGTCTTGGTTAAATAGGCAATAGAGTCGAGGGAATCCTAGGTCATAAGAGTCTTGACCATTGGGGGAGAGGTTTCCTAATCAGACTCTAGAGAAAACAGGACAGTTTTAGATCTGGAATCCCAAACACAACCGGAGAAGTAAATGGCCACATAGCTATCGTCAACCAGAAATAGGCGTCAATCGATGTTGACGTCTATTTCTTCTGGCCACAAGGTAAACGACACAAGTGTTGCCGTCAACTAGCCCTTAACGTTAAGGGATGTTGATGTTAAGAATAAATTTTGGGCAGAACAACAAAGCATCAAAACAGTTATAAAATGCATAGAAATTGAGGGCCTTATAGTATTTCTCAAGTGAAGCCCAAGAATGTGGACGAGGCACTGAATTATGGATAATGACTATGCACGATGAGCTGCACCAATTTCGAAGGAATGAGGTGTCGTCTCTAGTGCGCTGTCCTAAGGACCATTCTGTGATTGGAACCCGTTGGGTTTTTAAAAATAAATTGGATGAATCCAGAATGGTAGTTAGGAACAAGGCTCGGCTTGTAGCCAAAGGGTATAGCCAGAAAATGGGCATTGATTTCGATAACTCATTCACACCGCTGGCCAGGCTAGAAGCTGTTCACATTCTTCTCTCTTATGCATCCTCATTAAACTTCAAATTATACCAAATGGATGTAAAATTTACATTCTTGAATGGGTACATTAAAGAGGATGTGTATGTAGAGCAACCCCTTGGTTTTCAAGATGTCAATAAACCTCATCACATCTACAAGCTTCAGAAGGCATTGTATGGGGTGAACAAAGCTCCATATGCATGGTATCAAATGTTAAGTAATTTCTTATTGCATAAGAATTACAAAAGAGGTAAGACAGACCAAACACTGTTCACTAAGAATTCTAGTAAAGATATAATTGTGCTTCAAGTTTATGTTGATGATATCATATTTGGCTAACATAACTCCAACCTATGTAAACAATTTGCAGATCTCATGCAAGAGGAGTTCGAAATGAGTTTAATGGGTGAGTTGAGTTTTTTTTTGGTCTGCAGGTTAAACAACTCAAGGAAGGCATTTTCATATATCAATCCAAATATACCATTGAACTACTTACGAAGTACGGGTTGTTGAGCAACTATCCTTTAGGAGAATTGTTGATCAACTATCTCTTTAAAATATTGTGTTTTTGCTATTACAAAACCTTTTTAAGATTCTCTACAAACAAATCTATTGGAATATACCACAAGAAACATGACTTGTATAATACTGTATATCAACACTATCACAAAATTTCTCTAAGTCCACAGCGTATACTATGTACCATACTAACTATGACTGTGGACTGACTCCAGAAAAGTCGAAGTGTTGAACTATATGTGAACTGTACTGTGACTTTTTGAAAGTCAAAGTCTAATAGTACTCCGACTTCTTAGAAGTCGAAGCCTAGACTCTGACTCTCTTAAAGTCGAAGTAAGATATCGATTGATGAACACTTTCACTCCGACTTCTGAAAAGTCGAAGTCCTCTTACTCTGACTCCTGTGAAGTCGAAGTCTTTGTATTATACTCCAACTCCTTGAAAGTCAAAGTTTGACATCGATTGGTGAACACTTATCACTACAACTTTTCAAAAGTCGAAGTTTGTGATCAGTCTCTCTGCAACTTCTGTAGAGTCGAAGTTCATCTTTTATATCTTTTCTTTGACGCTGACTTTAAGAAAGTCGAAGTATACTATCAACTTCTATGTACTTGATAATACTTTCTATATGAATTTGTCATTTCATAAAATCCATGAAATCTTGATTTTATGTAATTCAATATGTTTGTTATCCCTATGACATCTTTTACAGAATGAATAACACTTACATATCCTACAGAATAATATTTTTTCTTACTACCATCATTTAAATATTCTGTTAGGTAGGATAAATTATATTCAAAATAACCACATAAAATATCTTTGAAAAGATCTGAAATAATTACACAAATTGGTCTCTTGCTTTTTGTCAGAAGTTCAATTCTTCTCTATTTTGACAGTTGCCTTGCAGTAAATGCGATGGTAGATATAAGTAGCATGGGGTATCTGTCAGAGTTCACCTACCACTGTTAGAACCTCCCCTTATCTTCAGGATACAACTGTATGTCTGCTTTTTATTGCACTGAACATCTGGCCGTCCAAGGTTCTTTTTACTTTACATATTTTCCCATCTCACCTACCTCCCAAAGTATAGAGGTATCTTTTTCTACCTTGTCCTTTCTTGCGAAACATTTATGAAGCATGCTTTGCTCTCAGTCTTCAACATGGAGTTTTACATAACAATTAATGAAGACAGTCTATCAAGCTGTGAAGCTACAAACATAGTCTGAAGACGTTGGAAATTCAAAAGCTGATGGACTTATGAATATAACAAAAGTCTCAAAAGCATCTACATCCAAAGGATCAACGGCTATTCTTCAAACGGCTAGTTCTTTAACGGGCAGTTTCAAACGGAAACGTAAGGCTCCTGAAGCATATATAGAAGCGGCAGTTTTTGAACAAGGAACACACGAAGACAGTGAGACCAATCAGCAACACAACTCCCATCTAAATTTGCAAGCAAGAGTCTTCACAAGCCTTCTACTGAATTGAAAGAAAGAGAGTTACTTCCTCAGTCCGAAACTTCTAAGCTCTCTAGTTCTTAGAAGTCTTTTTTCTATTGGGTGGCATTTTGTAACTCTAGATTTTTTCTTTAGTCCACCCTGTTAGATTCAAAAAGAGTTAGAGTTGCAACTCTTATTTGTATTCCTTTCTGAATTCTCTGTGTTTGCTCATCCTTCTGAGTAGACACACAAGTGTTTTCATTTTTGTATTAGATAACCCACAGGAGGTTTGTTTCCTGCAGTACCCCTCTTGTGAAGGGAAGACCTATTGTGTAGGTAGTCTTTGTACCCCTTGGTTAAGGGAAGACTTGCTTGGGAGCAAGTGGGATTGTAATATCTCTCAGGTTGAGAGAAGGCCAAGTTCTCTTGGCAGTTAGTGAAATCCCAAAAGGTTGCTTGGGGACTAGATGTAGGACTTCCATGTGGGAAGGGCCGAACTAGGATAAAATATCTTGTGCATTTGTGTGATTGTTTTCGCCAAGTTTACACTTGTTTCACACACTACACTAAACACTAACAACTTTATTTAGTGTTATCTACTTTCAGATAAAAATTTTAAAAGTGCAAGAAGTCCTATCACTCCCCTCTAGGACATCATTAGTGTCATCTCGATCCAACAAGTGGTATCAGAGCGAGGTCTTCTCAAATGAATCGAAAGATTTGAGAAGAGATGGCAGCTAAAGGTCACAACTATGAAGGACAGTCTGCTATAAGGCCACCATTCTTCGATGGTGAGGATTATCAGTACTGGAAGATGCGGATGGAATGTTTCATCAGTGGCACAGATTTTGATCTATGGCAAGTAATAGAACAAGGTGATTTTACTATACTTGGTGAGACTACTTCTGCTCTTTCTATAGCTGATAAAAGAAATATGTCCCTAAATTATAAAGCTAAGAACTATCTATGTTGTGCTCTATCTAAAAGAGAATTTAATAGATTATATGCTTGTAGAACTGCTAAGAAATGTGGGATAAACTACAAGTAACCTATGAATGAACTGATAAAGTAAATCAAACTAGTATAGATATTCTTGTCTCCCAGTATGAACAATTCAAAATTCTTCCTAATAAAAACAAAACCCAAATGTATAATCGTTTCTCAAATATAATAGTAGGACTGAGTTCACTAGGTAAGATTCTTACTAATGAAGAAAAAGTAAGAAAAAATCTAAGGTCATTAACTCATGTCTGGACCCCTACGGTCACTGCTATTGAAGAGGCACATGATCTAACACAACTTTCTATTGATAAATTAATTGGTTCTTTAATGGCTCATGAAATCAATATAGAAAGATTTTCTGAAGGTTCTTCGAAAAAGAAAATGTCAAATGCTTTGAAAGCTGTAGATTCCTCTTCCTCTGAAGATTCAAAAGAGAAATCAGATGACAGTGATGATGAAGCCATACTGTCAAGGAAACTATAAAGGATTCTTGCTAAAAAGAAGAAGTTTGGTTCAAAGAGATTTTTCAAAAAAGCTAAGAAGAAAGATCCAGCTGAAAGATCTGAGAAGAAGAAAGGTAAAGAAAGGAAATTTAGAAAATACAAGAAGAAGGCAATGGCCGCAACATGGGAAAATGAAGAAGCTACAAGTTCAGACTCTTCAAGCTCGAAATCAGAAGAAGAAGAAAAAGCAAATCTAGCCCTCATGGCAGGACTGGATCAGGTAAATTCTGAAACTTCTTTTACATCATGTTCAGAATCTGACCCTGATAGCCTTGAAGATGCATTCAATGAATTATATGAAAAATATAAAACATTAGTTAAACAAATGAAAATAGTTAAGTTAAACTTGCTTACTTAAGAAAAATCCAATCCTTTTCTAAAAAATGAAGTAGAAAGATTAGAACAAAACCTAAATGAAACTAAAAAATCAAATGAACTATTGTGTGAAGATTTAAAGAATAAAAATAGTAAAATCATGGAAATTGAATCAAATCTAAAAGAATTGAAACATGAAAAAAAATTAAGAGAAGAAAATAACTACTTAAGAGCTACCACATATAAGATTGCTAACTGTAAAACATCTCTATTTGTTAGACTGAAAGATACTTGATCTGGTAAAAAAAAATATGGAGTAGGATATACACCTCCAACAAATGAAGAGAATATTATATATCCTAAAAAATATCCAACTATTAAATTTGTAAAGGAAAATGAAATTAAAAATCTTAGAAAGGTAAATCAGTATGTTTATAAACAAAAATTGAACTCTAAAAACACTACACATATAAAGAATGCATTTGATCTATGTTGTAGTCATTGTAACCAACTAGGACACACTTTCAGCACATGTACAACTAGACACTTACATTGGACTTCTAAGACTAACCATCAAGGACCTAAGAAAATTTGGGTACCAAAAGTTAAAATTTAAACTTGTTTGCAGGGTCGCCTGAGAGCATTCAAATGGTATTTGGACAGTGGGTGCTCAAAGTATATGACAGGTGACAGAAAGTTATTTACAAGTTTTAGAGATGAGATTGGTCAAGTTACTTATAGAGATAATGGAAAACGCAAAGTGTTAGGATGTGGAACAATAGGAACACAAGAAAAGGATTTAATAGAAGATATCATGTATGTAGAAGGATTAAAACACAATCTCATTAGTATCAGTCAACTGTGTGACAAATGTCACTTGGTAAGATTTCAGAATGATAAGTGCATTATTCAAAATGATGGAAAAATAATTTTTGAAGCACAAAGAGTCAAAAATCTATACACTCTACAATTAGTAGAATTAAAAGAAGTAAATTTATGTCTTGCAACTACCAACAGTGAAGAAATTGATCTATGTCACAAAAGACTAGGACATGCAAGCACATCAGTGATCAGGAAATTAATCAAGCATGATCTAGTTGAAGGTCTTTCGAAGCTTAAACTAAAGAAATCTGGAATCTGTACAACATGTGCAAAGGGAAAGCAAACCAAGACATCATTTCAATCCAAAACAGTAGTGACAACTTCCAAGCCTTTGGAACTCATTCACATGGATTTATTTGGACTTATAAGAATAGTAAGTCATGCAGAAAAAGTTTATGGCTATGTAATTGTAGATGATTACTCAAGGTACACTTGGGTATCCTTTTTGGAAGCCAAATCAGAAATATTTTTAGCTTTTCTAAAGTTCAGTAAATTAGTACAGAAGAACCAGAAATTTCAGATAATCAATATTAGATCTGATCATGGTGGGGAATTCAAGAATGAAGAATTTGTAAGGTTCTGTGACGAAAATGTCATAGAACACAACTTTTCTGCACCAAGAACACCTCAATAGAATGGAGTAGCAGAAAGGAAAAATAGAACACTGCTGGACATGGCCAGAACTATGCTTACAGAATACAATCTACCAAGATATTTCTGGGCAGAAGCAGTCAACACAACTTGCTATATCATCAACATGTGTATGATCAGACCAATCCTGAAGAAGACACAGTATGAGTTATACAAGGAGAAAAAACCAAACATCAGTCATCTTCGATCCTTTGGTTGTAAGTGTTTTATTTTGAATAATGGTAAATATAACTTAAAAAAAATAGATGCTAAAAGTGATGAAGGTTTTCTGCTAGGATACATTTCAAAACTTAGAGGATATAAAGTGTTTAATAGAAGAACTTTAACTGTAGAACAAATAGTTCATATTTTATTTGATGAAACTAACTCTTCTATTAAGAGAATAGAAGAAGAAGAAGATTTTGTTGAAGATTTGTGTAGTGATCTGGAACAGACATCTCTTGAAGAAAAAGAGAAAGAAGAAGAGAAAGAAGATCCACCACTTCAAGAACTTCAACAGCAAGAAGAACCACAGGAAGGACTACCTAGAGAATTGAGATATTACAGAGATCATCCAAGAGAAAATATTATAGCTGATCCTCAAGATAGGGTAAGAACAAGAGGTATGAACATTCCCTATGATTTCTCTGCATTTGTTTCTCAGATTGAGTCTAAGACAATCAATGATGCACAGGCTGATGTATCTTGGATCCTAGCTATGCAAGAGGAACTCAACAAGTTCCAACGCAACCAGGTTCGGACTCTTGTCCCTAGACCTTCTGACCATCCAGTTATAGGGACCAGATGGGTCTTCAGAAACAAAATGAATAAATCAGGAGTGATCACTGGGAATAAGGCAAGACTGGTAGCACAAGGATACTCCGAAGAGGAAGGCATTGATTTTGATGAAACTTATGCTCCAGTTGTTAGATTAGAGGTAATTAGAATTCTATTAGCATATACATGTTCTCTTAACATCAATTTATTTCAAATGGATGTTAAAAGTGTTTTTCTGAATGGTTTCATAAAAGAAGAAGTTTATATTGAGCAACCACCTGGTTTTGAAAATACTAAGTATCCAAATCATGTTTTTCGTTTAAAGAAAGTATTGTATGGTCTGAAACAAGTTCCAAGAGCTTGGTATGAAAGACTAAGTGCTTATCTATCACATGATTTTATAAGAGGTAAAGTAGATAGCACCCTATTTATTAAGAAATTTTCAGAAGGAATCTTGATTGTACAAATATATGTTGATAATATTATTTTTGGTTCTACTAATGAATCACTTTGTAAATTCTTTGAAAACCTTATGCAAAGTGAGTTTGAGATGAGCATGATGGGTGAGCTTAATTATTTTCTTTAGTTGCAAATCAAACAGACCAAGGAAGGTACTCACATTTGTCAAACCAAATACATTTCAGATTTACTTTCTAAATATGGTTTTGACAAGTGTAAGCCCTTAGGAACGCCTATGAGCTCAAGAATTAAGTTAGATAGTGATCCACTTGGCAAGAAATTAGATCAAAAGATCTATAGAGGTATGATTGGATCATTACTCTATCTTACTGCCAGTAGACCAGATATAATGTTCAGTGTATGTTTGTGTGCTAGATTTCAAGCTGATCCTAAAGAATCTCATGTTAACGCTGTCAAAAGATTTTTTAGATATCTTATAAATACAAGTAAATTGGGTTTATGGTATCCCAGATGTTCTGAATACAAATTGATTGGATATAGTGATGCTGACTATGCTGGATGCAAAATAGATAGAAAAAGTACCAGTGGTACTTGTCAAATTCTTGCAGGATGCTTAATTTTCTGGTCTTCCAGAAAGCAGAATTCGGTAGCTTTGTTCACAACAGAAGCAGAGTACATTGCAGCTGGAAGTTGCTGCACTCAACTGTTGTGGATCAAACATCAACTGGAAGATTATGGTCATACACTTCATGAAATTTCAATGATGTGTGACAACACAAGCGCAATCAACTTGACCAAAAATCAAATCCAACATTCAAGAACCAAGTATATTGAGGTCATACATCATTTCATCAGGGACCATGTAAGTGTTGGAGATATTTTACTTGATTTTGTCTCTACAGATAATCAATCAGCTAATATTTTTACTAAACCTCTTTCTGAAGATAGATTTACTTCAATAAGAAGAGAAATAGGTATGCGCAACCCTGATTAAATTTTTGTGGTGTATGTTCGATTCATTGTTAAAATTGTTCTAAGTCCTAGAACTTCGACTGTTCTGAAGTCAGAGTTTAGGCTCTGTGACTCTCACGAAGTCGGAGTCTACTATGACTCTCATGAAGTCGGAGTTATGTATAGCAACTTTTGTAAAGTCTGAGCTTGTACTTCGACTCTTCCGAAGTCGGAGTCTATGAAGTTGAAGTCTATGTTAATTTTAAAAAAATGAAAAAAAGGGCATTTTTAAATTTTCATTTAAAGAGGAATTAATTATAACGGTTTACTCATTTAATCCCAGCCGTTCATCTCCTCATCAATGGTCCGTTACATATTCTCCTTCTATATTAGGACCTTTCCTTCTTTTTCCCCAAATCACTTGTTTGAACCGTCTCCGACTCTCCTGTCGTCTTCTTCCTCGTTCCCGCGCGTGTTCTTCAACCCGACGGAACAACCTTCAAAGCTTTTGTAGATTTTCTTCATCTCCCTGAAGAAAGGTAGGTTCTTTGACTTCTATAGACCATTTCTATATCTCCTTTGTCATCCTTCTCAGTCTCCTGTTTCGTTTTTGTCTAGATGGCCTCTTCTAGGGCTCCCGAAGGCACCCTTTTCACCCCTGAATAGTTTCAGCAGTTATCGTCAGCCAAGGCCTCCATCTGTCTTGAAAAGGTTGTAGATTTTGGTCAGTTAACCAGTAGGCTTAGGTGGGTAGCTGAAACCCTAGATGTCATGGGCTGGTCGAAGCTTTGCCAGATCAGTGAACCCACTTTCGAGGCTGCTATGAAAGCGTTCTATCTTTCCCTCTAAGTCGACACAGATGGGTCAGTTTCTAGTTCTGTGAAAGGGAAGATTATTATAGTATCTGAGGACTTGTTAGTAGATATCTTGGATTGCCCCAATTCTGAGCATCAGATCAATGAGGCAGTGCCCCTTGAGAAGTAGAGAGTAGGGGTTATTGGAAATTTAGGATCCCTCTCTAAGAAAGGGCTCTTGGTTAATGAGCTATCTGTAGAAAAGAGAATTCTACACTCCATCAAAACCACTATTATCACTCCTAGGGCTGGCACCCATTCCTCAATCACTGCCAGAGATGGGAGTTTGCTTTTTTGGGCAGTGCAGAAGCATAGGGTCAACCTGCCCTCTATTATCTTGGAGAGGATGGCAGGGTCTAGGAACTTGCAGGAGTCTTATGGACTCCTGCTGACCCTTATTTTCAAACGATTTTCTGTTGATTTGAGTGATGAAATCTCTGTGGCTGTGAAGGAGAAGATAGGTCTTTCAACTCTGAGGAGAAGCCACTATAGTTTGGAAAGTAAGGCATAAAACTTTTGGACCAAGGACTCTGTGCCAAAGTGCTCACATCATTTCTTGATGAGGCACAAAGCTCCTCATCCATTCCTACAGTTCAGCCTCCACAGATTGGTAGTGAGGAAGTTAGAATAGAAGTGCCTATGGAAGAATAAGAGCAAGTTCAGGCTCCTATCCCATCCCCAGAGCAAGAAGCACCTGAAGAAACCATGAATCAAGTGCTAAGGGATTTGAGGGGCAAGGGAGTGGCACAGGAAGAGGACATCCCAAGAACCACTCCAACAGAGCCATGATTTGAAGAAGATCACCATGTCTCTCCACTACATGTTGAGACCCGGCCAAGGGCTCAGGGGAGACCAGCAGAAATGTAGATGATGTGATGGATTTGATGTTAAAGCAGTAAGAAATTTTGACAGTCCTACAAATACAAGTCCAGCAGATTGATGTCAAGTTTAACTTTTTGTCTAAGAAGGTCCAGCAGATGAAGGACCTATTGTTACAATTGGTGTGCCAACAGGGCACAAGTAGGTCTCATGCTCCCCCAACTACACAACTAGAGGAGCAACAACTAGAGCAGCAGCAGCAGTAGCAGCTTGAGGAAGTGCTTCCATAGTTAGATAAGCCTGTGGAACAATCTAGTGTGGATCCTGCAGTTGAGCCAGATCAGATTCAGCAGTAGGAACAGCCACCTCAACAGCTAGAGTCAGTGTCTAAGCAACCTCTGGAGTCTCAAGATCAACCTATGGAGGTAGATGCCGATCCTAAGGTCAAAATTTTTAAGAGGAGGGTTAGAAGGAAACTCCATAAAGCTGGACAACCAGTCTTCCCTTCTCAGCCTTTAACCATTTCCTCTCCTCCTACTGATCCAACTCCTCCTACTGCCACTACTGATCCTACACCTTCTATTGTTGATCAATCTCCACCTCCTTCCCAACCTACTCCCTCTACCTCTCAACCAGAGGAACAAAATCCTTCTTCCACAAGTACTTCACTTTCTATGTATCCTCTGAAGTACATTTTCTAGCCTTCCACGGCAACCATACCCACTCTTCACACTTTAGCTCCTCATTTCTTTTCTTCTCTCCCTACTTCTTCTACTCCTTCTTCGGGTAGATCCACTCTTTCACTTGTTGAGATTGTACCTAGTGTGGTACTATCCTCAAGAGTAGGGCGCTAGTTGAAAGACAACCCTAGCACCCTTCTTCCCCCTTTCTGGTATGTCTTCATACACCATTCTGAACATCACATGAACCTCTTCAAGGAATTCTTTCCCATCAAAGTCTTTCTTGAAGTCCATGAGATGCCAGGCTATACATTTGAAGACTGGCTCCCTTCCTTAATCCAATCTTCCCAAGTACTGTTGGTTGATGTAAATCTCATCACACAAAAAAGCCACAGTCTCTCCCATACAGATTTCTTAAAACTCTATCCTGATGAAGCCACTAAATTTCAAATCACTCAGGCTAGGAACCAGTTTATAGATGGTCCCCTTCACCTTAACCTTAGATTTTTTGATCTTTGTGGCAACCTCCTAAGAGAGCTCCAGACCAAGTACACAAGGATGAAACAGTTCAATGAAGCAAGATTCAAGTTGGGCTTGCCAGATGTGAATAAAGGTCAGTGGGCGATGATCATTCATGGGCAAAGAGAGATCACACCTTCTATGGTGGTTGGATTACCCTTTGGATTGCATCCCAGTCTGATAGGAGCCATCTCATTTAGAAAACAGTTTTCCCAGGTTGTATTCAATAGACACATCAGAATAGCTGCAAGATTCAGAATCAAGTACAACATCAGTCTGTCATTCCATAGGTTTGCCCTCATGCATGCTCCAAAGAACTCTCAACATATGATAGATTTTCATAATTGTTTTGCTGAGTCTGAAAGAGTTACTGAAGATCAGTGGCAGCAGCTTACCCAGAAGATCATACCGACTGCCAGAAACTCAAGCTTTCCATTCCTAAGTATCTTTGCAAAGGTTATGAGACTTCTTGGAAGTTTATCACACATAAATGGAAGTAGAGATATCTTGTATACTACCAAGCCAAGGAAGCATCATACTCTCAGGGCCTGCATTGGAATATAACTGTTCATGAGTTCCTCTATCTAGCAACCGGTAAGAAATTTGTTTCCCTGAAGCATACCTTGCGCCATGGTAACTACAATAGGACTAGCTGATTTCATCATAGGCACCTTCAGTCTTATAGGAAAATCCCTTCTATAGGACCCTCCTATAACATAGATATCTCTAAGTTTGAAAATGTCTTCCCTGGCAATGAGAAGAAGCTTTGGGCTCTTCTTCAGCCTTTCCTTGCTCAAATCCCTCCTTCCCTGTATCTTCCTAGTTCTTTATCTACCTCATGATTGTAACTTTGTCTTTATAGAAATTAATATAGATTTGTTCTCCACATCTGTGTGTATCTCTCTCTCTACAAACATGGGGAGAATTGTTGAGCAACTATCAAAATTGTTTTTTCACTGACTATTTAAAAGTTTTTGTCATTAACAAAAATGGGGAGAATTGTTGAGCAACTATCTTTTTAAAATATTGTGTTTTTTCTATGACAAAACCTTTTTAAGACTCTTACAAACAAATCTATTGGAATATACCACAAGAAACATGACTTGTATAATACTGTATATCAACACTATCACAAAATTTATCTAAGTCCACAACGTATACTATGTATCATACTAACTCCGACTGTGGACTCCGACTCCAAAAAAGTCAAAGTGTTGAACCATCTGTGAACTGTACTACGACTTTTTGAAAGTTGAAGTTTGATAGTACTTCGACTTCTTAGAAGTCGAAGTCTAGACTCCGACTCTCTTAAAGTCGAAGTAAGATATCGATTGATGAACACTTTCACTCTGACTTTTGAAAAGTCGAAGTCCTCTTACTCCGACTCCTGTGAAGTCGAAGTCTTTGTATTATACTCCAACTCCTTGAAAGTCGAAGTTTGACATCGATTGGTGAACACTCTTATCACTCCGACTTTCCAAAAGTCGAAGTTTGTGATCAGTCTCACTGCGACTTATGTAGAGATGAAGTTCATCTTGTATCTCTTTTCTTTGACTCCGACTTCAGGAAAGTCGAAGTATACTATCAACTTCTATGTACTTGATAATAATTTCTGTATGAATTTGTCATTTCATAAAATCCATGAAATCTTGATTTTATGTAATTCAATATGTTTGTTATCCCTATGACATCTTTTACAGAATGAATAACACTTACATATCCTATAGAATAATACTTTTTCTTATTACCATCATTTAAATATTCTGTTAGGTAGGATATATTATATTAAAAATGACCACATAAAATATCTTTGAAAAGATCTGAAATAATTATACAAATTGGTCTCTTGTTTTTTGTCAGAAGTTCAGTTCTTCTCCATTTTGATGTTGCCTTGCAGTAAATGCGATGGTAGGTATAAGCAGCATGGGGTATCTATTAGAGTTCACCTACCACTGTCAGAACCTCCCCTTACCTTCAGTATACAATTGTCTGTCTGCTTTTTATTGCACTAAACATCTAGCCATCTAAGGTTCTTTTTACTTTACATATATTCTCATCTCACCTACCTCCAAAATTATGGAGGTATCTTTTTCTGTCTTGTCCTTTCTTGCAGAACATTTATGAAGCATGCTTTGCTCTCAGTCTTCAGCATGGAGTTTTACAGAACAATTAATGAAGACTGTCTATCAAGTCGTGAAGCTACAAACATAGCCTGAAGACGTTGGAAATCCAAAAGCTGATGGACTGATGAATATAACAAAAGTCTCAAAAGCATCTACATCCAAAGGATCAACGGCTATTCTTCAAACGGCTAGTTCTCTAACGCGCAGTTTCAAATGGAAACTTAAGGCTCCTTAAGCATATATAGAAGCAGCAGTTTTTGAACAAGGAACACACGAAGACAGTGAGACCAATCAGCAATACAACTCCCATCTGAATTTGCAAGCAAGAATCTTCACAAGCCTTCTACTGAATTGAAAGAAAGAGAGCTGCTTTCTCAGTCCGAAACTTCCAAGCTCTCTAGTTCTTAGAAGTCTTTTTCTATTGGGTGGCATTTTGTAACTCTAGATTTTTTCTTCAGTCCACCCTGTTAGATTCGGAAAGAGTTAGAGCTGCAACTCTTATTTGTATTCCTTTCTGAATTCTCTGTGTTTGCTCATCCTTCTAAGCAGACACACAAGTGTTTACATTTCTGTATTAGATAACCCGCAGGAGGTTTATTTCTTGTAGTGCCCCTCTTGTGAAGGGAAGACCTACTGGTGTAGGTAGTCTTTGTATCCCTTGGTTAATGGAAGACTTGCTTGGGAGCAAGTGAGATTGTAATACCTGTCAGGTTGAGAGAAGGCCAAGTTCTCTTGGCAGTTAGTGAAATCACAAGAGCTTGCTTGGGGACTGGACGTAGGACTTTCATGTGGGAAGGGCCGAACGAGGATAAAATCTCTTGTGCATTTGTGTGATTGTTTCCGCCAAGTTTACACTTGTTTCACACACTACACTAAACACTAACAACTTTACTTAGTGTTATCTACTTTCAGATAAATTTTTTAAAAGCACAAGAAGTCCTATTCACCCCCCTCTAAGACATCATTAGTGCCATCTCGATCCAACACAGGTTTGAAAATTTTAAATCCTTTCCAACTCTCATGTGATCATCAATTAAATTGGAAAGCGATGAAAAAGGTAAACCTGTGGACCCTACCTTATATAGAGGCATGATTGGATCCTTATTATATGTTGCTGCTTCTAGATCAGACATCCAATTCAGTGTCGGTCTATGTGCTCGTTTTCAGTCATGTCCTAAAGAGTCTCATTTAATGGCTGTTAGATGGATTTTCCGCTATCTTATGGGCACAATAGACTTAGGCCTCTGGTATCCCATCGGTTGCTCCTTAGAATTAGTTGCATATACCGATGCAGATTATGCTGGATGTAAAATTGTTCAAAAAAAACACAAGTGGCATGTGTTAGTTTCTAGGAGGTTGCTTAGTGACTTCGGCCTCCAAGAAACAACATTCAGTGGCACATTCCACTGCCGAGGCAGAATATGTTGCCGTCGGTAGTTGTGGTGCCCAAGTCCTTTGGATTAAACATCAGTTGCTTGATTATCATGTTTCACTGAACTATGTATCTAACTTGTGTGATAATACAAGTGCAATTAATCTTTCAAATAATCCAATTCAACACTCAAGAACCAAGCATATAGAGGTCCAACATCATTTCTTAAGAGATCATGTTGGGAAAGGCGACTTTGAGTTAAAATTCATTGAAACTAATGCACAAATTGCTAACATTTTCACTAAACCCGTGAGTGAGGATAGGTTTACCACACTGAGAAGAGATCTGGGGTTGTGCAAAGTTTAGATGTGCATTGAGCAAGGGGGAGATGCATATGAGATACTTCCATGTTTGCATGTTGATTTCTATATGTTTTTGATTAAAAAAAATTTTCTTGCTTGCGTGTGTATATATATATGTATATCCAAAATCCTTGAACTTTCTAAGACTGAACTCCTTGATATACAAAGCAAGTCTCCAAATATGTGATATTCTTAGGCAATCTCTTTGTTGGAAGTTATCATGATAAGAGATTTGGAGGACCTATAGATTTTCTCTATCCTTAAATTTATTGTGTCTCCATGAAAAATAGCCGTAGAAAATCTTATAGAGATTGAACCACGACAAGAATATGTTGTTGATTGACGCAATCCTTCTGATTTTCCAATCCTTGGGCCGCTCATTCCAGTTCATTGCTGGATGGACTGAATTCCCTTGAAATCAGAGAAATCGGTCTACCGATTCATCAAAGTTGGTCGACTGATTTCGATCGCACACCTAACCAGTTCATTCCAGTCGCAACCGACTTTGTTGGTGCGACCCAACCCACCTTCATAAGGCCTTGGGGTTTCAAGAGATGACACTTGGACTTCCATTCGTGTCCTTTCAGCCCCCAAGTGCCCCCTTTTTAAACCCTTGAACTCTTACCCTTTCTCAAGATTTCTTAGCCCTGGAGTCCTAGGGAGATTCACCATCATGACGATTCTCCTTCCCATCTTCTGTGGCTTGCACATTGCAAGTTCTCTTCTTCTCAACCGGATCCTTACTGAGGTTCTCATCGTCCTAGACTCAGGAGGCGTCCCAACACCACAAGATCCATTCCTCCGAAGGTTCTGTGATGGATCCACGGGTCTGCGGTGGTCATGTGAACCTGAGGCATCACCAGGAGGTCGACGAGAGTTCTAGAGCAGGTGCACAAGTTAGTAGGAGAAAAATACTCCCTCCACAGCATGTTGACTTTGCTGATCTAGATGAAGTCGTGCCTATGCTATCTCTCCTCTTTCACACTCAGGGCTGGGTTAGATTCCTGTCAAGACACAAAGTTTATTATCCAAACTTGGTTCAGTAGTTTTATGCAAATCTCTATACAAGAAACAATAGGTTTTTTACTACTGTGAACGGGGTTGAGATTCCAGTAAATGATTTAGCTCTCAGTCAACCTTTAAGTATTTCCGATTCTTGCTACTTTGTGCAACATGTCCAGTACAGTGACAGTGATTTCTGTGAAGTGATGTTGGGACGTGATCCAACAGATTGGGTGGCAATCATGCCCTATCAACGCTAATGAGTTTCCACCACTTCAGCGGATCATCCACCATATCATCACCACTATAATATTTCCAAAAGGTGGCAGTTGAGATGAAGTTACCAGAGTACTCAAGAATATTTCATTGTCTCTCTCACAATGTGCCTCTGTGCTTGCCTACAATGATGACTCAACTCATCAAGTTGGTGAAAAACCAACCTTGGCGTTCTTTGCCTTATGTAGCACAACTCACAGTCATTTTTGAACTAGCTGGAATTGATCTTACAAATGAAAGAGCTGAGAATATTTTGCGGTTTATGAACTATAGAATTGTTGATGGACAATTTAGGAGAAATTTGGGTGTTCATCAAAGAGAAGATAGTAAAATAGCTCAGAAAATTCAGAAACTGAAAATGATGAAGTTAGTGAAGATGAAGCTCAGACTCCCGAAGAAAGACATGAAGATCCAGAGCATCCAGCTCCCATGGACCAAGACTTGCCTCCTCTTGGTCCCGAAGGTGAAGCCTTCTCACTGCGGTTCCAACAGAGCCTGACCAGGCTTGAGGATGAAATGGCTTCTATGAGAGGGGAAGTCCGCCAAGTGGTGAGTCACTGAGAGATCTCACTGGAGATTTGGTTGAGATGAGGATTAACCAACAGAGCCTTATGGACTCCCAAGCTCAATTCTTTAGGGAAGTCTTAGGTTACCTACGTTCTACACAGGATTAGCCTCCACCTCAGTGATGCCTTGGATGACACAATGTCTAGGAGTCTCTTGCTTTCTTTGCTATCCCTTTCCCTCCTTTTTACTGTGACAAAAGGGGAGAAGTTATCTAGATATATAGGTTATATTTATATTTATGTGTGTTTTTCTTTTTTCATTTTTATTGTATGAATGTGTGCTTGCCTGATGCATATAGGCTATGTGAGGCTAGTTATGTTTAGGTGAGTGTGCATTAGCCTATCTCTTGTAAAAACACAAAAAAATTAATATGAATGAAAAAACAAAAAAAAAAGAATATTCAGAAAATCCAAAAATAGTGTTCTGCTTGTGTGATTGATGCTTCATAAAGTACGTTACTTGTTATATATTTTGTGAACATAAAAAAGGGGGAGATTGTTGTCTCCATATGCAGTATGATGTTTTGAGGTTGGCAAAATTCGTTTGTGATGAAGCATATGGTTATGAGTTTCTTTGTGGATTTCATGTGGAATTATGTAAGATACTCATAATTAGTTTACCTTGGTTTGATTACATGTGTAAATGAACTCTACAAGGATCACATGGTGTTTAGAGTTCACAAACAAGAGGCCAAGGTGAGTGTTTAATATTTTCAGGAGTTAAACTTTGAACTGATTTGATTTCTACACTTTTGTAGGGAATCAGTCAATCGATTCAGGGGGATCAGACGATCGACCTAGACAGTACAACTTGGTAGTGCAGCAGTTAGCAGGTCAGTCGACCGACCCTGAGAAATCGATCGACTGATAATCAAAGGCAATCGATGGATAATCGATTATGGATCAAGAGGAAATGCCAGATCGATTGTGGATCAAAGGGAATCGATGGACGATCGATTGTTGACCAAGCGGAAGTCGAACGATAGATTTGGCATGTTTGGTCGACCAACCTAGCCAGAAGGTTGGCACTGGGATAGTCAAAAAGTCAGACGACCGACTTGAAGAAATCGGTCGATCGATCCACCAGTCGAAGTAAGATACTTAAGATGTTCACGTTATAACCACACCAATCGAACCTAAGACAGAAGTCAGTCGACCAAAATTCTAGAATCGGTCGACTGAAGTCGATTGCCAATCGAAATCCCAATCGATGTAAGTCCAAAATCAGACGACCAATCTTGGGAAATTGGTAGACCGACTACGGAAACCCAGTTTCCATCTTGGATAGGACTTTTTCTTATCTTGGATTCTACACGAGCTTATCTTCTAATCTACGGTCAAGAAGGAGTCTTTTGGTCGTCGGTCTCAAGGTAGAAGTCTATCCTTGTGAGCAGTATATATTTCTATCCTTGGAGAACAGGTTTCCACACAAAGCGAGGTCAGAGAAAGCTCAGGCGGACTAGAGCTTCTTCCAAGCTTTCTTTTTTGGGTTCGCTGATACAAGTTGAAGCTTTGGACGTCCAGTGTGATCTACAACCATAGTGCGTCGTCCAAGGAAGCCTGAGCAACTGCTTGTCTTCTGCTTCAATGTTCTCAACACCGCGAATAAGAGAAATCTGAACCTCTGTGTTTTTATTCTATTCTCTTGTTATTTGCATCGAGAATCTTCTCACAATATTTATTCTTCATATATTTGTGTGTATGAGAGTTGTGCTCGTGGTTTACGAGCAGGTGTGTGTGGGTTTTGACAACAAGGCTTTGTTGCTGTTGAGACGTGTGTGTATGTGTGGAGGGGTTGTACTCTGTATCTCCGGCTAAGTTTAGAGTAATGTGTTGCCACCTCACGTGTGTGAGGGGTGGATATAGGCGCACAATCCTTATGTGACCGAACCACCTAAATAACTGCGTACAGTGTGGTTTGTTCCTTTTCTTCTACCTCTTTCTACGTACGAGGTTGGTTTTGTGGTAACGTGTTTGGTACGATAGCTTTGTTTGTCATATCAAATTAGATTAAATTTTAATTTGGTAGTCAACCAATTCACCCCTCCCCTCTTAGTTGTACATTGCACATATGCACTTCAATGAAGAGGCTCTAATCTTGCGCTCAAGGATGGACCATCAGAAGTTGGTGGGAGTGTGGGTAGTTAAGATGCATGACTTGTTCTAGATGAATCTGCAAGGAAGGGGAATAGGTCAGAGGTTCTGGGAGGGGTCCCAGCAATAACCCTCTGACAGTTAAGTCAATATGGGTAGGATTAGGAAAGGAGAGAGAGAACATAGTGGCACGACATTGCTCCTCACTAGTAAGGATGTTCTTGAATGCTTACATATGCTAGGAGATTTCTGGGTTTAAATAGTGGTCGGCCTCCTGAGGATAAGTCTGAAAGTGTCGAGTAAAAAGTAGAGGTGGATCAGGAGACACACTTTCAGGATAAGCTCAATCCAAGAGTCCAAATAATAGTTTACTAGGACTCCTTCAACTCTATATCTATCCTTCTGCTTTTCTCAGCCTATCCTTATCTCCAGAGGAATACCACATGATAGAGTCATAGTGTCGCCAAGACGGTTTGAGGTACTTAGGTGGCGTAGGGGCCTTCTGAGCCTTGAGTCTCTTGACATCATGCGACTTGGCTCAAGTCTTCATGACGTCCAACGGGATCTCTCGGGGGAGCCATGCCTCGGGATGCTTGGGTTCTTGTGGCTCGGGCAATTTTTGGGACTCTTGACTAGAGCCACTTGGTAGCTTGTCTGGGGGTGCGGTGTTGGGGGCCTCGTAGTTGGACCCAAGTGGGCTTATTGGGCCATCTTTCTTGGGGGGCTGGGCATCATCAAGGAGATTGGGGAAATGTTTTGTGTGTGTTATATTCCCCTCTCCATTTCTATTTTTAAAATAAAAAATATTAGTTCAACAAATGATAGCCAATTATTGGTTTGTTGTATCATCCTAAACGAGCTAATAGCTAACCCATTGTTGTTTTCTCTACGAATTTTCCAATCGGATATTACACGATTAACTTTTAATTTTTATAACTTGGCTATTTTAGTGAGCTTCTTGAAATATGCCCTCTTCAAAGCTTGATTGGTACTACTACGTATAATTGCTAGTCTTACAAAAGGACCGGTTTTCGGAGAATGCTAGCTGGTTTTTTGAGTTAAAACTGTGTTGGGTTAAAAACTTGATTATATAAAAGATTAAAGAGCAAATTAATTAGAAATCTTTGACTGTAATAGGGAGGCTCTTACTGTAATAAGGCTTAACGTAAACTGTAACAGGTAATAACACTTACTGTAATGAGTTACAACTCTATTAGGAACTAATAAATAAGTCAAAAATATGACAGAGACTCTTAATTAATTTACGCAAGATTAAAAAATCTTGGACAGTTCACTGTAAGGTTGGTAGTGTGTTCGGATCGTGCTGCATTTATTGTTGGTACAAGTCAAATTTAAAAATAACATGTTAATATATTTTAATTTAGATAATATATTTTAAAAATAAAATAATAAATATAATAAATAAGAGAATCAGATCGACAGGTGTCCGAAGCTTCTCTCCCATCACATTGATCGCAGCGACACGGTCGTGTATATTTATATAATAATAATATCCTTTTAAATTTCTGTTCATCTCCCATTTTACTGCGCTTCCCAGTTCACTCTTTGTTGTAGGTCCGTGCGTGCGGCCCACGCCTCTGCCTCTCCACACACACTCTCTCTCTCTTTCCCCAACCCTACTCATGTTCATGGCGGATATCGTCCTCTCCTGCTCCGGCTTCCTCGACCCCCGGCCCTTGGCGTCCTCATTCTCCTCCTCCTCCTCCTCCTCCTCGTCCGTACAGAGGTTATTCCTCCGCTCCCCCGTCGCCACCCTGCCGCTGCCGCCTCGGAGGCTGAGGCCACCTAACCCACACGCCACCGACAGCTCGTCTTCCCCTGCCCCGGCCCCGCTGGAACTCGTCTCCACCACCGGTACTGCCGCTCTATACACTCCCAACCGATGGGCTGTATTTCTGTATCGATGCCAGAGCCGCCCTTTTTGGGCGGTGGCCCTGGTGGTTTTGCTGGTACTGACGCCAGGCTTGATGGTGGTTTCTTCCGCAGTGTGCTCGGACGGCAGTGTAATCTACCGATTTGGCGCTGCTGCGGACGTGGGCGAGGCTGTAGCGGCTGACGGTATGAAAGATGAAGCGGTGGAGGCTATGCGATGGGCCTCTGATGGTGGGAGTCTGGTGGGGGGTGACTTGTCAGGGCGTCCGGAGCCTGCAGGTAGTTTGGAGAGGCTGCGGACCACGGAGGAGGAGCGTCTGGTGGCATCGACGTGTGAGACTCAGCTGGAAGTGGAGGAAGGTGTAGATAGGAAAGCGGTGAGCTCCTTATTGGCTGGAGAAGAGGTGGGGTCGGGGGACATGCAAAGTATGGAGCACATCAGGATTATGGGTGGTGATAGCGAAAGTTCCATTTCTCTTGGGGAAGGAAATGGGAATGTGGATGTTAAAGTCGTGGATTGTAGCGGGAAGCTGCAAGAGGGCATAGATACTATTGGAAAGGTGGGAAAGTTGCAGCCGGTTGTGGAGGGTGAATGTGAAAAAGATGGAACAGAAGGAGGGTATGAGTGGAATATGCTAGATCAACAAAAGAAATCTAATTTAGTGTTGGGAAAGTTGGAAGTCGAGGAAAGGGCTGAAGCTGCTGGTGTGGTTGAGGAGTCAGCTGACGACCACCTTCAGGACGGGGAAAGTTTTGACGTGAAGGAGGTAAATCTGGAGGAGGGAGCAGAAAGCAGCTATGGATCTGAGATGATTGGTGCCAGAGACGGTGAAATTCTCCAGGAAGAGAGAAGTCTTGCTTTTCAAAAAGAAGGCCTGGAACGTCTGCTGCTGCGGAATGAAAGTCAGGAGGAAGAGATGATTTCTGTTGGACTTCCCCAAGTTCAGCAAGATCAGGAAGTATCTTATTTATCAATTGAAAAGGTTTATTTGGCAGAAGATCAAGATGGTGATCTGGAAGAAACGATCATCTCCAAAAATGATCAAGAAGCTTTACAAGATGAGAGGATATCTAATTTGAATATAGAAAAGTTAAAAGACTCGGACCTTCAAGAGATCACAATGAATCCTGTCACAGATGAAGGGGCAGAGCACACAGATAAATTGCTAGTGGTCAGTTTAATTTCGTCGTTATATTTGTTTGAAGTTTGCCCCGTAGATAGTACTTCAATTTCATGTGTTCTAGTGTTGGGAAATCAATGATGCATGATCTTTCCTTTTAAATTTGTTATTCACATCCCTGAACGCATATGTCTAATGAATCATGTGTTTATAAGCATATAAGAACTCATAAACACGGACATATAATACTTATGCCACATTAATCCTAGAAACCAAGAAACTTTGTTCTACCACATTTCAGCTTTTGCCTTGTGCACATCTTTGAACAAATGAAGGAAAAACTGGAGCTAATGTGAAGACAAGCCTACTTAGTGAACTCGCATGAAAATTTTTAGTGATAGATTCATGATCATCATCATTGGAGCCTTTCCAATTTTCCCACCATTTTAATCATCTTTTCTTTGGTAGATTATTCATTGATAGGTGTGAAAATGTGTGGGTATCATAATCCATATGATGGGGAGCGAGAAGTTGAAGCAATGGTTTGGCCCATTTGGAGCTCGTTTGGAGATTTTTTATTTTTTTCTGTAATTTTGGTGCAATTTTTGCACTATTTTAAAGTCCAAGGGTAAAGTAATTCAAAAAAAAAAGTCATATTAGAGTCCAATTAACTTTTTATTATGTAATTTTGCTTTTATTTATTTCAATCAAGTCTTATTTGGATAGGAGTCTATATTTTTCTTTATTTAGGTATCTAATATGATAAGTCTTATTAGGGATAGAAGTCTATCTTTAATTTGAAGTCTATTAGGATTGTGAATAGCCCAAACCTATATAAACATATGTATTACTCTATTTTGGGATAGTTGATTGAACGAATGAAAGAAAATTTATAGTTTTGTTCTCTACTATAGAGAAGGAGCTTTGAGAAGAAGCTCCACCTCAAGGTGGTCCCCGTAAAGGGGAGGGCGCGAAGCCTACACCCCCACCTTCTATCCTCTCTCCAGTGAGACTCCGGCTATCTTTTCTTTTTTCTTCCATTGTCCACACTCTGTCTCGCATCAATTTTGGTATGAGACCAAATTTCGATCCCTCCGCGCCATCTTCATCCTACTCCAACACCGTCTTCTTCTTCTTCCTCTGTACTCTACTTTTTCGTTGTTTTCTATTGCTGCTGTTGTTTCTTCTCACGCTTGCCACCCCCACCCGAGCCTGTCTCCCGTGCACAGCGTGCCATTGTTTCTCCCCACCCCCGTCCTTTGCGTTGTGACCCGAGCACACGCGCTGGCCAACCCGCAACACCAGTGCACCGTGATGCCGTGCCATGAGGGTTAGATAGGAAAGGAAAATAAAAGAAAATATAGTGGAAGGAGTGAAGAATACGACTGCGTGGAGAGCCGCCCTCCACATCCGTTGGAGCTGCCATTGCTGGTGGCTCCTTTGGCCCTTGCCGTTGCTGCCGTTGACTTCTTCTGCTGCAACTACCTCCTCCGTGCTGCAGCTGGCAGTCCATGTCGGCACCCCGTCGCTGGGCTCCGTCGCCCTAGCTCTACTGGCTGTTTGCGGCCCCCCTCCCGACACCCCCCTATCTACACCCCCGTCGCTGACTCCTCTATCCACCGACCACCTGCCTCCCTTCTCTGGTGCTGCCGGCCCCCCCTTTCTCTTTCTCCTCCCTCCGATAATCTCTCTCTACTCTTCCCCTTGCCCGGTTCTTCCCCTTCACACTGGAGAGAAAGAGAGAGAGAGAGAATCAGGAGAAGGAGAAGGGAAAGACAGGGCCGCCCTCCATCGGAGCCGCCACCGGTGTCCGCTATAGCCATCGCCGGCGCCGTCTCAGTCGCCGAAGTTGCCGTCTGCCGTCGCCAGCTTTGCCACCCGCCTTGGCCTTGTTGTCGCCTTCTTCCCTTATTTTGCTCTCCTTGTACGAGGGTTAGGAGGAAAGAGGTGGAACGAGGAAGAGGAAGGGCAACAAATCGGGTTTGACCCAATTTTGGCCAGACTCGGTCAGCTACAGTGCACAACAGTGAACTTAGATTGCTATCGCACCGCAAGCATAGGGGCTTCATTCGTGCTCCAATTCACGTGCCGCTTGTGCCGTTGTGATCGTCTCGACGAATTTCAGTCAATTAGTGGCCCGTGCCCTACAATAGTCCATCTGGCTCCACACTATTGGTCTCAGTTTAAGCAAGGTTTGCCGAATCGGAATCGGAAGGCGAATCGGGTTGCTCCTGATTCGCCCCGATTCCCCCAGAATCGGTCCGAATCGGACCGATTCGCATGAGTATATTATATATATAATATATAATATGATATATATATTGCAGATATATTATATATATTACATATATGATATAATATTATATATATATAAAGGGAATCAGGGCGAATCAGGGATCGGGTTTCCCCTGATTTGCACCGATTCGGGGGAATCGAGCCGATTCGTCCCGATTCGGCAAACCATGAGTTTAAGTAATCTCTTACACATGTGCCACATGAATTTTAGCTTTCTCGTCTTTCTACCAAATGAGAAGCCAACAAAAATAGTATTCGATGAGGAGCATCATAACAATTATATTTCTCTGGCTATTGTTGATATTTTATTGCAAATTGGTGAGATTATTGTTGATGGTGATCAGGTTTTTGTAGAGTTTCACTTAAAATTTTTAGGTGAAACTCAGATGAAATCAGTTAATTATTTTGATGGAGCATGATGTACTATTGATCCCTCGAGATCCTACATTACTTTGGGAAAAGAGTGATTGGAAGAGCGACATGTTGCTATCTACTCAAACCAGTCTATGTGCATTATCCAACCACTGCATTTAAGAAGTAAAATTTGTTTTCCCAAGTATATTTCTACTGTTGCCAAGCCAGTGCTTCCAGAGAAGACCGTGATTGGTGAAAAGCCATTAGATTTGGTGACTATTACTGATCGTGTATGTGTGAAAACTGTTTTTGTTGATGGTTGGGATCAAAACTTGTTCGTCGAGTCTGGACTTCATTTGATATGTGATGATGTATTTGAGATAAGCCCATCATTGATAGCTACAAGTGATCTGCAAGATTTTACTAAAGATTAGTGCAACTATGATATGATATGGTGCAATCTTGACGCACACATTCTATGCAGACTGTAATTTTTCAGAAGGCATATTGGTTTGGATATCCCTATGGCAACTTTATTAGTGCATGACTTTATTATTCCCTTGCCTCTTGTATGGATATTGCGACAATTCAAAACTCGGGGACGAGTTTTCTCGAACTAGGGGAGAATGATGGGGAGCGAGAAGCTGAAGCAATGGTTTGGCCCATTTGGAGCTCGTTTGGAGATTTTTTATTTTTTCTGTAATTTTGGTGCAATTTTCGCACTATTTTAAAGTCTAAGGGTAAAGTAATCCAAAATAAAGAGTCATATTAGAGTCTAATTAGCTTTTTATTGTGTAATTTTGCATTTATTTATTTCAGTCAAGTCTTATTTGGATAGGAGTTTGTATTTTTCTTTTTTTTAGGTTTCTAATATGATAAGTCTTAGTAGGGATAGAAGTCTATCTTTAATTTGAAGTCTATTAAGATTGGGAATAGCCTAAACCTATATAAACACATGTATTGCTCTATTTTGAGATAGTTGATTGAACGAATCTCTATTAATATAATAAAACTCAGTTTTAAGCAGCCACGTGGCAGCAGTAGAAGAACTCAAATTCCCTCCAAAACTCACAAATACCTCTCATTCTTCAAGCATCTATTAAGAAGGCAACTCTTAATAAATAATCTTGCTAAATCTTGCAGCTCCAATTTTTAAAAAACTTGCAATTTTATGTGACCTATTATCAATCAATTTTATGCAACTTGCAGTTTTAGTAACAGTGCGTGTTATAGTAACTACTTAGCTACAATAAATTTATCTAATTAGATGATTAGCTACGGTGCATGTTCCTATACAGTGTATGTTCTTCTTTTATTTGCTTTCATCATTTTTAAAAACTTTTATTAATATATAAAAAACATAACTAAAAACTTCCACGGGTATAGAGCTAAAACACTTTATGAATCCAAATTGGTTAAAGCAAGAGGCTTTAAATTGAATATTTGTTATTCAAAATTAATTATTCTAATTACTTTAAACTTAATAAATACAAAACTGATAGATAATAGGTCGCATAAAATTAATTACTGAATATTTTACATATAAAAATATTTAAATTTAAAAACTTCCCGTGCATCCCACGGGTATAGAGCTAGTGAAAGAAAATTTACAGTTTTGTTTTCTGCGATAGAGAAGGAGCTTTGAGAAGAAGCTCCACCCTAAGGTGGTCCCTGTGAAGGGGAGGATGCGAAGCTTACACCCCCACCTTCTATCCCCTCTCCAGTGAGACTCCGGCTATCTTTTCTTTTTTCTTTCGCTGTCCTCACTCTGTCCCACATCACCATAGTTCTGAAAGCATATAAACTCTGTATCATTTGTTAAGCCTTGCTAATATGTGTCTCACACTCTCCTTCATTTCCGAGCTGCATCAAGGACAAACTGGAACTTCATACAGGTGCAATATCATGGTTGCTCCATTTATTACAAGTTCAACGAAGTAGTTTCTTACAACCAACACTTGAAAGGAACCTTTTACTCCTTTGTTTGGTTTGGCATGCAGGAAGTTCAGGCTATATGTCATAAACCTTTTTGGGGCTACGATCTTGCATTCTTCTTTTCCCATTTTTTCTCAGCTGTTTTGGGAAAGGACTTTGAACCTAAACTTGGACTTTGCTCTTGATGAATTCATTCTGCCCAGATTTGAAAGTCTGTCCTGGAAAACAAGAAAATTAATGGACTTTATCTTTCTCAATGATGGTCATAGATATACATGATATGCCTACATACTAGTCTTGTAAATGACTTCTTTTATTCGCATGCATCCTTGTAACATCCATGTACAAGATCTAAAAAGCACCAAGTTTATGGGTATGCTTATCTTTTTGGGTTTTTTTTTTCTTCATTTTTTTAGCCCGTAAAATAAATCCATGTAATGCATATTTGGCTTTGACTACATCACACTTAGGGTCTGTTTGGTTAAACGTAAAACATCACTCAGGAAAATCTTTTCAAGAAAAATGTCATTTTTTTAGTCATTTGGTATTTTTGAAAAGTAAAATCTGTAAAACCTCACCCTAAAAGTCCTGATTTTGGCATCCGAAGCAAAAGTTCGGAGGCAATTTTCCCGCCACGTGCGTCTTCTACTTCTTCCTTAATCCAACCACAATGCCAACGTTTTTAGCATTATTCATTCAAGTTGTTTTTTATTTTTTTCCCTTCATTTAAGTTGTCTTTGTCAAATCTAATTATTTTTCATTAGTTGTTTTGATTTTCAAATTTTTATTAAAATATCCGTAGAACACTATTCATTCAAGTTATGTTTTTATTTTATTTCTCCTAATTTAAATTGTCTTTGTCAAAGTTATTTGTTTCCTACTAGTTGTTTTATTTATTTTTATTATTTTTTAAAAATATCAAAATAAAAAATAAAGTAAAATAAAAAGTTTGATGAATAGCTAGGGGTATGTGGTCCTCTCTCATTGAAGTGGACCATAATATCCCATGCACCCCAGGCCCCATACGACTCTCTAGTAAAAGCTTACATTTAATGCTGTTGACTTTTCACTTTTTTTTAATCTTCTATTTACACAAATAACCAGTGAAAATATATACCTAAGAACCAAATGAACAATTACGATTTTCATTTTCATGTAAAAGTTATTCCATGGAAAACTATTTTCCAATGAAAATGTTTTACATACAACCAAATGGACCCTTAGTTGTTAACGTGTTTTAGTCACTGCTATCTATTTTCGTAACATTCTAATAACTTAACGATAATTTAGAATCAAGAACAGCCAACTTAGGGAAAAAGTGGCTATTTTTTTTAAACCTCCTGCTAAAAGGTATGAGTATGTGGGGGGGGGGGAGAGAAACCAGGTCAGCCTCCTCCTGTGGTTGTCTATGGCAACTAGAATTGAGGTCGATCTCCTGCATGCACAGGTTGGTGAGACTCCAAAAGAGGACTGTCTCTGTAGGTCCTCCCTCCTTCACCTGTGCAATGCCAAGGGTATTAGCACTGTTGTCATCAGTGAGCACATCAGTGAGCAGAAGGGAAAGAGAGGAGGACATGGTGCAGGGAAAGGGTACAGCCAAAATGGGAGGGGCCGGCAGTAGATAGATTGATGGCAGGCAAGCCCACCTGTGAGGGGGGAAACCCCACCCCTATTAGAATTCCTGTTCTCTCTCTCTAATATTCCTTTCTTAAGGAAGGTCCTTTTGTCATTTCACAGTCTGTGTTTTGTTTTGACACTGTCAGAGAAATATTCTTCAATGGCAGCTGATTAGTGATTACTAGCTGGGTGGAGTTGTTTCTAATCAACAATTGATAGAGTCAAAGCCAAATATGCAAGATATAGGGAAGGATATATTTCTAAAATTACATATTTATAGGCACTAAAAATTTAAAAATGCAAATATGTTCATTTCCAAATGAACAGGTTGTATTACCACTTATAAATTGTAAAGGTGAAAGGGGGTTCCCTTGACTCAAGCCCCTTGTACTACTGAAAAAAGCAGAGACTTTGCTACTATCTATAACAGAAAAATTCACTGTACTTGCACAGTTATGAATGACAGTAATCTACAGAGAAGCGATTGATGCTGCTCCAAAATATCAAACTAACATCCCAGAATGCCCAGTGATATGCGTTCTTGAAATCAAGTTTGCATGTCAACCCAGCCTTCATTGGTTTCTTCAAGGAAATAATAGCTCATGATCATCTAGAAAGGAGTTTTTCAGAGCTGAACTTGTATGAAAACAGATTGATTCCACTCAGTGAGTTCAGGCAGCAACTATTAAGTCTTGAGACCACCATCTTTGCCACAATTTTCTAGAGCAATTCATAGGATGAATAGGAATTGTCAATCAACACCATCTAGTCCCATGCCAAGTATTTATGAGTCATGTTATTCCTGTGATGGTTCTGGGCCTCTCTTTTAAGTTGACTTTTGGGTTGGCAGCTTGGTTTAGAAGTATGGTATCAGAGTCATGTTTCCTCCTTGGGTTCCCCCTTTTCTTTGGCCATTGTGGTTTCAGAAAAGTTGCTGCTGCTGTTCATCTTATGACTTCATCTGAGTTTTGTCAGAGGGGTGGGAGGATGTTTGCAAAAGCCATTTAGTCCGATTCCTTGCATTCATTAGCCACTGCATGCCTAGCTGCCTATTAGTCCTGGGCCCTCACTTCTGGAGTTTTAGGTTGGCTGTTTGGTCCAGTAAGAGCCATAAAATCCTTGAGTTCAACAGCCTATCCCTTCTCTGGTCTTACAGTCATAAAATAAGGGATGTATTTGAAGTATTTACATCCATGGCTAGAATGTTTTTTTTGAGAAGTCGGTAGTACCACATCCATGGCTAGAATGTATGCATGCCTAAAGAAGATGTAGACAGAAATAGTGGTATTTCTGCTTTGTTTGGGTATTTCTGCTATTTCTGTAATATCTTTTCTTTTTATTCTTTGCCTGGAATATGTTCTAGCACAGTCGCACAGTCGCCCTCTCTTAGGGGCAGTTTTGTCATGTTTTATGTTGGTGATTAAGAAATAAATAACAAGGGTTAATAGGGTGTTTGGAAGTAATTAAAAAAAAACTATTTCTATCTAAAAACTAATGATGTCTCCGTTTTTAACTAAAATTTTTAAATTGTAAAAAATAGTATTATCTGTTTGGCAGGAAGTGTTAGTTTTTTAAAATTTGTTTGGAGGGCCTTGCGGGGTGGGGGAGGAGGGGGCGGTGCAGGGGGCGATGCCAGGCGCCAGGGGGGGAGGAGGAGGGCGGTGCGGGGGAGGAGGGCGTGGTGCTAGGCGCCGGGGGGGGGGGGGGGGGGGGGGGGGGGCTAGCGCCAGGGGGGGGGAGGGGCAGTGCAGGGGCATTGGGGGGGGGGGGGGAGGGAGGCGCCAGGGGAAGGAGGAGGGCAGTGCAGGGGGCGATTGGGGGGGGGGGGAGGAGGAGGGCGCGCGCAGGGGGGGCGGGAGGAGGATGGGGTCACAGGGAGGGAGGGGGCCGGCGCAGGGGAGAGAGAGAGAGAGAGAGACCAGGGCGGCAGCAACGGGGGGGGGGGGAGGAGGAAGGGGCGGCAGAGGGGGGTCCAAGCGAGGGAGGAGGGGGCGAAGGGGGGGGGTGGGGGGAGGAGGAAGGGGCGGCGCCGGAGGGGGGGTGCGATTTAGAGGAGGGAGGAGGGGGCGGCAGAGGGGATCCAAGCGAGGGAGGAGGGGACGAAGGGGGGGGGGGTGTGTGGGGGAGGAGAGGAGGAGGGAGGGGGCGACGGGGAGGGGGCAGACATCGTGCGTGAGAGTTTTTTAAAAAAAAAAATTTGTGAAGAGTTGTTTTTTTCTGGAGAGAGTTTTAGGCAGGTGGGAATTACTTGAACAGATGTATGGTCAACGCCAAGATCTTGTATCTACCAGATCACTTCTGAGGTGCAGGACTTGAAACAGGGTACTCTTGGGGTCACCTCCTACTTTGGACTACTGAAAAGTAAATGGAAAGAACTTGACTACTGTTCCGTCTATCAGTGGAATTGTACTGCTGATAAAAAAACAATACCTTCAACATGTTCAGCAGCAGCGCATCTTTAAGTTTTTGGCTGGCCTGAATTCTGAGTATGAGTCATTGATCCTTGTCCTACCTTGGAAAAAATTTATTATAAGGTTCTGAATGAGGAGGATCGGCGGAAGACCATGAATGGAAGCGGGATGGCTGCTGGCTTTTATGTCCCAGGTGAAATTTCTGGTCTGATTAGCACTAACTCCAAGATTGGTAAGAGTGGTTTTGTGCTAGGAAAGGATAAGTCCAAGTCTGAAACATTGCAATCACTGTGGTAAAGATAATCGTAATATGGATACTTGTTGGGAGTTGTATCCGGACAAGAAGCCCCTGAAGTTTAGGCAAGGAGGGCAAGGAGGGAAGCCTGCGAAAGGGATTACACCTGCTAAGAAAAAGCCAGATCCTTCCTCGAATGGAGTTCTACCAAAAACTCAAATGTCAGTTCTGTCTTCCGCTGACATTGGACACCTGCAGCGGATCTTCTCGCAGATGGGCCTCTCCTCTATCTCAGGTACTGAGGGGGTAGCTTTGAGTATCTCCTTAATCCCCCCGCTCCCACTCCTTGGATCATTGATTCTAGGGCTGCGGATCACATGACTAGTATTCCTGCTTACTTTTCTTCATACTCATTGAGTGCTAAATGGGAATCATGGGATAAGGTTACCATTGCCAATGGTACTCGTGCTACAGTGGCTGGCAAGGATGTTACCTTGTATGGTGGTCTCGTCCTGTCATCTGTTCTTCATGTTCCCACACTTCTATTAACCTCCTTTCAGTTAGTAGCCTAACTAAAACCTTGCAGTGTTCTGTGATCTTTTTTTTCCTTCTCATTGTGTTTTTGAGGACCTGAGCACACGTCAGACGATTGGGACTTGTCGTGAAGCAGGTCTCTACCACTTTGAGCATGAAGGAAGTGCTGCTTTTCAGTCGCACATTAATGGAGATACTAGTCAAGGCTGTAAGATCGTCCAGTAATGGCACAGTCGTTTGGGTCATTTGTCATTTAAGTCTCTTAGAATTCTTTTTCTTGACCTTTTTCAGTCTATTGGTCCAGAGTCTTTACGGTGTCACATTTGTCAACTTGCCAAGCATTGTAGAACCATTTATCCCTACTCTATGAATAAAAGTTTGGTTCCTTTTCAGTTTTCAGCTGGTTCACTCTGATGTTTGGAGCCCTTCTCTTGTTCCCTCTACTACTGCTCATCAATACTTCATTAGTTTTATTGATGATTTTTCCCATTATTGCTGGATATATTTGATGAAATCCTGTGTGGAGGTTCCTCAGAATGTCACGGTTTTTTGCAAGATGGTGGAGACTCGGTTTGAGAGGCGTGTGAAAATATTTCGGTGGGATAATGCAAGATAATGCTTTGAGTGAACTCTTAACATTTTTCTTGAAGATGAAGGAATTATTCATGAATCCTCATGTCCTTACACTCCACAGTAAAATTGAGAGGCTGAAAGGAAAAACCGTCACTTGTTGGAGATTGCTTGAGCACTTCTTTTCCAACGTCATCTCCCTAAGAAATTTTGGAGCAATTTTGTTTTGATTGCCTCCTATCTTATTAATCGAATGCCATCTTGTATTCGTGGGAATCAATCTCCTTTACTACTTCTCTTTCTTGGTTACCCCCTTTTTCCTCTTCCTCCTAGGGTCAAGTGCTTCCAAATTAGATCCTCGTGCTATTTGGGACATTTTTCTGGGTTACTCTCCTACCTACCCAGGAGGGATATAAGTGCTTTAACCGTCAAAGTGGTAAGCGCTGTTCTTAAGGATGTCACCTTCTTTGAGATAGTGCCCTACTGTTGTGGGACATTGGAGAAGGCAAGGGAATACGAGGAAGAAGAAGAAAGAAGAACTGGTTGGGGCAGAGCGAGAAGGAAGAAGGATAGAACGGGTTGGGCTTCCACCCTGGGGATTCCACCCCGCTGAAGGAGAAGACGTGGAGATAGTTGTCAAAGCTTTTTTCAAATCATCATCAACTGCTAAAACAAGAGATTACAACTTTATTTATAGGGAGGGAACCCTAATAGCCCTCATTGAGTCAAACATGGACTAAAATACCCTCAAGCCTAAAATAAGCCCAAATTCGGATCCGAAAATACACAGAAAATGGAAAAGCACTAATGGGTCTCATATGGGCCTTATTCATACAACCAAATGCTCAAACAACTAAAATAGACACTTGAAAGTCAAGGACGCCCATCGCCAACCCATATGGATGCCGTCGTCATTGCACGTCGCCTCCGTCTTGGATAGACTTGGACTTGGTTGGCCCAATACTAGGCTCGGATGTCCCCACTAATTCTCCCCTGATTCGAGAAAACTTGTCCTCGTGTTTTAAAGTGGGCAAGATCTAAGAGGAGATGAGGTAAGGAGCAAACACAAAACACATCTCGAAAACATGTAGGTCCATCAAGCAAAGAACCGCATCTCGAGTTGAGAAATGTGTCTTAGTTTCACTCCATATGTGATCAAAGTCATTCAGAATGATGTTAGTTTGTATATCCTTCGGCTGTTCGACCACAACTCCAATTATCTCTTCCATTGTCAACTCATTCTCCTTAATGAAGTCATCATCTGCTTCAAACATCTCAGACTCAAGTTGTTTATTACTTGTCTATCAATGATTCATCTGCTTCATAGGATACTTCTTCTAGTTGGTTTTCAGGCTCCTTAGTAATCGAGGAGCCAGCCTCATAGACAATCTCCTCCTGTTTGCCCAACTCGTCAAGAAACCTTGATGCCATTCGCCCCTAAAGTTGGTCCATGCTTCAGACAATCCATAAGCCATTGTCCCAAAACACGGCTACACATTCAAAATTGTATTGTAGCAAACCAGATCAGACTCGACTTGACTTGGTCCAGATCGCGTTTCCTTCCAATAAAGCCGTGAGAGAGCAAGAGAGAGAGGACGGGCCCAACTGTGCTGAATTAAGGTGCTCGGTGGGCTGAGAGGCCCTCAAGGCTGAATGAGGTTCACAGTTGGGCTGGAGGTTGTGTGCAGAGCACATGACGAGGGGAAAAGTTCAGCACTGTAGCTAAGTGAGGGAGAGGGGACAGCGGTGCGGTGGGGATCGGCTCGGTTTGTTGTGAACCTGCGTGCGTGAACGCGTCCGCAGCGCAGTGCTGGTGGGCGGATGGCATTGGTGGTCAGGGTAGGGATCCCGCGCGTGGGCTGCGTAGAGTTCGTGCGGCAGACTCGGCTTCTCCCGGACATGGGCGACGAGGCGGCGTGCAATGGCACCCGTTGAGGTGTGGGCTTGGCCGCAGTGGGATCGTGGTGGGTTTGGTGGCGGCGGCCTGTGCGCCGTGCGTGGGTGCGGGCGTGCGGCGTACGAGCGGGGCAGGCCGGAACAGTGACGGAGGCTCGGTTCGCCCCAGGTACGGGCGACGAGGGCCGTTCACGCGTAAAGGTGGTCGTGGGGGTTCGCCTTCTGGTGGCAAGCCGTGCGCGCGAGGACGCAGGAAGGGGGCAAGGCTGTTTGCCTCTCGCACGGGCGACGAGGAGGGGCGACGGGGTCTGCGGCGTGGCCCCCATCTGCGTGCGCGGGCAATGAGGAGGCCGCGACGATGCGGTGTGGCGGGGAAGGGGGCAAACCAGTGGTACAACAAAGCGTGGGGAAAAAGAATATAGAAATGGTTGAGCGTAGAGTAAGAAGAAGACGGGAAAGAAGATAGAAATGGTTGAGCGAGAAGGAATGATGCGGGACAACACACGTGGACTAGGCAAATTGACAAACTACGACTTTCCAAAGACGCGATTAACACTAAGTAATAAAGATTAGCAGATGTATACCAACTAAACAAGTAAGCGACAAGAAAATAACCACGTCCAAAGAAGTACGTAGCCCACAAAGTTGTCCCTCGTGGAGGGAAATGCGGGACCAAGGTAGCTAAGAAGCCACCAACAACTAGGGTAGTCGATCCACAGTCAAGGTCCAAACGGAGCCTCCGAGAAATAGGTTCTCGCACTCTCAAGCCGGTAGTGACGCACATCACGGGCTAGATGTCCTACCTCACAAGTCGGCGGCAAATACGAACATATACGAGATAAGCAAGTAAAGAGCTAGAGTATAGAGTACGTACCTCCACGTCTGTGCGTGGGGAAGAACCCGGCCGTGTCACGAATCCCGAGTACAAAATAAAATAATTTAAATATTACAAGTTAATTTAGCCCACTCCATACAGGGAGGTAACAGACTACAAATTTAAAATCTCGGGATTTCGTAGACCGACACAGAAGGGCTAGCAGATCGGTCGCAGCCGTGGTCCTGGCGCGAATCGGGTGCAGCAGTGCAGGCAGTCGACGGATAGGGAGGGCGTTGTTGCTGCGTCAATGCCACCCAGGGTGTTGGCCGGCTCGGGTGCAGGCACTGGCGGTGCGGTGATGGCGAATGCGGGCACAGGGCGGCTGCAGGCGGGCGCAGGCGCAGAAGGTGCCGGCGCTTTGCGTTGGCGTGGGCTGACGCGGGGTTGAAGAGGCCAGGTGTAGGCACTGTGGCGAGGCAGGCAGCGCTGGGCGGTGCGGACGGGGGTGCCCACGCACGCGCGCAGTTGGCGCGGTGCTGGAGAGGGCACGACGCCCTCGGACGCAGGCGGTGCAGCGTAGGTGGGGGTTTGCGGAGACAGGCGGACGCGGGGTGAGGCAGCTTGGGAGAGGTGGACGCGGCAGGGTGGTGGATGAGTTCACGAGGGCCGACTCGGGGCAAGGCGGGGCGTTGCCTTGGCGTCTGTGCAGCGAACAGAGGCTTCTACCAACAGGAAGGAAGAAACCGAAGGAAGAAAGGGCGATGGCGAGGAGGCCTTCTCGGCAGGGCTTCGCGCCAGACCCTTCTCGGGTTCCTTTCTGTCACGGAAGAAGGAGAGCAGCGGCTCCAAGCTTTTCTCAAATGCAAAATAATCTGTTCTATTCCTACAAATTGGATGTTTACAAGTATTTAAAGAAGTTTGGGCTAATCCCAATCTCAGTAAAACACCTAAATACCTATCATATTAAAACACTTCAAAGTAATCTTATCAGAACTAAAATAATGATAAAATTCGGAACATAAAATAAGTAAAAATAGGAAAGATACTAAATGGGTCCCAATTGGGCCATAACTACATTCTATGGACTCATGGATGTAAACTCTACGCCATGGGTTCGTCGCCCAACCAGATCGACGCCTTTGTAGCGACGGCGATAAACCAGCTCCGGGTTGAAGCGGATCCGGGCTCTCGTGTCCTCACCAAGGAAGAAGGACAGAACGGGTTGGGCTTCCACCTTGGGGATTCCACCCCGCTGAAGGAGAAGACGTGGAGACCGTTGTCAAAGCTTTCTTCAAATCTTCATTAACTGCTAAAACAAGAGATTACAACTTTATTTATAGGGAGGGAACCCTAATGGCCCTCACTGACTCAAACATGGATTAAAGTACTCTCAAGCCTAAAGTAAGCCCAAATTCGGACCCGAAAATGCACAAAAATTGGAAAAAGTACTAATGGGTTTTATTCATACAACCAAATGCTCAAACAACTAAAATAGACACTTGAAAGTCAAAGATGCCCATCGCCAAGCCATATGGATGCCGTCGTCATTGCACGTCGCCTCCGTCTTCGATAGACTTGGACCCGGTTGGCCCATCCCAGGCTCGGATGTCCCCACCACCTACTTTCCTCCTCGGCCTTTTGTTGAGGGGGAGTTCCTTCTACCGCTCATACCACCCCTTTGTCTATCCACTTACCCTTGTCTGATGTCTACTTTGGATCGGTCTGTCCGATCTTGCCTTGTGATTCTCCGGCTGAAAATACTCCTGCTGTTGTACTTACTCTAGGCATACATGGCCAAAGACAGGACCTATTGTGGATCTACCACCTCAAGAGGATGTAGCTGTTTTTGGTTCTCAGCTTCCCGCCTTGGCTACCCATCTTGACCTCAACTTCCTATTGTAGTTAGGAAAGGTTCCAAGGAATGTACTTGCCATCCTCTCTCTCATTTTGTGTCCTACTCAAGTCTTTCTCCTTCATATTACTCTTTTTTGTTGGCTATTTTTTTATTAGCTTTCATTTTTCTAATTGTTTCTTTGAGGCTATGAGAGATCCTAAGTGGGTTGTTGCTATGGATAAGGAAATACTTGCTCTCCAAATGAATGACACTTGAACTGGTTGCTCTCCCTCCCTGGAAGAGTTTGGTTGGATCCAGATGGACGTACACCATCAAGTTTAATTCTGATGGTATTGTCCCGTGCTACAAGGCTAGCCTGATGGCCGAAGGGTTTACTCAAACCTATGGCGTTGACTACTCTGAAACTTTTGCTTACGTGGCTAAGCTCAAGTCTGTTAGAGTGATCTTGTCTCTTGTTGTTTAGTTTGATTGGGATCACCAACTTGATGTCAAGAATGCCTTCTTGAATGGTGATCTTCAAGAGGAGGTTTATATGCAGCCACCTCCGGCTTTGACAACCAAGGGGAGAATGTGCCATCTGAAGAAGGCTTTATATGCCCTCAAACAATCTTCTCGAGCATGGTTTGACAGATTTTGGGCGGCTATGGTGAGGTTTGGCTATGTCTAGGGTAACTCCGGTTACACTTTGTTTAAATGGGCCGATGGACAAGTTGTGGTGTGTCTGGTTTATGTTGATGATATGATCATTACTGGTGATCACAAATCTGAAATCAACAAGTTGAAGGCTGACCTTGCTAGAGAATTTGAAATCAAAGATCTTGTTGAGCTGAAATACTTTCTTGGCATTGTGATGGCCAAATCTGAGCAGGGCCTTTATATATGTCAACGTAATTAGGCCTTGAATCTGCTAAAAAAACAGGCAAGTTGGGCTGTAAACCGGCCTCTACTTCTATTAAATCTACTTATGGTCTTTCTGATTCAATTGGAGACTATCTTTTTGAAACGGACAAAGGGGTATATCATGTTGAACATATCATCTCCATATATATATATTCCTAGATTTTAATGATAACAATACTTTAAATAAATGTCAAATAATTTTTTATTCAATAATATTAACTGTGCAGTCAAACAGCAAAATAAACTATCTGTGATGTGTCGACTTGTGTTTTGACATGTTGACAGATGATGTACATATGTTATATATGTTGACTTATGTCAACTTGTGTTCTCTATGAGTCGACTTGTGTTCTCTATGTGTCGACTTGCTGCTCACATTTGTTGACTTCTTTGTCTCCTTTCCATATAAATTTTGGTGTTATCAAAAACTCTAATTTTATGTGATTAACATATATTTTTCATTAAGTCTGTCAACAAGAAATTAAGATAAAATAATCATTTCAAGAATCATCACAGTAAGTATTCTAAAAAGACTCAAGTTCATTCTATATTACTCAATCCAAGAAAATTTTTTATAAGTCCATATCGATTACTGACCAAGTGTTCCGATTGGTGATTAAACTTCCTATTGATTAGTGAACAAGATTCATACTTATTGACGTTAAATGTCTCTATCGATTGGAGAACAAAGTCTATACAATTGGAGAACAAGTCTCTATCGGTTGGAGAACAAAGTTTTTTATCGATTGATGTTTATGTGTTACACGGATTGCTGAACAATGTTCTGATTGGTGAACAACATACTGATTAGCGTTCTGATTGCTGACTTCGACTGCTGAGTTGACTTCAACTATTGAGTTGACCGATCTTATACTTGAACCATTTAATCGATTAATGTTATTATTGCTTCGATTGGTAAATAAGTATTGCATATTCTTTTGACTTATGAACTGTTAACTTACAATTTGTGACCAACTGTTTCGAAAATAGAATATATGTTAAATTAGTCATTATTTCTCTTTTAATTGAATCCATGGTGTTAGATAGTAGCTTTATCTATTGGATTAAAGCTTCACTGATTGACTAAAACTTTGCAAACAGAAATATGTTTTTCAAATCTTTGTTTTGGCATGCTTTGAAAAAAAAATCCAAATGGAAAATCTTCTTGTATTTGAGAGCCTCGAATTTTAAATGCAGTAACCCATGCTTTCTGAATATAGGTTATATTTTATAAGATATATTCTTATCTTGTGCATAGTACAGAAAGACATTTCTTTCCTATCAGACAAAATGACAACTACACAAAGTGGGACTGTTAGCCGAAAATGTGGATGTCTGCAGAAGAGGTATGAGTGTTGACTGATGTATGATATCTCTTACTTAACACCTCCCTTCATGCATTAAATGAGAGCAGGTGGCTAGTACTCTCATGAACCAAATGTTAGACACATTCAACTTCTTGGAAACCTGCATGAAGCCGAAGTTGAAGACTCAACGGGCATATCAACAGATACATCCTCTAAGAGTCTATAAAAGGAGGAGTTGATGCAGTCACAAGATAAGAAGAACCATTCGATTCTTTTAAGAGCATACCAATGCAAATCATCCACTCTTCAATAAGTAGAGAAAGCTGAGCGTTGAAGACTTCATCTTCAAGTTTTCTCCCTCTGTCTCTCTCTCTCTTTGCGTTCCTACTGCAAACTTCTTCTAGAGAGAGTATTGTTTGTCTCAGATTAAGCCCATCCTGTTGTTTATCTTGGGCTTAGCCTAGGGACCATTGTAATCTTACTGAGATTCAGGTTTCTTCGCTGAAAGAGAGGGCTTGTTGTGCAAGCATTGCTACCGCTTATAGAAGGGAAGATCCGAAGTGTTTCGAGGTGTTGTTGTTCCCCTTGGTAAAAGGGAGGACCCAAAGTATTTGGGGGGTTGTTCCTCTTTGGGTGTGAAGAGAAGACCAACCATGCTGGTGTGTAATCGTCCTTAAGGGGAATTGTATCCTTAGTAAAATCCCAAGTGTTCTTGGAGATTGGACGGAGGACTGAGGTGCATCTCAGGGCCGAACCAAGATAAATCTATGTCTCCTTTGTGTTTGCTTGTATGTGTGATTATCTCTATTTATCTAACTCTAACAATCAGTTTTAAGTTTAAGTTTTGAGCTGCAAAAATTATCAAAGCAACCCATTCACCCCCTCTCCGGGTTTGCTAACCAGGCCAACAAGTGGTATTAGAGCATGGCTTCTCAAAGACATTAAGGAGATCTCACGATTTGAGAAGTAAAGATTAATGGCATTCCAAAGTTATGCTGAAGGTCAGTCTGTCACCAAGCCACCATTGTTTGATGGTGAAGACTACAACTATTGGAAGATATGGATAGAGTTATTCCTTCAAGGTTTCGATTACCAACTGTGGAGCATTATAGAAGATGGAGATATAGATGGAGATCTGATAGTGCTCTCCTCAAAAGAAAATTGGATAGAAAATGATAAGAAGATGCTCTCCTAGAACAACAGAGCCAAGAGCGTTCTGTGTTGTTCAAAAAGGAATTCAATTGGATCTCGGGCCTCTTTGATAACAAGATAAGGGGGTTTATCCCCCTTTTATCACCGGTTTTATACCCACATGTAATTTGGTAATCGAGATAGGATAAACAAGGGTGATAAAACTTAAGCATGATGAAGGGGGGATAAAGGGGTGATAACTTATCCCTCCCATGGAGGGGGGATAAAAGTTATTCCTGGGGATAACTCATTAATTATTATTATTGTATTCTTGAAATTGTGTGTGTATATTTATATACAGGTAAATGGTGTCAAATTAGGGATAAAGAGGTGATAACTATACACACTGTGTCACATCACAACACATCATATCACATCACATTAAAAGTTATCCCCTACATAACTATCCCTCGTTTAAACCATCTCAAACCAAAAAAACCCATAAACGCGAATAATTTATACCCGATTTACTTATATCAATCCCCTTATCTCGTTATCAAAGAGGCCCATCAGCATGTAAATCTGCAAAGGAAATGTGGGATAAGCTAAAGCTTATCTATGAAGAAACAGACAAAGTTAAGGAAACAAAGATTGATATTATGATTACTCAATATGAGAAGTTTCAGATGCAATTAGGTGAGACCATCACTCAGATGTATAACACAGGGGACATGGTAAGAAAAATTCTCAAATCCCTACCAAATCAATGGACTCCCAAAATCACTACCATAGAAGAAGCAAATGCCCTATCCTCAATGTCATTGGAAAAGCTCATTGGGTCACTTATGACTCGTGAGACAAATATGGAAAGATTAGGAGAAAGCTTATCGAAGAAAAATGTTATCAATGCTTTGAAGACAAAAGAACTAAGCATAGATGAAGCCACCGCGAGTAAGAGTAGTGAGATTGACAGTGATGAAGAAGCATTACTGTCAAGGAGCTTGCTAAGAAAAAATTTAATTAAGGAAGAAGATTCTTCAAGAAAGACAAAACAAATAGAAGACAAGAGTTTGATTGCTATGAATGCAAACAACCCGGACATATAAGAACAGAATGTCCGAAGCTTAAGAAGAAAGAGCATAAGAAGAAAGATTTCTCCATGAAGAACAAGAAGCTCAGAAAGAAGGCAATGACTATTACCTGGAGCAGTGAAGAAAGCTCATCTGAAGACTCAAGCTCATATGAACAAGAGGAAGAGAATGTTAATCTTGTCCTTATGGCAAATTTTGATGACAAGGTAACCTCGACACCTCCTTTGATTCTTGTTCAGATTCTGATGATGATAATTCAGAAAAAGTATTCAATAAATTGTATGCAAAGTATAAAGATGTATCTAAACAATTGAAACTATTAATGAAAATTTTCACATGTTTAGAAAACACTAATTCAGATTTGAAATATTAAATTGAACAATTTGAAAAATAAGTTGAAGAATTAAAACATAGAAACAATCTATTATGTGAAGACCTAAAAGAGAAAAATAGTAAAATATAACTTCTAGAAAACAATAACATGGTAAAGAAATTAAATGAAGAAATAAAGATCCTAACACAAGATAATAAATATCTAAATTCCACAATAGATAAACTTACCAATAGAAAGTTTTTCTTAATATTAAAAGGAGCTAGAAGAAGTAGTAAGAAGAAATATTGTGTAGGTTATGCACCACTTGAAAATGAAGAAATAATTATGTATCCTGAACAATATTCAATACCAAAATTTATATTTGAAGAAAACTATCTAAATAAGAATAAAAGAAAATCAAACAAAAAGGATTCACATGTAGTTAACATTCCTTGCTGCACTCATTGCAATAAATTAGGCCATATTATTAAGTCTTGTGCAACTAGAAACAAAAAGTGGATTCGTAAGTATGATCATCATAGCACTAATCATCAAGGACTTAAAAAGATTTGGGTATCCAAATCTTATTGATTTCCTTGCAAATAAGTTTTAGAGCATCCAAGTGGTACTTGGACAATAGATGCTCTAGACACATGACAAGTGATATGAGTTTATTCAAGACAATCCAATCAGAAGAAGAGACAGTCATATATGGAGATAATGACAAAGGGATTATTATAGGATGTGGCACTATAGACAACAAAAAGAATATATTAATTGAAGATGTGCTTTGTGTAGAAGGTTTGAAGCATAATTTAATTAGCATCAGTCAATTGTGTGACAAGAGACATCAAGTCTAATTCAAAGAGTCTATATGTGTGATTATCAAAGATGAAGAAGTAATATTTGAAGCATATAGAGAGAAGAACATCTATGTTCTGCATCTCAAGGACTTAAAGGATCAAGATGTCTACCTACCAGCCAGTAAGAGCACTGATGCAGAATTATGGCATAAAAGATTAGATCATACTAACTTAGATGTGATCAGAAAATTAATTAAGGATGATCTAGTGGAAGGTCTTCCAAAGATTAGTACAAGATATGATAAAGTGTGTCGACCATGTGCCAAAGGAAAGCAAGTCAAAACCTCTTTCAAATCAAAGACTTGTGTTACGATTACTAAGCCATTGGAGTTACTTCACATGGATTTATTCGGACCAATGACTACAACTAGTTTGGGTGCCAAGAATTATGGATTTGCCATAGTAGATGATTTCTCGATACACATGAGTTTCATTTTTGGTAAATAAAGATGACACTTTCAAAGCCTTTGTAAAATTCAGTAAGCTGGTGCAAAAAGATCAAAAGTTCAGTATTATTTCTCTCAGATCAGATTATGGAAGAGAATTTTAAAATAAGGAGTTCATAAGTTTTTGTGAAGACCAAGGAATAAAGTATAATTTTTCAGCACGAAGGACACCCCAACAGAATGAAATTGTTGAAAGAAAAAACAGGACATTGTTGGACATAGCAAGGACAATGCTATTTGAATATAACTTGTCAAAATATTTTTGGGCAAAAACAATCAACACTGCTTGCTATATAATCAACAGGGCAATAATCAAGCCCATTCTAAAGAAGTCTGCTTATGAATTGTATAAGAACAAGAAGTCAAATTTCAGTCATTTCAAGGCTTCAAGCCATTTGGATGCAAATGCTATATTTTCAACAATGGCAAGTCAAATATTGGTAAATTGGATGCAAAATCCAATGAAGGTATATTTCTTGGCTACACTTCTAAACCTAGAGGGAATAGGGTTTTCAACAAAAGAACATTGATTATAGAACAAACAATACAATACTATTTGATGAGACTAACCCCTCTTTCAAGAAATAAGAGTATAGTGATGATGAAATAGGTGAAATAATAAAAGGAATGAAGAAAATAGAAGTCAAATATCATGATAAAGATAGACTTTTGGAAGACTTGCAACAATAAGAACCGTCTAACGAAGATCTTCCAAAAGAGTGGAGATATAAGAAGAGTCATCTTAAGGAAAACATCATAGGTGATCTAAGTCAAGTGGTAAGAACAAAGGTAATGTGATTCCATGTCATTATTTAGCTTTTGTTTTCCAAATTGAGCCTAAGACAGTCAATGAGGTACTGACTGATGAATCTTGGATTTTAGCCATGTAAGATGAACTAAATCATTTCAAGAGAAACTAAGTTTGGACCCTTGTACTTAGACCATCAGACCATCCTGTGATCGGCACCAAATGAGTGTTTAAAAATAAAATGGATGAGACTGGTGTTATGACCAGAAATAAGGCCAGGTTGGTAGTTCAAGGTTATTCTTAAGAGGAAGACATAGATTATGATTAAACTTATGCACCAGCAGCTAGATTTGAAGCAATTAGAATTTTACTAGCATATACATCTGCTTTAGATTTAAAACTTTTTTAAATGGATGTAAAATTCACATTTTAAAATGGATTCATTAAAGAAGAAGTTTATGAAGAAACCACCAGATTTTGATGATATTGACTTTCCAAATCATGTTTTCAAACTGCATAAGACACTATATGATCTGAAACAAGCACTCAGAACTTGGTATAAAAGACTAAGTGCATTTTTTTTAAAACATGGTTTTACTAGAGGAAAAGTAGCTAGCACATTGTTCATCAAATCATGTTCACAAAATACATTAATTATGCAAATTTATGTTGATGATATCATTTTTGGAGCTACTAATGAGTATCTTTATAAGTACTTTCAAGTGTTGATGCATGGAGAATTTGAGATGAACATGATGGGGGAATTATTATTCTTCCTTAGACTTCAAATCAAGCAAACAAATGAAGGAACTCACATCAGTCAAACCAAGTACATCAAGGATCTACCGAAGAAATTTGGATTTGAAAATGCCAAGCCTCTATCTACACCAATGAGCACCTCAACCAGGTTAGACAGTAATCCTCAAGGTAAGAAAGTGGATCAAAAACAATACAGAGATATGATAAGATCTTTACTCTACTTAATTGTTAGTAGACCAGACATTTTATTCAGTGTATGCAGGTGTGCTAGATATTAGATAGATCCTAAGGAATCTCATTTAGTTTCAGTTAAAAAGATATTTAGATATCTAGCTCGTACATCTGAATTAGGATTGTGGTACCCTAAGTCATGCAAACTTAACTTGATTGGATATTCTGATGCTAACTTTATTGGATGCAAAGTGGATAGAAAAAGCACCAATAGTTGTTGCCAATTTCTTATAGGGTGTTTAGTTTCTTAGTCTTCATGAAAGCAAAACTTAGTGGCTCTGTCAACTCAACTACTGAAGTTGAATATGTAGCTGCTGGGAGCTGCTGCACTTTATTGCTATGGATCAAGCAGCAACTTGATGACTATGGACTAAAAATCAAGACAATCCCTCTACTGTGCGACAACACAAATGCTATAAATCTTACCAAGAATCTAGTGCAACATTTTAGAACTAAGCACATTGAAGTCATGTATCATTTTATTAGAGATCATGTAACTTTAGGTAATATAGATATTTCATTTATAGATACATTAAATTAGTTGGTAAATATCTTCACAAAAGTCCTATTTGAAGAGAGATTTATTTCTCTGAGAAGAGAATTGGGTATGTGTAATTTGTAGAAGATACTTTTGTAATAATTGAAATATATTAACTTTTTCAGAGAAATTTCATTGACTCTCTTCTACAATTTGAAAGTCAAACTAAAGTTGTTCACAAATCGCAATATTACTGCTTGCACAATTGGAAATTCCACTTGATCTTTTAATCATTGTGCATATTGAGTTTCTTCAACAATCGGAAAAATCACTTACCTCTCTTCACTGATTGGTATACAGCCTATTCTTCTTTTACAATTATCCTTGTCTAATATCCCGATTGATGATTACTCTCTTCTAATTGACTCTTTAGAAATTGTGAATCTTCTCTATAAACGATTCACCTTATCCTTCAACCTCCTTTGAACCTTGGAATTGATTCCTCATCCAGATATCCTTGAAATCTATTCTCTCTTTTTGGTGTTCATGTTCATCAAATTTATTGAGGGCTCTTTATCTATGGGCTCCTATGACTCCAAAGACTCTGACCTTGATCAAGAGTAGGCCTACAAAGGGAAGTCTGCTGTAAAGAAAACATCTATTCAGGTGGAGTAGTTGGTAGCTTCTCAGAAAGACTTCCAATCCAGAGAAGAAGAATATCAAATTGAGGGGAAGCCTTAAATTTGTTTTGGAGAATATTGCAGAAGTCTCTCAAACAACAAGAAGAATATTCAGAAATGAACACTCAACTAACAATGTTATTAATTCAGATAACATCTTCGGTTTTTGCAAGAACAAATAGGGATGAACAACGGTTCGGTTCGGTCTGGTTCACCCTTATTTTTGGGGGAACCAAACCAAACCAAACCTTCGGTTCGGTTAAATCGAAATCAGGCAAAATCTGGCAAAAAGTGGCAAAAAAGGTGTTTTACAGGCAATCGCAAGATTTGATCTCGCGACCACCGCACGCGCTAAAGGCCCCCTTCCACTGCGCTACATGCACTTTTCTGTATGAATGTATTATTTAATTAATTATATATTTATATTCGGTTCATTTTGGTTTCCCAGTCTGAAACCGAACTGAACAGTGAAGTCCATGAAATCGAACCGAACTGAACCGTTTGGTTTGGTTCAGTTTTTCGATTTGGACCATATAGTGAACATCCCTAGGAACAAAGGAGAAAGAATATTGAAAAATGAAGAGCTAAACTAGGGCCAATATATCATATTAGCAAGTATTCTTAATCAATTTTTTTTCTTTGGCCTCCTTCCATCATACCTTCATCTCTTTCATTCTCTTTCTCCTTCTTCTTCGGTTGAACTTCTTACTATATATGTCGATTTTTTTAATTCACTTTTTTGGTTATTACCAAAAAGGGAGAGAAATTATCAACTCTGAAATACATACTTTCATATCATCCTTGCATATTAGTCATTTAGCATCCACTGTATTATTTCTGATGGCATGATTTAACTTGATTATTTCAATATGATCAGAGTATTTATTTAAAATTTTGTTATCATCAAACAGGGAGAGATTATTGAACATATCATCTTTATATATATATTCCTAGATTTTAGTAATGACAATACTTTAAATAAATGTCAAATAACTTTTATTGAATAATGTTAACTGTGCAATCAAATAACAAACTAAAATATCTGATGATGTGTCGACTTGTGTTTTCTATGTGTCGACTTGTATTTTGGCATGTTGATAGACATGTCAACTTATGTTGACTTGTGTTTTCTATGAGTCGACTTGTGTTCTCTATGTGTCGACTTAAGTTTTCTACTCACATTTGTTGACTTCTTTATCTTCTTTCTATATAAATTTTGATGTTATAAAAAAATTCTGATTTTATGCGATTAACATATTTTTTCATAAAGTCTGTCAATAGGAAATAAACATAAAATAATCGCTTCGAGGATCATCATTGTAAGTATTATAAAAAGACTCAAATTCATTCTATATTACTCACTTCAAGAAATTTTTTTCTAAGTCCATATTGATTATTGACCAAGTGTTCCGATTGGTGACTAAGCTTCTTACTGATTAACGAGCAAGATTCATATCGATTGATGTTAAATGTCTTTATCGATTGGAGAATAAAGTCTCTATTGATTGGAGAACAAAGTTTTTTATCGATTGTTGTTTATGTGTTACACCGATTACTGAACAATTTTTCGATTGGTGAACAATTGTTTCGATTGGTGAATAACATATCGATTAGTGTTTCGAATGCTGACTTCGACTGCTGAATTTCGATTGTTGAGTTGACATCGATTGCTAAGTTGACTTTGACTTCCCTATGAGAGTCGATCTTATACTTGGTCATTTAATCTATTAATGTTATTATTGCTTCGATTGGTAAATAAATATTGCATATTCTTATGGTCTTATGAACAGTTAACTTACAATTTGTGACCAACTATTTCATAAATAGAATTTCTATCAATTAGTCATTATTTCTCCTTTAATTGAATCCGTGGTGTCAGATAGCTTTGTCTATTGGATTAAAGCTTCACTGATTGACTAAAGCTTTGCAAACAAAAATGTGCTGTTCAAATCTTTGTTCTGGCACACTTTGGAAAAAAAAATTCAAATGGAAAATCTTCATGTATTTGAGAGCCTCGAATTTTAAATATAGTAGCCCATATTTTCTGAATATAGGTTATATTTTATAAGATATATTCTTACCTTGTACATGGTGCAGAAAGACATTTCTCTCCTATCAGATAGAATGACAACTACCCACAATAGGACTGTTAGCCGAAAATGTGGATTTTTACAGAAGAGGTATGAGTGTTGACTGATGTATGATATCTCTTACCTAACACCTCCCTTCATGCATTAAATGTGAGCAAGTGTTCAGTACTCCCATGAAGCAAATGTTAGACACATTCAACTTCTTGGAAACCTGCATGAAACTGAAGCTGAAGACTCAATGAGCATATCAACGGATAGATCCTCTAAGAGTCTATAAAAGGAGGAGTTGATGCAGTCACAAGACAAGAAAAACTATTCGATTCTTTTAAGAGCACACCAATGCAAAGCATCCACTCCTCAAGAAGAAGAGAAAGTTGAGCGTTGAATTCTTCATCTTCAAGCTTTCTCCCTCTCTCTCTCTCTTTGCATTCCTGTTGCAAATTTTTTCTAGAGAGAGTGTTGTTTGTCTCAGATCAAGCTCCTCCTGTTGTTTATCTTGGGCTTGGTCTAGGGACCATTGTAATCTCACTGAGATTCAAGTTTTTCCTCTTCGCTGAAGAGAGGGCTTGCTGTGCAAACATTGCTACCCCTTGTAGAAGAGAAGACCCGAAGAGTTTCGTGGTGTTGTTGTTCTCCTTGGTAAAAGGGAGGATCCAAGGTGTTTAGGGGGTTGTTCCTCTTCGGGTGTGAAGAGAGAACTTAGGACTAAGGTGCATCTCAGGGCCAAACCGGGACAAATCTATGTCTTATTTGTGCTTGCTTGTATGTGTGATTATCTCCATTTATCTAACTCTAACAATTAGTTTAAATTTAAATTTTGAGTTGCAAAAATTATCAAAGCAACTCATTCACCCCCCCCCCCCCTCCTTTGGGCTTGCTAACTGGGTCAACATATCAGTGGCTTGTTGGAAAAGTACTCTATTTGTCTGTTACCCGACTTGATCTTGCTTGTGCTGTGAGCGTTGTAAGTCAATTCGTGCATGCTCCTTGGAGGCCTCATATGCAGGCTGCCGAATGCATTCTATGCTATGCCAAGTCTTGTCCTGACAAAGGCTTGCTTTATACTAGAACTTCCCATTTGAATATTGAGGGGTTTTCTGATGCTGATTGGGCAGGTTCTCGAGATGATTGCTAATCAACTATTGGATATTGTACCTTTTTGGGTGTGCTACACCCCCAAAAAGAAGGGACATGACAATAATATCAGAACAAGCAGGAACAATTAAGCAATTGTAATAAGACACAGGATATCAAGACTAAATTGTTCACTATATTTATACAGGAGTATTACAGAGGTGATTAGAGAAGTGCAACCGGTCTTGTATCATGTGGGTTCAGTCACTCAATGCACTTCTCGCTCGTGTTAATCTGTGCTTGAAAATTACTTGAAAAATGTTAATAAAGGCAGGTTGATCAATAAGCCCATTAGGATTTACCCTCTAATCACCCTAAATCATTTAGTCAGCAGTTAACAGGTTTAACAAGAAATATAAATAATAGGAACATGTATTCAATAGATAATAGGCTCAACAAAAAATGTAACTGACAGGAACAAGTGGTTCAGAGTTCAATAAGAAAGCTAGGACAGCTATATAGGAACACGACAAGAATAGTAGAAACAAGTAATCAAGATCCAGCCAACTCAGTCAGGGGGATAAACAATAACAGTCTCAAGCAATCAGGTGGACAATTTAGTGAATTGTCAGTCCAGTAACAATCAAGCAATTAGAATGGTGTCATGTCAAAACATCTGATCTTTGTCCTCCGCGTCATTCAGTTAGAACATTCGGTGCTCCTTCTGAGACTAGATCAGGGTCTCATTGCACAGGTATTAGTCCAGTTGGGTCCAAGACCCCAATAAAATACTTTCATGACAATTCAGGAGTTCAGGAATGACCAATAAAGCTTCCACTCTCCAGCTGGCCAGTAAGAGCCTGTGAATGCTCTCTAGCTGGTCAATAAGAACAGCTAGCCAGTAAGGGCTTCAAGTGCTCTCTAGCTAGACAATGAGAATTTGTTTGCCAGGAATTCCAGGGAACTAGTTCAGAACTTAGCAAAAAATTCAAGGAAATAGAGTCAGGAAAACAGAATAATCACTAGAACGAGGATATGACAGTCATATATGCCACAAACTATATTATTAAAAAGGAATTGAGGAAAAACTCTGAACTAATATCCAGTAACACCGAGGATTAAGACTTGTACACACTTAATATGAGTTTAATCAGGAGATTTAAATGACAAACTGACAAGGGTTTAGGGTAAGCAAGGAATTAAACTAAACACTAATTACATGCTAGCAAAAACACAAGAAGAGCTTCACTAAATCACACTAAGCTAGGATAATTAACACTTATCAAGGACTTAATTAGGCATTTAAATCACAAACTAGCAGAGTTTCAAGATAGTAAAGGACCTAAACTAAACTAAACACTAATGACAGACTAACAGGAATAACAAAAAGGAAGACTCACTAAGCTACACTAAAGTAGGAAAATAAACACACTAACTAATGACCAAGAGAAGATTTGAGGAACCTACCTTAACTTGAAGTCTGAAGCCGTTTGAAATCCGAGGCCTTCCTCCTCCTCCTCCACTTGCTTGAGCTCCTTGGGCTCTTGCCTTGAGGTGGGGGAGGAGGCCATAGGGGGGGATTTATAGGGGCTTAAGGTGGCTAGGGCCAAGGGGGTTTAGAGCGGTTTCAAGGGGCTAGGGTGGTTGGGGAAGTGGGGCCCACCCGGGTTCCTTAAAGCTAAGCAAGGGCTAAGGTGGCTCTGGCTGGTGCGGCCCGCCTGGGTTACTTAGGGGCTAAGTAACCCAATTATATTTAACACCTCATAAAATTTGTCTCTTTCAGTTTTAACCTCAGAATTTTAAGAATTGCAAATATGCTCTTTTTCTGAATTACATTTATGTCCATGCAAATTCTTGGGGTATTACAGGGTGGTAATCTAGTAACTTGGCAAAACAAAAAGCAAATAGTTTGTGCCCACTCTAGTGCTGAGGCAGAGTATCACCTGATGTCTCATGGTCTCACTGAGATGGTATGGTTGAAACTATTTCTTTAGGATTTGAGTGTTCAGGTTCAACTTCCATTAAAATTTTATTGTGACAGCAAATGAACATTGCCAACAAACCAGTTCAGCATGATTAAGCATATTGAGATTGACCGTCACTTCATCCGAGAGAAGATTGATTCTGGGGAACTCTGTTTGCCTTATGTTCGGTCTGCCGATCAGCTCTCTGATGTTTTGACCTAAGGGTTGCTTCGAGCTCAGTTTACTTCTAGCTTGTCCCAGTTGTGCACGCTTGACATCTATGCTCGGCTTGAGGGGGAATGTAGACAGAAATAGTGATATTTCTGATATTTCTGGGTATCTCTGGTATTTCTGTAATCTTTTTTCTTTTTATTTTGTGCCTTGAATATGTTTTAGCAGAGTCACACAGTCGCCTCTCTTAGGGGCAGTTTTGCATGTTTTATATTGGTGATTAAGAAATAAAAGGGTCAAGCGGCTGGCTGGGTGAGCAGCCAAAACCCTTTGTTCGGGGTTTCTCTTGGCCTGGTTGTCTTCGTCCTCCCTCTCCTTTCTGTTTTCTTATAGATGATATCCCAGAAGAACTGATAAAAGACTATAGGTTAGCCTTCAATTGTTGTACAAAAGTGATCATTCATTGAAATGCAGGAAGTGTGTGATCATTCATGTTATAGCTACATGAGAAAATTACAACAGGTAAAGTTTTTGAACAACAAAATAGTATGTATATTTGCATATATATATATGTATATGTATGTCTAAGCACATGCTAGTAAAACTATAACTTTTTAAAATTCCATTTGTTAAAAATTAATACCTAAAAGCAACCTATTTGTTCTTATCTTGATGTCCTTCTCAAATACCCTATGACCAGGAATATTTAAGATCCGTGTTAAAAAAAAGATAGTATCATTATCATGATCTCATCATGATCCTCATCCTTTTTATATTGACCAATGGATATCACATATATATATATATATATATATATATCATATATATAATATACATCATCATGCACATAATATAAAGCAATAAATGTCATTAATGTGTACTACCAAAAGAGATTTGTACAAGATTACAAGTATCATCACACATGTGATTTGGTTTGCAGGGCACTTATAAGTTATAACTAGCATATTTTACCTGATTATGGTCAAATGAAAAAGTTTCAATCTAATTTAAAGGACCAACGCTTTTAAGTATTGTTTTCTAAATATGTTTACTTGGTTTAAATGTTGTTCTCATGTATTGGAATGGGAGAGAAAAATAACTATAGTTTCTTTTCAGGCAGAAGATACTGAAGTGGTGGAACAAGATTGCAGTGCTAGCAATCTTGATTCAGTAGTGACAATTGAGAATAGCAAAGATGTTATTGCTCCAAGAAAGTATGCTTACTTAATCCTCTATTCCTTTTGCTAGAAATTGTTTGAACATGCCATGAACCATCCTCATATGGAGATGAGCTAACTTTGTTTCTTTAACTTTTGTTCCAAGGCTTTTCCTATTTCAACCCAGGAAGCTTGTGATATCCAAAATAAGTCTGTGTATGTTAGCTTATGGTATTTTAGTTAGTCCCTAAAACTTGGCATCTTTTCATTACTAGTTCTTCTAGATAACATCTGCGTCACAAGATAAGCGTATCTGTACAATGTGCTTTGATCAGTCATCATAGTTCTCAAGGCGACAACATGACTCAAGGTGTCCAAGGGTCTCCAGAGCACCTAACCCTAAGGGCCTGCTTAGGCAACACCTGGTTGGCAAGTTTGGAGAGCTAGTGTGTGTGGATCCTGATCTACTTATCATCCAGCCTTCCATCATAGATTGACTTGCATGATCAAGTTGTACTGGGATCAAAGGGGCTTTGCTCCCCCTATTGGAGAGTGGAAGGGAAGTGGAGCCCCTTGGCCAAAAATTTAGGGGCCACAAAATGGTGGTGGATAGTAGCGATGATTGGTGGTGGCAGGTTGTTGGGAAGGAGCCCTAGGGGTACCATGATCCCTGTGCATAGGAGGTTTAGTTAAACATGAGCCAAATAATTAGGCTGTCATCAAGTAGGCTGGGTCAGATGGCTCAAGAAGCCTGAATAGGTGCCTTAGGTGGGTGCTTGGGCTCCTTCGATAATGTGGCCCAGTGCCCAGCCTGTCCAAAAGCACCTGGTCACCTAGGTGTTGCCTCGATAACTGTATTGTTCATTAAAGTTAACAGCAATATGGAAAATGATACTATTAACAGAGAGAGATATGGAGGTGCTTGGTGTTGAAGGGCACAATGGTGCATAGTCAAGGTACCCACCTAAGCGGTGCCTGGGGGGAGGGGGGTGCAGGCCCCCCTTATCAGGGCCCAAGGGCACCCCAAGGTGGGTGCCTAGGCGGGCTAGGCAGGTTTCTTGGCCCACCTGGGCACCTTGGGGCAGCCTGATGGGGATCCACCCCCCTGAAACCCCCTGCAAGGGGTGCTGCCCCCTTGACACCCTTGCGACCTGACCGCTCAAGTCGATCTGCATGACTTGACCACACAGGTCAATCCATGTGTACGTACCCGCACATTGGAGAAATCAAGGCCTCAAGCTCCAAATTCTAACATTGTTCACAATAATGATTGTGAACATTGTTAGTCATTAAAATGTTAAAAAATCCTAATGCTTCTAATGCCTGTGAACATTGTTCAATCATTAAAAATGTTAAAAAATCCTAATTGTTCAAGGACTAGCTAAATTTATGATGTTTTACTACTTCTGCAATGAATATTATGTTCTAATTTTAATCATGGTTTGCCAGATCGGATCGAATCGGTATGATTCGGCCGAATCGAATCGAATAAGGAGAGACCCGATTTGCCCGATTCCCATCGAATTGGACCGATTCCCATTCGATTCCCATGCGAATCGGTCCGATTATGGCAAATCATGGCGGATTAGGAAAAACCCAATTTACCCCGATTCTCCCATGCAGCAAACCTTGATTTTAATTATAATGACATATTAACATTTTTATTGCATTTTGTAATTATTCATTTATTATATATCCTTGCATACTTAAATTCCATATGGGAGGGAGATACCACATTGGACGCCTAAGTGTCGCCTAGGGAGATGCTAAGTGTGTAGGCACCCAAGGACCCCAAGAACGTCTTGGTCGCCTTGACAAATATGCAATGGGGAAAGTTTGCCATGGGGTGTGCGAAAGAGGACGCAAGTGGTCGGGATTGGTATAGGGGAAATTAAAGCATGGAGAACAGCAAACAGTGTGGTTGCAGGGACGAGCGAGTGGTAGGGACATGGGGGTGTTGCGCCAGAATTTCGCCTGGCTTCTCATAAGGAAGAAAAAAAAAAAAAAGGGGAGAACCAATAGAACAAATGGAAAAAATATGGAAAAGCAGAGGGAGACTTCACCTCTATCCTCAGTCGCCTGGGCCTGTGAAGCCCTTGTTTGGATTGGCCGCTGCCCCTGTTCGGGCCAATGCCAATCGCCGCTGGTGCTTCCCCCATCAGGTGGTGACTCGGGTCTTCACACAGCAAAGAGGAAGAAGAAGGGGTAGAGAAGAAAGGGACGTCACCGCGGGTGGCCTCTGATGTTGTCGCCACTGGCCCCTGTCGCCGCCGCCGTCACCTTTGTGTGGGGTGGCCACTGTTGGTCCCCCACCCTGCAGCCGCCGCTCGCACCCAAGGGAGCCGCCGCGGGGCTGGACGTCGTCGCCGTCGCGGGTCGCAGCCGCCGCCGCCAGCTCCCTCCCAAGTCGCAGTCGCCGGTGCGGGCTCCCGACGAGGAGGCCCTGCGTGTGCGGCCGCTGTCGCCCTGACGCGTCGCCGTCACTGCCTCAGCGCGCCGCCGCAGTCCCCAGCCACAGCCGCCGCCGCCGCCGCCGCCGTAGGCTTGCCCTTTTGCCGCGCGCCTCCTCCTTCCTTGCTCTGTCTCTCGCAGGGTGCCAAACAGGGAAGGGGTCGAGTCGGGAAGGGAAGGGAAGAAAGGAAAAAAGAAAACTTTCCAAGGGGCTAAAATGCAAATGTATAACCCAAAAAATTGCGTAAAACTCCCTGTGTGGGTGTGCAGACCTCCGGGGGAGGAACTTAAAACTCTCGGCCGAGGTGCTTCCTCCATCCACTATAAAAGGAGGGGGGGGGGCGCCCAAGCTGAGGGGGGAGGAATTTTGGAGATTTCACATAGAGCAAGGCTTTGGGATTGCAAGGCAGTCTGGGGAAAAGGGGTCTGCAAGGCAGCCCTAAAAAACATTGTGCAAGGCACAATTGGATTTTTCTCAAGTCTTAAGTAAGGTCTATCGGGCTTTCTTATTGGGCCAAATTCTTTATTGGGCCCCAAATTACTTATTGGGCCCGACTTGTGCCTTCCATGCTATGATATATCAAATGACTACATCACTTAATGCTTAATGGGCCTAATGATAGTTAATGGGCCGGCATGTGGTGTACCTTTGCGCGTGATGTTTAATGGGTCTATTGGGCCAATTTTATTCATTTAATCACACACTATATGCATAGTTACACGTAGTGTCACGTTTATTTCGAACTCTTCACTACGTGAGTTCTTAATCAAAATCAATCAATTTTTCAACCAACCTTAACAAAATATTTCACAAACATTGTTATTTAATTTTCAATAACATAAAAATAACAAACAAGTCATGTCTCATGTTATTTTTAATCCACCTTAAGTTAATCTCCATTTAAATCAAATAAATAAATGAAAATATTAATTTAATCTACATAATCATAATGTAAATAATTAAATAACGAAAATGATTAAATAAATGAAATCAATAATTTTAAAATATCCAAAAAATGAGAAAATGAATTTAAAAATCAATAAAAAATGAAATAAATATCAGAAAATTCCAAAAAAAATAGATTGCATGTTTGCTACTTTGTTTTCTTTCATGCACAATTCATTTCATTCAATTGTGAGTTACGCTCTTCTATTTCAAGAGGGTTGTCTGATGGTTAATCAAGGGTGTTCAGCCTTTATGCTGATATAATTAACACTAACTGAGGTTAGTAGGGGAGGTCAAACGAACTAAATAAGACCATGTCTATGTAAATAAATAAAAGGCCAAATAAATCAAATTCAAAGATAAATTTAAAATTTTAAAGTGTTTAAAAAATAGTTCTCACAGGGGGTCACCCCTTTAGCACTAAAATGTGAAGGTTGGGGATGGAACTGATGCTATTATTCTCATCAGGTACTGCTGCACAGTTTTCTCCTCTTTCTCTGTTTCATCGCTCATCTTTTTTCTTGGTCACTGGTCAACTGGCATCTACTTCTGCTTCTTTCTGCTGCTATTGCCCTCGGGTGTGTTCTTCTTTTGCTTCTACCACTTGAAGCCGGAATCTGGGGGGATTGCCAAGGAACAAAAGAAGATTGGGAAAAAAAAAACCTAACAGGGGGAAAACAGGGGAATCTTGGCAAAATTGCGAAAGTGAAGATTTTGGTCATTTTGGTAGACTAAGAGAGGTCAAAGAGAGAGAGATGCTCATGAGACTAAGAGAGTGAGCTAGACGTGGGAAGGGGTTTTCCTCCTTTGCCACTAACACTCGATTATTTTGTGCAAAAACAACCCCACCATAATAACACAAGCCAAAATAACCCTGCTGCTTAAATATGGGCAAAAACATCCCCCATTAAAGCACTGTAATGTGTTTTTTAGCGGCGGTTAACTCCAGGTTTATCTTTGCGTTGGTTTGTATAACAAGGCTATAATTAATATGCATATAAGAGTGGCATTTCAACAATTGTACATATAAGAGGGATATTCTAAAAAAAATCCCTATATATCATTGTTCATGTACACACAGAGATTAGACATATATATATCTGACAATAAAGACCAACAAAATCAGTTTTTTAACATTTTTGTAAAGAATTGTATCCACCATGAATGGCCACCCTTCACCCTGCAAAGCACACATTATAATGATGGTATGCCACATGGGAGAATATTGTTAGCATTTGAATGCATCTTTATGTGAATATATGATTTAAAAATTGTGGCAGACAAGTTTCCCATTAGCTGGTAATTGAAAATCCATCCTCTCTTTCTATCTTTCATGTAGTTATACACACACATAGACACACTTATGCAGACACACACATACACCTGTAGATTTATATTTGCATACATATGTGAATAGATGTCTTGTAAAGTCTTTTATGTAGATGTTGGACCCCGTAAAATTACAATTGGCATTTAAATGGGAATGCCGGGAAATATTCATATTGATCCAATATTTACTTAAGTAATATTGGGTATCAGTCTTTTATTAAGTCAAGAGAAAACTTATTACAAAGGCCGACTTCAAATTCTTCGACATAGTACAACAACGCTTCGAAGAAGAAGAAGATAATTTCAAAGATCTTCGACGGTACGAGGTCAACAAGACTGAGGTTTCGAAGAAGAGTACAACTTCAAATCCACTTGTAAGGGGAAACACCAAGCACTTGTAAAGACAAAATACAAACAACTCTTCGTTGAAAGAACACCGAGGAATGAAGCCTAAGTCCTCTCGTCACAAGAAGCACGAAGAGTATCAAACAACCCCGGTGAAACTCGAGGGTTATATTTATAGGGAAGTCGAGGAGGGGAAGGCCCCTCCGCTTAGGGAGGCCCCTACCCAGAGGGACACCTCCCTTCGGGTAGGGAGGCCCCTTACCCGGAGGGACTCCCCCTCCGAGTAGGAGATTTCCTACTTGGAGAGAGGTGGTGAGGACACCAGAGCGCGGACCCGTTTCGACCCAACTCGAATTTACCAGCGTCAATGGCCTTCGGCAGCAGCGACTACATCTTTGTGGCTTGGTGATGAGGGGTTGATGAGTTGTGAGTGATTTTGGTGTTTATTTGAGCATATGTGAGGCCCATGAGAGTTTTCCCATTTTCAGATGTATTTTGGGGTGGTTTTTGGGCTTATTTGTGGTTCTGAGACATGGTAGTCATTTCTTTATTTGTTCTAAGAGTATTTTGGTCCCAGTAGAGATGGGAATTGTAGGGTTTTGTTCCTATATATATATACTTGTATGTTGGTCTTTGAAGGCATGGAATAGAAGAAGAAATAGTATGAATTTCTTTGGGGAAGAAGCTGCCTCAGACTGTGTGCAGTGTTCTCCTCTAGAACCCCTCCTTCTTCTTTCTCCTTCCTGTCGTCTGTCTTCTGTTCTCACCCTCCCATTCGTCTGTCTCTTTCTCTTCCCCTGCTCGTCCCTCTTCTTTATTCTTTTTTATTTGTCACAGTGTGACCCCTCCCTCCCGTTTCTCCCTGGTCACGCATGCCCGCGCACCCTCGCTTCCCTTTCGCCAGCTCTCTGCGACTTCCTCTGCCCCTTTCTCCCACTCGCACAATCTCTCTCACTATCGTGACTGAGTTCCCCGTGCCGTACGCACAAGAGCTTGCTGCCTTGCCCTGCTCCATCCTGCCGAACGCCCTAGGCCGCTTAGCCCCTCTTGCTCCGAATGCGCCAGGCACCCCGAGGACCTGCCACGCCACCCTCCATCGCCGTACGCCCCCCTACCTGCAGACCACCTGCCGCGACGCCGCAGACCACCTCTGCTCGGGTTGGTCGACCCCGCATGAGCCTTCCCAACGCGTTGACTGCCCTGCCTTCCTACGAGGGTCGATTCCCCACGATGCGAGGCCCAGCAGCGCCCCATTTTGTTGTCCCCACTCTCCAGCAAGGCCTCCCCTGTTTGAGTTTCCTCCTGCGATGACTGGAGTTGTGACTGGCGACGCGGATGAACTGCAATGACCTCGAGATCGTCGGCAACTCCTTTCAGCTGTTCCTGTACCTCCTGGCGTTCCTGCACGAGTACGCCCAGCCCTTGCGACCAAGGACGCTGCCTCGCCAGCACCTCAGTCGGCCCACCGTTCCGTCCCTGCGTGAGCGTCATCTAGATCCTTTGGTCGCTGGAATCGCGGCGCTGATGCTGTCTCCAACTGCACTCCACGCCCAGTCGGGATCCTCTTCCTTCGGCGAACCAGCAGCGTAAAGGTCATTTCTTTCCCCCTGCTCTTCTTGTATCTGGTTATATCTGGCGCATGCTTGAGTGGTAAGACTCCTAGCCCGCTTATGAGAGTGTCACTGCCGATTTCTGTGTAAGGAGTTTCTTAGTGTACCTTAGTGCCAATTTAGGACGATTATTGTGTGATGAATGCCTTAGACTTGTGGTAGTTCTATCTACTACCTATCCGATCACCCCACGAACTTGTAGTTTCTGTTGTTTTCATGTTGTCAATCTCTTGGAATTTCTGTGGACTATGTGCATAGCTTAAAGTGCTGCGTTTACTCTGCGTTATCGAAGGCGGCCGAGGCGATCACCTTGACGATGAGGTCTGCGGGGTTCGCGGAGGCGTTCGCCTTTGTCGCCTTCACCCTCGCCTTGTGCACTTCGGGCGCTTCGGCCGGCTAGGCCACGCCAAACCGGACCGGTCCGGTTCGCTTCAACCGTCCCACACATAACCCCCCCTCCTGAACCCTAAAGCCATCGCAATTGACCCCCCGACCCCCGACACCCCCCAGTCCCGCGACATCTCTGAGCTCTCCCTCCTCTGCTCGGCGAGCGGCGTGGTGGACCTCTCCTGTGACGGCAAGCGTTGTGGCGGATCTTCACGGCGAGGTCTCCTGTCTTTTCTTCTCTCTCACAATAGCACACACATCCCCGCTCTCTTTTCTCTCTCTCTTGCGCGATAGCACACACCTCTCTCTCTCTCTCTCACGGTCACACCCTTTGTCACTGTGTTATATACACACCCCTCTCTCTCCTTTCTTCTTCTTCTTCTCTTTCTCTAAACAATGACACACACTCTCTCTCTCTCTCTCTCTCCCCCCTTGTATCACTGTGTCAGTGAGAGGGCCAGCCCCCCTCTCTCCCTCCTCTGACCTTTCTTCTTCTCTCTCTCTAAACGATGACACACATAGGAGGTCCGGGGCCTCTCTCTCTCTCTGTAACACACACACACACACACGCTCACTCACTTACTCTTAAACAGTGACACAATGAATTGTTACATGATACTGAAGTGAAGAAAGGATTTTATGATTGCATTAATAAGTTGAGAGGGAATTATGAATGATGACACCTTTTATTTCTTTGTTATACTTTAGTATTGTAATCTTGTTATGATGACTTCTTATTTGAATTTAGTGCCTTTAAGGATTTACAAAGTATGTGTGGATTGATTTTAATTGTTTACTTTCAGTTTAGTAATTAATATTGCACTTCTTACTTTAATGTAATTCATTTACATATATGTATGAATTTGTTTTAATATTGCACTTGTTCACATGTATGACTTTGTTTTTATTTTTCTTTCATATTTACATATATGTGTGAAATTTACCTACAATGTAGTTTGTAATTGAATGGATTTAATTGGTTATAGGATAAGTTGGCCCATAAGAACTCAAATTTGTGAAGTATATTTGTTTTCATATTGTATTTATGTGGCATTTAAATATATAGTTTAAATTTCTGAAATATATGTGTTATTTTAATAATATATCGCCTCGGTCGCCTAGGCCATTGAGGCTGAGGCCACCCCTCGGTCGCCTCACGCCTCTGACTACATAGGGAACCAAATAGACCCAAGGTGACCAGGTGGACCAAGAGACCCCCCTGGCCCACCTAGGCACCACCGTGGGATGCCTTTTTGGGCTCAGTAAGGCAGGCCTGTGCCTTGTGTATCATGTATAGCTGGGTGCCTTTTTGGGCTCAGTAAGGCAGGCCTGTGCCTTGTGTATCATGTATAGCTGGGTGCCTTTTTGGGCCCCAAAAAGGTGGGCCTGCACTTTGTTGCATTTTTGGATGGCTTTCTGCGTAGGCGCCTTGACATCTATGACTATTTGTTGTGCCGGATTTTATTGTCCGACTCCATACAAGAATCAGAAAATAATAGAACATATGAGCGGAGAAAACGCATAAATGAAATAGATGCAATTGTTAAGTATTTGCATACAACTCAGAAAAAAAAAATCACAGAAACTCATAAGTAGAAGTGAGTTTCACGGTTATTGAAGTCAAGAAAATCTAACCAAAGTCAGGGCTGAACAATACCTGGATGCTTACCCCTCTTGCTGTTGACCACGGAAGAAGAAGAAGGAGGGAGCAGTGCAGGCCAACAGGCGAGCCTGATGGGGGCCGGCACTGCTCACTGCCGCTCTGCCTGGCAGCTGCGGCGGCCTCCCCAGTCACCGCCTGCCTCCCCAGCCATCGCTGGCCTCCCCCGCGGCTGCCCTCCCAGTCGCCGCCGGCCTCTCCAACAGCCGCCGGACTCCCCCGCTGCTGCTGCCACAGCCGCCGCCGCTGCTGCTGTTGCTGCTCACCGTCGCAGCCGCTGCTGTTGCTGCTTCTAGCCCAGCCTCTGCCTCGCTGCTGCTGCGCCGGCCTCCCCCGCCGCTGCTGTTGCTGCTCGTCGGCAGGAAGGAAGAGAGGGGGAGGGAGATCGCGCAGAGCCGCCCTCTCCTCCCTACTCTGTTTCGCACAGAGCAAAATTGGGAAGGTCCCAGCGAAAAACAGAAAGGGAAAATAGAAAGAAAAAAGGAAAAAGGGGGACTAAAGTGCAAATATTCAATTGGAAATTTGCACAAAACCCCTTAGAAAGTTGTACAGACCTCCGTGGAGAGTGCGTAAACCTTCCGGCCGGACGTTTTTTGCCCAACCACTATAAAGGAGGGGGGCGCTCCAAGCAAAGAGGAGAATTCTCTGAGCTAGAAAACCCGAGCAAGACTTCGGAGAAAAAAGACTGCAAGGCAGTCTAGAAAAAGGGTCTGCAAGGCAGCCCTAAAAATCATCGTGCAAGGCACGATTTATTTCTCTCAAGTTTATAAAAAAGGTCTATTGGGCTTACCTTATTGGGCCAGATTTCTTATCGGGCCTGGGACTACTTATTGGGCCAGACTTGTATTTCCATACAGTTAATTGAGACGTTTTGTGTTTATTGGGCCGGCATTTGATAATTTCTCATGTGTGAAATTTAATGGGCCTATTGGGCTATTTTTAATCATTTAATCATACGTTATACGAATTATTTCACGTAGTGTCACGTTTATTTTAAACACTGCACTACTTAATTTCTTAACCAAAATCAACCAAGTTTTCGATAAACGAAATATTTTCCAAACATTATTATTTAATTTTCAATAACATAAAATCAACAAACAAGTTATGTTTCACATCAATTTTAATCCACCTTAAGTTAAACACTTTTTAAATCAAATAAATAAATGAAAATGTTAATTTTATTCACATAATCATAATGTAAATAAATAAATAACGAAAATAGATAAATAAATGAAATTAATAATCCTAAAATACCAAAAATGAGAAAATGCATTTAAAAATCAATAAAAAATGAAATAAATATAAAAAATTCCAAAAAAATAGATTGCATATTTGCAACCATGTTCTCTTTCGTGTGTAATTCATTTCATTCAAATGTGAGTTATGTTCTTTCATTTCAAAGGGTTTGTCTGATGGTTAATCAAGGGTGTTCAGCCTTTTGCGCTGATATAATTAACACTAACTGCGGTTAGTGGGGGAGGTCAATGAACTAAACAAGACCATGTCCATGTAAATAAATAAAAATCCAAATAAATCAAATCCAAAAGATAAATTAAAAAAATTTTAAATGTTAAAAAAATATTCTCACACTATTGCACATGCACAATGAAGAAGTGGATGGTGCATGGTATATGGAAATGTGACACTGACATACCTGCAATGTGGATTTTCTATATTATGTTTCAGAGTAATTTTTAGAGTTTCATTACCTTTCTTGCCTTATCATTGGTTACTTCTGATCCAGGGATATCACAGCATCAAGACCAATGTTTTCTCTTTCCTCTGGTGCTGCAATTTTGCCACATCCTTCTAAGGTATTCTATTTTGGTATTATATCCCGAAAAATTGTTGGTATTTCTGGATTTCTTGTGATCAGTGTGATATTTTATTTCAGTGGTATATTTTATCCATTTGTATGAAAATGTCTCGTTTCATCCATGTTCTTTATTTGGGAGAAGTATGTAACCTAACTTTCTCTAGATTGTGTGTCAAACTGTCATATGCTAAGATAGTTTGCCAAGCATGTTATTATTCATAATCTCTACATTAACCTAATATTCTCTAGATGGCATGTCAAACTATCATATGCTAAGATATTTTGCCAAGCATATAATTATTCATAATCTCTACATTTGTGGTCTGTGAATCATTCAATCTATTAGCAAATCTGGACATTTCCATCATGATGTGTTTATTTTCTCTGTTCACAGTTGCAATTGTTTTGCTGGTTAATAGATATGTTTCCTAACCATGTTCATGAGGCTTCATGCCGATATCATATGCAGTAGATTCTAGGTCCTTTGCAGCACCGTTTCAAGAATCAGGTGACCTGCATCAGGATTGGACTTTTCCAATCTGATAGAATGAAGATAGCTTTATCATATCTAATCCTTTGATACTGATTGATCCTCTATCCAATTACAAGTTCTATGTTCATTGTTTCTTTTTTTTTTTAACATTTAGTACCTAAATTCGAAGCACTGTCCTCCCTCATACAAAAACTAAAACCTAGGGGTGTACACGGTTCGGTTCGGTTTGGTTTCCTCCATTTTGGAGGAAACCGAACCGAACCGAACTTATACGGCGAACCGAACCGAACCGAACCGAATTTCGGTTCGGTTCAAACTGAAATCCACTATTTTGGCATTTTTCTGGTGTTTTTCTGGCATTTTTCTGGCGATTAAAAAAAAAAAACCAAAACTATCCCTTTTCCGGTGGTCGCGAGTTTCGAACTCGCGACCACCAGGCGCGCGGAGGGCGCGCGACGCCGCCCTCCGCTGCGCTACCATTTTTTTTTTGTAAAATTTTATTATTTATATAATTATATATCTATATTCGGTTCATTTCGGTTCCCTAACCTGAAACCGAACTGAACCACTTGACCCACGAAACCGAACCGAACCGGTCGGTTCGGTTCGGTTTTTCGGTTTGAACCGTATTATGAACAGCCCTACTAAAACCAAAGGCATTAACAGGTATTAAACAATTTGGTTTTAACAGGAGTTCTTCAAATATTCACAAAAATCAGAAATAAAAACCCAAACAAGAAGTATGGATTTCATTTTTAAATTCAAACCTCACAAGGGCATAGCAAGAATTAAAGAAACATATATATATTTTAGTTTAAAACTCCAGAAGCCCCTAAATACACAATAATTAATGTCATGGATAGGGAGTCATACTGTCATAAGCCTTGCTTGGGAAGCCAAGAGTCATAGGACTTTGGAAGTTGGGAGTCTGGTACTTGGGTAAAGAGACCTGCAAGATAGGACATGTCAAGGAGAACTACAGGACAAGACAGGTCCAATGTTATCCGAGGTGATTGAGGTGGTCGCCTAGGCCATGAGGATAGATGAGCATGGAAGGCAGGATCGGAATCGGGATCGGGATCGACCAGGCTCGATCCGATCCTGGATCGGATCGGATCGCAAGATCCCATGGATCCAAGGGAAGTCTGGCCGATCCTGGATCGACCAGTTTATAAAATGGTTTTTTTTTGGGAAAAATTCAGGAAAAAACAGAAAAAAACAGAAAAAATGAGGGAAAATCTGATAAATTGAAAGAACTAATATTTGCATAAAAAACCAATCATACATGCATTCAATATATGAAACATAAGATTTTGTGTATTATTACTACTATAATAATACAAGAAAAGTATAAAATATTAAAGACTTAGTGTATTATTGACCTGAATACCATTTAAGTAAATGTTAAAATTTGTAGTTTCATTTATTTAAGATATTACATGTAAATAAGGAAATATCCCACATTTGAATCCAATAAAAATATCAAAAAAATCACATCTCTTACTAATAAAAGTCAACTCTCTCATCCAAGAAGAAAATCGCAATTTTTGTGATTTTATCAAAGTAGCAAATTTCTAATCTCTCATAATTTGACATATTTAAAATTTTATAATTCAAATAAGTCTAATAAAATACTAAAAATCTAAAGTCCAACAAAAAAAAATCAAACGTGCATATGACTTCTCCAAGAAGCTGCTCTCCTACTGACAGCACTAAGTCTACTTGAGACCTCTTAGGATTTGGTCAAACTAAGCTATCATCACCCAAACTCATGAGTGTCATGAGTTGGGTGATGGTAGCTCAATTTGACCAAATTCTGAGAGGTTTGGATGATGATAACTTAAGTTTGACCAAATCCTGAGAGGTCTCAAGCAGACTAAGTGCTGTCAGTAGGAGAGTGGCTCCATTGGAGAAGTCACATGCACATTTGACTTTTTTTACCGGACTTTGAATTTTTAGTGTTCCATGTGGTTTATTTGAATTATCAAATTTTTAGATAAGCTAAATTACGAGAGATTAGAAAGTTAGTATTTCGCTAAAATCACCAAAATCGCGATTTTCTTCTTCGATGGGAGAGTTGACTTTTTATTGGTAAGAGATATGATTTTTTTGATATTTTTGTTAGATTCAAATGGGGGGTACTTTCTTATTTACAGGTAATATCTTAAGTAAATGAAACTACGAATACTAACATTTACTTAAATGATATTCAGGTAAATAAGGGGATCTTGACAACCCTGCCTGAAAAGGATCCTGAAGGTAGCCTGAGGGAATCGACCTGGATAGTCTGGATCGGCCTGGATCAGTCTGGAATCGGTCGATCCTTGCTTGATCCAGTCGATCCAACTCGATTCTGGCCGATCCAGCTGGAAGTTTGCCGATTCAGGGACTTCCCCCCCATAATCGAATCCATAGCCCTCGATCCGATCCAGGATCGACCGATTCTGGGTCGATCCTGGCGATTTTGCCTTCCATGTAGATGAGGCAAGGCAAACCCAAGTCACCTTGCTTCAAACAATTTCACCTCGGCAAGTCCAAGCCTCAGTCACCACCTTCTTTGCCAAGCACTTGTGCTCTGAAATATTATTATGTCTGCTGCCATGTGACGTATTTTTCATTAATCATATCATTGTTAATTATTTAGATCCAAAATATTATGACAAAACCATGAGTCACCGTACACTAGGACTCTAACCTGGAATACTCTAGGGTTCATTTTAGTCCCATGTCAGCATGAAACTACCCTTTCCAATCATTATGGGACTGAAGTTCTAGAGTCCCAATCCATCTAGTAATCTGTCCCAAATGCCCAAGGTTCACTTTGAGGTCTAATTTTGGTGGAGACCATTGATCTTTGCCCCAGATAAACTCAAACCCTAAAGTCACTTTAAATAGGACCCTGATCTATAAAGTGGATCACCTTTGGACTTAATTTGTGGTAGAAACCAATAACCCAATTCTAAAAGGGTGTAAACCCAACTAGAACTCCAACATAAGAATCCTAGTCCAACTAGTATTCAAAACCCAAAACATTTCCAAGGCCCAGTTTAGATGAAAATCAAATCCCTTCTTACTAATCATAGTAAGACTCAGATTTGAGAATCCTGATCCCAACTAGACCTTTGATCAGGATCCATTTTTGGACTTCACATGGTCCCAGTCTAACTCAGATGCCAACAGGAGAATCCTAATCCAACTAGTATTTTGACCTGAAATATTTTCAAGGCCTATTTAGCTCCAATCTATATAAACCCATTTTTCTGATCATACTAGGTTTCAGATTCAAGAATCTTGATCCAACTTGGACTTTTGAGCAGAGGCCTAAGTTGTGTTCACAAGTGATCAAGATAGTGAAACAATCAAGCAATGCATAGACTAGGGAATTATTTCTGGTGCAGTTAACCATGGTTTTTAGTCATCAGGATGATATAATTAACACCGATTGAGGTTGGTGGAAAATGAGGTCAACCCACAACTTCCTAGCTTGATCCAAATGCTTCAATATATAAATGCATCTTGTGTGTGTCATTTAATATATGAGCACGATGCCTGAAAATCTTTTAATTTTTATGTGTTCATCTTTTTCATGTTCCATAGATCCTTATTCTCCAATTCTCTTTCTAAATTCTTCTCCTGATCTTATAGATGATTGATCGAACAGAACTTGAACAACATTTCTTTTTATAACCCAAGGCCTAATCTGCAACTCATTCTTATGCATGACATATTTAAGCAAGAATATGAACTCTTCTCCATCTTCATCTAAGCTCTTCTCAAGCCTGGGGAGTTGCATTCTGTTCTTTGTTGAATTTTCTGCGGACTTGTGTGCACTGCTGCTCTATGGTCGGAATTTTGAGAATCGCCCATGGAGGTGTACATTAGGCTGATGGTTGTATTGTTTGCTTTTGGATTAATATGTATGCATCTTTGATTTGGTTGTTCATGAAACTTCTGTAGGCCAAGTTTTTCATTTCATTTACTCGAGATCAGTAATCTAGAGTAACAATGCCAGGCATCGACAGGTGGTGAAGATGCCTACTTTGTGGCATGTAAAAACTGGTTGGGCGTGGCAGATGGTGTTGGTCAATGGTCACTTGAAGGTAATTCCTCTCTAATGGCATCTCATGATAGAATAAATTATGCTATTGCCACTGGATATTTGTTTTCCAAGGAAACTGTATGTACATTTTGGGTTAGAAAGAAAATATATTGAAGTTCCTTTGTTTTGGTTCACTGAATGTGCTCAAATTGAGAACTGGGTACTCCTAATTTGTCAGGGCATCCTTTTCAGGATATATGTTGCTCATTTTTTTCTTCTGAAAGTGTACATTCTGTCTTTTTCCCTCTGTTTCTAGAAAGTCCTTATAGCTACCGTCTGGCTATTAAATAGATTCGTTTTTGTTCTTGAAGACAAAGTCTTTGGTTTGTACTAGTGCTTGATGGTTGGTAGAGATTTAATTGTTGACAACTTGATATATCACCATTCTTTGTTCAGTTTTCTGTATCCTAATTCATCTTTTGTGATGATTTTAATTCACCTAAATTCCTTCTTCATTACATCTTATGTACCTGTTCGTCAAAAGTTCAAAATTTGTGCTTAATACGTGGAAAAAGCCTATATAGGAAAACTAGTATCTCCTAGGATAGAAGTAGAATTTGAATCATGGTTCATGATGCCTCTACAACTGGGTATCTCTGAAAGGTAAGTCGAGCAAAGTCATCACTAGTGATAAAAGTTCAGCAGCCTAGGCAAACAGGCGAGCCGATTAGTCAGCTCGGGGGCCCCTAGTTGCCTATGCAGATTCCAACTAGACTATTTCTGCCATGGATTGCAGAGTCAGCTGATCCGGATCGGGATCGGCTGATTATGTATCAGATTGGCCTAGGCCGATCTGATTCCGAGGGGTAGCTCCTGGATCGTAGAAATTCCGGCTGAATCAGTTGGAACCGGATCGAACTGATCAGGAAGACTGCCACAATTTTTTTTTCTTGTATACATTAATTAATACATGCGTTAAACCATCATTTCACATATATAAACTAATACATTTGTATAATATACACAATTGTTTTCTTTAAAGTGGATAGTACCACTAATATATTATTAAAGAAAGAGAGAATGTATAAGTATAGGCCACCAAAAAGAACCCTAAAAAAACTGCCATGTCCGCCTATACAACACCATCCATCCTTGTATGGGTTGCTACACTCTATCCTCCAACAAAGCATACAGTGTAGAGTTAGACTGATTCACATTACTAACAATGGATGCCTATTCCTTAACTTTACTTCAAATTACAACACACAGAGCCTCAGCATCCCGAGCCACCCCAGAAAATGTGATTATTCCTCTACCCCTAGATCATCCATAAAGTTGCATGCATAATGAGCCACCAAATTGTCCTGTCACCTTTGGTAGGCCATTGTCTTTTCCACTTCACAACCATTTGCCTGACCTTGCAATGAAAGGGAATGGTGCAATAAGTTTTGACAGACGTCTCTCTCCAAACTTTGTGAGAATAGGAGCATCCAGTAAAAATATAATCTATAGACTTATCCTCCTTCCCACAAAGGGCACATGTGGTCTGAATAGTGGACAAAAAGCGATGCAATCTATCTCGCATGGGGAGCCTCCCAATAGAAATTCTCCACATCAGAACTTTCATCTTTAAAGGGCTTCTAGGTTTCCAAACCTGATCATGTAGACTATGCCGAACCCCTCCATCTGTAATGATACTATAGGCCATGGTTTGCCAAGGCGGAGCGAATCGGCCCAATTCGAGTGAATCGAAGCGAATCACGGCGAACCCGCTCCATGATTTGCTTGATTCGCCTGGGTCGTATGCGGACCGGCCAAATCGTCCGCATCGGGCTTGGTTCACCCGATTCGGATCCGATGCGATCCGTTCGATCCAATTCGGCCGATACCTTTAAGTGTCGGCCGAGGCCCTGCGAAATGGGACTGTGCAGTCCCGGTCGCAGGGTTTCACGCTGGAAACCGATTTCCCACCCCTCTTTCCCTCATTTCCCTAAAAAAAAAGCCCAGATCTACACTCCAAGAGACCTAAGGAGGCTTCCTACGTGGATTTGAAGGTGCTTGGAGGCCTTGAATGCCCTGTTTTCATCATTCTCTTCACCTATTTCAATGTTTTGAAGGTAACCCACCATGTTCCTTCCATGTTTTGGATTTCTTGTTGATGTACGAGAAATATATTGATGTGAAATGACGTTGCAAGTGATTAGTGTTCAGTTGCAACCATTTTCCCCTTAGATCTATGTTGTTTTCATATGGATTTGCATATTTTCCCCAAATTTTGAAAATTTGAAATTATTTTTTAAAATAAATAAAAAATAGCAACCTATGAGCATTTCATAGCAATGCAACGTACAACTTTTAACGTGTTGTTAGAAATTGATTGTACGTGATTCCAATGTAAAAAAAAAAATTCGTTCGAAAAGTAATGCCTATTTGTTTATCGTAGATGGCATTGAAGAAAGACAATAGTGAAGACATTGAGTGGCAGCATGGGACCATGTTGGGCAGTAGGTACAATTACAAGTGCAACTATTGTGGCCATACGGGACAAGGAGGTGGCGTCTCTCGCTTAAAGAAGCACCTTGCAGGTAGGTGGCTAGCAGGGTACCATGATGTGCAGGGTTGCAAGTCTGTGCCTTCTGAAATGAAGCAGCTCATGGTTGATCACCTTATGGGTGTTCGGGCTGAGACTACAAGGAAAAAGGTGGACCGGGAGATGCAGGAGAGGATCATCTCAGGAAGGTAGTGAGATGAAGACGATGACGATGAGCCAGAAATTTATGCAGAGTATCTGCCTGATGAACATCAAAAGCGGACCAAAGCACAAAGTAGGGTTGAGTCATGGGAAGCTGAGCAGAGAGGGAGCTTTGAGGTTGGTAGTGGTAGTGGCAGTGGCTCAAGGGTTGGGGATGAGGCCCAGTCCCGCCGATTTTCCAATATGGGGGATTACTTCACTCAAATTCCAGTCCCAATCCCAGAGCAGCAAGGGCAGCAGAGGAAAAGACCCACAAGTGTGACCTTAGAAGAGGTGGATCCTAACGTATATTCTCAAGAGCATGGCAAGTAAAACCAGAATTGAGGATGCATACAACTAGCAAGGGCCTAGATACAAAGTGGGTCGTACAGTGATAAAATGGTGGCATCATTTAGATATTTCATTCAATGCAGCTAATAGCTCATATTATAAAACCATGATCTATGAGATACAACGCCATGGGCTACATGTTCAACCTCCCACACAAAAGACTTGACAGAGAGATATCTAGATGAAGAAGTAGATGAGATCAAGTCATATATCCAAAGCTTCAAGAAAAAGTGGGAGAAATATGGTGTCAGTTGTCACATTGATGTGTGATGGTTAGTCAGGTACCACCAATAATAGCCTCATCAACTTCCTTGTGTATTGTGATAGACAGGTGTTCCACCACAAATCTATTGATGAATCAAATAGAGTGCACAATGCTAAATACATTTTGAGTTTGATGCGTGAGGTTGTTCATGAGATTGGAGAGGAATACATTGTGCAGGTGGTGACTGGTAATGGCTCTGCTTACAAGAAGGCAGAGGAGGAGTTGATGAACATCTACCCCCATCTTTACTAGACCCCCTGTGCAGTCCATTGTGATTGGCACACTGCAACCCGTAATGATGGTGGAGGCTAGGCAAAAGATTATAAGGTACATCTATAACCACCATGTTGTTCTGGCATGGATGAGGGAGTCCACTGGTGGAGAGTTGTTAGGACCAGCCATCACATGTTTTGCAACTAATTTTATTGCCTTAAAAAGCCTCTTGAAGCACAAAGATGGTCTAAAATGCATGTTTAGGAGCGAGAGATGGTTGCATAGCACTTTTGCAGGGATATCAGATGGTAAGGAGGTTGAAGGCATTATTTATAGTGCTACTTTCTGGGACCGAGTCTTTAAGTTGGTCCAGATCATTGAGCCTCTTTATGAGGTTTTGAGGGTGGTTGATGGGGATAGGAGACCGACCATAGGGTTGGATATGAAAAATTGAAGCCGCGAAGAAGAAGATCCTTGAGATGTCCCCTTGCTATGCACACTCATGGATGGCAAAATCAGCCTACTCGGATCGGAATCGGCCGATTCGAGTCGGAATCGGTCTATGTCGATCCGATTTGGTGGGTAAATGTCGACCCACCCATGATGTAAGGTGGAATCAGACTAGATGGATCTGAATCGAACGGAATCGGACTGGATTGGCCCGATCCAGTCCGATTCCGCACGATCCACCTCGATTTCACCCGCTGTAGCCCGATTCCCTCCACTTACCTTATTTACTTGAACATCATTTAAGTAAATGAAACTATTTGTAGTTTCATTTTCCTAAGATATTACATGTAAAGAAAGAAGTATGCCCCATTTAAATCTAATAAAAATTTCTGAAAAATTATATCTCTTACCAATAAAAAGTCAACTCTCCTATCTAAGAAGAAAATTGTGATTTTGGTGATTCCATCAAAATAGTGTCTTTCTAATCTTTTATAATTTGGTTTATCTAGAAATTTCATAATTCAAATAAACCCCATGGAACACTAAAAATCTAAAATCCGGTGAAAAAGGTCAAATGTGCATATGACTTTTCCAAGGGAGTCCCTCTCCTACTGTCAGCAACTAAGTCTTAGTCAGTAGGAAAGTGATTCCCTTGGAGAAGTCACATGCACATTTGACTTTTTTCACCGGAGTTTGAATTTTTAATGTTTCATGGGGTTTATTTGAATTATGAAATTTTTAGATAGACCAAATTATGAGGGATTAGAAAGATGTTATTTTGATGAAATCACCAAAATTCAAGGATGGCAAAGTCGGGTCGGGTGGCTGGGTCGGCCCCAGCCGATCCCGACCCCGAGTCGGGTCGGAGTCGGGCTGAGTCGGGTCGAGTCGGGCTGAGTCGGACAGTGGACTTTGCAAACCTAGTCTCGTGGGTGGGTGGGTGTCCCTCCCCCACCTCCCCCCCCCCCAAGTCGGGTCGCCAAGGGTCGACCCGACTCAGAGTCGGCCGACTTTGCCATCCATGCCAAAATTGCGATTTTCTTCTTGGATGAGAAAATTGATTTTTTATTGGTAAGAGATATGATTTTTTTGATATTTTTATTGGAGGATTCAAATGGGGGATACTTTCTTATTTACATATAATATCTTAAGTAAATAAAACTACAAATACTAACATTTACTTAAATGATGTTCAGGTAAATAACCATGCCTCGAGGTGATGTTCAAGTAAACTGCAATTTCTCATTCATCATCATCATCATCAGAGCCTTATCCCCTTATTTGGGGTCGGCTACATGAATTCTTATCCGCCACAAATTTCTATAAAGTGCTATGGTCGTGTTTAAACTTAAGAAGTTCAAGTCTTTTCTAATAACATCGCACCATCTCATTTTAGGCCTTCCCCTAGCTCTTTTATTGGTATCCACTAAGATTTTATCATATCTTTTAACCGGCGCTGAGTTAGGGCGACAGTGTATGTGTCCAAACCACCACGTCTATTTTCTCTCATTTTTCTATCAATAAGTGTTCATTCTTAATCTTATCTTTCTTAGTTTTACCACACATCTATCTCAGCATCCTCATCTCCGCAACACACATTTTGTTAATGTATTCCTTTCGCACTGTCCAACACTCGGTACTATATAATAATGTAGGTCTCACTGCCATTCTATAAAACTTTCCTTTAAGTTTCATTAGTATACGATGATCGTAGAGAACTTGACGGGGACCGTGACTTGTGATGGATGTGGAACGAGATTCGAGACTTCAGATGTCCTGAGATATATCGACATCAATTTTATTTTATTATGTATTTTTATTTTTAGTAGAGTCTACTATGGTCAAGTAGAATTAAATATCTAGTTTTAAGGTAAGTGGGACATGTTTGACATTTTGTCATTTTTGGGGGATATTTTGATCCCAGTTGGATGAACAGTAGGGTTTCTACCCTATAAATATTTGTAAGCTTTTGAAGAATGAGAATGGAATAGAAGAAGAAGAATGTTTGCTTGGGGCTGAAGCCTCCCGTGCCTCTCCTCCCCCCCCCCCCTTCTCTCTCCCTGTCGTCCCGTCTCCTCCCCCCCCTGTCGTCTGCTTTCTCTTCCCTTCCCCTCTCCCATCGTCTGCCTTCTCTTCCCCCCCTGATCTCTCTCTCTCTCTCTCTCTCTCTCCCGCGGGTTTGTCTTGAAGCCTCCCGTGCCTCTCCTCCCCCCCCCTTCTCTCTCCCTGTCGTCCCGTCTCCTTCCCCCCCTGTTGTTTGCTTTCTCTTCCCTTCCCCTCTCCCATCGTCTGCCTTCTCTTCCCCCCCTGATCTCTCTCTCTCTCCCGCGGGTTTGTCTTAAAGCCTCCCGTGCCTCTCCTCCCCCCCCTTCTCTCTCCCTGTCGTCCCGTCTCCTTCCCCCCTGTCGTCTGCTTTCTCTTCCCTTCCCCTCTCCCATCGTCTGCCTTCTCTTCCCCCCCTGATCTCTCTCTCTCTCTCTCTCTCCCGCGGGTTTGTCTTGAAGCCTCCCGTGCCTCTCCTCCCCCCCCTTCTCTCTCCCTGTCGTCCCGTCTCCTTCCCCCCCTGTCGTCTGCTTTCTCTTCCCTTCCCCTCTCCCATCGTCTGCCTTCTCTTCCCCCCCTGATCTCTCCCCCCCTGATCTCTCTCTCTCTCTCTCTCCCGCGGGTTTGTCTTAAAGCCTCCCGTGCCTCTCCTCCCCCCCCCCCCTTCTCTCTCCCTGTCATCCCGTCTCCTTCCCCCCCTGTCGTCTGCTTTCTCTTCCCTTCCCCTCTCCCATCGTCTGCCTTCTCTTCCCCCCTTGATCTCTCTCTCTCTCTCTCTCTCTCGCGGGTTTGTCCCACATCAGAACTCCTGGTGCACTTCTCTATTTTTGCCAACCTACCTTAATCCTGTGTGCCACATCGTTATAAATCTCCCCATTCTCTTGGATAATAGACCTTAAGTATGGAAAGCTACTACTCTTAGGAATGTCTTGTCCATCAATTTGAACAATATCTTCTTGTAACACCCTCTTATTATTATAATTACAATGCATAAACTCTGACTTACTCCTACTGATTTTAAAACCTTTAGATTCCAAGACATGCCTCCAACTTTCTAGCTTAACATTTAAACCATCAATACTCTAATCAATTAAGACGATATCATCCGCAAATAACATACACCAAGGGATATCATCATGCAATTGCTTAGTTACCTCCTCTATAACCAGAGCAAAGAGATACGGTCTTAGAGCAGAACCTTGATGCAAACCTACCGTGACCGGAAATTCACAAGTCTCTCCAGCAATAGTTTTCACACTAGTAGTGGCACCCTCATACATATCCTGTATCAAGTCAACATATTCTTGAGAAACTCCCTTCTTAATTAAAGTCCACCAAATCAAATCTCTCAGTACTCGATCATATGCCTTCTCTAAGTTAAGAAAAACCATATATAAATCTCTTTTCATCTCTCTATACTTCTCCATTAATTGTCGTAATAAGAAAATAACTTTTGTAATAGATCTACTTGGCATAAAACTAAACTGATTTTTTGATACAATAGTCATACATCGCATTCGTTTCTCCATTACTCTTTCCCAAGATTTCATAGTGTGACTCATAAGCTTAATTCTACGGTAATTATTAAAATTTTGAATATCCCCTTTGTTTTTATAGAAGGGAACCATGACACTTTTTCTTCATTCTTCTGGCATTCTTCGTTCTTTCAAAGTTGATCATTAATCCAATTTATTTACATTCAAATGCATGTACATGATAAAATTGAATTTCATTGTGTTTGTATTCAATAAATGTTGTATGTGTTTTCATATTTTTCTACAATTTTTTTTTATGATTTTCAAGAATTTTCTTTGATTTTTCTTTATTTTTTAGATCTTGGATCGGCCATATTCCCATAGAATCGGGCGGATCCTACGATCCGACCTGACTCCGATCGGGGTTGGCTGGGTCCAATCCAGTACCTCGATTCGACTTTGTTGTCCATGTGCACGCTTGGTCTTGGACGTTGTTGAGGATCTGTGGGACTGATAGATGAGTAGAAATCTCCAAATAGTTGGTGAGACAAATTTACATCCTTTTACTTTATAATTAAGTACTTTCCAATATTTCATCTTTGTCTATTTTCTAACCCCATTGTAGCTTACTATCTCCACCCTGCTTACCATTATGCAAACGAGCTTTCGTATGATGATGACTTGTCGGCCGCCTTTACGAGAGTTGTTGAAAGACTGTCAAGTAGTCCATTGGATGCAGCAAATGCCATTGATCAGGCGAGTATTAGTCTTACTACACGGTGTCAAATTGAAATTTGAAGTTTATGCTAATAAACTTTATTACGGCAGATGAAGAGCTTTCGATAGGGGGTTAGGAGTTTTGCAGAGCTCGAAAGGGGGTTGTGAGTTTTGCAGAGCCCTCTGCCATTGCTGGCCGGGACCGCATTGATGGCGGTAATGTGCTTTCTCTTTTGAGTATGGTTATTAATAGACCCAATAAAGGACTAATTGAGTATGGATAACTTGTTTACAGCTGATTGGTGGTTTAACTTTAGACATTCTGCACCCATACTGAGGAAAATTGCAATGAAGGTCTTATCACAGACATTCTCATCCAGTGGGTGTGAGAGAAATTGGAGCACCTTTACATTAATACACACTAAAGTGTGGAACAGATTGTCACATAGGCGTTTGGACAATTTTGTGTATGTGCACTACAATATGAGGTTGAGGGTGAAACATCTCACAGAAGATTCAAAGCGTGGGGATGTGGAGTATGATCCCATTGACATTGGGTTCCTACGAGATGATGAAGACCCAATGGTTGCATGGGTTGCACGAGCAACCACAGAGCGGGGAGAGTATGAGTTAGATGAAGAGGCCGATGATCTTGAAGATCCACCTTGTCCTAACACTTTCTTAGCAAGGGCTATAGAAGTTGAAGAAGAGGAGTAGGGAGAACATGAAGATGTGAGATAGCCACATTCTTCTCAATTACAGGCCGAACCAGAGGATGAGGCGGATCTTCTTGGCGACGTACGAATGGAGAGTGCTCTGCCTTCTAGAGGTGAGACAATAGTTGAAATTTTGTTGTACATAATAATTCAATATTTTGTGTTTGACCCTACCTTATTTTGTCATGTTGGGGACTATTATAGGTCGAGAGCATGTTGATGAAGATAGACTTTGAAAGATTGATGCTAGGCCCCCCACCCCGCACACAGTCTATGAGAGAAGCACCTACAATTGCTTTCTCACAGTCAAGAAAGAAGGGGTCATCCACCCAACCAGTTGCTCCATCCCAACCTGCAAAGGGAAAGGCGGTGGCGTCGTCCCAACCTGCAAAGGGAAAGGACAAAGGTCAAGCATGTGTCCCAGCCAAAGGCATTGTCATACGAGAGCCACCTCCTCCGGCACAAAAGAAGAAGAGTTGGTTTTCTTGGGGATCCAAGAAAGGGAAAAAAATGGCTGCCCCTATTGAAGATCCACTTGATAGTGCAGATTTAGAAACCTTAGATCCCAATGCAAAAGACACACCTTCTTCCGAGGATTCGCCCCGATTACCCAATAGCTGCTTCCATGATTCAATGACTATTGGTTCACCGGGTGGGTTTGCAGGTGGAGATGATGGAGATGGGGGATGAGGCGGCGGTGAGAGTGGATAGGGAGGGGGAGGCGGTGGTGGTATGGTATTTACGCAGGAGCAGTATTATCAACATGCAACTCAAGATACTAATCATGGCGCCTCAATGCAGTACAATAGAAGACAGAAGTTTGTCAAAGGTGGTCATGCAAAAAGTTTAGCAGTAGATAGTGATAACTATAACACTATGATATTTGATTTCGAGAGAATGAGCACACGAGTCTGTGGGTTCATATGAGGGTCATAGTTATCAGACAGAGTCATCTGGCATAGGCTACTCCAGTGGCCATAGTGGCTCAAGATACTAATCATGGCGCCTCAATGCAGTACAATAGAAGACGTAAGTTTGTCAAAGGTGGCCATGCAGAAAATTTAACAGTGGACAGTGATAACTATAACATTATGATATTTGATTTCGAGAGAATGAGCACACATGAGTCTGTGGGTTCATATGAGGGCCATAGTTATCAGACAGAGTCATCTGGCATAGGCTACTCCAGTGGCCATAGTGGGTACGCCACCATAGGCTACCCTGCAACATATTATTATCTAGCTTCACCTGTTTCTGTTCATGTTTATGTTTCGATTTATGCTCCTTTGGAGGATGAACAAATGGCGGCATTGAAGATAGTCGGTCCCAGCTGCCAAATGTGGAACCACTATATAAGGCAGTTTCGAACCAGATACAACACTATGATGATTTGGGATGAGTTTCGTACCTTTCGTCCCGGCCAGCAATTATTGGAGAGTTGCCCTCAGAGTCAGATGAGTCAGTACCTGTTAAGTCCCAGTGGGTTACATATGATCCATATCTGCAGGGATATTGGGGGTATTAGGCTCATTGTATTTTGTATTTGGATTTGAGTTTGATGTTTGTACTATACTCATTGTATTTGGAATTGAGTTTGATGTTTCACGTTTATACTCAATTTCTAAAAGACAATCATCATCAACTTCATCCTATTAGTGAGTTTCATTTGTTATGGAAGTTCCAATGATTTTTTTTATTGAAAATGGATGTTTGTGTAGCATTACATGGCATAAATATCATCAGTTATACATGAAATTCTTCATAGGAGGCTTAAATCAGAGAATCGGCCAAAAAAACATCAGATCCATGCGAATCAGGCCAGATCCATGGGTTTCTGGCCGGATCCACCTGAATTGAACCGAATCGGGTCGATTCTCCCAAATCAGATTGAATCAGGGGAAACCCGATTCAGTCCGAATCGGCGATCCGGTAAACCATGATATATATACATATGAATGTGTATATTTATATGTATGATTACATGATTATATATAATGTATGTATGTAAATACTGAAGACATTTTCCCAACTTTTCTGATTTTTTTTTATGATTTTTCCTTTTTTTTTTCAAAAAAAAAATTAATCTGGCTGATCCAGGATTAGCCAATCTGATTCTTTTTTCCCTTGATTTCTGCAATATCTCGTTTAGCATGTTTTGTTTATGTAAATGACTTTTGTGCCACTGTTTAAGTTACATGTTTGATTATATTCCAGTTTCCCTTTTTATCTTTTCCTTCCTCTAATTGCCAAGTATATGTGATCATTCTTCCATGAATGAGACACTCGAGTCCAATTCCAGTGCGGGGGCTTTAAGTTCTCAATCAGATTGTTATTCATGATGGTCATGTCTTTAGATACGAAATGTGCGTACTCTGAAGTCTCAACATAATCAATTAGCAGGAGGCATGCATAAGAAATTAAAAAAAAAACCTAGAGAAACAATTGACTCAGACTTGAGTCACCCGACTCTGCCTAGTCAGAGTCAGTCCAACTAGTCAATGAGGGGGACGTTTGACTCAGACAACCTAGTCCTTTTTAAAACAGTGGTCATCATGTTCAAGAGAATAGCTTGTGAAGCTTTTCACCTTGTAGCAGAAGACACATACACGAAACATAACCTAATAATCATATATCTTCTTTGACAAAATGGTTGAGACAATGTTCTTCTCTATAGATTCTATCTCAGGCTATGTTATCAAAGGCAACTGAAGTGATTGCCTAGGCCATGAGGCGAGCCCAGGTCTCCTTGCTCAGGCCCATTTTACCTCAGTGATCCCAGGCCTCAGTTACACCCACAAAGTTGCCCACAAAGAGGTCCATTTAAGCTAGTATTTTTCACTTTCTATTATCATTTTGTGTGTATATATATATATATATACGAGTATGAATTTGGTTACTTGCAATTTGGCTTGTTAAATTTTGCATATAGGAATGAATGGATTTAGTGAGTTATACAATAGTTTGGCACATAGAAATGAATACTTTAATGAAATATATTTGTTTTATACATCCATTAGGTTGTGTATATGAATTCATATTTCTGTTTTTTGGCAACTACAGTCTCAACAGGAAATATGAGAATATTGCAGGAAAGAAGTCCCTCTGGGATAGATGCTTTGGCACTGGTGATGGCCATTTTCATGTCTCGATATGGCATTCTATTGTAGATTTCTTGTCATGTTTCTTATGAGATCATTTTCAACTTTATCTTATGAGAAATGCTTATCTCTCGTCCTAGACAGCTAAGAAAGTTTACCATCCAAGATGGGATTGTTCCTTTTGGGTGGTGCATGGGTTCTACCATAAAATAGCATTAAATGCCTTTCATCACCCCATAAAGTGAATTTGTTCCATTTAGCAAATTGTTTGTTCCACTTACCAAACTATTTGTTCGTGGAATAAATAGTTTGCTAAGTGGAACAAATTCTCTTTATGAGAGATGAAAAGCATTTAAAGCCTAAGTGGAACAAATTCACTTTATGAGGGATGAAAGACATTTAATGCTACTTTATGGTGGGTCCCATGTACCACCCAAAAGGACCAATCCCATCTTGGACGGTAAACGTTCTTAGCTGTCCAGAACGGGAGGTTAGCATTTCTCTTTTCTTACTAGTTGATGTTTTGAATGCTGTTTTTGAAAGCTAACCAGAGAATAGACTGGTTACAATTCATTGGATGTTTTGAATGCTGTTAGTGGAGACCTGATGAACGGATGCAATTTTATCTTTTCAGGCATTAATGCAGGATTATTTGCTAGGGAACTAATGGAGAACTGTGCAAAGCTCGTATCAAACTTTCAAGTAGAACCAGTGTCTAAACCAGCACAGATTATCTCTCAGAGTGCTATTGAATGTCAATGTCCTGGTTCATCTACAGTTTTGGTTTCTTTTTTTGATGGCCAGGTATCTTTTCAGCATAAAACAAAAATATTGTTTTGTAGCCATCGTGCATGTGCTAATAATTCGGAATTGTGTTCTTTCAAAAAAAAAAAAATGCTTCTGTCATGTGTCAATATTTTTGAGACAGCTGAGCCTTTCATGGTGGGATTAGCTTTTTTGTTTCTAGTTTCAGGGGTCACTGAGACCGATGCATTGCACATGCAAAAATTCTAACAGCTCTTTGAAGTGACTTTAACTGAAAACTAAATTAGCTGAATGGTGCAGACTAACTGCTGTGCAAAATTATTCTTTTGATTCTATTCATAATATATAAAGCCATATCCTGAAAAGGTTATGAATATCATTTTGCCTTCAGTTTGTTGTTTCAGAAACATTAGTAGCTATAGACTTGCATGCTGTTTGAGAAACTTCAGAAAGTAATCATCTGCTGAGAGTCCTTCCAAGTCATCGGGTGAATCACAGTTTATGGTAGCTGTGTGGAACACAAAACTCAGTACTCAGTAGGTAGGCCTGAATCCTGATCCAGATTGGACTACAACGGCAAAATCCACCAGTCTGATGGAAGCCTGCCCAGCAATGGAATTGCCTGGATTGAATTTATTAAAAGATGAAAAACCAAAAATCTGATTTAAAATAAATAATAGAGTATTTGTTAGAACAGAAATTTTATAAATAAAGATAGTCATACAGATAATAGATGTATTTATATAAATATAGTTTATAGAGGATTTGTTTTTAAAACTCAAACATTCTTTTTTTCTAAGTACCACACCCTCAGCCCTCTTTCTCAAACAATTGGTCCTAAGTTTTCTTTGTGGGTGTGGGTGTTGGGGTGGGGTGGGTGGGGGTGGGGGGGGGGTGTGGAAGAAGACTGAAGAGGATCAAGTGAAGGAAGGGTGGGTGCAGCCAGTGGCACTCTGCAGTGCTCAATCCACCAGCAACTTTAGCCGTACCTGACAGCAGCACTCAGTGGCAAGGTTCTGCTTCACTTACTCATTCTTCTTTCTTTGCCTCCTTGGTAGCTGCTAGCCTGTTCTCCTTTTCCTTACTGAAGTCCAGAGAGCTGTGGTACGCCTTGGAATTTAGACCTTGATTCTCCATGGGATTAAAGAGAGGTCAAATTTACAGGGACTTGGGGTAAGTCCCGATGTTGATTTGAATATGATGTATGTATTTGTCCATTGGTCTCAACCACTGTTAATTACATTTGCCAAATGGTGAATCACCCTTGATTAACCATCCTTAATAATGTCCTTAAAATTAGAATGATTACAAATTACAATGCGGAGTTTGAACATGGCCATGTTATTTAAATTAAGCCGAAAGCTATATCATGCCACATTTGTCCCACGTTTGTCCTCTTGAAGTTTGGACAGTATTTTTTGATGGATTGTGAGTTAAGATGAAGTGATTATGCATTATAAATATCAGTTTTGGTGAGGTTTAACGCATTAAGGCTGACTCTCAAAGTCTCAAGGGCCCAGTAATGTTCGAAACTCACTCTGAGCTATACTCATCTCCATGCAGGTTTCTAACCACATGATGGTGTTTTGGCATCTTTTCTCAGTTTAAGGGTGAATTTCATTATTATACGTCCTCTATTCACAGTCACTTTTACTGGCGCTGATCTTTGCTGGTTTATTCCCTGAATTCTGTGATTTTGCCATGATGGGCATGTTTTGTGAATTTCAGGCTTCATGAAATTGGTGTTGGTTAGTCTAAAAATCCCACCAACCTCATTATATTTTTTATTTATATTGGTCTTTATTTGATGTGAGACTATTGTCATTCCCCCTCGTGTGCAGGCCAACTTAAGCTCTGTCAGTGGACAAAGACAAACATGGGATATGCATTCGTGATAACAATGGGTCCTGAAATGTTTGAAAGAAGATCAGAATGATGAAAATATCTTTGCCACACATCTTCTGAGCAAGGAGACTAGAGAAATAGACAGAGCACTAGCAACACTTGCATGGCAGCAGCAGCATGCGTTGTTAAGACTGATGCAAAAGGAATGAGAGGAAGAATATTGGAGGGGAACTTGGACTCTTGCTTTTCCTGCTCAACAATTTAGGAGGGGAGAGACCCCAGTTTTGGACTCTTGTCCAACAAAAGAAAAAGAAAAGAAAACAAGGAATGACAATGGTTGAGACAGTGAGTCTGGCTGGACATCTCTCTCTCCTGTAACTTTCTCTCTCTCTCCCTATTCTAAATCTCTCAATCTCAACCCCCCACTCAACCCCATGTCACAAAGACATACCCCTACTGGTTCATCTGGAGGGGCAGAAGGGTTGATACAAAGAATGGGAGTCTTGTAGCTGCTCTGTTCTGAGTCGAGCTTTGCTGCCTCGTAATTCTCCATATGGTTTCTTCTCAAGGGCAGTCCACTGATTAGGATCCAGGGCAAATGGAAACAGTGAAAGGACCCCCTGTGAGCCAGAAAAGGATCAAAAAGGGAATGGCTTTGGGAGTCTCCTGCGAACAGTTGGCTGGTGCCGCATCCAGTCACTACAGATGCTCTCTATCACTATGAACAAAGGGAGACTTCTTTGGTCATCAATGAGAGCTCCAATGAGGGCTCCAAGGAAGAGAAAGAGGCATGAAGCCTCTAGAAGTTTTTGTGTACATGACTTGGATTCTTTATGGTTCTTAAAGAACTAATTGTAAGAAGGATTTATTGGGATTTATTGACCTTGACATATTCATATACATTTGATTAAAGAGAAATGCTTACTTCTTATCTAGGTGGGTGGCTTTTACTACATCCAGCATGGGATTGGCCAACTTGCTGGCAAGAGGGCCCCACACTAAAGTGAGCCAATTCCGTGCTGAATAGGTAGGGGAAGTAAGCATTCCTCTTGATTAAAATTTTGTTTGATAATTTATCAATTTTGTAATTAAACATGATTTTTTTTTAAAGTGGATAGTACCACATGTATATATTGAGAAGTATAGGTGGGCCAAAAACCCAAAAAAGAAGCAATCTCCCAGCACTTATACAGCAAAAAGACCCCAAGACTAGTGTATGGGACTCTAATCTCCTGCATTACCCAAAAAGGAGACAACAAAACAATGCAAGAGCCCACTCCTTTACCCTATCCCAAATGAATTGAGCCAACACCTCCTTGGGTCGGGACTCCCTCCTGAAGATCCAGTCCCCCCCACCCCGCAATGCCCATAGCGTGGCATGGAGGACAAGCAACCACATAACCCTATCTGCCTTGAGTTGCTCGTCTATGCCAATCCCAAAGTAAAGAAGCGACATCACCTTGTAAGGTGATAGAGTGACTGGTCCTCCGCCCAATGTCCCGCCAAAGTCCCTGACAGTATGAGCAGCTCACAAAAAGGTGATCCAAGAACTCCTCCACCCCACAAAGACAATAGGTAGAGCCCACATTAGGTGGAAACCGGCTCAATCTGTCCCTAGTAGAAAGTCTTCCATAAGCGATCCGATAAACCAGAATTTGAATCCTGAGTGGATTGGGCGTCTTCCACACCATTTGGAAGAAGGCAAACTGCACCCCTCCACTAGTGCAAACCTCATAGGTTGATTTGACAGAAAAGCAACCATTCTTCCCCATCTCCAGATCCATCTGTTGATTCTGTTCTCTCTATCGTGCATACGAAAAGGAAGGATAAAAGCAAGCAACCTCTGAAACTACTCCACCTCCTCTTGCTGGAAGTGCCTTTTGAAAGTTGGGGCCCAGGCACCCACCTGGGATCTGATGATCATAAGCCTGAGCCACAGAGCCAAGGGGAGACGATGACAAAACAAAAAAGCTGGGAAACAACGCGTCCCAAGTGAAGTTACCACACCATCTATCTTTCTATAAGAGGCTTTTTTGGCCATCTCCTAGCTTCACTCGGATACCCGAGGTAAGAAGGTCCCTGCATGACGAGATACCACGCTGGATAGGGGAGGTCCTGTGGTGAGGTGGGGCTTCCATGTTCAAACTTTGGAAGAAGAAAAGTATCGTGCCTTAATGACCTCAGCCCACAGCTCTAGTTCCCCACTTCCCAGTCTCCAAAGCCACTGCCGCTAGTGCTAAGTTGAACTAATTGACATCCTTGAGCCCCAAACCTCCTTGCTTCTTTGGTAGAGTGATCCTTCCCCATGCAATATTATGCAAACCATGGAAGACATAATCGGCCAATCTGAATCGGGATTGGCCACGAGGGGTACCTTAACTTTAATAATATCATGGCTGGAGCGCCTAGAATCGATCTGAATTGGCTAGGATTGTTTGGAATCGGTCAGAATCGGCCGATTCGAATCGAGATCGGTCGATTTTGAAAAAAAAAATTAAATTAAAATGTTTCCGGCTCGAATCAGCCAGATTGAGTTGATATCGGATTGAATCGGCCTATTCGGTTCCAATTTTAATGGATGCGGCTCGATTTGGGCCGGATCTGGACTTATAATGGGCGATCCCCTCCTTTGGGGATCGAGCATTTATGGTTTCGCAGAAACCAGCCCCCTCCCACCCCCTTTCTTCTCTTCCCCCACCGACCACCCCCTCCTCTCCTCCAGCACCACCGGCCGCCGCCTCCAACACCGCCGGTTGCCGCCGCCACCGACCACCCTCTTCCTCCTCTTCTTCTTCTTCTCTTTCCGCACCGGTCACCCCCTCCTCTCCTCCAGTAGTCAACACCGCCGGCCGCTGCCTCTGTCGCCACCGCCCTCACCCGTCGTCGCCGCCAGCCACCCTCTTCCACCTCTTCTTCTTATTGAGAAATGTTTCAACTTAATATTTAAAAAAAATAGAAAAAATGTAAAAGAAGCGTGAAGGGGATTGTTTGGGTCTTTGGGGACTTTGGGAGATTGGACAAAGTGATTTTATTTAGGATTTGTGAAAATAAGATAAAATCCCTAATTTTGCCCGTAATTAGGGTTAAAAAAATTGGGGTTTTTTTATCAAATTACTTTAATTGAAGGTCAATTGAGTGTGTTAATCACTCAATTGACCCAATTGTAGTATGATCTCAAATTTAGGGTGTTTAATTTCGGAAATTAGGTAAAACCCCCATTTTTTACCCTATTTAGGGTTTAAACAAGGGGTTTTTTTATCTAATTACTTTAATTAAAGGTCATGTGTTAATCACTCAATTGACCTAATTGTGACATGATCTAAAATTTAGGGTGTTTAATTTCGAGATTAGGTAAAACCTCCAATTTTTATCCCATTTAGGGTTTAAAAATTGAAGCTTTTATGTTATTACTTTAATTTGAAGTCAATTGAGTGCATTCATGTTATATGTTTGTGTTTGCATTGTAACAAGATTATGGTCGACTAGGAGGGAGACTCACTTGCACTTCCAGAGAGAGAGAGAGAGACATTGGATGACATCATGAGCATATGAGTGACTCGGCCAAAAAGAGAGTCCAATGTCTTTATTGTCATAACCAGATGAATGGAGACGTTTACCGCTTGAAATAGCATATTGCAGGTTTAGGAGGAAATGTGCAAAAGTGTAATGCCTACCCCAATGAGATTGTAAAGGAAATGAGAGCATATATATTGGGGAGAAAAGAACAGAAAGAGATCTGCATTCAGCACCAACATGAGTTGCATGAGGAGATATTTGGAAGACATGGAAGGAGGGATAAAGGCCCAATTTCCCTTGATAATTCTGAAAGTTTTGATGAAAATCTACCATAGGAGGAAAGAGATTTTAGGGAAGTATGTCGTCAGAGTCGGCGCATAACCAGAGAGGCTTCGAGATCAGGACGTTTAGGAGGAAGAGGTGGTGGTAGAAGTGCATCTTCAGGAGTAGGAGGAAGAGAGTCTGGAGCTTATGAGACTTTGTAGTTTCCTATGGACAGATTTCTGTATAGAAAGGAAATTGTATGACAACCAACAATCAAGCAAGCTATGAAAGGAGTGAAAGCTACAACTAAAGCAGCAAAAGGTGCAATCAAGAATATTGTGAAATGGTTTTTGCATGTAGGAGTCTCATCACATACAACATCTAGCCCCTATTTCCAAACTATGTTGGATTCAGTGGGATAGGCTGGGCCAGGATTGAAAGCACCAACCACTAAAGATATTTATGGGAAATATTTGAAAGAAGAAATTGAAGAGCTGAAAGAATGGGTTACCTCTTTTAAAACAGTATGGATGACGAGAGGTTGTAGTATAATGTGTGATAGATGGACAAAGATTACAAAGAAGTCCATGATAAACTTCCTTGTATATTGCAGTGAGGGGACAGTGTTTATGAAGTCTGTTGATGCAAGTGGGCAAATTAAAAATGCAAACTATCTTTTCAAGCTTATGGACGAAATGGTTGATGAGATTGGGGAAGAAAATGTGGTTCAAGTTGTGACAGATAATGAAGCTAACTATAAGGTAGTAGTAAGAAATTGATGAAGAAAGAAGACATCTTTATTGGGTACCTTGTGCTGCGCATTCTCTAGATTTGATGTTAGAAGATATTGGGAAAAACAAGCATGTTACTTAGTTGGTGTCCAAGGCCCAAAAGATCACATCCTTCATGTATAGACATAACAGAATCTTGCATATAATGAGAGCATGCACTGATGGACATGACATCCTCCATCCTGGCCCAACAAGATTTGCATCCAACTTTGTTGCATTGGAGAGTTTTTACAAATTACTCTCATTCATAGCACCGATTATTTGTCACATGTTGACATTTTGAGAGGAGAACCTAGGGATGTTGTCTATGACATAGCTAGCTTCATTGGAGATCCCTGTTTATGGGAGAGGGTCTCTTATTATTTGAAATTGGTTGAGCCTCTAGTAAAGGTAGTCAGGATGGTGGCTTTCGAAAAAAATGACATTGGTATTTGTACGAGGCAATGGATACAACCAAGGAATAGTTGAAAGCCAACTCGGGATCGGATCGCCCGAGTTGGCTCGGTTTTGGCCCCTCCGATCCGAGCCGGGGTAACCTGTCCGGTCCCCTGCGCTCGGATCGGTCGGGCTCGGCTGGGCTCGGCGGGATCGCCGAGCCCGGGCCGGTCCGCCGCGGATCGGCCCGGACCGGGGCGATCCGCGGCCCAACGGCTAGTTCAGAACTAGCCGTTGGGGACTGTTCCCCAACGGCCAGAAACGGCTCTTGGAGCCTTTGGAGGCCTTGGGGGTCTATATAAACCCCCAAAGGCCCCCAATATGTTTCTAAACTCAAGTTTTGAGTTCTCCTCCCCTCCTCTCAATATTTTTGGGCATTCTCTCTCTCTCGGGCACTATTTTGCACTATTTGGGAGGCGATCTCATCTTTCACACTCTTGGGATTCTTGTTCGACTATTCGGGCTCTCTCACACACACTCTTGGCCCGAACTCTTGGCTGCGATTCATCTCCCTCTCTCTCATCCGCAAAAAAAAATTATTTATTTTCTGTTTTATTATTATTTTAACTTCTTTTTTGTGTTGTAAGTGATGGCCGCCGAAGGTGGTGCTGCTCCGGCTCCCCATTCTTCAAGCAACCCTCCTAGCACCGATCCCGCTTGGGCTCATGGTATCGTTGTGGACATGGCTCGAAGGAAGGTCCAATGTAAATATTGTGACCGGGTCTTATCGGGCGGCATATTTCGTTTGAAACAACATCTAGCGGGAATTAAAGGTGAGGTGGCACCATGCTCGAGAGTTCCTGCTGAAGTTCGAATGCAATTTTGCCAATATAGAAGGAGAAAGAGACATCCAAAGCAAAACTAGTAGAAGACGGCAACAAATCCGGGAAGATTTATCTGCCCCTCCTCGAAGGTCCGTAGATTTACCAAGAGGGAGACAATTCTTTGATCTTGATCAAGATGAAGAAGGTTAGTAATTAGTTAACTTACTTTTGAAACATTTATTTTAGTTTAAGGCTTTAAGCACCCTCCGACCCTCATTCTATTTCTATCTCATATTATAGAACAATTTCGTCGGGCATCGGAAGCAAGTCGAAGGTCTAATGCGGAGAGGACTATCTCCGACGTACCGGTCGTCACGTAGGTCAAGGTAGTGGCCATGGGGGTAGCGGACAGGGAGTTCAAGTGCTGGAATGAGTTCAAATATACCTGAGGTTCCAGTGGATATCCCTAGAGACGGAGATCCTAGAGTGGGACCAATAGACCCATTTCTCACCAGGCGAAGGGAGAAGCAACCATCCATTTCTGCAGCATTCAAGAATTTGAAAATATGCAAGGAGAAGATAGGGAGAGCGACGTCAAGATGGTTCTTCTTCAACAGCATACCGGCTAATGCAGCAAAAGGACCATATTATATGAGTCCATGATAGAGACTATTGGTGAAGTGGGCAAAGGGGTGGAAGGCCCTACTTCATATGAAATCTACAACAAATACTTGGATATGGAGGTTGAAGATATGAAGGCATATGTTTCCACATTTGAATGAATATGGGATGAATATGGTTGCACGTTAATGTGCGATGGATGGACAGGTATGTACAAGTGTTTGGCTAGTTAACTGTTATTCACTTATTCATTAATAAGACATAGGTTTTAATTTTTCATATGGAATTGTGCAGGCATTACACGAAGAAGTATGATAAACTTCTTAATCTACTGCAAGCAGGGACTGTTTTTTTGGAAGTCGTTAGACGCTTCTGGCAGGTGAGAATGCGGACTACCTATTTCAGTTGATGGATGAGATGGTGCAGGAGATTGGAGAGAAAAGAATTGTCCAAGTGGTAACCGACATGCAGCGGCTTTCAAGTTGGCGAGCCAAAAACTAATGAGAAAAGGGAACACTTATATTGGGTTCCTTGCTCCGCGCACTGCATGACTTAATGCTAGAAGACATTTGTGAAGATCCAATGGTGGAAAATGGGTCCACTGCAAGGTTCGTAACCACTTTCATCTACAACCCCACAACATATGGGACTCATGAGGACCCATACACAGGGACGGAGTTGCTTTCGGCCAGCACTACAAGGTTTGCATCCCATATATTGAAGGTGACCGACATTATCCAATCAAAGCCATTTTGGAAGGGGGTCCAAAATGTGTTGAATGTAGTAGAACCGCTTGTTCGAGTGTTAAGGGCGGTAGATGGGGAGAGGAGATCCGAGATGGGTTACTTATACGAGGCTATGGATCGAGCAAAGGAGCTTATCCAAATGAACAACAAAAACAACGTATGCCAAGTGGTGGGAAATCGTAGATCGGCGATGGGAGCACACATTGCATCATGATCTTCATGCTGCAGGTAAGCATAACACTTCAACTATTGGAATGTGATTACATATTATTTGCAACTCATGTTTAACATTTATCTTCTACATGTAGGGCATTTCTTCAACCCCCAATACATGTATAGGACTGATGGGAGGAGGGAGAACTATGACAATTCCTCAGAAGTGTTGATTGGGGCCAAAAATGTAATCAAACGGATGCTAGACAATGAGGATAGGGCAATCATAGCATGCAAACAAATGCATGATTATAGACTTCAACTCTACCACTTTGGTACTAGCACGGCACAACGAGCTGCTCAGATTTTGAGTCCAGGTTAGAAGTTACTCATCATATTTATTTGCATGTACAATGAGTTGGTTCTATTTTCTAACACATTATACATGCTTCATTTACAGCGGATTGGTGGTTGGATCAGATGGAAAACTTTGGATATGAAGACTGGCCTATGTAGCTATTGGGTTTTAAGCCAAACAACGTCTGCCACAGGGTGTGAGAGAAACTGGAGCACATTTGGCTTGATCCACACAAAACAAAGAAACGGTTGAAGTCTGCACGTCTTGAGAAGTTGGTATTTTGCCACTACAACATGAGATTGAAGCTTAAAAACCTCCAATTAACAAGCAAGTTCAAGATAGAGAGAGATATAGATCCTCGGGGCAACAACAAGCTGAAGCAACTCCATCGGAGACAATAGATATAGAAGAAGTTTTTGAGGAGGAACATCCACTACATGCATGGGTAAATGCAAGCACTTCGGTTCAACCAGAGTTCGCCGCATGATCGTGCATGGCTGAAGGTAATGACATTTACAATGTACATGCATCATTTAAATTATTTATTCTCATTTAACATGTTTATGTCTCATTTAGGTGAGCTTGATGATGTGCTTTGCTTCGGTAGTATGAGAGGAATTGATGTACTTTCTCATTAATCCATACAAAAGTGAGAAATAGGCTAATTGCCACGAGGCTGGACAAGTTGGTCTACTGTCAGTACAATATGAGACTAAAGATCAAGTGTATTAAGGAAAGACCGAAAAGACAAGAACAGAGATTGACGAGCCTGTGTGGCAGGCCATGGCCATCAGATACAACGTAAGTTATAGACACCGTTGGAATAATTGATGTTGATGAATTGTTGGATGAAGAACACCCTCTGAATGCATGGGTGGAAACAAGAGCAGTACGAGATGTCCCAAAATTTGACCCTCGAGATTGCTCATGAGCAGAAGGAGAGTTAGATGGAGTGGAACTAGAGGCTCAAGACCCAGAGCTTAAAGTTGGGGAGAATCCACCTACTAGAGAGACGATGACGCTCTACTTCACACCTAGAGACATAGATTGTCTACAAGTTAGCCTCAATTGAGAAGAGTAGCCACGTAAAAAGAGGGAAGAAAATCCAATAAGTAAAAAGAAAATCTTATATATATGAGGCAGAAGAAGAGGGTTTTGACTCAGGTAGTTGATGATGATGACGACGATGACGACGATGAGACACTTCCATCTGAGTCGAAGCGCGCCACCTGCACAAGTAGCACGACAATCAGTTCGTAGTGATGATTCGACATAGTCCAGTAGTGGTGATGATGATGGGGTTGCTACTAGGGCCACAAGAATAGGAGCTAGTCATAGAGATAGGGTATACTGTGCCAGAATTTTCGTTGGGTATGGGGCTTACTAGAAGTTGTGTGTCAGAAAAAGAACATCAAGGAAGTAGAAGAGAAGGACAAGGGGATATGAAGGCCAACAACGTCAGGTAGCCTATGATTGGCCACCTTGAGAGCCGCATTATGAATCTGGATCTTCATATACTCCTCAATTTCAGCTTCAGCCTCCCACTTTACCATACTCAGATCTTAGCAGTTCCCCTTTTGGACCAGAAGGAGGATGGGAACCATGGCCTGATACAAATATAAGTGAAGCAACAAGTTTATATAAACCTGCATGGATATGGTGCAAAGTTTCTTCACAATCTGGGGAAAGTTCTAGCCAAGCATATACACCAAGAGGATTCAAAGAGGAATGCATGAGTTAGCAAATTCTCTCTTTGGTTATGGCTTTGAGGTTATGCAGACTGATGAAACATATGGACAATCAAATGATGATGGGTCATCGTGGTTTGGATGGCAATTTTAGATTGTTCTTCTTATAATGTAAGTTTTCATAATCTAAATAAAAAACAAGACTTCATTTCATGTAAGGGATTTCAACTTTCATGTTTATCATAATTATCATTGCTTTGTATTGTCATGTGAATACTTGTATGTGTTTTTTTACATAAATGTGAAGTTCTTGAATTTACTTTTTTTTTTTGCATTTTCCTGATTTTTCCTGATTTTAACATTTTATAAAAATGAAAATTATTTTTTTAATATAGCCGATCTTGGATCAGCCAGAATCCATGAGAATCGGCCGATCCACTGATCTGCTCCTGATTCTGATTGGGATCGGCCCAGACTGATTCAGGGGTCCGATCCGATCCTACCTTCTATGATGTTGTTGTGCCGATTTTTGTCCAAGAAAAAGAGAAGAATAAAAGAAGACAAAAGAAAAAATAAGAATAAACAAAAAAAAGTTGGAAAAAAAAACCACACCTCTGTGGGCTTGTCTTGGCCTTCCCCGCCGCTGCTAGCCAAGGAGAGGAGGAGGAAGAAGACCTCCACTGCCCCCGGTCCCCTGTTCGGAGTGCAGAGGAGGAGGAAGAAGGCCTCCGGCCCCCTGTTTTAGCCGCCGCAGAAGAGAGAGAGGAGGAGGAGGACGTCCGTGCAGGGGGAAGGGTCCCCTGCCCGCCGCTGCCGTGGGATCTCTCTCTTGCCGCCGTCGGGCCTCACCTTCGCCGCCGCCGCCGCTGGGCTTCTCCCTCGCCGCCGCCGTTGTTGCTGGGCCTCTCCCTCGCCGCCGCTGCTGTTGCTGGGCCTCTCCTTCGCCGCAGCCACACCTCTCCCCCGCGGCCTCTCTCTCTCCCACTACCGGCTAAGCGAGGAAGAAGAGAAGAGGAGGAGGTCGCGCGCCTCCTCCCTGCCCGCCGTCTCCCTCTCGCGCTGTCGCCCTCTCTCCCGATGCCCTAAAGGGCATAATCGCAAAAAAGAAAAAGATAAGAGGTGAAAAGAAAAAAGGAAACAAGGGGAAATCTGCAAAAATGCCAAATGCAAATGACCGGGACGGGACTTCAATAGACCGGGACGAGACTTCAAATGACCGGGACGGGATTTCAATAGACCGGGACGGTGTATTCTCCACCCCCTATAAAAGCACAGGGGGCGCCCCAGGCAGAGAAGAGGATTTTCTGAAGTTTGAACACAGAGCAAGGCTCTAAGAAAGACTGCAAGGCGGTCTGGGAAGAAGGGTCTGCAAGGCAGCCCTAAAGAATATCGTGCAAGGCGCGATTTAATTTTCTCAAGTCTTAAACAGGGTCCATTGAGCTTTCTTATTGGGCCTAAGTTGTTTATTGGGCCGGACTTGTAGCTTTATGCCATGATTTAATGAATGATCAACGTTCATATTATTTAATGGGCTAAGATTGCTTTTTGGGCTGGCCTTGGTGTTTTTCACGTGATAATATTAATGGCCTATTGGGCTAGTTTTATTCATTTAAATACACACCATACGGATAATTAGACGTAGTGTCACGTTATTTTTAAACACTTCACTACTTGATTTCTTAATCAAAATCAACTAATTTTTCAACAAACCTTAATAAAATATTTCACAAACATTGTCTTTTAATTTATCTTAACATAAAATCAACAAACAAGTCATGTCTCACATCATTTTTGATCCACCTTAAGTTAATTCTCATTAAATCAACTAAATAAATGAAAATGTTAATTTAATTCACATAATCATAATGTAAATAAATAAATAACGAAAATAGATAAATAAATGAAATTAATAATCCTAAAACACCAAAATGAGAAAATGCATTTAAAAATCATAAAAAAAATGAAATAAATATCAGAAAATTCCAAAAAATGAACTGCATGTTTGCAATGGTGTTTCTTTCCATGTATAATTCATTTCATTCAAATGTGAGTCACGTTCTTTTATTTCAACGGGTTTGTCTGATGGCTATCAAGGGTATTCAGCCTTGTGCTGATTATAATTAACACTAAACGCAGTTAGTGGGGGAGGTCAAATGAACTAAATAAGACCATGTCTATGTAAATAAAATAAACCCAAATAAATCAAACTCAAAGATTAATTTAAAAATTTTAAAGTGTTAAAAAATATTCTCACAGATGCCACCCTACACGTCCCCCGAACCATGCCAAAAGAATTTGCACTGAATAGATTGAAGCTTCTTAACCACTGAGCTACGAATGTGAAAAATGGAGAGTATGTGGGAAGGTTGTCCAAAACTGAGGAGCAAAGAGTTAGACGGCCACCAAAAAACAATAGTCTCGCCTTCAACCCGCAGGTCTGGACTCATACTGTTGGATAATTGAATGCCAATCAGCACAATGGATAGAGGGAGACCTAGATAAGAAATTGGAACTTCCCAATGACATACCCCAAGACAATCACTGCCTCCATAACAAAGGTTTCCTTTACATTCAACCCACCAATAGACTCTTTCCGAGGTTGACCTTCAATCCAATGGCCCCCTAAATAAGTTCTAGCAAAAGTCTCACCACCGCATGGGACCGACCTCTATCTTCTAGAAAAATAATAGTACCATCAGCATACTAAAAGGGGGAGATGGAGGAGCCGCCCTCTCTAGTCACAGAGAATCACTTGACCAGACCAGCCACCTCCACCTTTTGCCACACCCTGCTGACAACACTAGCCACAAGCACAAAAGGCGGGGAGAGAGAGGATCCCCTTAGCGAAGGCCTCTACTGCCACATAACCAAGTAGTCATTTCACCATTGATAAGATCCGCAAAAGAGACAGAAGAGACACAATCTCGGACGGGACTTCAATAGACCGGGACGAGACTTCAAATGACCGGACGGGATTTTCAATAGACCGGGACGGTGTATTCTCCACCCCCTATAAAAGCACAGGGGGCGCCCCAGGCAGAGAAGAGGATTTTCTGAAGTTTGAACACAGAGCAAGGCTCTAAGAAGACTGCAAGGCGGTCTGGGAAGAAGGGTCTGCAAGGCAGCCCTAAAGAATATCGTGTAAGGCGCGATTTAATTTTCTTAAGTCTTAAACAAGGTCCATTGAGCTTTCTTATTGGGCCTAAGTTGTTTATTGGGCCGGACTTGTAGCTTTCATGCCATGATTTAATGAATGATCAACGTTCATATTATTTAATGGGCCTAAGATTGCTTATTGGGCTGGCCATTGGTGTTTTTTTCACGTGATAATATTATGGGCCTATTGGGCTAGTTTATTCTTTAAATACACACCATACGGATAATTAGACGTAGTGTCACGTTTATTTTAAACACTTCACTACTTGATTTCTTAATCAAAATCAACTAATTTTTTCAACAAACCTTAATAAAATATTTCACAAACATGTCTTTTAATTTATCTTAACATAAAATCAACAAACAAGTCATGTCTCACATCATTTTTGATCCACCTAAGTTAATTCTCATTTAAATCAACTAAATAATGAAATGTTAATTTAATTCACATAATCATAATGTAATAAATAAATAACGAAAATAGATAAATAAATGAAATTAATAATCCTAAAACACCAAAAATGAGAAAATGCATTAAAAATCAATAAAAAAAATGAAATAAATATCAGAAAATTCCAAAAAATGAACTGCATGTTTGCAATGGTGTTTCTTTCCATGTATAATTCATTTCATTCAAATGTGAGTCACGTTCTTTTATTTCAACGGGTTTGTCTGATGGCTAATCAAGGGTATTCAGCCTTTGTGCTGATATAATTAACACTAACCGCAGTTAGTGGGGGAGGTCAAATGAACTAAATAAGACCATGTCTATGTAAATAAATAAAACCCAAATAAATCAAACTCAAAGATTAAATTTAAAAATTTTAAAGTGTTAAAAAATATTCTCACAGATGCCAACCCCTACACGTCCCCCGAACCATGCCAAAAGAATTTGCACTGAATAGATTGAAGCTTCTTAACCACTGAGCTACGAATGTGAAAAATGGAGAGTATGTGGGAAGGTTGTCCAAAACTGAGGAGCAAAGAGTTAGACGGCCACCATAAAACAATAGTCTCGCCTTCCACCCGCAGGTCTGGACTCATACTGTTGGATAATTGAATGCCAATCAGCACAATGGATAGAGGGAGACCTAGATAAGAAATTGGAAACTTCCCAATGACATACCCCAAGACAATCACTGCCTCCATAACAAAGGTTTCCTTTACATTCAACCCCACCAATAGACTCTTTCCGAGGTTGACCTTCAATCCAATGGCCCCCTAATAAGTTCTAGCAAAAGTCTCACCACCGCATGGGACCGACCTCTATCTTCTAGAAAAATAATAGTACCATCAGCATACTAAAAGGGGAGATTGAGGAGCCCGCCCTCTAGTCACAGAGAATCACTTGACCAGACCAGCCACCTCCACCTTTTGCCACACCCTGCTGACAACACTAGCCACAAGCACAAAAGGCAGAGAGAGAGGATCCCCTTAGCGAAGGCCCTCTACTGCCACATAACCAAGTAGTCATTTCACCATTGATAAGATCCGCAAAAGAGACAGAAGAGACACAATCTCTAACCCAGTCAATCCATCTGTCACCAAATCCCATACTCTGCAGAACACCAAAGAGGCATCTCTAGCCATGGTTTGGCGTGCCGGATCGAATCGGTCCGATTCGGCCGAATCGGATCGAATCAGGAGAAACCCGATTTGCCTGATTCCCATCGAATCGAACCGATTCCCATCCGATTCCCATGCGAATCGGCCCGATTCAGGCGAATCGTGGCGGATCAGGAAAAACCCGATTCGCCCCGATTCCCCGATGCGTCGAACTATGTCTCTAGCTGACCCTGTCATAAGCCTTCTCAAAATCAAGTTTGAGTACTATACTGCTAATCCTTTCCTCCTCTGTTGCTTCAAAACATAAATATGCTCATCATCACCAGGAAGTTGTCTAAAATATGCCTCCCCCTAATGAAAGCACCTTGAAATTGGCTCACCAGCTTGTCCATCATAGTGATCAACCTCCCTACGAAGACCTTGGTGATGATCTTGTATGAATCATTAAGAAAATTGATAGGCTTGAAGCCCTTCAATTCTCGAGCCCCAACCTTCTTAGGAATCAATATCACAAATGTCTTGTTAATGCCCCTCAAGTGAGCTCTCATGTCCTGAAATTCCTTCAACGTAGCCAAAAGATCAGATTTAATGATACTCCAACATTTCTGATAAAATAGAAGAGGAAAGTCGTCAGGGCCTAGGGCTCTGTTGCCTACTAAAGAGAGAGCGGCCTAGTGGATCTCTTCCTCAGAAAAAGAGAGATAGCCTCTCTCTCTGAAGAGGAGAGGCAGGGAAGTAAGTCCGAAGCAAATCTTATCTTGCTAGTGGCTTCCTCTGAGAACAAGGAGGAGAAGAAGACTATCGCCTGATCTCTGACATCCACTTGAGAAGAATAACACCAATCACCCACCTTATAGTAGAGATGGAATTAACCCCGTCCCCCCTCCTTCTTGATGCAATATGCTGGAAGTAGATTGTATTTTTGTCTCCTTTAATCTACCTATCCCTAGATCTTTGTCTTCAGTAGATGTTTTCCCTAGCTAGCATCTCATCAAATTGACCACTTAGGGAGTCCCTAGTTGCTCTATCCTGTTCATTCAAACTTGCCTCCTCCAAATAATCTAGAGCTGCAAGGTGGTGAATAATTCTATCTTAGCCTCCCTCTCTGGAAGGGTTTTGCCTGCCCCCCAAGATTGGAGACAGCAAGCTGTATGCTTCAGTTTCTTTACAAGAGTGCCTATAGCTGTTAAATTGGATATCGGGCTACTCCAAGCCCCAATGACAATCTCCAAGAAGTCAGGCTCCTTGAGCCATACTTGCTCAAACCTAAAGCTAATAGATCTGCCAGTCTGCCTCGTGGTCTTCAAAAGGATGGGTTTGTGTTCCGAGGTGGATCTTGTTAGACCCACCACCTCTGCCTGCAAGAACATATCCTCCTAGTCAATGGAGACCAAGAACTTGTGCAGTCTAGAGCAAACAACGTCCGTCCTCATGTTGGACCACGTGTAGGGCCCCTATGACATGCCGAAGTCCACCAAAGCAGCATCCTGTATGAAGTGGGTGAAGTCCTCCATCTCACCCGCCACAGTACCGTCTCTTATCCTCTCCCAAGCTGTAGCCACTGCATTGAAGTCACCTCCAAGACACCACGGCGGCCCAAAGAAGAATGGAAATGAAGTAGCTCCTCCCACAGTTAACTCTTCTGCTCCCTGGATCATGGGCCATACACCAGTGAAATCCCAACAATGCCCTTATCGGATACTTCTGAAGTGAAGCGAGATAGCCCACCTCATAATAACCCTCTCTTGAGAATCCTCCTCTACTTTAAAAGGGTTCCATAAAATTAGAATCCCCTTTGACCTGTCCACTGTAAGGGAGCCTACCCCTCAGGATAACCTCGTGCCCCCTATGTTCCTAATAAGGGGACTGACATCACCATCCCACTTAGTTTCCTATGAGCACAAAATGTCCACCTTACACCCCCTAATGAGCTCCCCCACCACCCTCTCTTCTTAGCCCCTTTTAACCCCTTCACATTCTATGATAGATGGATCGTAGACTTCTCCTCCCTTCCCTCCCCTGTTCGCCTTGCCTACTCACCCTAGCACAAAATCTCACCCCCCCTAATGCTAGCACTCCATCGCCTGAATATATTCGTGTGTGCTCCCTTCAAGTCTTTAGCCCTCAAACGGCAACCCCACCAAGTCGACCACCTTCTTTGCTTGCTCTATGTTGAGAGCTTCCACCTCCTTTAGGATCTCCCTCACCTCAGCGCTCTCTACATAGGATACGTACACCTCAACCTCCACTTGCGTCCCCAACTCTCCCCCCCACCAACACAATAGCCCCCTCCTGAGAATCCTCCTCCAAATCTCCTCTCTCTTGGAAGTGGGTGCCGTCAAGGACAAGGAGCGGGCTTGTGGAGATATCCTATCTCGACCGGAATGTCTCTGAGGATGGAGAGGGAGGACAATTCCCTTCTACAGCAGTAGCCCCTGTGGCAAGAAAGACCCCTCCAAGGGACGAAGGAGGCCAATGGAGGGTTCCCCCCTCCTACAGCGGTCAACTGAAGAGGAGTCGCCTGGTGTTCTTGACAGTCCCGGTCACCTCTTGAATTCGAGGTGTGACCAGTTTTTGTGCCTTCGGGGAGCTCTGCTAGGGCAAGCTGTGGTGCTTCTTGGCCCTAGGGAGCGGATACGGGGACCGGCCAACCGCTAGGATGCCGCTCGCCTTGACTGGCTTCTCAATGCGGACTATCCAGCAGGGAAGAAGAGGCATATTGGGTCTAAGTGACCTGATACGGAGGCTTCCCATATCCCTATTTAGGCCTCAATAAGGGCCAGCCCAGACAACCATTCAGCCCGACCAAACTTCCCAAAGCCTTGACCACCAGATCCTCACCCGAGGTGAAGATCCACTGACCCCTGTGATTCAAATTTGAATCGCCCACCACTAGGTCATCTTCTACCTCTGGACGGGCACCTTGTTGCCCTAGAACCGCCAATGGCATTGAAAGAACCGGCGCCTCCTGGATCTGGATGACCCTACATCTCAGCACGATCTTTTCGCCTCTGTAGCGAAGAATGATGACCGCCAGCATCTCCCTAGGGCAGTACCACACGGATGGTGTCTTGCACTTGTATCCTGCCACCCGTGGAGGCGAATTCCTAGGTCTCCGGAACCAGAGCTGCAAAATTACAGACAAGAAGTCTCATGTCCTCCTCGTCACAAAGTCCAATTGTGACACCTTCCAAAGCTATCTTGACGCCCCTCACTGGTAGTGGGGGGAAGGCCCTAGCATCCTGGGCCACCGATGCAGGCTAAGAAAAGCTCCACCAGAGACGATCCAGCCCGCCTTCTCTGCCTTGACCGCCTCCTCTTCACAGCCACACATGGCCAGTAACAGCTGAATACCCACCCTTCGAACACCTCACACATCCTCGATGAGGTTTGTCAAGCTCTTTTTGATACCTTCCTCCTCCGCCTCGCCCAGCAAAATTGGAACGCCCACTGACCTCCTTCTTCAGGTCTCTCTGCAGGCTACGAACTCCTCTGGCATGTCCCCTATCTCCAATACCTTTCCACCACTCCGATTCACCTCACCATACTTCACCGGCCCCCTAACCACCTCCGCAAAGCTCCTTGAGTCCCTCTTAGCTCCCCGGGAACGCTGTGCTGGTTAGAACCTTTCACGTTCCCCTGCACCCTGTTGAGCCCCTCCAACGGCCGACAAGCCAAAGGATACCACCTCCTGATGTATCCCTATCTACCACACCTATAGCACGTACACGGAGCACCCATCGTGGTCCTCTGACCCCCACTGGCACCCTGGCTGGGTGAGGAGCAAGCCTCAAAGATCTCGATCTAGGACCAAAACTGGCAAAGCTTCAGCGAAATCCCCCAAGGTGGATTCTGTTTGGCCACGAAGGCCGCCCAGATTCGCATCTCTCTAGAAAAGACTAGAGAGAGAAAGAGAACTACAGAGCTGTATCCTTGTAATTAAACATGATGGGTCCCTGGATCTTTAACAGATCCTTACTGGGTTGGGCCTAACCAAGACCCAATGGTTTTTGGATTCTTATTGGAGCGTAATCCGATCTTAGTGGATATTTGATAATCCTCGATTAGTCACCCTTAATCAACTATTTGTCACCCTTAACACTAAGAGTGACAAATAGTTGGTTAAGGGTGACAAATGGTTTCAAGAGTGACATTAGGGCTGAAGCTATTTGTCACCTTTAACTAAATATTTGTCTCCCTATAGCAGGTTTGGTAGAATTTTGTTTTCAAGGTACATTGATATGTATTTAATCAAGGTTCGCTACATCGGGGAATCGGGTTTTTCTTGATCCGCCACAATTCGCTAGAATCGGACCGATTCGTATGGGAATCGGATGCATGGAAGGCAGGATTGAAATCGGATCGGGATCGCCCAGGCCCGATCCCGATCTGATCCGGCCGATTCCCAAGCAGAATTGGCTAGAATCGGCCATAATCGGAGGAATCGGCCTGGATCGGTCATGGCCGATCCGATCCAGAATCGGCCGATTCCGATCCGATCCGGCCGATTCTGCCTTCCATGATCAGATGAGAATCGGTTCGATTCGATGGGAATTGGGCGAATCGGGTTTCTCCTGATTCGATCCGATTCGGCCGAATCGGACCGATTCGATCCGATCCGGCAAACCATGATTTTCATATAACAGTTCGATAGCATTTTGCCACCACACTCACTTTGCTTTTCCCCCCTTTCCCTTTCCCGATCAGTTCCCTCTTGCCTCTTTCGCTGGTGTCAGTGTTCGGCAAACCAGATGAAGAGAAAACGGTGAAATGGGGGTGTCTGGTGCAGGCAAAGATGGTGGTGGGGTCAACAGTGGAAAGTGGCAGCCAATGGAGGAGGAAGCAATGGATATAATGTCTTCAAGTTTTAACTGCGTGGCCTTATTCAAATTTTGCACATTTGTTTGTGTGTTGTTTTATTCTTTAGGACAATATCATGCGGTTAAGGAAGGGTGTGCAATAACTGAATGTAATTAACATTGGCTGAGACTGATAGGGAGATGTTTAATGCATGAGTCTATGTGCTTGATCTTAATCAAGTTAGAGGGTCATTTCAAGCCTCTAGACCACAATTGGACCTTTCTATCTATTATCCTGGAGAATCAGGGTCTAAATTCCAAAGTGGTACATGATTGACCTGATCTCATATCACAAGCCCTGAACATACAGATGAAAAAGTTCTCCTGATAATACCAAAAATTAAACTGGGCAACCCAAAACCTTAATGTATTGAGTGAGAGGTAACTCCACGTTATGTTCTTGTAAATGTTGCTCACTGCTAGGTGGGACTATTCTTTACACAAGCAAAGAGACATAGGTCCAAGGGCATCAGTTCATTTGTAATTGAATTAGAGCTTACTGTCCCATTGTCTTTAGTAAGGTGGAGTAATATCTGAAATAGATAAGCTATATTATCACCTTCCAGAAAAAGGTTAAACTATGTATCACATGTATTATGACCTTCCGGGAAAAGATGGATGGGCTATCAAATTGAGTTGGGTAGAGGTGGAAAGGGGAGGAAAGAAGTCATTTTCATCTAGTTTTCTGAATTCTACAGTATAATTTCTGTGTTATGTAAAGCTTTCTTTGATTTTTGTATTCCATGTTATGTAAATCTTTGTGAAATTCTGATACTTAGTCTTATGTAATATCATCATCGAAATGAAGGGCTGTTCGACATACAATGTCATCACGACCAAGGAGCTTTGCCATTGGCCAAGTTGATTGGTATTACAGAAAAAGGGAAAGAAGTCACTAATGTTCGATTTTCGGGATTCCACAATGTTAAATCATTCCTCATTCTATGTATTCACTGTTTTATACAGTTGCAGGGAAATTAACCTAGTGTTCAAACATTTCCAATCTATTATACTATACCCATGATTACTTTCTCTGTAATTTGCCATCTTAATCTTCATGCTGTGTTCTTGTATCTTTGAAGACTTGATCTTTCCACAGGTTCTCCATTTGGCAAATATTGGAGATTCTGGTTTCATTATCATACGGGATGGTGCAATTCTCCAAAGATCCACTCCAATGGTTTATGGATTCAATTTCCCTCTGCAGATTGAAAGAGGGGATGATCCCTCGAGACTAATGGAGGTACATGGTCCTTCCCCACTAATCCATAGTCCCACCCGAATTGATCCAAGCACTCATAAAACTTGGAAGTTCTTGCACTGACCTATTCTTTTTTCTTCTTATACCGTTTAGCATGTCCTTGACATGTAACCATGCAACCAAAGAAATTGACAAGAATGTGTCCTGTGTTGCGCTTTCAGGTTTATACTATTGAGCTCGATGAAGGCGATGTAGTGATAACTGCAACAGATGGTCTCTTCGACAATCTCTATGAGCAAGAAATTATAGCAATTGTCTCCAAGTCCTTGGAAGCCAGTTTGAAGCCAACTGTAAGATTCTCGAGCAACTTGCATACAGAAAATATCTACCAGTGTGACATTATTCCTCATTAAAAGTTTGTTTAACATGTTTTCTTTTTCAGGAAATAGCAGAGTTGTTGGCAATGAGAGCGCAAGAGATAGGGAGGTCTCCATGCACAAGGAGTCCATTTGCTGATGCAGCCCATGCAGCCGGATACCCTGGTTTCACTGGTGGCAAGCTTGATGACGTGACCGTCGTCGTTTCGCTTGTGCAGAGCTTGTGACTTTCTTATGTGTATTCACATTTATTGCAATCTTGTCCTTTTTTTTTCATTTTTATGTTTATAATTTGTTCCATCACTTATAATTTGTTCCATCTTCCAGTGATGGAGCATGCACGATGATGATGTACATGAATGGAAAAAAAATTGAATGGATAGAAGATGCATGATTTTGAAGAGACGAGTCTCTCTCTCTCTCTCTCTCTCTCACACACACACACACACACACATGAATGATGACATATCCTGTATTAACAAAGAAAATAACAGGGAACCACTATTTATTTAAGAGTGCCTTATTCGTGGCTAAAATATCTTTGCTATGACGTATCTCCTTTTCTATCAGATGATGTGCATTTGCTTACACACGTTACTATAATGTACTCAAGACAACAAATGTTATTTATTTTATAAAAGATCCCTTGCAGGCTGTAGTGAGACAGGATATACATCTGATATTATGTTTTCTTATGATTATACTTCTTACATTGTTAAAACTAAGTTGATATGTGTATTCCTAGTACTACATCACCCGGGGTTATCCTTGGTGACTGCTTCAAAAGTTCGAAGTCATGCTGAAATAAGATCATAGCATGTTATACATGGCTCCCAAGTCAGGCTGGGGGCTAGGTTAAGATAAGGATTCGCTAAAATACCTTAGTTCAGACTTACAGGCAGATCAGAGACCGAAATTCTAATAAATCGAAAAACAAGAATATACTAGGGGGGGTCCTCAAGACAAACTAGAAGCCTGTGTTTCAAGGTCCCAACATCTGTCCCTCAAGCAAATCTGCTACTCCATCGAATGCCCAGTTTTGCCTTTCTAACTTCACTTGCAAGCCAGTCCGCTGCTTTATTTTTTTTCCTGCTGATTTTAATATGAGTGATCCTAACATTATCCGCCGATTGTTTCATCTGATCAAGAGCATCAAGAATAATTTGCCCGATTTCCTGGGGTGCCTCCTCAATGTCTTGCAGTGCCTTGATGACCAGCTCATAACCTCCCCCAATCCATAGCCCTGTGTCTACCCTGTTCTTCCTCATGTCACTGCTTGCATAGCCCTGTTAGTTGCCATTGCCTCTGCTTTCAACATTAAAAAAATTCCCAGGAAATCTCCGCCAGATATTCTGATTTCTCCTTTACTCATCTCTGACAAGAAATCCAGCTCCTATCTCCATCTTGGACATGGTTTGGCTAACTGCTCCATCAAACTGACGACCCCCCTCAGGTTAGGATAAGTTAGGCTCATCTCTTCCCTGTCCCTTCATATCAATACAAAAGCCGCACTATTCCTCTGGGAGTAGTCCTTAAGGTTGAGGTACTCCCAGATATTACTCTTTGGCCCTCTGAATAATGCTCCTTGCATTTACCTGTCTGAAGTTTGGTATGGGTCTGAAAGATTCTCTCGTTCCTGTCCTTCCAAATTGCTTCAAGTGCCATTGCTACTACAGCCTTGCAGTAAATACTGATGAAATTCATGTTAGGGAATTCAGTGCATTAAAACCAAAGATCCTTCCTTCAAACTTTGGATTCTGCTCCTGTACATTTTCCTTTATTTTAACCCTGCTTCCCTTTTGATTTGATCAGAGGAATGTATGCGATTAGTGCCTTCACCAATCCAATTCTCATATCAAAAATTAGCAGAACCCCTGCCAATCATTATTTTTCGGTATTGCAAAAGTACATCCTTGGCCTGTAACTATACAGTTTGGGCAGGACCCTTGAATGTTTGATATTCAGAGATTTGATCATTCTTCAAGTGTTTAACACTGACGTATTTAGCCCAAATGGAACTTGAATTGACTGCCCTCCAAAGCATCTTGACCCTCATAGACAGCTCCATAGATTTGAGGGCCATAACACCCAATTCCTCCCCTTCATTGTAAGGCTTACAGATCTTGGACCAAGCTATCCAATGTTTTTTGATGCCATATGCAGAGCTGCCCAGAAGAAATTAGGTAATGCCTTGTCTATAAGTAAATGATCTTCTTTATCGTCTAGGTTTTTCAAATTATTAACCCACACTATAGACATGAGCTCTTTCTTTGGTAAGTTAAAGAAACAAATAAGAAAACAGACAAACAAGCTACAACATATCTGCTGCAGCATCCGAACACACCAGAAAGCACTCTTGTCCTTGCACTGTTTAAGCTGCAGTTGAGGCTAATTCTTCCCAGTCCTCTTGGCATATATAGCAGTAGTCCATGTGATACTAAATTTAGCTGTTCTACCTTGGATTGCTAGCCAACCAGCTGCTTGGTTGGCCTCACTCTTAATGTTACCTTCAAATCTGTGTGTAATTGTTGACCAATTCTGGCTAGTGTATCTCAAAAAACTTTGCATGGGTCTGATAGCTCCGGTATTACTGTTAGATTGTCTCCTTCGCACCAGATTGCATTTTAAAGACGTGGCAGTGCTTTTGGACCTCTTCTAAAGCCTTCACATAGATTCTTCTCTTCACATAGATTCTTCCCCAGGTATGTTGCTCCAGCTGGTAGAATCTCCCCCCTCCAATTTCTTAGCACATATCCTGGCCCAGCATCCCCAGAATGTGTTTCCTAAGCATTTCTCTTCCGGCGGTGCTTCCTTGCTATGCAACAATCTGGTTATAATCCTGTAAGGATCCAATATCCAATGGATTCCCGGGGGAGTCAGATAAAAAACTGTTAGAGGATTCACAACCACCCCCACATTTGCTTCACTTCACGTGTGATTGTTGATAGTCTCCTATTATTTTTCTAATTTCAAATTTATCACATTTACCTGATTATTAAATTACAACAAACTCATGTTATTCTATACAAAACTTCGTTACCAACGAGGTTGAATCTCGAATCTGTTACTGACCATTGAATGGCCTTAGGATTTCAGAAACTGAACGACGATCCCCGAGTTCAGGAAGAGAATCTGTAAAAAAGAATTAAGATCATGGATCCCAGGGAAAACCTTCTGATACTTAAGTCAGAAATAAGTATAAGAGTTAGAGTAAGAGGGTGAGTGATTCGAGATCGCTCCCCACAGTAGGATGGGTGTATATTTTTGCATACTTCTAGCTAAAGAGAATCCTCTGAGATTATTATAATGGTCAAGCCTCCCCAACGGTTCCATGTGATGTCGCCACAGTTATGGCCATGGTCGTGGGCGTAACTGCCAGATAGTGGTCATCATGGTTTCAAAACTGTTGTGGGTTCACAAACACCCCCCATTTGCTTCATTTCACATGTGATTGTTGATAGTCCCCTATTATTTTGCTAATTACAAATTTACCACATTTCCTAATTATTAACCTACAACAAACTCATGTTATTCTATAAAATGGTTTCAAAACTTCGTTACTAATAAGGTTGAATCTCAAATCTGTTACTAATCGTTGGATGGATTTAGGATTTGAGAAACTAGATGGCGATCCTAGATTTTAGGAAGAGAATCTATAAGAAAGAATTAGGACCAGAGGTCATAGGATTGGGATCCTAGGGAAAACTCTTTGATGCCTAAGTCAGAAATAAGTAAGAGCTAAAGCGAGAGGGTGAGTGATTCGAGACTTCTCCTCATAGTTGGATTGTCACGCCTCCAATTTAGCAACGGAATAAATCGGGAACGTGAGCAGATACATGTTACATATCGAGTAGTCATGTAATTCAGAGAAACTAAAGACAACAAATAGATAATACAAACTCTTAATTTTTTTTATAATAAACTGTTAATTCTATTACATCCACTAATTTGGAGCCAATACTTAGGGCCCTTTGACACCATTACATTAGAAAGAAACTAAAACCAAGTCGCTCATCACTTCTGTCCATCCCCATGGTCGTGTGTATCGTCATCTGACTCACCTGAAAAATATTAAGAAAACACTTGATGAGCAAATACTCAGTAGGACTTATATGTCATGAACTAGACCATGCTTTAAGTAATTAACGTGTTAACAAGTAGAGTAACTATGTGATGCATGGTGAGTCATGATATAGAGTAATTGAACGATGGTGTCAAGTACGAGAGATAACAATAGCAAGTACCAAGTGAAAGCAAGAGAGAATTGGTCATATCACAAGTAAATATTCATCGGGGCAAATAGTACAAGTCAAGTCAAGTAATAGCACGTCAAATAATATCATGTCACGAGTTGATTGTCATAGATCAATCAAGTTAATATAGCACTTTGGTGCAATGCCCAATTTACTCTAGCAGTCACAAGAACCTTTGGGTGCTCCTCCCAGGACCAGACAGGGCCCTCTACGCACTAGGATTAAGTCATGTATTTTATCTAAACAATCACGTTTAGATGGCCAATCGAGTTCCAAGAAAAAGATAAGAAATATAGATGAATAGATTAGAGTATTGCGAGAGAAAGTGAATAGAGGAGAGAATAGAGACAAGACGAGAGTTTCAGGGTCATGCATGTAAAACATCAGTAGAAAATAATGATAGTCACTGTTGCAAATAGTACTCTCAGGTATTGGCAGTTTGGAAGAGAACGCAGCCTACTCCTTGGACGCGACAAGAACGAGGTCAGGGAGGCAAGTGCGTTAACAAAGAAGATGCGGTCCTTCTGTCCAACGCGTTAAGAACGCGGTTAGAAGAGCGAGCGTGTTCACAAAGACAATCTACAGGCTGGTTGGATCATGCAGTATGGGTCCAGCACGATCCCTAGAGGTGTAATGGTAGTGATGGTACAACTAGCTCGGCATCTTAGAGGAATTCCAGGCTCACGGAGACTTACAGAGGCCTTGACGAATGAGTTCCACTCCAACAGGAGAAATACTTGACGGAAAGTTCTCACATCACTAAGATAGTGTGTTGAAATGGTTGTTCGGTATTCTAGAAGACTTCTAGAATAGTGGAACGTCAGTAACGATGCTCCAAAATGGCGATAGAATGAAAACGAATCCATCTTTTAATAGGGGTTTAAGTGAAAATTTTAATATAACTACCAGATATTTATGAAGTATTTTATAACATGTTGAGCTTTGAAGCATGAAAGTTGTATGTAATTAAAGAGAATCATGGCTGTAAGAGAGAGATCATGTGGATTATTTGAAGAATTATTACATGTTTAATAACATTAAATCTTTTGTTAGTGCGTTTAAGACTTAACAGAGAGTCAACAGTGGTTAAAGCATGAATTAGAGTAAAGTTTTCATGAAAACCATGGGTTTCTGACTCACTGTCTATGCAGTTGAGGGTAAGGCCGCGTTAAGAATGCAGTCTTGGGGTACGCCGCGTTAGCGTTGGGGTAGGACGCGTTCTGAACATGGCGTATCGCATGACCGTGTTCAAGAAAGTGGGCTCTGTCTCCCCCGTGTTCACCTTGCACCTTGCAATGAACCCGGAAAGACACACATGCAATAAAACACTTAAATCTCAACGTAGGAAGCATGAAAAATTACCAAACTTGTTTTAAACGAAGCTAACATGCTCGAGAATGTATAGAAATAAGAAATTTGACAAGAGAAAATGGATTGAACATGCTTTGAGAACGGTCCTCGTTGATAAGACTGGCCTTCCCTCCATTAGGCTAGTCTAGATGCTTTTTTCTGTTCGGGTTAAACCCTAATTCTCGTGTACTTATTTTCAATTGAATTAAAAAAATTGGAATGGGGTTTTTATACTAGGGGAGTGAGTACATTACCTCTCGCTGGGAGGTAGTGCGCTTAGCTGGTATAATCACTCTATGACCATTCTGTTGGTTAAAAAAAAAACATGCTTTGAGAGGAAGAACAAGAGGTCAGGTACATGGAGATGTATGAACTTGAGGGGCAAAATACTCACAATATGCATAATAAAAATTAGGAAAAACATGGGGATCATGTTTCTAGCACGGAGATTAGCTAACAAAGAGATTTAATTAGACTTTTTCTTGGAGAATGCCTACATTTGGACGAAATTTGGACTTTAGGACAAAAACGTGAAAACTAGTTGTAGAACACCTAGAGCTCTTTCTCCTTACGATCTCCTCCTCCTTTGGCCTCCCCTTTACGTCTCAAAGAAACTCCAAGCAGCAATAGGGTCGACCATGCGGGGTTTCGGGGTGTATTTATAGGATTTACCTTTTTATTTCCTAACATAACTCTAACTCCTCTTAATTCTGACTTTTACATGTTAATCTATATCTCTAAGCTTTCCAATCCCTAATTAGGTTGGGATAGACTTGGAAAAATGTGGCTATCATGTTAGGGTAGTGATAGAACTCAAGTTTAGATAATTATAGGGATTATTTAAGCTTATCTTGCCCATCTAATTAAGGAGATAATGGGCATTTCGAATTTAATAATAATTTTCTATTATTCTAACTCTTATTTTGGCCCAATAATTTTATTATGGACCATTAGTTAAAGCCCATTACCTATTTTTAATTTATTGGGTTTTATTTTTAACATGTTTATCATTTTGAATTTAATTAATTATATTTTATTTATTTATTTTTAATAAATTGGGTTGCTACAAAGATGGGTGTATATTCTTGCATACCTCTAGCTGAAGGGAATCCTCTGAGATTATTTTGATGGTCAATGCTCCCCAACAGTTCCATGTGATGTCGTCGTAGATATCGCCATGGTCATGGGCGTAACCGCTGAATAGTGGCCATCGTGGGTCCTTATGCCCACTGTGAGATAGTGGATAATAATTGTACCAATTGTGGTCAACTGAATTGTTATCCTCTTCGGCTTTACCATCTCTAGCTAACTGTTGTTCAATGCAAGACCTGTTGACCTTGATATCAGGAAAGTATGTATATCGCTTCACATCCTCTGAGCTAAGGCTCTACTAGGCTAATGACATGCTAGGCTAAATACCCTCCGGGCTATATGCTATCGGGATAAGGTCCACTGGATGTTTCACGGACTAAGGACCCTCCAGGCTATATGCTATTGAGATAAGGCTTGTCGGGCTAAGATTGGTCGGGATAAAAGGTGGAGTGTAGGTTGAGATAACTTCCTGCCATGGTGCATGCCAAGACGTTATCTCAGGAGCTATATTGTCATCTCGAACTATCCTCCTAGTGTCAACATTGAGATGAGGGCCCTTCCTTTGGGTGGCCGATTAGGTGCTTGTAATACTTTGTGGGCCCTGTTTAATAATTGGGCTCTTGCATGCGGACTCCTATTTGATAACTGGGCTTTCATTTATTGGGCCAAGCTTAATAACTGGGCCTTACAGTTTCGTAAACTGAGAGACCTGCTCATCCCCTCTCCCTTTATCCCTCTACTCTCGAGCTAAGAATTTAGCTCAGTGAGTATGTACATTCAGGGATATGGATGAGTAGGTCTCTCAGTTTACAAACCACTCAATGGTCTGCACCGTGAGGACGTGTCACTTCGTGGGCTTCGAGAGATGTCATTGTTGATTTGTTCTAGTATAGAGGATGACATTTGCTGCCGCACTTTCTTTTGCAGATTTATTACAATCTTACCACGTAGACACTACTGTAACCTGGCACTTTTTAGGGCTCATGCACTCTAATTGTGCATCTTGAGCCACAATTTTTACTTCTCCTTGATTTTTTTGCAGATTTTTCAAATTTTGAGGAGGTAGGATTTTCTGAAAATCCCTTAAATTTGTCTGCCTTTTAAGGTCTCTCCGCTTGCTTCTTCTTTAAGCTACTCTTTGTGTTCCTACTTGTGCTTCAACTTATCCTTTCGTGACTCTAGCATCCTCATTCTTGCTTTGCTCCACATTGAAGCTCTTGATATGTTGAGTCCTCCTATGACTTACAATACTCCAACTCTTCTTTTGTCCTTTGATTCTCTGAAAGCTTTAACTTCTGTGTCTTTTTCTCCCGTTAGATCATCTTCTTCTATTTCTTTTCCTCCCTGGTCTTCCAAGTACTAGGGTTCCTCGTCTATTTTCTTTAACTCTTCTTTTGATTCTTCATCCTCCATGGCTGACTAGGGGGCATGTTCTTCAGGGATCTTTCTGGAGGAGAAGGTGAGGCCACCATTGTTCCTTCATGTTACGACGTTTACAATAGCATGTCGGGATGGGAGGTGGAAGACCTTGCCTTCCACTACCATGTTGCCCCTCAGTATTCTTTTTCTACTGTTGCGCCTAACGAACTCAGCAACGAACTCAGCATGGCTATCTAGCCTGAGCAATTTTGCTTGTACTAGTCAATTCTAAAGTTAGGCTTATGTGTCCCAGTTCACCCCTTCTTGGTAAACCTTCTCAATTTTTACTAATTGGCATCGATCCAGTTGGTATCCAACTCCTATATCTTCCTCTTTTCCTTTGTTGTTATCTGCTCTAAGATTGGGATCCATCCCAATCTTACTCTTTTTTGCTTCTTCTTCAAGCTGAAGAAGCACTGTCTAACTGGTGATAGCTTTTTCTACCTTAAGGCATGTCGAGGTAGAAGTCTCTTGAAACTCTCTCCTTGAGCTTCGGAAGTCCCAATATGTAACACCTCAAGTTTATTTATAAAATAATTAGTCATTTTTATTGTATGATAATGATCTGATTAATTGAATTATAGCCACTTCGCCAATCCTAAAAAATAATCCTTGGGAATAAGCACATATGAGTTGCATAAATGGACAACCTAAATAAATAAAATTTCATTAATATAAAAGGATTAAAAGAGAATTATGTTATATTAAATAAATATATGGAAATTTTTTATATATATATATAATTATATCATTGATTACGTAATCAAACTACTGTTCACCTATGTAACAATGGTTAAATATTAACCCCACTTACATGTTAACATCGGATGAAGTCTCCGGAGGAAATCCATCGCCATCGTCCACCTGTTGAGAGAATTTGCATGCCCCTCACATGTGAACTCTGCATATATATCCCTGTGATCCTCATCCAACCTCGCCTATGGCTACTGTTGTTGCTGTTGTTGCTTCCACTGAGGCCTAAGGAAGAAGAGGAGGAAGCAGAAGGTTAAGAATGTGTGTTTAGTGCTGGGTAAAGGAAGAAGGCTCTGGAGTTCTGCTTTGCCATTTTCTTCTTTCTGGAAGGTAGGAAATCTTGTCTCTTCTTTTCCTTTTCGATTGTCGTTCCCCAAACTTCATCATTCTAAGCACTTGCTAGTGTCAAAGAAATCCTTGATATTACACCCTCAACCCCTCATTTAAAGCCTCAACCCACTATTTCAGAAAGCCAAAAACCAGTTTGGTTCATTGCCGGAATCGGTCGACTGACCGATCATTTCGGACAACTGATCCCCTCCTTTTCTACCACTCGAGAGAGAAAAAGAAGAGAGATAGGGGGCTTAAAGCCTTCTGCTTTCCTTGAAAAGTATATACAACTGTAGACTAGTCCCTACTCTTCTATTCCTACTTGTTTATTTCCATTCCCAAGCCAGAAAAAATGGTGAGATTTTGCCTTATGTATTTCTGGGTTTCCGGAATCGGTCGACCGATCCCTCCTTTCTGGTCGACCGACTTTCTCATTCTGGCCGACTGATTTCACAGTCAAACCTAGCAACAACTACTGTCAAGGTCGGTCAATCGATCTTTCCTATCTGGTTGATCAATTTGGTTATTCCGGTCGACCGATTCCTTCTGTTCGGCTGACTAACCTTGTGTTTTTGATGTTTTATTTACTTAAGATATTACATGTAAATAAGAAAGTATCCCCCATTTGAATCTAATAAAAATATCATAAAAATCATATCTTCTACCAGTAAAAAGTCAACTCTCCCATCGAAGAAGAAAATCATGATTTTGGCGATTCCATCAAAATAGCGTCTTTCTAATCTCTCACAATTTGGCCTATCTGAAAATCTCATAATTCAAGTAAACATAGTAGAATGCTAAAAATACAAGGTCCGATGAAAAATGATAAACATGCATATGACTTCTCTAAGGGAGTCCCTCTCCTACTGAAAAAGAAGTCAAACATGTCCTACCCTTTCGATCGACCGATTTCCTTCTGAATTTGTACATACTGTCCCAGCTTGTGTCTTTTTCCCAAATCCTTATATAACTCTATATGAGTTAAATGTGGACCAACCTAACTAGCTAGCCTTACTTTGGCTTGTTATCGTTGTACTCTTGCACTCATCTTGTTTAAATATTAATGTTATTTCGAGAACTGCCCGAACCATATTAAAAAACTGATCAAATGGAAATGATGACACCTTGGGTCTTCGGACTCTACTGGACTAATGCCCTTGCAATGGGGCCGATCCAGTCCTGGGAGGAGCACCTGAACTTGACCACTGAATCGGTCTATTCGAATATGTACTCATCGAGAATGGATCTACTGGGTCTTTGACATAACACCACCTACTGTTAAATTTAGTCTACATTTCGATGAACTGTATTATGGCATGAATTTTATTACTATTTAGTCCTGGGAAAATTCTATTATGATATCTTCGTTGAACTATACTCCAGTACCATTATGTATGACAATGATATCCTCTCATTGATTGGTTTACTTATTGTTCTTTTCATGCTACCGTCATACCTTACTATTATTATTGATGGCAATTTCCTACTAGGAACAATTGCTCATGAATCCTACTTTCCTTTCAGGCATCTCAGATGGGACTGACTCGCCAGGGGATTTTGCGCTGAGTGATCCATAAATTATCAAACTTTACTCCCTTTAGACTCTACCACCTAAGTTGTTATAGATATATTAACTCGAAACTATCAGTGCATGCAATATACTTTTTCGCCGCACTCTTTATGAATATGCAAGACCGTCCCTGTTTGTATTTTCTCGATTATTCTGTCACCTCCGAAAATAGTAGATGAGTAGGATGTGACAGCTATTCTTGGTATCAGAGCAGGGTTCCGCTAACCCTAGAAACAGCCTATGAGTTGGATAGAAATTTGGGAAATTAGTACTAGAAATAGTTGAAATCATTTCATTTTAATAAATTGACATATTGTCTGTAACAGAATGGAATCCAACACGCAAGAACGATTACTACTAGCTATGGAACTAATGTATCAAGACATGGAACTTTATGCTCAAGCCCAACGCGAAGCCCACTTAAGAATTAATGAGGAAGTCTTAAAATTGACCTGTATGGCATTTCTGGCTGATTAACCTCCTACATCCTTAGCAATCATGACTGCCATTATGGAAGAATTAGACAACTTAAGAGCAGGCCAAGACCTGTTGTTGCACCAAGTAGGAATATATTGGGACGTGATGACTGAAGCAGCCAGAGATATGTACTACAACCAAGCAGATGCCTAGGATCAGTCATCGGGATCCACTAACCACCAATGAATGAAAGGGAACGATAGGACTCACCCTTTTGTACCCCTTCTGTATGACAACAAATTATTGTATAACTATTGTAAAGATGTTAAGATGTTGAGGAGGGAGACTTTTCTTTTAGAAACCGATGCAAATTTTGACCTACTAGCAGAAGGCATGTATAAAATAGAATGTATAATAGAATCTCTAGATATGTCAACTTATGAACATGGGTTGCAATATTAACTATGGTATTTTGAACATCTCAGATTATCTCCTAAACTAGTTATGGACGGAAGAGGTGAAGCATGGAGGAGAATGGAGAGTATGGTTCAGGGCATAACGCGAGCATTGAAAATAGTAGCCCAGAACAATTCACATAATGGAACCAACATCTTCAAAAAGTTTTGCAGTCTAAATCCCCCTCGTTTCTCTGGAAGTACCAACCCAGATGAGGCTAAGAATTGGATCAAGGAGATCACAAGAATTTTTAAAGCTATTAGATGCCAGGAGGAGGACAAAGTTCGTTTAGCTACATTCCAATTGGACAGGGATGCTCGGGCTTGGTGGGAAACCATGGAAATTGCAGTAGGAGATCCAGATCAACTGTCTTGGGAGGAGTTTGTTGAATTATTCAACGAACAATATTTCTTTGAAGTAGTCCAAGAAAAGAAGGCAATGAAATTCATTAACTTGAAATAGCGAGGTTTATCAGTAGCTGAGTATGAGGCACAGTTTGCTCGATTATCGAGGTATGCCCCTCATATGATTGCCACCGAAAAGTTGAAAGCCAAGAGGTTCCTAAATGCCTTACGCCCGACCTTTATCCCTCAGTTGGCATCTCATTTGATTACCACTTATTTTGAGATGGTTAAGAGGGCTTTAGCTGTTGAAGACGCCACTGAAATGGCAGAAAAGATTTCATGGAAATCTAGTGGAGGCTATACTGCGGGAGAACGTAAAAGGAAGTATGAGGTGAGAAATACATCTAGGCCTCAACAATCAACCAAGAAGGCAGAAAGGGTGGTGACTAAAGTTAAGGATGTTTGTCATTACTGCCACCTCCGTGGGCATAAAGAAGAGAATTGCTGGAAGAAGTTAGGAGCTTGTCTACGTTGTGGCAATGATCAACATCGACTCCTCAAATGCCCCCCTTGCCTAAGGTATCCCCTTCACAAAATCCTAGACCAAGGCAAGGTTGGCTGCAAGCTATTCAAGGAATGGAATCCGAAGCACTAGAGGAAGGCGGGCTTGTGGAAGGTACAATTTCTGTGAACTCAAAACCTTCCTATGCTTTATTTGATTTAGGTGCAACACATTCTTTTGTTAGCCAAGCATTTGCTAACTCTTTTGGAGAACATCCAATCCCATTATCAGAAAAATTGGAGGTTGCTACGCCTCTTAGTAAAAGAAAAGAACTTAGCTGCGACCGCCCCACTAATTCAATAGTAATTGAAGGATATAACTTTCTTGGAGATTTGATATGTTTGGATATATGGGACTATGATGTAATCCTAGGGGCTGATTAGCTATCCAAACATCATGTTCGAGTGAAATGCCATGCTAGACAAATAACATTTATGAACAAGGAAATCCCACCAGTAAGCTTTAAGAATCCCCGTACTCAAGGAATACCACTCATATCAGCAGTTAAAGCATGTAAGTTGGTGAAAAATGGATGTCAGGGTTACTTAGCATTAGTAATATTAATAAACCAGAATGTCTCAAGTTTGGAACATGTTCCCATAATTCGAGATTTTCCTGATATATTCCCAGAAGAATTGCCTGGTTTACCTCCTCGTAGGGAAGTAAATTTCACCATTGAATTAATTCTTGGAGCTACACCAGTTTCTTGAGCACCAAATAGAATGTCTATTGAAGAACTGAAAGAGTTAAAAAGGCAGCTCATGGAATTGATTGATCGAGGGTTTATCATGCCCAATACATCTCCCTAGGGTGCTCCAGTCTTATTTGTCAAGAAGAAAGATGGGAGTTTACGATTGTGTATTGATTATCGACAACTGAATTAGCTCACAATCAAGAATAAATATTCACTTCCCCAGATTGATAATTTATTTGATCAGTTATCGGGAGCTCAATACGTCTCAAAAATTGACCTCAGGTCTAGATATCACCAGTTGAGGATTCAGGATGAAGATATCCACAAGACGGCTTTCCGTAGCAGGTATGGGCATTATGAATTTGTTGTGATGCCATTCGGATTGACTAATGCCCCTGCTGCATTCATGCGGCTAATGAATGATATTTTCAGAACTTACTTAGATCAGTTTATTGTTGTATTTATTGATGATATCTTGGTTTATTCTAAAAGTGTAAAAGAGCATGAGGTTCACCTACAGATTGCCTTACAATTATTAAGAGATCATAAGTTATATGCCAAGTTTTGTAAGTGCGAATTCTAGATGAAGCAAGTAACATTTCTGGGTCATGTTATTTCTAAAGATGGATTGGCGGTAGACTCTTCTAAGGTTGAAGCCATACAGCATTAGGAGCAACCTCAAACTCTTACTGAAATCTGAAGTTTTCTGGGTATGGCATGTTATTATCGCTGATTTGTCAAAATTTCTCAAGAATTGCTGCACCACTCACTCAGTTGACTCAGAAAGAAGTACCCTTTTTCTGGAGCAATGAATGTGAGCACACCTTCTAGAAATTAAAGGATTGTTTGACCTCTGCACCAGTCCTAACCTTACTCGTAGTAGGAAAAAGTTTTGAAGTTTATACAGATGCTTCAACTATTGGGCTGGGATGTGTTCTGATGCAAGAAGGAAAGGTTATTGCCTATGCATCCAAACAATTGAGGAACCATGAAAGCAACTATCCAGTTCATGATTTGGAACTTGCAGCAGTAATTTTTGCTCTGAAGCTGTGGAGACATTATCTTCATGGTAGTTAATTCATTGTGTACTCCGATCATCAAAGTCTGAAGTACCTGTTTTCGCAAAAAGAATTGAACATAAGGCAAAGAAGATGGTTGGAATTTGTCAAGGATTATGACTTTAAAATTGAGTACCACCCAGGAAAGGGCAACACTGTTGTAGATTGCTCAGTAGAAACCCTGTGGCTCAGATGGCATGTTTAATGGTTAAGGAATGGAGACTTTTGGAAGAATTCTCTACACTAAGCAAAGAAGCCAAACCATAAGAAGACAAGGTCGTGATAGTAAACTTGAAAGTCCAATCTGACCTTCTGAAGCAAATCAGAGTTCAACAAGACAATGATCCCATGTTGATTGAGATCAAAGAAAATTTGAATTCTAAACCAGATTTTTGTATTGACGCGCAAGGGAGTCTTCGATTCTGGTCAAGATTAGATGACTCAGAGATTAAGGAGTAGATACTGAGTGAAGCACACCGAACTTATTATACTATTTACCCTGGAACTGTCAAGATGTACTAGGATCTCAAGAAAAAATTTTGGTGGTGCAATATGTAGAAAGACATTGCAAATTTCATAGCAAAGTGTTTGATCTGCCAAAAGATTAAGGCCGAACACCAGAAACCGGCAGGAAAATTGAAGCCTCTGGAGATACCCGAGTGAAAATGGGACAGTGTGGGCATGGATTTTATTTTAGGGTTACCCAAGACTCGTGGAGGATATGATGCAATATGGGTAATAATCGATCAACTCACCAAATCAGCTCATTTCCTGGCTATGAAGAGCAAATGGTATGTTAATATCCCGACAGCATTGTATTTAAAGAAGATTGTTCGATTACATGGAATTCTAAAAGATATCATCTCTGATCGTGATGCAAGGTTTACTTCACATTTTTGGAAGGAATTGCAAGAAACCTTGGGGACCAAATTGAAATTTAGCACAGCCTTTCATCCCCAAACTGATGGACAAATCGAAAGATTAAATCAGGTGGTTGAGGACATGTGCCAAGCTTATGCACTGGAATTCAGGAAGGATTGGAAGAATCACTTACCAATCATGGAGTTTGCTTATAACAATAGCTACCAGAGCACCATTCAGATGGCACCTTTTGAGGCTCTATATGGTAGGCAATGTAGATCACCCATCTGTTGGACAGAGTTGGATGAACTACAAATTCTGGGGCCAGAAATGATTCAAGAGACATCAGAAATCATAAAGATAGTTCAAGGAAGAATGAAGGTCGCTCAGGATCGACAGAAATTTTATGCTGATCAACAAAGGAGAGAATTGGAATTCCATCAAGGAGATCATATTTTTCTAAAAGTATCACCTCGTAGAGGAATCCACAGATTTAGAGTCAAGGTCAAGCTTAGTCTGCGTTATATCGGACCATTTGAAATTTTAAGAACAGTTGGAGTAGTGACTTATTAGCTTGCTCTACCCCCTCAGTTATCGAATGTATATGACATTTTTTATGTATCTATGTTGCAGAAGTATGTCTATGATCCATCTCATGTTATAGAATATGAAAATTTGGATGTGCAAGGGAACTTGGCATACAAAGAGAAGCCAGTTCGAATCCTCGACCGAAAAATCAAGCAGCTTCGAAATAAGGAAGTACCATTAGTAAAAGTTCAATGGAGTCGGCAAGGTCAAGAAGAAACAACATGGGAATTAGTAGATGCTATCAAGGTCAAATATACAAAGTTATTTGCAGGTTAGTAGTTGATACTAGTTGAATTTGGAGGGCCAAATTCTTTTCCAGTGGGGGAGAGATGTAACACCTCAAGTTTATTTATAAAATAATTGGTCATTTTTATTATATGATAATGATTTGATTAATTGAATTATAGCCACTTCTCCAATCCTAAAAATAATCCTTGGGAATAAGCACATATGAGTTGCATATATATATATATATATTATATATATATATATATATATATATATATATATATATATATTGATTACGTAATCAACTACTGTTCAATTACTGTTCACCTACGTAACAATGGCTACGTATTAACCCCACTTATGTGTTAACATCGGATGAAATCTCCGGAGGAAATCCATCGCCATCGTCCACCTGTTGGGAAAATTCGCACGCCCCTCACATGTGAACTATGCATATATATCCCTGTAATCCTTATCCAACCTCGCCTACTACTACTGTTGTTGCTGCTTCCACTGTGGCCTGAGGAAGAAGAGAATGAAGTAGAAGGTTAAGGAGGTGTGTTTAGTGCTGGGTAAAGGAAGAAGGCTCCGGAGTGTTGCTTTACCATTTTCTTCTTCCTGGAAGGTAGGAAATCTTGTCTCTTCTCTTCCTTTTCGATTGTCGTTCCCCAAACTTCATCATTCTAAGCACTTGCTATTGTCAAAGAAAGTTGACATTACACCCTCAACCCCTCATTTGAAGCCACAACCCACTATTTCAAAAAGGCAAAAACCAGTTTGGTTCATCGTCGAAGTCGGTCGACCGACCGATCATTTCGGTCGACCGATCCCCTCCTTTTCTACCACCCAAGAGAGAAAAAGAAAAGAGACAGGGGACTTAAAGCCTTCCACTTTCCTTGAAAAGTATATACAACTGTAGACTAGTCCATACTCTTCTATTCCTGCTTGTTTATTTCCATTCCCAAGCCAGACAAAATGGTGCGATTTGACTTGTGTATTTCTGGGTTTTCAGAATCGGTCGGCCAATCCCTCCTTTCCAGTCGACCAACTTTCTCATTCCGATCGACCGATTTCACAGTCAAACCCAGCAACAGCTACTGGCTAGGTCGGTCGATCGATCTTTCTTATCCGATCGATCGATTTGGTTATTCTGGTCTATCGATTCCTTTTGTTGGCCGACCGACCTTGTGTTTTTGATGTTTTATTTACTTAAGATATTACATGTAAATAAGGAAGTACCTTCCATTTGAATCCAATAAAATATCAGAAAAATCATATCTCCTACCAGTAAAAAGTCAACTCTCCCATCGAGGAAGAAAATCACGATTTTGGCGATTCCATCAAAATAGCGTCTTTCTAATCTCTCACAATTTGGCCTATATGAAAATCTCATAATTCAAGTAACCTAGTAGAATGCTAATAATCTAAGGTCTGGTGAAAAATGATAAACTTGCATATGACTTCTTCAAGGAAGTCCCTCTCCTACTGAAAAAGAAGTCAAACATGTCCTACCCTTCCGATCGACCATTTTCCTTCTGAATTTGTACATACTGTCTCAGCTTGTGTCTTTTTCCCAGATCCTTATATAACTCTATATTAGTTAAATGTGGACCAACCTAACTAGCTAACCTTACTTTGGCTTGCTATCGTTGTACTCTTGCACTCGTCTTATTTTAATATTAATGTTATTTCGAGAACTGCCCGAACCATATTAAAAGATTGATCAAATGGAAATGATGACACCTTGAGTCTTCGAACTCTACTGAACCAATGTCTATGCAATGGGGTCGATTCAGTCCTGGGAGGAGCACCTAAACTCGACCACTGAATCGGTCTATTCAAATATGTACCCGTCGAGAATGGATCTACTGGGTGTTTGGCATAACACCACCTACTGCTAAATTTAGTCTACATTTCCATGAACTGTATTATGGCATGAATTTTATTGCTATTTGGTCCCGGGCAAATTCTAGTATGATATCTTCGTTGAACTACACTCCAGTACCATTATGTATGACAGTGGTATCCTCTCATTGACTGGTTTACATATTGTTATTTTCATGCTACCATCATACCTTACTATTATTATTGATGGCAATTTCCTACAAGGCACAATTGCTCATGAATTCTACTTTCCTTTCAGGCATCTCAGATGGGTCTGACTCGCTAGGGGATTGTGGGTCGAATGATCCATAAATTAGCAAACTTTACTCCCTTTAGACTGTGCCACGTAAGTTGTTGTAGATATATTAACTCGAAACTATAAGTGCATGCAATATACTTTTCCGCTGCACTCTTTATGAATATGCAAGACCGTCCCTGTTTGTATTATCTCGATTATTCTGTCACCTTCGAAAATAGTAGATGAGTAGGACGTGACACAATACTTCTCGGTATCCCATAGTTCTAAGGTCCCCCAAGTGGGACTTTTTGATTGGTCCAATTTTTTCTACCCCTCAACTCCCTGACCTAGCCGCAAGTGGAGAAGGATTGAAGGAAACTATTACCCTCTTGATGAGCAAAACCTTATCATGTAGACGAGCTAGTCAAGAGGAAGTACCTCCAGTGGTATGGGGACTTTCAAGATCGTTGTTAACCTTGAGCCACTCACTACAAGAAAAGGCGGTACTTCCAATAGAGCGATTTCGTCGAAAATCCATCCTAAAGCCTATACCGACAGATTTTCGATAGAAATGTTTAGTCGGACGAACTGCGTCGAAAATTACTGACAAATAAAATTTTTGTCAAAATTATATATAGAAATTTTCCATGGGATTTTTTTAAAATACTTTGTCAAAAAATCTGTCAAAATTTCCAATGGATACTATTCATCGGTACTCTCCATTGAAAATTTCCAACGGATTTACTGAGGGATTTTTGTCAGCAAATACTAACAGATTTTCCTTCCAGTGGTAAATCCGATAGAATTATATTATTTATTTTTTCAATTTCTATTTGGCAAAACATTTTAACACTGTTGAACACAATTGAAAGTAAAACAAAAATATCTCCAACAACAAATATATCTTACAATTTTATTTTAATAAAACAATTTCACAATATCTATCAAAATTTCACAATAAAAAAATCAAGAGAGATCTGCATCATCCATATCATCCTTATCCACTCCGTTCAACTCATCATCGCCACGTATTAAAAGATGCTATATTACAAAAAAAAAATAACATTACATACATGAATAAAATTTTTATTTTAAAACTAAATGAAATAATTCATTTGCTTTATAAAATTGAAAGAAGCTATGAATATGAATCATTTAGTCGATTAGGGGATTGGTCCTTTGAGCATAGAGCTAAACCGGGAATCTGATTGGATTCTGTCAATTCTCACATCTCACTTTGTTGGATCTAGATGGAGCTATAGATGTCCTAGATGGGGGGGGGGGGGGGGTGAATAGGACTTTTTGCAAATAAAAATTAAGCTTGGATCTGAAAGAACACTTAAGAGATATGTTAGTACCTTGTGTGTTGTGTGTGAAACAAGTGTAACTTGGCGGAAACAATCATAAACAATGCACAAGAGATTTATCCTGGTTCAGACCTCCTCTCAATTAGGAGTCCAACGTTTAGTTCCCAAGCACCCCTTTGGATTTCAACTAACCACCAAGAAAACTTGGTCTTCCCTTCAAAAAGGGGTATTACAACCACTTGCTCCCAAATAAGTCTTCCCTTAAACAAAGGGGCAGAAAAATCTCCTACCACAGTAGGCCCTCCCTTCTACCAATGGGGAACACACAGGGAACAAACCCCATGTTGATTACAACTCAAAGATGTAACAAATTGAGTGTTGCTCTGAAGATAAGCAAGCACAGATGAACAAAAAGAGATCTGAAAGAAGAATAATTGTGACACTTCTCTCTTTCTGATTCTAAAGTGGATTATAAAAATAATTTGATAATTCTAGTCCACCCAATGACAGACTGGTTGAAGACTTGAGAGCTTGAATGCTTGGAGTGTGTTGCTTTCGATAGATTACTCTTGCTTTTTTTTTTGGGATCACACTTGTATATGTATGTATGTATATACTTGTTCATCCAAACTTTGGCTTCTTATATAGTCTTTAAAGTCTTCAGTTATCCATTAGAATGTAACCGTTTGAATTTTATTCGTTGTGACACAGAAAGTAGCGATCCTGGATATTTATGCCCAATAAGGCTCTATATCTAGACCCACCTCCCGCGAACAAACTGAAGTCTCACCAGAGATAGCTCACACACATGTCCAGTGGGAATATAAAAGACTACCACAAGAGTATAAGATACAAGAAAGTACATGTATTCATACTCATTTACAACAAGTTTACACTGTCCCCAATACATTATTACATGTCTAAGAGAAAAGTACAACTACCTGGGGTATACCCCGAGGGAACAAAGCTCACACAACAACAACAACTACAACTCATGGTACAAGTCTTCCAAAACGCCACTGCAAGCCAAACACATAGCTAACACCTAAAAAGAACTGTAAGGGAGTGAGCCTCAACAAGTCACAGGCTCAGCAGGGACCTCCCAAAAAGAAGAACAACCGAAAACTGAAAAGGGAACCAAGACCTTAACCACGAAGGGTCTGTTGAACCACTCTTATACATTATCCTTTTATTTTGATGATAACAACACTCATGCTTATCATAATTGACCTTAATATATTTCAATATCATTATTTATCTCATGATATTACATTTTCATCGCTTCATAAAGATTTACACTGATCTGTAACTTAGACATTTGATATTGAACTTCCTCATACATGTTTTGATCATGTTCAGTCGAAGCTAGCTTCGTCATATCCGAAACTACACTTCATCATATCCGAAGTTCACTTCATCATATACGGAGCTACACTTTGTCATGCATGTTTTTGGTCGTGATAAGTCGAAGTCCAACTTCGTCATGTCCGAAGTTAACTTCATCATATCCAAAGCTATATACGAAGTTCACATCGACCAACTATGTGTTTCAGCTTCAACCGACAACGTTAATTTTTGTACATCCGAAGTTCACTTCGTCATATTCGAAGTTCTATGCATGTTTTAGCTTCGACTGACAATGTTAATTTCTGTACATCCGAAGTTCACTTCGTCATATCCGAAGCTATATATGAAGTTAACTTTGACCGACTGTATTGTTTTCCATTCTATGAGAAGTTACACTTCGTCATATCCGAAATTAACTTCGTCATATCTAAAGCTTCACTTCGACCAACTACATTGTTTTGATTAATATAATTGCTTAATTAATGAGTGCATAATCATCTACATAAATAATCTTCAAATGCACTATAATAATATCACAGAAGAATATATTTTATAAACACTATGTTTGGATGGAGCATATGTTCTTCTGCTTGCTTAAAAATTTTCTAAGTTCATAACTAATGTATTTCATATGAATTGTTGTCAGATATTTGAGATAAACGATTTATATATCTTGTCTTGATATTTGCCTAAAAGGATTTCATTTTGAAAGATCATTTTTATACTATACTTGAAATATCTTTGTCATTTCAGAATCCTTATAAAAAGACAAAAGCATTCTCTCTGTTATCAAGTTCAAATGTTTTAACGTGAAAAATTTGACTCTAAGGTGTTCAAATTTAAAATCTCATTTCCTTTCTCTTGAAACTTGAAAGAAATGCATATCTACAGCTCTCACTCACTGTCAGACATATAGTTTTATTTGCATGACAGATGGTGTGGAAATGAAAAATAATCCATCAAATTATTTTGAATTTATTTATCATGTTCTCATGTGTATATGGCTGCATATTGCAAATTCAAATCCCATCTAGTAAGCGAGTCACTAAGACAAAAGATAAATTAGAAATCGCAGAGCGTGGGTGTGCCAGTCACGTGAGTGACAACATGTTCTACCTCAGAGAGTCGGAAGACTTTAGGTCTATTTGCGCATTGTTTGACTTCGTCAAATGAAAGTGAATATCGGGTCGGGACCAATATCTAGTCGTTGCCTAAGCGCAACGACGTTAATTACATCTCTCTGAGAGAGAAAACGCTTGATTAATCGCCAGAATAAAGAGCCTTGTGTCTTGTGATAGAAACATCCGATAAAAGGAGTGCATAATGATATAAAATTGATTATGCCTAACATGCGATGATCAAAAGGCAACACCTGATGCACTTTGGAAAAAGGGTTGAGTTTAATTCAACATTATTTGATTTGATTTGGTTCAATTCTTTTATATTTTTATCATGTTTGATTTGCTTTGAGATTATTTTTATCCAGTTATTCTTTTTGGTCTGACATTTGTTTGCTCATTTGATGTAAAGTTTTATTTGATTTGAGATCTTTTTCTTTATTTAAGTTTGTTTTTCTCATTTGCAGATCGGAGTTGAGATTTTATTTGAATTTAGTTCAAATTTGAAATGTTAACCTAGAGTTATTTGATTTGATTTTTTTAAGGTGGATTTATTTGATCTTAAATTTTGGATTTGCTTTGAAGTCATTTTTTGTTGCATTTGTTTTATGTTGTTAGATTTGATTTAAAAGTATTCATGTCTTTTTATCATTTGATTTGAAATTTCTTTTCTTCTTCTTCTTTTAGATATAAAATTATCATGTTGCAATTTTTGAACTTGATTTAAAGTTGTAACATTTAAGTTTATTTTAGATGATTTGATTTATTTATCCTCTTTATGAATTGTTTTTCTTTTAAATGTTTATTAATTATTATGTTATTAGTCTTATCCCCTTTTTCGTTTATTCTTACTTATTTCTGGTTGGGGAGATGATGTGTGTCTATGTGTGTGTGTATGTGTTCAAAAATTGGTCGGTGGGGATGTCCACCGACCCAGCTCGGATGGGGTGTGAATGTGGTGATTCGGTGGGAGTTTTTAGATGGTAGAAGTGGTGGATCGGTGGAAGATTTAAGGAAGTGGATGTGATGAATCGGTGGGGGTGGTGCATTGCTTGCTATTATTATTTTTTTGTTTAAAAAGTGGGTGCGGCAGTGAATAGATAAAGATGCCATAAATCAAGAGAGGGAAGGGGAGAAAAGCAATACGCAAAAAAGGGGCCGAGGTAATCGATTGGAGGGTTATTAAATGTACACATTTTTTAAAAAACAGGGAATCAGAAGGCTCATTTTAAAGGAGGGAATCGGAAGGCCCTGGGAATCGATGGTTTTTTTTTTTTGGTTTTAAAGAGGGTAATGAGTAGGTTATAGATTGGGGCTTTAACCGACTGGGTTCTTTTTTGTTCTTCCTTTCTCTTGTGTGGAGGCTATTTCTAGCCTCCTAGGCCTGCGAGTCCACTACAGCCCATCGACTCATCAAGAGATCACGACTCCGGTCATCAAGCCACGTGTTATCGGGTTCCAGCCAAAGGGCTTTCAACCGCTTGGCCATCCGGAGACTAAGGGCCTCGAGGGTGGTCTCCGGACACCCCGCAAACTTGTTCAAGCATGGTACCGTCTACCACCAAGTGCCCCGCGCTATGCTTCCGAGCACCGAGCACCGAACAACCTGCCCAGTAACCGAGCAGGCCCCTGCTCGATACCTTCCGACTAGAGGATCCAAGGCAGTCGTTCGCCTCCCAAGGACAGTAAATCCAACGACGCGTCGCACGTCCCATGGCCAAGCGCATTAACTGAAGAATCCCAATAGGCATCTCAACAGACAGCCCCTTGCCAGGGAACCTGAATTGGCGTGCCCCTCCAGTCATCATTGGAGAAGATAAGCGTCCGACCTTTCATCTCCCTCACCTATAAAAGGTACAGGTAATCCTCACGCAAAGGTACGCAACATTTGACACTTGCACTCGCCCACGCGCGAAACACACACCAGCAAACCCTCCTTCCTAGTCTTCCTCTACAGTCTGAACTGACTTTGACATCGGAGGGTTTCCCCCGGTTCTTCAACTAGCCCCCCCCCCCTGATCCGTTCTGGGTTTTGCAGGCCATCGTCTGCGCCGGCGACCGTCTTCCCCCTCTTCATAGTGGAGGCCTATTCGGCCCAAGCCCGAACGGGGAATCACGTCCACATTTTTGGCACCGTCTGTGGGAACGACAGCAGCCATGGCTCGCGAACGATCCTCTCACCAGAACCCCTGCAGCAGGGCGACATAGTCTCGTTAGTCATGCGCAGACTCGCGTGACCAAGCCCCTCCCGCCGATGACAATGCTCCCCCTGCCGGAGCGCTCGACAATGGCCATGTCGCTGGCGTCCCAGCGACAGCCTAGGAGGTAGCGGAACTTCGGGGCCAACTGCAGCAGCTTGTGGGGGTCTGCCAAGGCCTCCAGGCTCAACTGGACAGACAGCCAGCCTTTCCAGTTCCCTCTCCTTCAGAGCAACAAGCAAAGTCGTCACGACGGCGACCCCCTACTCCGTCGGCTCGGCAAGAGCCGCGTGAGGAATTGGCCTGGTGCTCACGTAGAGCCCCGTCGGGCTGTCGAACCCCAGAATGGTAGGACTCCCCTCGCCGGTCCATAGTGGTGCCACCTCCGCACTCCGTCGTCATCGCCAACTCCCAGGGGTCGAAGCGCGAAGGTTCTATACACTCCGATCAAGAGTTAGCCAGACGCCTCCACCGCGTCGTAGACCTCGATCGTCGCATGGACGCAATGGTCCAAAGGGCGGAAGGGAGAGCTCCGAGGGATGACGACTTGGACTTCCGCTCCCCGTTCAGCATGGAGATCCTGGAGGCCCGGGTCTCCCCGAAGCTGCCCTTGCCTACCTTCATGCCCTACGATGGTACCTCTGACCCAGCGGATCACATCCACGGGTTCAAGTCGCACATGGTGTTCCACGGAGCATCGGATGCGGCCAAGTGCCGGGCCTTCTTGGCCATTTTGAAGGAGACTGCGCGGGCATGGTTTGAAACTCTCCCCACAGGCTCCATCTCGTCCTTCCACCAGTTGAAGAGGTCCTTCTGGGACAACTTCCTGGGTGGGAAAGCGCAGCCGCGCACTGCGGCTTCACTTATGTCTGTCCGGCAGAAGAAGGGAGAAGCGCTCTGGGACTACATCAAGCGGTTCTGGACTGAAGCACTTCGCATCCCTCGCCTGGACGTCCCGTTAGCCACCAGTGTTCTCATCCAGGGCACTCGCGATGGCTTCCTCTAGAGGATGCTGGGAGTACAACAGCCCACCACTCTGACCGACCTACTCTCCACTGCCCAGCACCACGCTACGTGCGAAGAGAGCCTAGCCACCGACCGAGCAGAGTAGGGCGATCAAGCAGACAGGAAGAGGCCTTCCGACAACAGTTTCGACCGTGAATGGAAGAAAGGGCGGCGCAACGGCGACTCGCTGCGTCGACCATGCCCCTTCACTGAATACACCCCTCTCACGGTGGCCTCCGAACAGATCCTGGCTGAAACCCGGGATGAGCAATATGTTCGGTGGCCACCCAGGATGCGCTCTGATCCCTGCAGGTGCAACCAGGACAAGTATTGTCGCTTTCACCGCGACCACGGCCATGACACCACTGAGTGCCGCCAACTCAAGGATGAAATCGAGTCCTTAATCAAGCGTGACTACTTAGGGTGCTATGTGCGCCGGAATGACGACCGCCCAAGACGCCGAGAACGCACTCCCGTTCAACCCATCAATAACGAACCAAATGGGCAGGAGATCAATGTGATCGTGGGAGGTTTCGGCGCAGGTGGAGAAGGCAACCAAAGCCAACGCGACTACGCTCGGCGGGTGCACTTGGTGGAGAGGCACCCGGCGCCTCGGCCAAGTCCTTATCCCTCCAGTCCAGCTCGCACATGTTGTGTTGAGTGTGTATTTGAAACCTTTTAATGATGATTTTAATCATGACTAATTGACATCACTCATAATTTGATTTTGATGATGACATTTTTATACATTTTGTACTTATTAAAATGATGGCTAAATGACATGTTAATATTTCATATGTTGATGATAATGACTTATGTTAATGGTTCACACTTCATATTTTCACGTTTACATAACCTTGTGATAGTGGTGTCGACACATGTTCAATGTGTGTCGACACATGCATTGTATCCAGGAAGCAGTGAAGAAGAAAAGTTGTCAGTCGTGTCGACACCACTGCAGAGTGTGTCAACACAGCCACTGCATTCAGTGAACAAGCTGAAGCGGTAGCCAGTGGTGTCGACACAGCCTTCATGTGTGTCGACACTCACTGTCCCTCCCAGAAGCCAGTTCTGAAGCAGTAGCCAGTGGTGTCGACATAGTCTACCTGTGTGTCGACACACTTCGTCTGAAGCACAAAAACGTGAATTTTTCTGGACACGTGGCTGCATGGGAATCAAGGGATTTGACCTAGATTTTTGTGCCCACGCACCCCAAGGCATCTCATGGACATATAGGGCTATAAATACCCATGATCCTCGTACTCCAAAAGGGAGGAGAGAGCTGGGACTTTTCCAGAAGAAGAGAAGAGCGGGAAAAAGCTCTTGCGTCCAGAAGGGGAGCAGAGAAGTGCCACCAAGGGGAAGAAGAGGAGGAGTTCCTGATTGAAGCCTTGCTGATCAGAAGGAGATCCATCTAAGTCTGTACTTCGTCTGAGTATCATTTTCTCTGGGTGTTATCTGTGTATGTGTTCTACATATATCGCCTAATTCTGTTTTGTTCTACTTCTTCATTGTATTGAGATAGATCGTGCTAGAGGATCTACTCTCTAAGTGTGCTTGTTCTAGCAGAACTTGGATCCTTCGTGGTCCAGAGGTTTGAGTAATGTGTACTCAGGTTTGGAGTCATAGTGCTCTGAGTTGGAGCCGTTGTGCTCTGGTGCTTGAGTCGTCGTGCTCAAGTGCTTGTGAATTTGTTGAATTCACAAGTGGTTTGTGGAGTAGGTCGTTGTGCCTATCTCCTGGGTTTCTTTGAGTCGTCGCACTCAAAGAGGTTGGAGTTGTCGTGCTCCAGGTTGTATGCACTAGTGTTAGTGATTCCTCCATCGTGAGGAGGTGGATGTAGGTGACACAAGTTGTGTTCTCCGAACCACCTTAAAATTCTCTGTGCACTGTAGTTTGTGTGTGGTTTGCTGCATCGTTTCACTCTATATTCACACACCACTCTTGGATCTAATCGAATTGTGTGTATTACTCTTTTAATTCCGCTACCATACACACACATTTGTAATTAACTTGAATTCAGTCACCTATCTGATCCCAACAATTGGTATCAGAGAAGGTCAGAGTCAATTCTATACTCTGAGGTGCTTTAGTGAATTTTCTGTATTTCGAATTTTGATTCACTCAATTACTTTCTCAAATTGTGCTGTGTGTTTAATTTGATTGTCTTTATCATGGACTCTAGAGGTTTTGTTGCTGAAGGTCATTCAATTAATAGACCTCCATTTTTTGATGGTACTGACTATCCTTACTGGAAGAATAGGATGATGGTTTTTCTTAGAGCACAGAACTATGAAGTATGGAGAATTGTTGAAAAAGGACCAATCGAAGTCACTAGAGATGAAGATCAATGGACCAGGGAGCAGATCAGAAGGGTCACCCTGAACTACAGCGCCATGAACATGCTGTAATGTGCCATCCATCCGAAGGAGTATTCCAGAATCTCTATGTGTAAGTCTGCCAAAGAGATGTGGGATAAATTAGAATTGCTATATGAGGGCACATCTCAAGTTAGAGAAACTAAAGCAAACATGTTAGTTTCTGATTATGAATTGTTTATCATGAAATCTGATGAAACCATATCTGAGATGTTTGCTAGGTTCATGGTAATCATCAATGGACTTCGAGCTTTGGGTAAGGAATACTCAAATGAAGAGTTGGTAAGAAAAATTTTGCATTCTTTATCTCCTGTGTGGCACACTAAAGCCACAGTCATTGAGGATTCAAAGGATTTATCCAAAATAACATTGGATGAACTCATTGGATCTGTAATGACTTATGAGCTAAATCTTAAAAGATCTGAAGAACAAATGCTGAAATCAAAACCCATTGCTCTTAAAGCTTCATCAAATAGTAAAGGAAAATCTAAAAAAAAATCTGAATCTAAAAATCTGAATCTGACAATGATAATCTTGCTTTGATTACTAGACAATTTAGGGCATTTAAAATCAAACAAGAAGAATTTTGGTAATAAGCAAAATGTCATGTCTAGTAAAAAGAAACACTTCTCCCATGTTGATCATAAGAAAACTGATGAAATTCCTATGTTACAGGTGCAATAAATTTAGGCATATGAAGGCTGAATGTCCAGAGACTAAGAAGGACAAGTACAAAAACCACAAGAAGGAGTTTCACAAAAAGAAGAACAAGGCCATGGTTGCTACATGGTTAGATGAGGATCAAAGCTCATACAACAATGAAGAATCTTCAAGTTCAGAAGGAAATGAAATCTGCTTCATGACTGAAAGTAGTGAAGAATAGGTAGATATGTTTTTTGAACTATTTACCATTGAAGATCGGCAAGAAACATATGGTAATTTAGTTGAAAATCTTTCTGATGTTAGAAAAGAAAATAAATATTTGAAAAGAAAAATTGATAACATTCTTCATGACACATCATCTTCTGGAAAAAAATCTAAATTAGAAGCTCAGATTTCAGATCAAATCAAAGAAAATGATGAATTGTTAATTTTTGTTGATGATCTGAAATTGAGAATTTAAAAATTGAACAAAGAACTTATCAATTCTGTCAAGAAATTTGAAGGAAAAGAGATGGAAAATCAAGAAAATTTAAATCAAATTGAAAAAATCAATATTTGCCTTAAAGAAAAAGAAGACATCATCAAGAACTTCACACAAGGCAAAGAAAATCTGAATGCTCTACTGAGAATGAAGATGAATTCAAATAAGCATGGCTTAGGTTTTGAACCACAAAATTCAAAGAAAACTGAATCATCTCCAAAGAAAATAAAACCATCAAAAATTCCTCTAATAAAATTTGTCAAGGCAGGTTCATCTGAAAACAAAGGAAAAATACAAAAACAGAAAGAGCTTGTGAGGTCGACACACACTCTGCACAGGTCGACCTATCCCAGTCAGAGGTCGACACATACCCTACCCAGGCCGACACACACACAACATAGGTTGACACAAACCATGCATAGGTCGACCTACCCTTCTTATAAAAATCAAAAAAACTTCAAACCAATCAATAATCATCTTTCTCATGGAAATTGGAATGTTTTCTCATCTTACAATTCAAGATGGAATAATTCTTGGTACCAAAGATATAATGGTAACCAATGGTTCAATCCTTATTTTTATCACTCACAATTTCCTACTCATCAACGGCATTACATGCCAAAGTTTTCACTGTGGAATAAACCAACTAAGAGGTCTAATGTTCAGAAAATTGAAAAACAAAAAACAGAATCTCTTGTTTCAAAGAACACTGTGAAGAAAATTGCTCAAATATGGGTTAGAAAGGATCTACTTTCTCTTCTGACTCAGAATGTTGGTACCAATCATATCTGGGTACCAAAAACTTTTCTTGTCTAATTTGTTGTGTGCAGGAAAGCCGTGCATCCAATTCAAACATCTGGATTCTTGACAGTGGATGCTCACGGCACATGACAGGAGACAGAAATAAATTTTCATGCTTGATTGAAAAGGAAGGTGGATCAATCACCTTCGGAGGTAAGAATAAAGGGAAAATACTTGGCAAAGGAAAAATTGGTAAGTCTTGCATAACCTTGAGTGATGATGTTTGCTTAGTTGAAGGATTGAATTACAACTTGCTTAGTATAAGTCAATTATGTGACAATGGTCACAAAAATCTTTTTGAACGTGATTCATGCAAAATAATTGACTCCTCTTCTGAGCAAATCAAATTGATTGGCAAAAGAGAAAATAATGTTTACATGATAGATTTGTGTGATAACTCTTCTTCAAATGTTTGTTTGATTACAAATAAAAATGACACTTCTTGGTTGTGGGATAAAAGGTTGGGTCATGCAAGTTTCTCAACCATTAGCAAACTCATAAGAATGAATCTTGTAAAAGGTCTTCCTGAATCTTTCCCTATCATTGAGAATCAAGTTTGTGGGATATGTGCTCAAGGAAAACAAACAAGAAAATCTTTTAAAGTGTTCAATGAAGTACTTACATCTAAATCACTTGAGTTACTTCATATGGATCTTTTTGGTCCAACTAGAACTCTAAGTCTTAGTGGTAATAGATATGGATTTGTGATCATTGATGACTTTACTAGATACACTTGGGTCTTATTCTTATCCCATAAAAGTGATGCATGTTTAGAATTCAGGAAATTTTACAATTCTACCTTAATGGGTTTGTCTTTTAAATTGAAATCCATTTTAACAGATCATGGGGGTGAATTTGAAAATAAATCTTTTTCTGATCTATGTACTGATTTGAACATACTCCATAAGTTTTCTTCACCTAGAACTCCAGAACAAAATAGAGTTGTAGAAAGGAAAAACAGAACACTTATGGAAATGGCCAGAACTATGCTCTTAGAAAGTAAGCTTTCAAAATCTTTTTGGGCTGAAGCTGTAAATACAACTAATTTCATTTTGAATAGAGCATTGTTAAGACCAAAGATTAGAAAGACCCCTTATGAGTTGTTCAAGGATAAAAAGTCAAGTGTGTCATATTTCAAAAAAATTTGTTGCAAATGTTTTGTTCATAATAACAATAAAGAAAATCTTGATAAATTTGATGCAAAAAGTTTTGAATCAATCTTCTTAGGTTATTCTGAAAATTCAAGAGTTTATAGAGTTTATATTTTGAAAAATAAGACTGTGGAAGAATCTCAACATGTCATTTTTGATGAAAATTTCCAAAAGATTGACATTCCTAATTTGTGCAGAACTCAAATATTATGTGATGATGAGGATGATTTTCTTGAACATCCATCTACAAATCTTGAAGAGCAAGAAGTACCAAATGCACATAAGGTTATTGAAATGCCAACTTCAAGTACTTCAGGTAATCATGTTCCTGAAATTCCTACAAACTCTGAGGTAATTTCTGAACCCAGATTCTTAAAGGATCATCCACTTGAAAGCATTGTTGGTAATTTGTAAGATGGAATAAGAACTAGATCATCATTTCATTCTGTCATAGATGAGGATTCTTTGGTATTACTATCCCAAATTGAGCCCAAAAATATTGATGAAGCTTTATCTTGTGAAAACTGGATAACTGATATGCATGAAGTGCTGCATCAATTTGAAAGAAATCAATTCTGGGATTTAGTACCAAAACCCTTTGATCTAAATTCCATCATTGGAATAAGATGGATTTTCATAAATAAATTGAATGAATTTGGTCAAATTGTTTGAAATAAAGCTAGACTTGCTGCTCAGGGGTATAACCAAGAACTTGGTATTGATTTTGAAGAGTCTTATGCCCCTGTAGCAAGACTTGAAGCTGTTCGAATATTTCTTGCATTTGCTGTTTCTTTGAAATTCAAAGTCTTTCAAATGGATGTCAAGAGTGTATTTTTAAATGGCTACATAACAGAAAATGTTTTTGTAAAACAACCCCCTGGGTTTGAAAATGAAAAATTTCCGGATCATGTCTTCAAACTTAATAAGACTCTTTATGGTCTTAAACAAGCTCCAAGAGCTTGGTATGACCGATTGAGCTCCTTTCTTGTAAATAAAGGTTACATAAGAGGAAACATTGATCAAACTTTGTTTACAAAAACTGCAAAAAATCATTTCATTACTGTTCAAGGTTATGTTGATGATATCATTTTTTGATCAACGAATAATAATTTGTGCAATGAGTTTGCCCATCTTATGCAATCTGAATTTGAAATGAGTCTAATGGGTGAACTTACATTCTTTTTAGGTCTGCAAGTGCATCAAACTTTTGAAGGAATATTTCTGAGTCAAACAAAATATGTCAAGGAGTTGATCAAAAGATTTGACTTCCAAAACATCAAGCCATCCAGCACACCAATGGCCACAAGTGTGAGACTTGAAAGTGATACTTCTGGTAAGCCTGTTAGTGCTAAACTTTACAGAGGTATGATTGGCTCTCTTCTCTATTTAACTACCTCTATGCCAGATATTCAATTTAGTGTCTGCATGTGCGCCAGATTTCAAGCAAATCCTAAAGATAGTCACATGACTGTTGTTAAAAGAATTTTTAAATATCTTCTCTCTTCATGTGATTTAGGACTTTGGTATCCTGCTTGTTGTAAATTGGACTTGATTGCATATAGTGATGTTGATTATGCAGGGTGCGAACTTCACAGGAAAAGCACTAGTGGGTTGTGTTTATATCTAGGTGGTTGTCTTATCTCTTGGGCTTCCAAAAAGCAACACTCTGTAGCTCTTTCTACTGTAGAAGCAGAGTATGTTGTTGCTGGTAGCTGTGGTACTCAAGTTCTTTGGTTCAAACATCAACTCCTAGATTATAATCACACATTAGGTTGCATTCTCATTCTTTGTGATAACACCAGTGCTATAAATCTGTCCAAAAATCCTATTCAGCATTCCCGCACAAAGCATATTGACATTCGACATCATTTCCTTCGAGATGAAGTCTCAAAGAATTCTTTTGAACTCCACTTCATTGACACAGAAAAACAAATTGCAGACATTTTCACTAAGCCTCTTACAGAACCTAGATTCACTTCTCTTAGAAGGGAACTTGGTTTATGCAAGTTTTCACATGTTTGATATCTTCATCTCATTTCTTTGTGCAAATAAAAGCTATTCTTTCTTGCAAATAAATTCCTACTTCTCAGTTGCATTGGAATTCTTGGTATATCAAATAGTGATTTGAAGAAAGACAAGTTAGGCTTGTCTGGACACTTTCACTATGCGTGAGTATATGTCTCTGCCACGTATCAAGATCCCTTTATGCAATTGTTGAGGGGGAGTATTTGTCTTTTCACAAAACTCACTTGTTGATTCTATTCTCACTTCATTCAATTCTTTTTTTTTTTTTTGTTCACTTTGTGTTGGAGAGCTACTTGATAGGGGGAGTCATTGTCTATTATTCACTCATTTCTCTTGACAATTATTATCTATTATGAGCCCCAACTATCAGAATTTTGAGTCCTTGTGCTATTTTCATGTGAGAGACTTAAAATATTGAAACTAAACTCATTGTGCATTTAGTTTAATTTCAAAGATTTACTTTCATCTCAAAGTTGTGCAATCTTAATACTGAATGTTTTTAAAATGATATGTAAAACACTATTATAGGCACATGAGTGGCTTTAATATTTCACATGTGTATGTTTAAGCTTCATTTTTACCACATGTTAAGAATAATCTCTCTACACTCATATTCATGACTCTTATGGTCAAAGCAAACATATTCTGTAAAATATCAAAAGAAAATAAACAATAATCTGGAAGGATATAGACAAAGCAATGCAAACTTGTCTATTACTGAGTAACCGGGCCATCTCACCTAACCAAGTGATTTGTCTCGCGTCAAAAAGTGTTTAACAGTTTGTCATCTCTGTACAAGGTAATGAAAGTTAAACCACTGAGTAATCAGGAGGCCTTGCATCTGATAAATGTGATCTCTTGCATTGAAAAGTGAGATTTAACTAATTTATTCTTGTATTCTTTCACAGTTAAAAATGAAAGCAAATTCAAAAAGACAGGATAGAAAAACTCATGACCTGAATAAAGTTCATGTATATTGAGTTTAGACCTATTATTCTACAATGTGTTAAACTTCAAGCTCATAACATCTCTGTTAAATATTTTTGCTCACTCATATAGGTCACATTAATTCACATTTGCATCATCATTTTAACTACATTCAGATCATTATGTCTTGCTCTGCTTTGTGTTGAGTGGGTCTTTGTGATTACACTTGATTGCACAATACCAAAAACAGAATAACTTCTATAATCTATCAATATCACTTTGCCTCACTTATTTTGATCATTCCTGAACCTTCATTTCTACAACTGCATTTCTTGATCTCCTACCATTCTTTGTTCTCTTTCATGAATATCTTTTTGATGTTGTCAAAAAGGGGGAGAAATTGCAAAGTCTTAAGAGGGAGAAATTGAAGACATGGAAGAAAATTGCATTTATTTTGTCATCATCAAAAAGGGGGAGAATGTTGTGTTGAGTGTGTATTTGAAACCTTTTAATGATGATTTTAATCATGACTAATTGACATCACTCATAATTTGATTTTGATGATGACATTTTTTACTTATTAAAATGATGGCTAAATGACATGTTAATATTTCATATGTTGATGATAACCATGTGACAGTGGTGTTGACACATGTTCAGTGTGTGTCGACACATGCATTGTATCCAGGAAGCAGTGAAGAAGAAAAGTTGTCAATCGTGTCGACACCACTGCAGAGTGTGTCGACACAGCCACTACATCCAATGAACAAGCTGAAGCCAGTAGCTAGTGGTGTCGACACAGCCTTCTTGTGTGTCGACACTCACTGTCCCTCCCAAAAGCCAGTTCTGAAGCAGTAGCCAGTGGTGTCGACACAGTCTGCCTGTGTGTCGACACACTTCGTCTGAAGCTCAAAAATGTGAATTTTTCTGGACACGTGGCTGCATGGGAATCAAGGGATCTGACCTAGATTTTTGTGCCCACACACCCCAAGGCATCTCATGGATATATGGGGCTATAAATACCCATGATCCTCGTACTTCAAAAGGAAGAAGAGAGCTGGGACTTTTCTAGAAGAAGAGAAGAGTGGGAAAAAGCTCTTGCGTCCAGAAGGGGAGCAGAGGAGCGCCGCCAAGGGGAAGAAGGAGAAGGGAAGAAGAGGAGGAGTTCCTGATTGAAGCCTTGCTGATCAGAAGGAGATCCATCTGAGTCTGTACTTCGTCTGAGTATCATTTTCTCTGGGTGTGATCTGTGTATGTGTTCTACACATATCGCCTAATTCTGTTTTGTTCTACTTCTTCATTGTATTGAGATAGATCGTGCTAGAGGATCTACTCTCTAAGTGTGCTTGTTCTAGCAGAACTTGGATCCTTCGTGGTCCAGAGGTTTGAGTACTGTGTACTCAGGTTTGGAGTCGTAGTGCTCTGAGTTGGAGCCGTTGTGCTCTGATGCTTGAGTCGTCGTGCTCAAGTGCTTGTGAATTTGTTGAATTCACAAGCAGTCTGTAGAGTAGGTCGTTGTGCCTATCTTCTGGGTTTCTTTGAGTCATCACACTCAAAGAGGTTGGAGTTGTCGTGCTCTAGGTTGTATGCACTAGTGTTAATGATTCCTCCGTCGTGAGGAGGTGGATGTAGCAGACACAAGTTGTGTTCTCCGAACCACCTTAAAATTCTCTGTGCACTGTGGTTTGTGTGTGGTTTACTGCATCATTTCACTCTATATTCACACACCACTCCTAGATCTAATCGAATTGTGTGTATTACTCTTTTAATTTCGCTGCCATACACACACATTTGTAATTAACTTGAATTCAGTCACCTATCCGATCCCAACAACACACGATCTGAGGAGGCCATAACCTTCTCGGATGACGACCTTGTAGGAGTTTCCACTCCACATACTGATGCGTTGGTCGTTTCGGCCACCATCAATCATTGTATTGTGCGTCGAATTTTTGTAGATAATGGAAGCGCCCCTGATGTGTTGGCTTATGATTGTTTCTTAATGATGGGATTGAAAACCGATCAGCTCACCCCAGTAGAATCGCCCTTGTTTGGCTTTTCTGGGGTCTCAGTTCATCCCATAGGATGAGCACGCCTTCCGATCACTCTGGAAACTGCACCGAAGAGCGTGACCAAGATGGTGGATTTCTTGGTCATTCGAAGCATGCCAGAGTATAATGCCATCCTTGGCAGGGGCCTGATTGGCCGCATCAAGGCAGTACCCTCATCTCTCCACCAGAAGATGAAGTTCCCTACTCCATGTGGTATCAGTGAGGTTCTCGGCAACTAGCGAGAGTCCCGACAGTGCTATGTCCTCTCCCTGAGGAACAAACAGCCCGTCGCAGACCCAGAGGTCCTACTAGCACCCGCCGACCAACCTTCCACCAGCCGAGGAACCCTCGCCGAAGATCTGCTACCTGTAAGGGTGGACGACGACCCCGAGCACGTCCTCTACATTGGCGCACTGCTCCCAGAAGCCGAACAGCAACACTACAAGGCTTTCTTGCTAGCCAACTTGGACGTGTTCGCGTGGTCAGATGATGAGCTGCCCGGCATCCCTCTGGAGGTAATGACGCATCACCTTCACCTAGATCCAAGGGTGCCACTGGTCCAGTAGAGACGGCGACCCGTCAACCGCGAACGGCAGACCGTGATCTACGATCACGTCATCACAAGCCAAGCAACTGGTCTTCTCTGAGAGGCCCAGTACCCAAGGTGGATCTCTAATGTGGTCCTCGTTCACAAAGCCAATGGCAAATGGCGCGTATGTGTAGACTACAAAGATCTCAACAAGGCAACGCCCAAGGATAATTTTCCGCTGCCATGCATTGACCAGCTGGTAGATGCTACGTCCGGGCACGAGCTCCTCAGCTTCCTGGATGTGTACACTGGCTATCACCAGATCAGTATGCATCCCCCGGACCAAGACTCCATGACGTTCGTCACCGACCTCGGCCTCTACTGTTTTACCAGAATGTCGTTTGATCTGAAGAACGCAGGAGCGACCTACCAGCGGCTGGTCAACAAAATATTCAAGCAGCAGATCGGACGCAACATGGAGGTCTACGTCGATGACATGCTAGTCAAAACGCTCCCGAGCGCCGACCACATCACTGACCTCGAACAAACCTTCGCAACCCTGTGAAGGTATAACATGGAGCTCAATCCAGCGAAGTGTGCATGTGGAGTACGCTCAGGGAAATTCCTCGGCTTCCTCATTTCTAACCAGGGAATAGAGGCCAACCCTGAGAAAATCTGGGCCATACTAGAGATGAGCAGCCCCAAAACCGTACGTGACGTCCAGCGGCTTACTGGACGCCTTGTGGCGCTCAACTGCTTCATGTCTCGAGCAGTAGAAAGGAGTTTTAACTTCTTCAAATTGCTGTGAGTCCCCAAGGGCGCCTCACCGCAAGGGGGGCAAGTACGGTGGACCGGGGACTGCGAAGCAGCCTTCACCGAGCTGTAGGTGTATCTGGCTGCCCCACCTGTTCTCTCAAAACCTATGCTTGGGGAACCCTTGTTCGTGTACCTTTCGGTCACCGAACATTCCATCAGCACGGTACTGATCAGAGAAGAGGCAATAGTACAACATCATATTTATTACATAAGCAGGGTGCCTCAAGAAGCTGAAAGAAGATATCCTCGAGCAGAAAAGCTTGCTCTGGCTCTCATAACGGCTGCTCGGAAGCTCAGGCCTTACTTCTAGGTCCATCCGATCACGGTGTTAACCGACCAGCCATTGAAGCTTACCCTTCAATGACCAGAGGCTTTTGGAAAGCTCATCAAGTGGGCCATCGAGCTCGAAGAATTCAACATCAGCTACCATCCAAGGACGGCCATCAAGGCGCAAGCGCTGGCAGACTTTGTGGCAGAATGCACCCTTCCAACCGAAAAGGACCCTCCATTGGCAAACGAGCCCCCATGGGAGCTCTACGTCGATGGATCTTCCTGCGTTACGGGAAGTGGTGTAGGGCTGGTTCTTACCTCACCAGAGGGTATGGAATTCCATTACACCCTTAGGTTCTGCTTCGCCGCCTCCAATAATGTAGCTGAGTATGAAGCACTTCTGTCCGGGATCCGCATGGCCAGGCACCTTGGAGTGCTCCGGCTACGGGCCTTTAGCGATTCCCAACTGGTTGCCAGCCAGGTGAATGGACAATTCGAAGCCAGGGAGCCCCGCATGGCGCAGTACCTCCAACAAGTCAAATGCCAAACAGAGGGCCTCCTCTACTTCAAAATCATACACGTCCCACGAGAGCAGAATGTGCGGGCCGATGCACTCGCCAAGCTAGCATGCATCTTCAGGTGACATCGTCCCTTCTCGCTCTGTGTTTATAGAAGAGCTCGCTGCACTGAGCACCGAGGTGGATGTAGCGGCCATTGAGACCGAACCACCAGCGCCGAGCTGGATGGACCCTCTCATGGCCTATCTGCTTCATGGAGAGCTTCCTCCTGACCAAGGAGAAGCTCGTAAAATCAAGTTGTGCTGCCAGAAGTTCACCGTCATTGAAGGTCAATTGTACCGACATTCCCTCTCAAGACCTCTTCGACGGTGCCTCAGTCCCGTTGAGGCGACACCGGCCATCGAGGAGCTCCACGAGGGTCTGTGCGAGAGCCACCTGGCGGGCAGAACATTGGCGCGCAGCATCCTCCGAGCAGGGTTCTGGTGGCCTTCTCTGCAAAAGGACAGCATGTCCTACGCTGAGAAGTGCCCGGAGTGCCAGAAGTTCAGGCAGCTTATACGACAGCCTGCCGAACAGCTTCACACTCTGTTCGAACCACGACCCTTCGCTCGTTGGGGAATTGACATTATGGGACCTTTCCCCGAAGCCCAAGGATGGAAGAAATTCTTGTTCGTCACCATCGATTACTTCACCAAGTGGATCGAGGCAGATCCTATTGCCACAATCATCGAGCAGGCTACGTGGAAGTTCGTATGGAAGAACATCCTTTGCCGGTTTGGTGTACCGAAGGTGATTACCTCTGACAATGGGAAACAGTTCGACAACACATTCTTCAAGCAGAAGTGTTTCGGAGCTCGGCATCTACAACCACTTCACCTCAGTCGCACATCCCCAAGCAAACAGTTTGGTTGAGAACGCCAACCGAACATTGCTCCATGGGATACGCACGAGGGTGGAAGCTGCTGGAGGTTGGTGGATCGAAGAGCTCCCCAACGTACTATGGTGCCACCGAACGACTGCTCGGGTGGCTATCGGAGAGACTCCCTTCCACTTGGCCTATGGCACAGAAGCTGTGGTGCTTCTGGAAGTTGCTCTCCCCACAATTCAAACAACCCACTTCGACGAAGCCGCCAACAACCACGCGCTAAGGGAGAACTTAGACATGCTCGGCGAACGTCAGAGTGACGCCAGCATCAGGCTAGTCTCCTACCAGCAGCGGCTTGTGCAATACTATAACTCCCGAGTACAGGAATGGCACTTCTTTAAAGGAGACCTTGTTCTGCGCCGTTGCCCGACATCGGACGCCCGAAGAGCAACCGGTAAACTCGCCCCGAAATGGGAAGGACCTTATCAGGTCACTCAGGTTCTTGGGAAAGGCTCCTACAAGCTAAACACCCTTAGCGGCAAGGTCATACCCAGAACTTGGCATGTATCTAACCTAAAGACTTATTATTTACAAAAGCCTCATGTTCGGCATTTAACTTCTCTCTCGTTCTTTCGGTCTATACAAGGGTGCTCGAATCATCCCTATTCGGAGATTTTCAGCTCAAAGGATAGTGCGATACCCGAAACCTTGGGACAGAGGCGTTGGACACAAACCCGAGGTCGAAACTTTTTAGTTCCCAAAAAACCTGCACGGTACCCACAAGCCTCTAAACAACTGATGAATTCTGATTCGAACAAAACACTACAAGGGAGGAAGATAGAGCCATACATAGCCAAAAAGGTAAATTCCATTCCTTTAGAATTTGTACAGAACCCCACTAAGGAGCAAGTTAAAAAAGTGGAAGATACAATTCAAGGAGCTTGTTCGGAGGGTCCGGCCCCATCGTTCCCAGAGGTCATCCGCCCAGCCTTGAAGTTCGCAAAGCGAACTCCGTCTAGGCGGGGATCCTGAGTGCAGCGTCGACATTCCTGGAGGGCGGCTTCAAACGCTTCCCGCGCATACTCATCCGTTGACAACTGCCGCCCTCGATCCTCCCCGATCTGGAGCCCTACCTTAAAGCAAGACACGCCATATTGTTCCAAATCTTCTTGGAACTCTAGCCCCGCCTTGTATTCAGCGACTCCCCAAACTTCAGCGTCGAAGAGGACCCCCACGAGCGCCGTCTTCTCTGCCCGGACGACCGCGAGCTCCAACTCAGAGGCCTTAAGCGCGATGCGGAGGTTCTTTACTTCCCTCTGCAGCTCGGCTTTCCGAAGGCAGTGTTGTTCTTCGCGCTCCTCACAGAATGCGAATTCAGCATCCCACATCTGTTGGTGGTACTGGGCCCGGGATGCAAGCCTTTTTAGCACCTACAAAGATCGCGTGACATCGCCCACTAATGCCTCAACGTTGGCCTCATCATCTTCGCCCGCACGACGCTCCTCCTGGCAGACCTCCAGTGACCGTTCGGGGGTTACCTCTGAGCCTAACCTCTGGCATCGTGCCAACACTTCGAGATGGGAAATACTGGGGCAGGGGGGCAGGTTTCTAGACGAACCCCCTTGGAGATGCTACAGGGCCGCTTCCAAGACTGTCTCTGAAGGCTGCATTGGGGACTTCATCTTAAGCACCCGCGACAGCAGTGCTCGGTCCTCCTCGGATTCAGCCCGGTCCTCGGAAGCGGGGATAGCCTGCTCGACGGGGAGGCTCTCCCCTTCGACTACGCAACTGGCGGCCCCCTCGGCTACCACCTCCTGCCCATCGCCGGTGACAGGCGTCCTCCGAGGTTCCTCAGCCCTGGCTGTCTGCTCGGCCACAGGCGATATCGTAGCTACTGTCTACGACTGGCTCTCCGCAGTCACCTCGGCTGGGGTAATGGGGCTGTTGTTTCCTCGGACGCCTCCCCCGCATGCGTCGCCCCTGCGACCACCTCGGAAGTCGAACTCCACGCGACGATAGATCCGCCTTCCGCCATGGCTCTTGATGCTTCTGTCGCGCCCGCTTCCTCTGTTCCGCCCACAGCAGGGCTCTGGGGCATTCGCACCCCCACTTGCTCTGTAGAGGAGCCTCCATCGAAGTGGTCGCTCACAACGACCAAGTCCAAATCCGAGATCACCCCTTCAACTGTCAGGGGCCTTATCTCAGACAGGGTGCACGACCCCGCATGTTCGGCCGTCTTCGCCAGCTTCCTCTTCTTCCGAAGCTGGAGTTGGGGCACCGCGTCTTCCTCCTCTGACTCGTCCTTCCTGGACACCCTCTTCAGGGGTGCAGACTCCTTCCGAAGATTAATCTTCAAGGGCCTCTTCTCCATAGCTCGAGCGATGGCAAGGCAGCTTTCTTCGGGTTCAGCCGGAGGAGCACCCTCACCCAGATAAGCCACGTGAGAAGTGACAGTTATCTACTCGGCATAGGTTGACATATCCTCCTGATCCCGGCCAGCAGCCAGCTCTTCAACGCCTGCACGAGGAAAAGGATATTAGAAGACGGCCCCTAACCGGCCCAAAAATTAAACAAAGTTGAATACTTACTCCATGGTCGGCTCAGCCCATACTTGACGAGTTGAAACTCCATCAGGTAATGCTCCGCGTTCCTCGCAAGCACCCTGTTCAGGCTATCAGAGGCCTTCACGTCGTCCCGAACCAGATGTTGCCCAGCTAGCTAGCCCAGAGGGGGGGGTGAATGGGTTATTAAAAATTTGATCTTTGATTAATACCTGTTCACTAAAAGGATTACAACAACTTAAACAAAGGTTAGAGTTAGAGGAAATGAGATAGCAAACACACAAAACACAACCTCAAGACACAAGGATTTTTATCCTGGTTCGGAACTCCTCTCCACAGGAGACCTACGTCCAGTCCCTGAGCAATACCTCAGGATTTCACTAAACAAGGGTACAGTCCCCCTTAAGGACACAACAACACCCAGCTCAGCTGGTCTTCCTTCACACCCGAAGGGAACAACACCCTGGATACCACCAGGTCTTCCTTCACACCCGAAGGGAACAACACCCTGGATACCACCAGGTCTTCCTTCACACCAGAAGGGAACAACACCCTGGATACCACCAGGTCTTCCTTCACACCAGAAGGGAACAACACAAAGAGAGGTTTGAAAGACAAGCCCCTAGATCAAACTGCAACAAGCAATGATCTGAAGGACCTAGCACTGAGAGCAAAGAATCTAAATCTAGGCTCACTCTCAGAACTACACAAGCTCTCTTCAAATGATCTTTCACTAGCTAGTAGAGAGCAAAAGAGCAAAAGCTAAGAGGAATGAAGTTTTCTGCTCTAAACTTTCTTCAGAAGAACTTGAATGTTTTTCTTGAATGTTGTATCTTCTTCTGTTCTTCTGACTTGTATATATATCTTCAATTTGAAATCTAGACGTTAAAGAGTCCGTTGTCTCTCTTTTGAGTAGTCGTTAGACTGAATGACATCTGGAGTTTTAGAAGCTTCATGTCAACAGTCTTTTGATTACTTGAGCACGCAAAGAGATGAGATCTTCAAAGATATCCGATGGCTTCTATTTGTTTAACGTTGTACCATGAAGCTAGTTCAGAGGTCTGCACAGATGTCAATCTCAAATAGCAGACAGATAAGCTGTCTCTGATGTCAGTCAACGTCTGTAGCAATAGTCAAGAAAATAGTAATGCCAAATAGCTTAAGTCTAAAGGACGTTATCAGAGTAGGCACGATAAAGGATGATATGGTCTGCATGCATGCAGAGATATGTTCAGATCTCATAAATGCAAAAGCGTCAGAGAGATGTCTACGTGGACTTTGACTGGTCAATGCTTTAAGATGAATAAGATATCAAGATATGAAATCGATGACTGAATGACTTATGAAATCATTATGAGTCATAGCAAATCGTTATGAACACTTATCAAGTTGTTATGAACTCTAAAGAAATCGTTGCGCAAAGCAAATCGTTATGAACACTTATCAAGTCGTTACGAGTTTCAAAGAAATCGTTACGAGAACTAAAGAAATCGTTACGGCTACCAAGTCGTTACGAGTTTCAAAGAAGTCGTTACGAGTTTCAAAGAAATCGTTACGAGAACTAAAGAAATCGTTACGGGTACCAAGTCGTTACGAGTTTCAAAGAAATCGTTACGAGAACTAAAGAAATCGTTACGGCTAGCAAGTCGTTATGAGTTCTAAAGAAATCGTTACGAGAACTAAAGAAATCGTTACGGCTAGTAAGTCGTTACGAGTTTCAAAGAAATCGTTACGAGAACTAAAGAAATCGTTACGGCTAGCAAGTCATTATGAGTTCTAAAGAAATCGTTACGAGAACTTAAGAAATCGTTACGGCTAGTAAGTCGTTACGAGTTTCAAAGAAATCGTTACGAGAACTAAAGAAAACGTTACGGCTAGCAAGTCGTTATGAGTTCTGAAGAAATCGTTACGAGAACTTACGAAATTACGTCTAGAAAGTCGTTGTGAGTTCTAAAGAAATCGTTTCGAGAACTTACGAAATCGTTACGGCTAGCAAGTCGTTATGAGATCTTTAACAAATCGTTACGGTATCGATTTGTTTGAAACATCACGGTTTTTCGGTCAGAAAGGAAATTGATCATAATACTTATGAAATCGTTATGATGACTCTATTTTGAACTTATAAAGGAATCGTTCTGATTATCAATAGAAGTCTATATGAAGTATGAAGAAGTTGATACAAAGACTTGGACAAGACATGACATGAGACTTTACCTGATTGCCTTGAACTTTCTTTTTGCTTTTATTTCCTGTCCTCAAAGCTCAAGTAATTCATTAGTACTATTTTGTTAATCATCAAAATTAATATATATAAATAAGTGAAGTAATTTATATGGGGAAAGTTTGGTCATCACCAGAAAGGGAATGTAGTCCTTCCGTGGATCCCGAACCTGAGTAGGGAATCCCCACTCTGGCGCATCAGCTCCCTAGCGGTGGCCGACAAAGAGGACACGGTGTGTCTATCCATTATTGTTCGAATGTTTGCTCCCAAACAAGATCTGCGTCTTGTTCGGGCAATGCTTGGTGTAATACACGCTATACCCCGACTGCGGCGAGGATGTGAGGCTGAAATGCCCCCGAAAGACGTCCGCTGTCGCTTGCACCCCCCGCAACGTACAGATTATGCAAAACATACAGATAATCCGCCACGAGTTCGAGGTCGGCTGGATGGGCGCGATCCTCCACGCATTCAACAAGTCCTTCGCCACCTCCGGCAACGGCAACCGGAATCCTGCCTCCAGGATGTCAAGGGAAAGAGCAAAGCATCCTGGTTTGTCTACTAGATATGACCCCTCCTCTTTAGCGAGGAGAATGTCATACTCCTCACCGATCTGGTAGCGCTCGCGGAGACCCTCGAAAAAGTGGTACTTCGGCCCTGGGTATCCTCCGGCGTTGTCATGCTCGCTCCGGCAGCAGCGACCACCTTCCCTTTCTGCGACATCGCCGGTTGCGAGAGGAGAAGCAGGGAAGGAGACGACGAACGTAGAAGAGTCACGAAGAAGACGAGGATGAAAAGTAGAGAGCAAGAAAGCTTTCGAAGGAAGAGGGCATGAGCCCCATCTCCTCCCCTACTCTTCCTTATAAGGAAGAGGCGTAGAATTCGAAAGGTGAAAACGACGGTTCTCCTGCTCCAACGGCCCGTTCAAACGTACCGCGAAGCATTCACCGCACGACACGTCACCCTTGCTATCATGAGGTTTCCATCCCCAAGGAGGGTTTCAAATGGGGTCGTTCTGAAAGCCATCCACACTGTCGAGGTTGAAATCACATTTAATGCGAGGGTGACGTTCGAGCGGACCTACGCTCTCAAGTGTTGCGATATCCAAACCAGCTTGAGAGCGTGGGGGGCAAGTGTGGAGGTTATTTCTAGCCTCCTAGGCCTGCGAGCCCACTACGGCCCATCATGACCCATAAAGACATCACGACTCTGGTCATCAAGCCACGTGTCCTCAGGTTCAGCCAAAGGGCTTTTGAACACGCTTGGCCATCCGGAGACTAAGGGCCTTGAGGGTGGTCTCCCAACACCCCACAAACTTGTTCAAGCAGAGTACCGCCTACCACCAAGTGCCACGCGCTATGCTTCCGAGCACTGGGCACTGAACAGCCTGCCCAGTAACTGAGCAGGCCCCTACTTGGTACCTTCTGACCAGAGGATCCAGGGCAGCCGTCCACCTCCCAAGGACAGTAAATCCAACGGCGCGTCACGCGTCCCATGGCCAAGCGCATTAACTGAAGAATCCCAACAGGCGTCTCAACGGATAGCCCCTCGCCTAGGAACCTAAACCGGAGCGCCCCTCCAGTCATCATTGGAGAAGATAAGCATCCGGACCTTTCATCTCCCTCACCTATAAAAGATACAGGTAATCCCCACGCAAAGGTACGCAGCAACCTTTGATACTTGCACTCGCCCACGCGCGAAACACACACCAGCAAACCCTCCTTCCTAGTCTTCCTCTACAGTCTGAACTGACTTTGGCATCGGAGGGTTTCCCCCGGTTCTTCAACCGGGCCCCCCTGATCCGTTCTGGGTTTTGCAGGCCATCATCCGTGTCGGCGACTGTCTTCCCCCTCTTCCTAGTGGAGGCCCATTCGGCCCAAGCCCGAACGGGGAATCACGTCCACATCTTGTTTTTCTTTTAGGGAGCAATCGATCTGCAGCCTTCAAAGGCAATCGATGTGGGGTATTTCCACCCCCTTTTTATTATTGTTGTTGTCAACTGTTTCTTTGTTTATTATTTATTCATGTTTCCCTTTATTATTATTATTATTATTATTTTCCCTTTCTTTTTCTTTTTACTTGTTCTCATTTATTTATCATTATTATTATTATTATTTTGCTCTCATATTTGTCATGCCGAGGGAACTACGCTCGCCACATCATCACTTTATTCGTCTCATTCATCCACACATGCATATGAGATAAACCGATAAAATTATGGCCGGAGAGAGAAAACTCAAACCCTTGAACCGATGGAAACTTGGTCACGTCACATGACCCAACCTGATGGCAACCCCACTTGCCCACCGTGTATCGGGGTGGTGCCCACGGGTATCCATCTATAGGCTCGAGATGGTACCGGCGGGACAATGTTCGTCAACCGATGGCGATATAGATATTTGCCTATGGTGCCGGATCACAATAAAAGTTACTCGGCGGTCACGTTGGTAGATGTGTATTCAGAAATCACCCATAAAAGCTGACGGAATAAGCGGTTTGCGTCAAATCTCATGACATACAGCACAGTCATTAGTTCACCGTGACGCCAGAGCACTGCACATCCCACAAAGGGGGTCCTTTAAAGCTAAACGGTGACACGCAAGTTCACACGGTGGCAACCGGGCCAATACGGTGACAAACCTGATACAGTGGCACCCGTAATAGAATGACAGACCTAATACGGTGGCACTGCGCAGGCCCATCAGGTCGCTGTTCAAAGAAGTTAACTTGATACGGTGGCACTGCACAGGCCCACCGGGTTAACTTGATATAGTGGCACTGCACAGGCCTACCGGGTTAACTTGATACGGTGGCACTGCGCAGGCCCACCGAGTTAGCTTGATACGATGGCACTGCACAGGCCCACCAAGTCAGCTTGATACGGTAGCACTGCGCAGGCCTACCGGGTTAGCTTGATACGGTGGCACTATACAGGCCCACCGGGTTAGCTTGATATGGTGGCACTGCACAGGCCTACCGGGTTAACTTGATACGGTGGCACTGCGCAGGCCCACCGAGTTAGCTTGATACGATGGCACTGCACAGGCCCACCAAGTCAGCTTGATACGGTAGCACTGCGCAGGCCTACCGGGTTAGCTTGATACGGTGGCACTATACAGGCCCACCGGGTTAGCTTGATATGGTGGCACTGCGCAGGCCCACCGGGTCACTGTTCAATGGAGTTATCGAGTCATTTTTGCTACTAGATCAACAATGTTATGGATTTTTTCGAGTTTATGTTAGTTTATTAATGCCACCGGCTCACCAGAATCACCGGCTCATCGTTCCACCGGTCCAAGGTATAAGGATCACTTCGAAGAAAAGCCATCGGCTCAATGTGCGGGGAAAAAATTCAGCAGCACCTCCCCTTATTTACAAATTTGGGAGGGTTGCACGGTATCCGCCTACCACAATGGAGACATACTAACATCGTGGTGCATGTCAGAGGCATCACCACCATCGCACACATCACCAACTCCCGAGGCACGCCTACGAGAGAGTCGGTATATGCCGAGACAATGAATGAAACGGGGCGGTGATCAAATGGTGTTTGGGTCCATATAGCTGAGCATAGATATTATGTTATCTAACTCGAAATTCAATGGATTTCTCAATTTTTACTTGAGTCGGTAGGAAGTGAGCCACTACCTATGTGATTTGACGGCATCATTCTCAGATTTGCATGATTCGTCAGCACGCATTCAAACATGAAAAATTGATTACAAAGAAATAAATGGGTGTTGCTCAAGGCATCCATGTGCTGCGCAAACCTGGCTGGAGCCCAAATCCACATGAAAAGAAGTTGCACGACTGTATCATGAGAGAAAACAGACCATAATGGAGCCATATTTGAGCCCAACGCATGAGGCATGGATGCTAGTTTGTCCAGCTTGCAACTATTTGGGTCTTTGGATGAACAGGGGACGAAGACTTTGTACAGCCTGATAATAGAGAGAAAATTGCATAGACAGAACTCTCTATGTTAGGCTGGGCACAAGAAACAACTATTTATAAATAGAAGATCACATTCAAAAAAGGGATGCTACCTATTTGTACTCAGGTTCTGTATGGATGAAACTGGGATCGGATTGCCCAGTAGATCAGAGAGACCCACTATTCGGTTTATTCATATATAAAGAGCAATAAAATGAAACTTTCACAAACCTCAAAGATGATGGGAAAGTGGGCAAGAAAACAAAAGATGTACCATGTCAAATATCTCTCATATAACAAAGGCCCATCATAACTTCTCCTAATTACTCCATAAATGCCTTGAAAATCGAAGCATTCAAGGAGAAGGCAACGTGATGGTTAGAAATGAGAATAGAATACTAGAAATATTGAGAAGATAGCAAGGAGAATAAGATTTCTATTAACAAAACTCTCTCTCTCCTTTACATCGGGTCACTCACCCTACCCCCCTTTCTCTTTGTGCACACTTTCTCCCTAAATAGGATTCACAGCACTACAGCAGCAATGGAAGGAGGAGATGGCAGCGCCGTGCTCTCCCCCTCCCCCCCCGATGGAACGCAGCTGAGAAGAAAATGAGATCGGGAAGGCAGTAACCAGGCGGCGGCCACCCAGCTATGGCGGCGAGGTGAGAAGTAGGTGAAGTGAGATAGCCACCGACTCCCCTCTCTTTGTTCTTTCTTCAGCTGCAAGAAAGGTTCCAGAAGAAGAAGAGCATCTCCCTTCTTCAGCCCTCCCAACAGCTTTTTATATATGGCCTTCCTTTAGACTAATTTGGTGGATCCACTTGAACGATGGAACACCTCTCTTGCTGGCCATCTGATGGGACCTCTCTATTGGGCCATCAGAATTTGGGCCTATAAGTTGTGGACTCTTTTCGGGCAAATTTTTTTAAATATGTTCACAGATGGTCAGCAGAAAATGCGATGGTACGTATAAGTGGTATGGTCTATCCGTCAGAAGTCACCTACCACATCTCACTTTTTGTCAGAACTCCATGTTTTGAGGAAAAGCCTTTGCATGACCTATACAAACGTCTTTCTATCTTTAAATGCATTGTACATCTGTTTGTCTAAAATCTCTTTTGTGATCTTCTATTTTACATATTTTATGGTATCTTATCTACCTTCAAAAGAATAAAGGTACCTGCGTATTTTTCTTGACCATGCAGATACTCATCTACCTACAAAAGCATGCAAGCTATCCATAGTAGCAATGTGTCGTTGCACAAAATGACTTTGCATGGGTATGATGTCTACATTTATTGCAGTTGTCTATAGAACCATGTTGCTACCCAAGTAGCTTTGAAGTCATTAAGAAGCTCAAGATCTGATGGACCTCTCAAGTTGTCTTCTAGTCACAACGTCCAGAATTCAAACGACTACATTCAAACGGGAAGCTGAAGACTCTGAAGGTTATATAAGGAGATGAAGTTTGAAATACAATGCATACATGCGTGAGTGTACACAAGTACACAGTGAGATCAACACATACTACATTCAGAAATAAAGAAGAAGAGTGCACAAGATCTCAAGAGAGCTATCTGTTCAAGCTGCGACTTCCTTGCTCTCTTGCATTCAGAAGCTTTTGGGTGGTGTTTAGTTGTTCTAGATTTTTTCTAGTCCACCCTTAGAGTCAGAAAGAGTTAAAGCATTCAATCCTATTTGTAATCTCTTTATGATCTTTTGTGTTTGCTCATTTTTTGAGCAGACACACTGCGTTCATTTCAATGTAGAAACCAGCAAGGGGTTTGATCCATGTAGTTCCCCTTTTGTAGAAGGGAGGGCTTACTGTGGTAGGAGGTTGTAATACCCCTCTGTGAAGGAAACACTTGCTTGGGAGCAAGTGGGTGTAATACCTCTTAGTAGAGAGAAGGCCAAGTGTTCTTGGCAGTTAGTGGAAATCCCAAGAGGTGCTTGGGGACTGGATGTAGGACTCCTGATTGTTAGGAGGTCCGATCCAAAATAAAATCTCTGTGCACTTTGTGTGATTGTTTCTGTCAAATTTTCACTTGTTTCACACACACCACACTAAGTACTAACGATACTATCTAGTGTTATCTTATTTTCAGATAAGTTTATAATAGTGCAAGAAGTCTTATTCACCCCCCTCTAGGACATCTAAAGCTCCATCTCGATCCAATAGGGTCTCACTAGCAACACTCACTGAAGAACTACTGAAGCAATATGTGCGAACAATAAATGTACTTAAGCTACAGTTAAACATAAATTCACTAGCTAACACAACTCACATAACGTAAAGGAAACAACAGGACTAGTACAGAAATACCAGCCTCCACAACAACTGAAACCAACTAACCATAAGTCACACAGACAAATCACCAACGAAAAGTAATAGGACTGTCAACAAGGAGCCAGTCCATCCCACACTAAACCAATAGAACATACCGAAAAACTATCTATAGAAGCGTAAAAACACGACAAGTGGAAGGTCACACGACACGACCTCCACGGAGCACCGATCCACCCCAACGCCTAAAAAGACCAGCACACAGCATGCCATAGCAACCAGCTACCCACGATGGGTACAGGTACCTAAAACCACAAGGTACCACAACTGAACCACAAACACACTACGCCACCAGCACAGCACACAACGAGCAAATATGAACCATAACTGGAGAGTAACCACTCATAACCACAACTACTAGAAAACTCGAGTCGGAAAGAATGACGCTGCCATGTGGGTAAAGATTACTAGTTCATGACGCCAGTACCCAACCCGAACAACACAACACAAGAACTACCTCTCAGTCTCACAGTCAAGGATGAAAGGTCCAATTGCAACTCCACAACCACACTGCAAAAGTTAAAGAACTATGGAGACCAACCAACACCACGCTACAGACCCATGTCTAGTACCTTTAGAGACTCTGGCCTGAGCTCCCTAAAGTGAGGTACTGGAAACACAGGACTAGTTGAGGACCAGTACGTCTACTGGTGTCCGTCCCTCAACCACGAACGCGCAACAAGCGACCAAACACAACCACAACACACGAGTAGCTACCCTATTGTCATCTTTCCCTCATCTGGGTGTACAACTCGACAAACAAATGAGTGAGAGTGTCCAGGAAGACGACACAGACCTCAACAGTACACAGTACCGGGACAAACCCCGAACACAATCGTGCTTGGCTCACAGAGAACCTGGGGTACCTGACTAGAGAGGCATTCTGGAATAGGCGTCGGACCACCAAACTCAGCATCCACACAAACCACGAGATACCACCATTGCTTATAACGGGTTACCATACTGTCTTTAACACAATTATATACTAATAAGCGGTTAAACTCATAAATTACATACTCTGCATATACTTAATATAATTAACATGAATAACAAAACTTAATAACTAAGTGTACTCTAACTTATTAACTCTAATACATACCTTACTAACATTAGGCCCACTAACATAGCACAAAACATCACCCTATAACCAAGGCTAGGCCCACACAGGACCTTTACAGCCCAACCCAACTAAACCTACTTCGGAAGGCAAAACGCGACGGATACATACGTCGCCTCAAGAATCGCGACGTCCCGACTCCTCACCCTCACATCAGTCGATATATAAACCTGCAAATCGCAACAGTTTGATACATCACCGCCAAGCCAATCGATTACTAAACCACATGAACGCGACGGAACAACCCGACACCTTCAAACCAATTGATTACCGAAACTCATGAACGTGATGGGCCAACCCGACGCCTTCAAGCCAATCGATTCTAGCACAACAATCGGACATCATGAATGCAACAGACCAAAGCGTCTCCTTCATACCAATCGATTCTGACACACCAATCGAAAGACATAACGTGATGGACCAAATTGTCGCGTTCATAACAAAACACGACAGGTCAATTGGTCGCCTTTCCAGACAGAACTATCGGACCCTTCTGCCTCCCGGAATCCATTCCAAACATCATTTAAACTAACATTTAAACCTTTAAAATGGAAGATAAACCACAACATACCACAATAACATGATTTGCTAAACTTTAAACCATTCATTTAATCCAAAACAAAAGGGAAGTCTCCCTACCAACTCGAAGAACACAAAGAACGGCACATCGCCGGTGTGTCCACGCTCCAGACGCCCTCCTCGCGTGGAAACTGCGTCGAGCGAACCTCTAGTAAGCTAAAAACCCCAGGAATCGCCACACAGCAACTTCCCTCGACTGGACAGAGCTTCCTCTACTCTGTCTGGCCCGAAACCGTCGTATTAAAACCATAGTCAAAATTGCGATGTGGACAACCATCGCCTTTAAAACATGTTAAACACAATAGACCAGACCGTCACGAATCGTAACTCAAAGTGCCACGTGACAAAAGGCAGTTTGAAGAATGCGATGTGGGAAGCCGTCGTGTTTCAAAATGCAACAACCTACTTCGTCGCCTTCTTCACCAGAAAACATGTGTGTTGTTTGGGCTGAAACCTTTGGCCCATAACACCCATACAAAGCGTCAAAACCACAACCAAGGCTCAATGATCACACATTGGCCAAGAGCGCCACACCAGAACCGTTAAACTCAGATCCGAACGGCCATTACATTACATTACTATCACCTAAAAATAAATGTCATCCTCGACATTCAGAAAGAAACCACAGCAAGTCGAACTATCACCTAAAAAGAAATAAAGTTATTCACAAACAACAAAGGATACATTTCCTCTGCACTTACCTTTCAAATCATTCTGCTCTAACTGCTCTATTTTGCTCATTTTCTTGCTCATTTTGCTTTCTTTTCTCTTTAGTTCATTTCACAGCTTTCCTACCCTGATTGATTCAATCTTCCCTTCTTTTACCTCACAACTTAAGCAATTATATCTTGCCATCGGCACTTTATCTCCTTGGACTAAGCATACTCTTCATATACTGAATATAATTAACATGATTAACAAAACTCAAAAACTAAGCATATTGTAACTTATTAACTCTAATACATACCTTACTAACATTAGGCCCACTAACATAGCACAAAACATCACCCTATAACCAAGGCTAGGCCCATACAGGACCTTCATAGCCCAACCAAACTAAACCCACTTCGGAAGGCAAAACACGACGGACATAGATGTCGCCTCAAAATCACGACGACTGGACTCGTTGCCTTCACATGAGTCGTTATATAAACCCACAAATCACGATGGTTCGATACGTCGCCACCAAGCCAATCAATTACTGAACCACATGAATGCGACGGAACATCCTGATGTCTTTAAACCAATTGATTACTGAAACTCATGAATGTGACGGGCCAACCCGACGACTTCAAGCCAATCGATTCTAGCACAACAATCGGAAATCATGAACGTGATGGACCAAAGCATCGCCTTCATACCAATCGATTCTGACACACCAATCGGAAGACATAATACGACGGACCAAATCATCGCGTTCATAACAAAATATGACGGGTCAATCGGTCGCCTTTCCAGATAGAACTATCAACCCCTTCTTCCTCCCAGAATCCATTCCAAACATCATTTAAACTAACATTTAAACCTTTAAAATGGAAGATAAACCACAACATACCATAATAACATGATTTGCTAAACTTTAAACCATTTACTTAATTCAAAACAAAAGGGAAGTCTCCCTACCAACTCGAAGAACGTGAAGAACACCACATCGCCGGTGTGTCCACGCTCCGGACGCCCTCCTCACATAGAAACTGTGCCGAGCGAACCTCCAGCAAGCTAAAAACCCCAAGAATCGCCGCATAGCAACTCCCCTCGGTCGGACAAAGCTTCCTCTACTCGGTCTGGCCTGAAACTGTTGTATTAAAACAGAAGTCAAAATCGCGATGTAGACAACTGTCGCCTTTAAAACATGTTAAACGTGATAGACCAAACCGTCTCCAATCATAACTCAATGTGCCACGCGACAGAAAGGTGGTTTGAAGAACGCGACGTGGGAAGTCGTCGCATTTCAAAACGTGACAACCTACCTCGTCGCCTTCTCCACCAGAAAACATGTGCTCTATTTGGGATAAAACCTTCAGCCCATAACACCCACACAAAGCGTCAAAACCACAACCAAGGCTCAATGACGACACATTGGCCAAGAGCACCACACCAGAACCATTAAACTCGGATCTGAACGACCACAACATTACACAGAAGGAACTTGAGAAGTCTATCTTTGGGTTCTTCTTCTTCTCAATGACTTTTTGGCTATATGGGTAGTTGCATGCACATATTGACAGTTACAATAAATGTCTGTAAGCACCATACCCATGCAAAGTCTTTTCTCTTTTTTATGGTTAATCTTGTATTGAATAAAAGATTAGATAGTGAAAATAAAAAGAAGATCATCTAAAAGATATTTATCTATTTCAGAGAAAAGTATTGTCCTTAAAGTATATAAAGGTAGGTGAGCATTAAAGGAGAACTGGACACCTACTTGGTGCACAATGTGTCTGCAAATGTCAAATCCTAAAACCTGGAAACTTGTCAGTTTAAAGGACACTGACAAAGGACTTGCAAGGTAGACAACTATCAAGGAACATTCTTAGTATACAATACTCTAGGTATGTTCTCATCTATAAATAATAAATTTGAATGTAGAGAACAATATGAACATGATGTTTAAAAGTACTTGCTGGAGTTCAGAAATCATGAGTGAAAAGAATAATTTGATAGGATCAATACAACAATCGATAGAAACATAATAGCAATCAATAGAAACATCACCAAATAAGAGTATAACAGCAATCGATAGAAACACCACCAATCTATAAGAGCATAACAACAATCAATAGGAACATAACTGCACGATAGGAACATAACCACAATTGGTAGGAACATCACAGTAATCGATACGAACATAATCACTAATCGAATGGGGACTTCTTCAGCAATTGATTGGGCTGTCTTCTCCAATCGATTGACCTTAGACAATAATCGATTAGAAGCTTATACAAACTTCGACTATACTGGAGTCTGAGTGGAATTTCGATTGTTGAGATATGTCCACAAGTCGGAGTCTCACTTCAACTGTCGACACTTGTTCACTAGTCAATATCTCACTTCGACTTCACAAGAGTCAGAGTCTTACATGATAGTTTTAATTGTGGCCTTAGAGAAATTTTATTGGTAGTAGTTAAGCATGTGTCGACCGGTAAGCATGTGTGTGTCAACGCATACTGTCTATCACTAATTGTACAATATAATACACACATGTCTTTAGTAATTTGACTTTTTGATTATAATAAGATGAATTTGTTTGTTACCTAAATAAGAGATGATTTTGTCATATTCAAAAACATGTAAATAAAAGGTTTGCAAAAATAATTACACAACAATTCTCCCCCTTTTTGTTAATGACAAAATCATGTATATATGAAATAAATAGTCTTAACAAAAAGTGATCTTGTAACTGTTTTGAACACTACAAATTCAATACTTATGCAATTATGTCTATATATTTCTCCCCCTTTGTGACATTAACATAAAAGTCAACACAAAAATGATCTGAGGAAGAAATGCACTCAAGAAATAGGAGAGCCATTGTATATAAAAACAAAATGTACTTACAAGAGATAGAGTTATCAGGAAGACCTAGGAAGATAAAGAGTAGGGGGAATTTGAGTGAGCAAGGGTTGTGGAAGGTCCCACAATTTTTTCTCATTGGAATCGAAATTGTGAGTGAACAAAGAGATATTTATGTTATAAGATAGACCAATTGAGGGAAGTTTCCTATAAGATTTTAGATGCCATCGATGATACCAACAGACCTTCTGATGATAAACTGAATTCACTAAGCTCTGCCTCAGAGGAACAAATTGTCAGCTCTCTGCTTTGCGCAAGAAGTCATGTAGAGTGATATTCCAATGTAGCCCTTTAGAATGTGTCTCTTCTTTAGCTTTGTAATAGATCTGATATCTACCTTCCCACTTGAGCTCAAGAGAGTTTCTGAGGGAAACATAATAATACTTGGCCATAAAAGCAGATAGAGAAAATTTTCTTCTCTTAAATTCTTTGGCCTCTACAAGATATCTAAGTATCCACTGCCCTTCATTCAATCTTTTCGATTCCGTAAAGCATTCTTGAAATTCTTTGAAGTACTATGTGGATTTAGTTGTGTGAATGAGAGAAAACCTATGAAATGACAAGATTTTATTGTACTTGATCTTGTATCTGACTACTAATCTGATATGTCTGTTAAAGACAACTCTGGCAAAATCTAGTCTGGTCTGGAGCTAACTGCGCTTATCAAACTAGGATACAAATGTGAGGGCAACCTAATAGTCATAGAGAGTGTAAGGGTTCTTTGCCCTTTTAATAACATGGCCCATTGACCCCTACTGACATCCGCCAGATTGAGCTTAAACCTCACTTCATTGAATGACTTCATCTTAGTGAAGTTCTCTTGATGCTTTTTCAAAGATGAGTAGACTAGGTCATAAAATCTCATATTCAGATGATTTTGAACATTTAGAGGGGTAGATCTGCCTACTTTGGCTATTCTGAATTTTGTTGCTTCTCCTGGATATACTCTAAGAGATTTTTTCGGAGATAGACAATGACTAGAGCTAACAATGTTGTTAAAATATCCTAGAGAGATTTCCTTGGTTTTTATCAAGATGGGCAACCAATCTATAAACTTGTATTGAGTCATGCCATTAACTTCCAAAAATACTTTTATCTGAAGAAATTCATCAAAAATCACAAAATTCCTCTTAGAATGATGAATAAAGGCATACCAAAATGGAGGAAACTCTTTGCCTATGACCTCTCCTTTTCTTTTCTCACCAGCCTTGGATAGAGTCTTATCTGTAGGAAGCTTTTGAGCTAGAGGTCTATTGGCTAGATTTGGACTTCGGAGAAGTGAAGAGAAAAATGAAGGTGGGCAAAGGTTCATTGATTAATTGGTGGAGGTTTTTTGGACCTTCCATTTTTTGACCATTGCGCTCTGCTAGGTTTCTCGCCGCTAGGGGCGGCCGCCGTCGGCCTTGGGCTGGTGGGGGGGGGTCCTCCCCGCCCTCATGGAGGGAAGCGTTGTCCCTACTGGTGATGGTGGCGTGTCTTCGGGCTCCCCCAGGCTCTCTTACGCCCAGATGATCTCTGCCAGCAAACCTCCTCCGGCTGTGAAAATAGGTGTGAAGCCTCCAGCATTTACTGATCAAGGAGAACCGGCAGTCTACTTTTCCAAAGAGGAAATTGCGAAATCTATGGATCCTTTCAAGCACGCCATTATTGCTAAGTGTTCCTATGGCCACTTCTCTTTTCTTGAGATCAAATCATGCTTAACTCAACGTCTCATATTGTCCAAAGATTTTATTATTAGCCCACTAAATCCTAGGCATCTCCTCTTTCGTTTTGATGATGAACAAGACTTCTTAAAGGTTCTCCTGCGTAGAAGCCTTTATATTAAAGGTTATCTATATAGGTTCTTCCGTTGGGAGCCTACGTTTGATTACTCTTATGATCCTACTTTTATTCCCATTTGGATTGGGTTCCCGCTTCTGCCGATTAGTTTTTATCATGAGGATTTCTTGAAGTCCATCGCAGGCAATTTTGGCACGGTTCTACAAGTTCATGATGCATCTAAAGCTATGACACAAACTCAGGAAGCATTGGTTTGTGTGGAGCTTGATATTAAAAAGGCTAGACCTGAACGGCTATGGATCGGCTGTGATAAAGAAGGCTTCTGGCAAAAGGTGAATTTTCATAAGATACCATCGGTTTGCTCTTTTTGTCACAAACTAGGTCATGGTGCGGAAGATTGCTTCAGGAGGAAACCCATAGATCAACAGGTTAATAATTCGGGTACTGCAGTTGGCACTTTAGATGGTGAATGGCAGCGGCCGGTTAAGTTGGGGCAGAAAAAAACTTGGCAAAAGAAAATTGATACACTCCCTATTCATCAGGATAAAAACTAGTTTGAGTCCCTTCTAGATGACAAAGGACAGGAGGCTTTTCTAGTAGATATGCAGATTATGGGGGATGCGCAGAAGAAGCCTATTACAGAAGATAATTCAGAAGAATGTTTGATTCAGTCACAGAACGGGGAAGTGCAGAAGGTGGAATATCCAAGCCTATTACATAAGATAATTCGGAAGAATGTTTGATTCGCCATTGGATTGCTTGGGATCGGATATCCAAGCCAAAGCAAGAAGGTGGTTTGGGGGTCAGAAGTATGTGGCATGTTCAGATCTCTCTCATGGCTAAACTCATCTGGAATGCTATGCATGGCCAGTCCTTATGGTCCAAATACGCCAGAAGCAATTTATGAAGCCTCCTTTTTCTGAGATCAACAAGATGTTTCCCTCTGGCATTTCGAAAGAGGTATTTAATGCTTCCCTTAACCTTATTATGCAGAATAGTAGATGGGTCCTGGGTGATGGCAAAGACATTGATATCCTGAGGCATAAGTGGGTTGGCAATGCTCCACTTATTTCATTTCTTCCTACTCTATCTCAATATCCTTTTACTGCTGTAAAGGATGTGGCGACCCATCTGGAACATCCTCTCAAAAGTCATGCTCTCATTAGGCGGGTAGTGGAGAATGTTATCATGTCTGATATCCCTGATACTTGTGTTTGGACGTGCAATGCTGATGGCACATTCTCTACCAGTTCTGCCTTCCAGGCTATCAGGCCGCACGGGATTCACCGTCCCACCTTCCTTAAAATCTGGCATCAGGCTTTTAATCCCAGGGCTGCTATGTTCGACTGGAGGATCTTGCATTGTGTTGTGCCTACTGATGACAGGCTCTCTAACTGTGGTGTTTATCTTACTTCCTTATGTTCCTGTTGCACTTGTCCATCTGTAGAAGATATGGATCACCTATTTCTCAAAGGGGAGTTGGCTACCGTATTATGGAGATGGGCATGCCCCCTCTTAGATGCTCAAATTATTGGTCAGCATATTACATCTACATTATGGAATATCACGTCTGTTTCTAACTGCCATAGCGCCCCTGGTTTCATTGCCATCTATGTAGTTCTTCTTATGATGTGGGAGATTTGGAAATTCAGATGTGTTAAGCGCTTTGATTCTAAATCAAAATCAGTGGGGAGGATAATTTCTGATATAAGATATGCTATCAATGTGGCTATCCAAGGGATGATCTTTAAAAAGGAATGCTCCTTACATAGCCTTGGTATTCTTCAGACGTTTGGTTTCAAAGTCACATTCAAAATGAAAGTGCCCAAGATTGTGAGGTGGATACCACCGCAACATGGTTTCAGCTTGAACGTTGATGGTGCTTGCAAAGGGAATCCGGGCCCTTGCGGAGGTGGTGGCTGTGTTCGGGATTCGAGTGGTGATGTTCACATTAGCTTTGCATTTTTCTATGGGCAAAGCAACAGTATGATTGTTGAGGTTTGTGCTCTTTGTGATGGTTTGAGGTTGGCAGAGCTTTATGGTCTCAATGTTACTTCTGTCCAATCTGATTCTCTTGTGTTAGTTTAGTCTTTCAATACTGATAAATGCCCATCTTGGAAGTGCTCATGGTGGTGGAGATTGCCTCTGTCATCTTTGCACAGGATCAACGTTCGAGTGGTTCATACTTATCGAGAGGCCAATAGGGTGGCGGACGCCCTTGCCTCGTATGCCTGCGAGAGAGGGGAGAGATCTATGTTTAGTTTTTCATCCTTTCCACCAATTTGTAAGGGACCAATTGTGCTGGATAAAACTGGTCTTCCTTCCATTAAGTTAGTCTAGTTTTCATTTTTTCAGGGGTATGCCCCGCAGCTACATGTAATTATTCCTTTGCGTTATATATAAAATCTTAGGGTGTCGGACATGGCCAGGGGAGTGGGAATGTTTTCTCCTACTGGGAGAAAGCGCACTTAGCTAGCCCCCTGTCTTGGTGCCCCTTTTCTTAAAAAAAAAAAAAGGTGGGCAAAGGTGAAGAGCTGGTGGAAGTTTAGATGGAAGATCCTCATGAAAAGAATCCTTACTAGAGATAGCATGTTCTAGGGGGAATTTTTCTACAGGTTTAGAAGGTGAAGAGGGAGGCTCCTCTATATGTTTCTGTTTAGTGGTAGGTTGAGAAGGAGGAATGGAAGAAGAGGGTTGTGGTTGTGGTGTAGGGTTAGAGGAAGTAGGTAGGTCTGCTAATGGTATGTGTGAGGGAGATGAAGAGGGCTGAGTTGGAATGGTTTTGGCTTGAGGTGGAGGAGAAGGAGGTTTGGTTGAGGTTGGAAAGAGAATGGAGCCAGACTTAACCAATTTTTTCTCTGTTCGACGTTTGAAACTTTTAGCTTGAGACTTTGAGAGAGTGTCAGACATATCTGCCTCTGGTGTTGGTGTTTCTGTTGGCTGCCTGAGAGAGAGTCAACCATACTTCTACTATGACTTCTTCTGTGGCTGCCTTGACTGGAACTTCCTATGTTTTTACTGCTTGGGGTTGAGCTACTTCTTCTTGTACTAGTCTGTGTGGTGAAACCGGTGGTTGTTGTTCTAGCTGAGTTGCTTCTGCCACTGATGGTGCAGTTGTTGTCTTTGGTTCTGCAATTTCTTCTGCTACTAGTGCTCCACTTTCTTTAGCTGTTGTTGATGTGGTTGTCATGAAAGTATTGCCCTTGTCTTAATTGCAAACAAACTGAAAAAGCAGATCCCACATCTGTTGTAGTTCATCAGTCACAAAATCAAATTTCACAACCACTTGATGTAGTTGCATTTGTAGTACACTGAGAATTTCTTGTTGCTTAAGGACCAAATCAAAGACATCATCTATGGTCCTGCTTCTACTGGTCTCCCCCTGAGACCTTGGTTGGGGTCTAGTTGTCTCAACAGGTGGAGGTAAGACATTTTGATATGTTGTCTCCTCAAATGGTTTAAAACTGTAATTTGGCGGAGGAGCATTTTTTATGTAACTATTTTTCCTCTGATATCCCTGATGACCTGAGCAATGGTCTCTTCAGGGTTTACTTGTTCCACAACTGGGGCTTCTTCTTCTAAAGCTGGTGCTTCTTGTTCTTCTAATGCAGGAGCAGTTCCCTCTAATCTTTCTTCCACTATAGATTCAATTGTTTAAGCTGAAGGAGAAACTATCATGACATCTATAAATGACTCATGGGTGCAATCAAGTACCAAATTTTTATCCACACATTCTGGACATTGTCCACTAGAGTGTAGTGGCTTCTTATGAGAGTGGATAGCCGAATGTTCTCTTTGAGTAGTGTGGCAGTCTTTGAGTCCAAGTTAACATGGTTCCTTCTAAATAGTACTGTTAACAATGGTCCATATGGCAATGATTCATTTAGATGAATGGACCCCATCATCCTATCGATGATAACTGAGGCCAAGTTCACTGGATGCTTCTGAATGACCTAGTAAAGTAGGTCTCCATCTCTGGAGGTGATGGAGGAGTGAGTTCCTGTCCTTGGAGTGATGATGGTCGTAATGATTGCATGTAGTAATCTCTTCTCTGTAGATAACTGGTTGATAAGAAAAGCCTTCTTTCGAATGACACCTTTCTCCCCAATGATTCCAAGCCTTTGTCTTTCCAGGGGAACTACCTCATACAATTTGTGACCAGATGTACAGTAGTCCAAGACTTCTTATAAAATGGCTTCGGACTTAGTGACCTTCATGCCTTTAACAAATCCTTCCAACAACCCATTTTTTGAAACTGTCAAGCTTACATAAAATGCTTTCACGGCATTTGCATATGTTGGTTTCTGAATCTCACAACCGTTCCCAACCTATGATTTCCAGTGTATCTAACACAATACTGAGCTTGTCGGTTAACTGAGCAAAGTCAACAACTTTATCAGGGCATACAAAGGCTTTGGTAGAGAAAAGCTTCTGGAACTGATCTGGGATGAAAAACGAAGCATCTAGTGCCCTAGAAGAGGTGGACAGAAAGGGAGAAAATGACTTCGAAGGATTCTACAAAAAGAATGAGATGTTCAAAATAGGTTTAATGATCCTACCTTTCTTCAGGAATGATGAAAGAGTCAAGACAAGTACAGTGTGAGTTCCTTCAGAGTTGGATGAATGTGGGTACCAGCAAAACAACAAAAGGAGTTGAAGTTTTCGAATGAGGTAGGTGGAAGATGAAGAGGAGTTTTTATAAAAGAAGTAAGGGATATCGATGACAATAGAACTAGAGATCAACGACTAAGATATACTACCATAAAAGATAACACGGCTGAGATTTAATATCATAAAATATAATTGATCATATTTTATTCATATTTTAGTTCCATTATTTTAATATCAACTACCAACTTCAACTTCATAAATTCGACGTCATAAAGTCAACTACATAACTTCGACTTGTGAGAAGTTGAAAATCTTAAAGAAATTAAAGTAAAGATGACAGAGGATATTAGTAGTAGGTAATTTCGGTTACAAGTAGTATTTTATTCAAAGTTGCACATGTTTATTTCTCTTCTAATAGTGAATTGTTCTTCAGGAAGAGATTTAGTAAAAATATCAGCTAATTGATGATTTGTATTAACAAATTCAAGCAAGATTTCACCATTACTTACATGGTCTCTGATAAAATGATGTCTAACCTCAATATGCTTGGTTCTTGAGTGCTGGATTGGATTCTTGGTCAAGTTGGTTGCACTTGTGTTGTCACGTAGCATTGGAATGACGTTTAATTTGTGACCATAGTCTTCCAGTTAATGTTTAATCCACAGACGTTGAGTACAACAACTTCCTGCTACTATGTATTCTGCTTCTATTGTGGATAATGCTACTGAGTTTTACTTTCTGGAAGACCAAGAGATAAGCAACCTGCAAGAAATTGACAAGTACCACTGATGCTTTTTCTATTTATTTTGCATCCAGCATAGTCAACATCACTATACCCAAGCAAATTAAATTCAGAACATCTGGGATATCATAAACCACGTTTACTTGTATTTATTAGATATCTAAAATTTTATTTAACAACATTTAAGTGAGATTTTTTGGGATCAATCTGAAATCTGGCACACAAACATACACTAAATATTATATTTGGTCTACCAATCAAAATCTATTAAGCAAATTTGAAATGTACTTGGTTTGACAAATGTGAGTCCCTTCCTTAGTCCGCTTGATTTACAAATCAAGAAATAATTAAATTCACCCATCATGCTCATTTCAAATTCACCCTGCATAAGGTTTTCAAAGAGTTTGCAAAATGACTTATTAGTAGCAGTAAAAATAATATCATCAACATATATTTGAACAATTAAGATCCCTTCTGAAAATTTCTTAATAAATAAAGTGTTATCTACTTTACATCTTGAAAAATCATGTGATAGAAGATAAGCACTTAGTCTTTCATTCCAATCTCTTGGAGCTTGTTTCAGACCATATATTGCTTTCCTTAACCGAAAAACATGATTTGAATAATTAGTATCTTCAAAACCCGAGGGTTGTTCAACATAAACTTCTTCTTTTATGAAACCATTTAGAAAAATATTTTTCACATCCATTTGAAATAAATTAATGTTCAAAGAATATGCATATGCTAAACTCTCAACGTCTCACTACACTACAAGAAAAAGTGGTTTTACCGACTGATATTTCCGACGGAATTTTTTCGTCAGAATATCCGTCGGAACTACCCACGGAATTATTGCGTCGGAAACATCCGTCGGTAATACCGACGGATAAATATCTGCCGGAAATTTCCGTCGATACTTATATATCTTATATATTACAGACGTTTTTTTCGACGTAATAGTTCCATCGGAACTATCCGTCGGAAATTCCAATTCCCTCCCCGCCACCTCTCTCTCTCTCTCTTCTTCTCTCCTCTCTCTCTCTCTCCTCTCTCTCTCTCTCTCTCTCTCTCTCTCTCTCTCTCTCTCTCTCTCTCTCTCTCTCTCTCTCTGCCTGTAGTGCCACCGGCTTCGCGACCCGGCCCGCCGCCGCCCAGCTACCCGCCGCCGCCGTCGCCACCCCGGCCCGCCGTCGACCCAGCTTCCCACCGCCGCCGTCGCCACCCCGGCCCGCCGCCGCCTGGAGCAAGGTCTCTCTCTCTCTCTCTCTCTCTCTCTCTCTCTCCTCTCTCTCATCTCTCTCTCTCTCTCTCTCTCTCTCTCTCTCTCTCTCTCTCGCTCTCACGCTCCTCTCTCTCTCTCTCTCCCCCCTCTCCCATCTCTCGCCCCTCGCTCTCCTCTCCGCCCCTTCGCCAGCGGAGCCCCCGCGCCCCCTCGTCGGCACCCCTGCGACCCCGAGCCCTAGCGCCCCCGCCGCCTCGCCACCCCACGGCGCCCCCGAGCCCCAACCCCCGCCCCCCTCGCCCCGGGCGCCCCCGAGCCCACCCCACGGCCCCTCCACCCACAGGCCCCCCTCACCTACCCCCGGCGCCCCCTCGCCCCCACGGGGTCCCCCTCCACCCCACAGGCCCCCCTCACCCACTCCACACCCACGGGCGCCCCGAGCCACCCCACGGCGCCCCCGAGCCCCTGTGGCGTTGCCCCCTCACCCCCACGGCACCCCCTCCACCCCACAGGCCCCCCTCGCCCACCCCACGGTGCCCCCTCGCCCCTGCGGCACTGCCCCCTCGCCCCCACAGTGCCCCCTCCACCCACAGGCCCCCCTCACCACCCCACGATGCCCCATCGCCCACGGGCGCCCCCGAGCCCACCCCACGGCGCCCCAACACCCCACTGCGCACAGTATATGCATGGATGTATGTGAATATGGACTCATCCTCTCCAGCAATCATGCTGCCTGCTAACCAAGCTAGACAGCTTCCTCTGCTCATTAGGGCCAGCGGCCAGGGGGGTGTGGACCTTGTCCTACATGCCCTCAAAGATGAGGGCAGAAGCCCCCACGCACATGACGAAACACCAATTATGGGGGAGAGTTTGACAGATAAAAACTTCTGGTCTTTGGCCAATGGTAGCAGTTCCACACTCATGGGGAACTCAGGAGACTGTAACCTTTTTGAACGTGATTGAACGATACGGTAGCAAAGCAAGCATGTGAAGTCATTTTAATGTGCTAACATTAAAATGAATTTCCTAAGAAATGTTCATTTTAATGTATTTTAACGATTGATAGTCTCTAATAGTTTAATGTCTGCATGTCTTAATGTGCATGTTAATTTCATTTATGCTTATGTTTCTGAAAATGTTGTGCCTTAGTTTTGTGAATTCTATGCACTATATAATTTGTTCTATAGGAGATGGAGTTTATAACTTATGTTTCTGAAATGTGTGCCTTAATGTTGTGCCTTATAATCAAGTTCTCATATTTTCTAAAAAGTCCAACAAGAGCTACTTGAATTCCTTTTCAACCTCAGTTACATAAGTTCCATTGGTTAATGGTTAATATCATATTTTGTTTCATTTTGTGACCATTGAAATACCTTAAGCAACTTTCAATGTAAATGATTCATGAAGTCCAGATGGGATCATAATTAATTTTGCAGTCAGTAGTAAGGTCCACATGTCCCATTTCCTACGTTATATCATTTATGGGTAAATATTTGTAAACAACAATCATGTTACTCAGTTAAGTAATTAATGAGGATAAGATAGGTGAGTCAAAAATATCTTGTGTCTTCTCATGTTAATCATTCAGCTAGGCACTTGCTATGTAGCAAATGCTTACTTTTATCATAATGTTGTACAATCTTTAATATTTTTAATCATACCAAAGTGGTTAATGCTTCTTTTAATAACATTGGGTGCCTTTGTCTCTTACATGCATGCTACCAAAAATTTCTTATTCTTTGCAATTCAAAAGATCTTTATATTGGTTGTTATTTGTATTTTAGATGCTTATCCTTTGGCTTGTGGGGAACATACTTCGAGCCATGAATGTTCACCCTTCTCAGTTTTTATCCTCTTTCTCTACATATCCATTAATGTGCAAAAAATGTAAACTCTTTGTTGAATTGTTTGTTTCCTTTTCAAAGTGGTGACTTAACAACATTATAGAAGGCGGACCGCGGACTTGGATTGGCTGAAGAATCGTCCAGATCTGAGCCCAATTGGATCTGGATTGAATAGGAAGTCAGAAATTAACAGGATTGGCCTATATCAACCGATTTCGGTGGGTCCCAATATCCGCGGTCAGTGAAAGTGACGTGTGTGAACTGACGGAGTCTGATTTGGATTCTCGGATTGGGTTGGGCGTTGAAACGACGGATCTAAAAAACCCAAGTCTAAAGGGTCAAAACACACAACTCGGGGGTTCAAAATCCCAAATAGGGATCCGATCGGCATGCCGTTCACTCCGACACGACCGGGTCGGTGAAAGTGATGTGTGTGAACTGACAGAGTCTGATTTGGATTCCCGGATTGGGTTGGGCGTTGAAACGACGGATCTTAAAAAACCCAAGTCTAAAGCATCAAAACACACAACCCAGGGGTCCAAAATCCCAAATAGGGATCCGATCGGTGTGCCGTTTGCTCCGACACGACCGGGTGGGTTAAATTGACGTGTGCGAACTGACGGAATCTGATTTGGATTCCCGGATTGGGTTGGGCGTTCAAATGACGGATCTAAAAAAAAACCAAGTCTAAAGGGTCAAAACACACAACCCGGGGTCCAAAATCCTAAATAGGGATCTGATCGGCGTGTCGTTCGCTCCGACACGACTGGGTGGGTTAAATTGACGTGTGGGAACTGACGGAATCCGATTTGGATTCCCAGATTGGGTTGGGCGTTGAAATGACGGATCTAAAAAAACCCAAGTCTAAAGGGTCAAAACACACAACCCAGGGGTATAAAATCCTAAATAGGGATCTGATCGGTGTGTTGTTCACTCCGAAACGACCGGGTGGGTTAAATTGATGTGTGCGAACTGACGGAATCCGATTTGGATTTCCGGATTGGGTTGGGCATTGAAATGATGGATATAAAAAAAAACCCAAGTCTAAAGGGTCAAAACACACAACCCGGGGGTCCAAAATCCCAAATAGGGATCTGATCGGCGTGCCGTTTACTCCGACACGACCGAGTGGGTTAAATTGACGTGTTTGAACTGACGGAATCTGATTTGGATCCCGGATTGGGTTGGGCGTTGAAATGATGGATCTAAAAAAAACCCGAGTCTAAAGGGTCAAAACACACAACCCGGGAGTCCAAAATCCCAAATAGGGATCTGATCGGCGTGTCTTTCACTCTGACACGACCGGGTGGGTTAAATTGACGTGTGCGAACTGACAGAATCCGATTTGGATTCCTGGATTGGGTTGGGCGTTCAAATGACGGATCTAAAAAAAACCCGAGTCTAAAGGATTAAAACACACAACCCGGGGGTCCAAAATCCCAAATAGGGATCCGATCGACGTGTCGTTCGCTCCGACATGACCGGGAGGGTTAAATTGACGTATGCGAACTGACAGAATCTGATTTGGATTCCCGGATTGGGTTGGGCGTTGAAACGAAGAATCTAAAAAAACCATAGTCTAAAGGGTCAAAACACACAACTCGGGGGTCCAAAATCCCAAATAGGGATCCGATCGGCGTGCCGTTCACTCCGACACGACCGGGTCGGTGAAAGTGACGTGTGTGAACTGACGGAGTCTGATTTGGATTCCCGGATTAGGTTGGGCGTTGAAACGATGGATCTAAAAAAACCCAAGTCTAAAGGGTCAAAACACACAACTCGGGGGTCCAAAATCCCACATAGGGATCCGATCGGCATGTCGTTCACTCCTACACGACCGGGTCGGTGAAAGTGACGTGTATGAACTGACGGAGTCTGATTTGGATTTTCGGATTGGGTTGGGCGTTGAAACGATGGATCTTAAAAAACCCAAGTCTAAAGGATCAAAACACACAACCCGGGGGTCCAAAATCCCAAATAGGGATCCAATCGGCGTGTCGTTTGCTCCGACGCGACCGGGTGGGTTAAATTGACGTGTGCGAACTGACGGAATCCGATTTGGATTCCCGGATTGGGTTGGGTGTTGAAATGACGGATCTAAAAAAACCTAACTCTAAAGGATCAAAACACACAACTCGGGGGTCAAAAATCCAAAATAGGGATCCGATCGGCGTGTCATTTGCTCCGACACGACCGGGTGGGTGAAAGTGACGTGTGTGAACTGACGGAATCGGATTTGGATTCCCGGATTAGGTTGGACGTTGAAACGACGGATCTAAAAAAACCCAAGAAACGACGGATCTAAAAATAGTTTCTAATTAAACTTGAGAAATAATCACATATTTTAAATTTAATTTTTGAAAATAATGTATGTATATTAATTTTTATTAATGTTTCTCATATTAATTTTTTTTAATATAGGATCGACCTTCGGCACCTGACGATCACGAGGCAGGGACAGCAAACAATCCGACAGATCTGTCATGATTTTTTGTATTTATTATTTTGTATGATTTTATATTTGTTGTATTTTATGATTTTATGTTGATTGATAGTATTTGTGAAATTTATGAATATTGGAGAATGTTTGAAAAATCATTGTTATTTCTATATTTTAAAAAAATATACAGTAATTTTCGACAAAATTTCCGATGGATATTAGTCTGTCGGAAAATAGATATTATCGACGAAAATCACCCATCGGAATTTCTGTCTAAAATATTGACGGATTAATTTTCGACGGATTTGTAGGTCGGAATTTACCGACGGAAATTCCGACGGATTTTGCGACAACTTTCTGTCGGTAAATACTGACCAAATTTCCGACAATGTTTTCCGACGCTTTCGGTCGGAAATTACCGACCCAATTTCCAACGGATATTTTTGTTGGTATTTCTGACAGATTTTCGACGGAATTTTGTGTCGTCGGTAATTTCTGACCAGATTTTTCCGACGGATCATTTCCGACGACCTTTTGACGGAAAGCTGTCGGAATGCTATTTTTCCGACCGATTACCGTTGGATTTCCGACGGATGGTGTCCGTCGGAAATCCCGCCTTTTCTTGTAGTGTAGCAACTGCCAGTCTCACAAACATATACACACAATTTGCACGCCAAAAACTCACCTGGAAACCACACTAAACCACAGACTTACTACCAGCAGTGGACATGAAACCATGTTTTGGGACATTGTAACCTTAATGTCTTTCTATATTCTAACTGGACTATATTCTGATACCAAATGTAGCGATCTTGGATATTTATGCCCAATAAGACTTCATATCCAGACCCGCCTTAATAGATCGAAGTCTCGCCAGGGATAGTTCACACACGTGTCTAGTGAGAATATAAAAGACAACCACAAGAGTATAAAATACAAGAAAGTACATATATTCATACTCATTTAAAACAAGTATACATTGTCCCAATCCAAGAGAAAAGTACAACTACCTGAGGCATACCCCGAGAGAGCAAAGCTCATACAACTGCAACTAAAACTCAACTGCTGGTGGTACAAGTCTGCCTCAACGCCACTGCACGCTCAAACACACTGCTAACACCTGAAAAGAATTATAGGGGAGTGAGCCTCAAAAGTCACAGGCTCAGTAAGGACCTCCCAAGAACAATAATCAGAAACTGTAAAGGAAAATCGAGACCTCAACCATCAAGGGTATCACTGGAAACACTTATCGAAGAGCTACTGAAGCAAAATGTGTTAACAATAAGCGCATTTAAGCTGTAGTTGAACATAAACACACTAGCTAACCCAATTCACATAAAGTACAGGAAACCACAGGACTAGTACAGAAACACCAGTCCACCACGACAGCTGAAACCAATAGAACACATCAATAGACTACCCATAGAAGGGTAAAAACACGACAAGGGAAGGGACACACAACACGCCCTCCACGGATCATAGCTCCACAACAACAACTGAAACAATGGCACACGATGTGCCATAATAACCAGCTACCCACGAAGAGTACAGGTACCTGAAACCAAAAGATATCACACTGAACCACAATCAAAGAGTCACCACTCACAACCACAACTACCGGGAAAGCTCGAGTCGGAAGGAATGACGTCACCACATGGGTAAAAACTACTGGTTCATGACGTCAGTATTCAACTCGAACAACACAACATAAGAACCACCTCTCAGTCTCGCAGCCACGGAAGGAAAGTCCAACTACGGCTCCACCACAACATTGTGTAGGCCAAAAGACTATGGAGGCCAACCAACACCACTCTGCAGACCACCTCCACGCTGTAGACCCATGTCTAGCACCTTTAGAGACTCTGGCCTAAGCTCCCTAAAATGAGGCACTAGAAACACAGGACTAGCTGAGGACAAGTACGTCTACTGGTGTTCGTCTCCTAACCACGAGCATGCTACAAGCGACTGAACACAACCACAACACATGAGTCGCTGCCCCATTATCGTCTTTCCCTTAGTCGGATGTACAACTTGACACACAAACGAGGGTGTCCAGGAAGATGACACAGGCCTCTACGGTACACACAGTACCGGGATAAACCCCAAGCACAACGTGCTTGGCTCACAAAGAACCTGGGGTACTCGACTGGAGAGGCATTCTGGAATAGACATCGAACCACCAAACTCAACAACACGCAAGTCACGCTGAATACTTGACATACTCATAAAACCTTTATTCATAACCACGGTAAATCACATTCTAAACTTGCTTGTCATTAGTCATCATATGACCTCCATTGCAACACATACCACTATACACATAAACCACATAACCTTAATATAATAACATAATTATCATAGTTAACATAATTCACTAATTAATCATAAACCAAACCATCAATGCGATAACATGCTTTACTAATAATAAACCAACTTAAACATCACAAAACAACACCATATACCCAAGGCTAGGCCCGTACAAGACCATCACTGCCCAACCACCACCATACGTACGTCGGAAGACAAAATGCGACGGACACAGTCGTCGCCTTCAAAAACACGACAACCTTACCGGTCATGACTACAAGACGAATGTTACAGAGACAGTGCCGCGACATGAACGTGACGACCCGACATGTCGCCACCAAGTCAAATGACTCAGTCAAACCCAAAATCGCGACAGTTATATAAGTCGCCACCAAGCCAGACGATCTGAACGCGACGGGACAACCTATTGCCTTCAAGCCAGTTAATTCAAAACACAATAATCTGATGTCATAAACACAACGAACCAAAACGTCTCGTTCACAACAAAATGCGACGGGTCAAATGGTCGCCTTTTCAGGTAGGACCGCCGGACCCCATATTCTTCCAAGAACCATTCACAATGCCTATTAAACTAAAGTTTGACCTTCTACAATAAAAGGTAAACCACAGCACAACATCATAGCATGATTTGCTAAACTTTAAATCATTTCATTAATTCAAAACGAAGGAAAGTCTCCCTACCAACTCGAAGAACACACATAACGTGAAGAACACCACACCGCCGGCGTGTCCACACTCCGGACACCCTCCTCGCATGGAAACCGCACCGAGCGAACCTCCAGCAAGCTGAAAATCCCCGCACAACAGCTTCCCTCAGCCGGGCAGAGCTCCCTCTACTCCGTCTAGCCTGCAACCACCATATTAAATTGAAGTCAAAATCGTGACGTAGGTAGTCGTCGCATTTAAAACAACTTAAATGTGATGGACCTAACCATCGCCAATTGTGTCACGCATCGGAAAGGCGGTTCGAAGAGTGTGACGTAGGGAGCAGCCGCGTTCAAAATGCAACGACCTACTCCGTCGCCTTCTTCACCAGAAAACTTATTGGCTATATGGGTTTGAATTTTCGGCCTACAACACCCACACTTCACATGAGAACCACCACCATAACCACTAATCTCAGATTCAAACAGCCACAACGTTACAATTGATGCTTCTATATAATTGTACTCATTTGTGGCTTTAATTTTCAATTGTGGTCTTGGTAGAGACTACATGTGGGACGTCCTGACATTGTGACCATCCATTAGCATAGGACATGTTGTTGGGTCACAGGTATATGCAGAATTAATTTACTTATTGTGCAACCATTTAATTTTGAAAATTATGCTAACTTACAAATCAATTGCAAGTGGAATGTTTTGAGAGAGGAGATAAACAACTCACGACATGTTTTGAGGCTATCCAGATCAGAGCTTTATCATCATGGTGACTATCAAATAAATGTCACAAAATCTAGCTACATATAATATCCCTTAATGATGTATTACACTTATATTATATATCTTCATCACAGGTTAGGTGGGAGCTAGCCATACAATTTACACATATTGTCGACATTACTAGTAGTTTCTAGAGAAGGGTCTGACCTTTGGATGTCTCGGGTTAACTCTTATTTGTTTTGCTATTTGTTGAGATGCATGTCTTAGATAGAGTACTTAGTTTGGTAAAGCACAACCTATTCATGATGTTGTTGATCCATTATATCGTATCATATGGAAGGGATATGGACATATTTATTGGACTACATATTTCGCATATTTTGTGTAGATGCAAGATATTTAGAGAGATTACATTATACCTACCACGGATACATCACCTGATGTTGGTAGAAAGAAGTATATATCTTGGTATTGATCCATCACTAGATGGTTCATTAGTCGACTAAAGTTCAATTATGATATGCGTTAGAAGCCACATGACTACATAGAGAGAAGTTTGGTGGAAGGTACGTGGCATCTACATATTGTTAAACCACTCTTATTTTTTATCCTTTATTTTGGTGATAACAAAACTCATGATTAACTTAAATATCATGAATATACTTAATATCATGTTTTCCTCATAAATACAACATACTATGGCACTATCGTTTCATGATTTGTACTGGAAAGCTAAATCGATTACTATTCAATGCATATCAATTACTGACTAAGTGCCACATCGATTAGAGAACAGAAGTTCACATAGATTACTATTTCACTTAAACATCGATTACGTTCACATCGATTGTACTTAAACATCGATTATGTATAAACATCGATTATGTTTACACATCGATTATGATTAAACATCGATTGTGCTTAAACATCGACTATCTTTCACATCGATCACCTTAGAACATCGACTACGTTCAAATATTGATTACATACATGGATTACATTGAAACATCGATTACATTGGAACATCGATTGTCTTTCACATTGATTACATTAGAGCATTGATTGCTTCACTTAAACATCGATTACCTATATGAAACATTGATTGCCTCTGAAACATCGATTACTATTATACTTAAACATCGATTGCCTCTATATTTCAAATGTTTCAAAATTTCTTTGGTGCCCAAATAAAAGTTCAAATGTACTTCATATGCTTAACTTATTATTTCTCTGACTGAAGATCTTTTTGCCTGTCTTGTAAGATATCTTCCTTCTTGCAACAAAAGAAAAGAACCTACATTATATTCCTAGCTATTTGCAGGAAATACAGATAAAAGGCAAAAAGACGTATTAGCCACCTGACAAAAGACTTCACGAGTCTAATCATCTGCCTTGCATTTAATGTCTGCAGGTTCACTTCTACTCTTAGTCAACATCTTGGACCTGCTGTTGGCATCTTTGGAAGTGCGCACTAGGTGGAACATCCTCCTCCATTTCAAGTAGCCAGTAGGCTCAAGAAGGAAGCCATTAAACTCAAAGGAAAGTAGATGAAGAAGAAAATGAGCAACGGATTAGAGAGCTCCAACAGCCATCTGTCAACGAATCTGTTCATAGTTGGTCCATAAAAAGGGAGAAGCAAAAGATAAAGAAGGCATAGCGAACCTGAAGATCAATTCAAGGAGTGTACATCCAGTGAGCATCCAACTCCATACACACTCAAGCAAGAACGAAAGAGAGCTTGAGCCTATTCAAGCTGAAGCATTCAAGTCGTCTTCTTTTTTCTTATTCTCTCTCTTTGTGTTTCTGTGTATTTGAAAGAGAGAGCTGGGGGTTTAGCCTAAGGAGAGTCTTGTCCTGTAAACTCTTTCCTTCTTAGGCTCAGTCTTAGATCAAGCATTTCATTATTTATCTCGAGCTTGATCTAGGGGCTTCAGGTCCTAGCTTCTGTGTTCAGAAGTGTTCCTCTTCGGTTGAAAGAGAAGGCTTGTTGTGCAAGCGTTCCCCTTGTGTTAAGAGAAGAATCGCACTGGGATTTGTACCAGGAGGTTGGCTTCTTGACCTGTAAGAGAAGTGAGTTGTCTTCTTGCCCGGGAAAGAGAAGAAGACCAGCAGGGTGTAACGCCCCGAAAATTTTAATTGTTAGAAAATGTGAATAAAGTGGCTATTACATATTATTATTATTGTTAGAATTAAATAATTAGAATTTGAGATTAATTATTGCTAATAAACGTTACCCCAATGTCGTACGCAGAGGTGCGCGCTTCCACAGGGCGGCACCGAAAAACTATAACGAAATAAAAATCTGAGAACACCATAATTTTTAGAAAAATGTGAGGATATCAAAAATATAAATATCCATATTTATGGACGTGCGGACTTCGAGGTTAAGCAGACGCGACTATTTTCCGGGTGATTTTTCACCTCGTGTGAAATAAAATCTAAAAATTAAATAAAAATCACCATAATTTGTAAAACTATCACAATAGCTTATGGTTGAAATTTTAAGACAAATGGATATCATTTGGACATGTTTACAGAAGGATCTTTGAACCAGCCGAATTGTGGGCCATTTACGGTAAGGATTTTTAGGATTATTCCTTGCTTACGCAACATGGGTTACGTAAGCCCATGTCAGCAACAGCTCAACACCTTACACGTTGGGGGCTTATGTGTAAGTGTTGGATGGGTTGCATGAAACATGTGTTATAGTAAAAACCCAATCGGTTTTACTGTTACACCTGTACGTGAGAGGTGTCACCGTGCATGGGCAAGCGGCTGGGTTATAAAAGCACCCCTTCACCCTTCGAACGCACCCTTTTCCATCCTTTGCTCTTGTTGCTGCTTTGCCCAGAGAACAAGCTCCTGTCGTAGTGAGGTTACACCCTTGCGTGGGTGACTGGTTGTTGTGTTGCTGCTGCCATTGCCTTGAGAGGACTGTTGCTATTGGAGTTGCTACATCCTTTGCTCATACAAGAAGAGCTACAAGTGTAGCTGCTCGGACTGCAAGGACTGCACTCCCAGTACCATTTCTCCTCTCTTCCATCAACCGTGGGCCATCAAGGTGGAAGTGTTATTCTCTAAGATCAAGTAGGATTCAATCCTCTCTTCCTTCCTCTCTTAATCTTACCCTTGAACATGCTATAGAACCTACTGTTAGGTGTACAATCTCTCAAGTTCTTGTTTGATTTCCATAAGTACCTCTAGAAGCTTGTGTGCATTTCTTCCTTTCTCTCCTCTTTCCTAAATCCTTGACTTCTACCTTTGCTAAAGAGGTCATGATCACCTACCTACTTGCTTTACACTTGTGGATTCTCTTTTGAACTGTGTGTCCATCCCTTATAATTGTGTTTTAGTTGTGTGTATGTAGGATTCACTTCCTACTTCTTTTTCCTTCCTCTTACATTTGGATTGGTAGCGTGAAGTGATCCTTTACCATGTACATGCTAAGTTCCAGATTTGGAAAGTAGTTCCATGACAAGAATTGAACCTTCATCATGTTTAAATTAGTGTTTGGTCATGGGAGACAACACATCATTCTCTTCCATCATAATTGGTTTAAATCTGAAATCATGCTGACCTCCTTGTGTATTATAGTTTGAACTATGGCAGTTCTTTCTTCTTCTGTGAGTTAAATCATTGAGAGACCATGAAAGTCTCAAGTGAGTGTACTTTCATAAATGATTAATGGAAAAAGAAAAGAGAGTTCTAAGAGAGTTGCTTCTCCAGTAAATCTCCCTTGAGTTAGTCTTCTTGTTGATCATCCATGTGAATCATATCCCATGATCTTTCTTTCATGTTCTTGTCATGTTAGCTTCATGTTTGAGGCTAAGATCATACTTGGATAAAGTCTTAATCATGTTAGAAGTGATAGAAGAGCTTGGTAGTACAAATTCTAGTGGGTTTTAATCCATTTTTGAAAGTCTACATAGTACCTGTCGACAGCCCTACTTCTAGCTGTCGACAGGGCTATCTTTCCAGACTCGGAAAACAAAATCTGACAGGGGTTGTCGACAACCACCCCCTTGGTTGTCGACAGCCACTGTCAGGCAGAGAAATCAACTTCTGGGAAAGCCATGGTTGTCGACAACCACCCCTCTGGTTGTCAACAACAACTGTCAGTTTCAGATTCCAGCACCTACCTTGAACCATTTCTTGATCTGAACTATACCTAATTGTTCTAACCAAATGCTTACTCTTTCTTATATGTTTCTACCACATAAACCTCTACCAAAACTCATCAAGTTTCTTTTCTATTTGTCATGAATCATCTCCAAAAGTTCTGAACATAATTGACCTTGTGAGACCATCACTTTCTGTAATCAGTGAAGGAACAGAGTTCCTTAGTTCTTGTGTGTGAACCTTGAGTGAATCCTTGTATATCCTTGATCCATTACAAGGATGAATGTGCTATGATGACAAGTTATGAGTCTTGGACTCATTTAAGAATTATGTCTGGCAAATAGAGGCTGGTTCAGTCCTGGGGGGAGCGCCCGAATTCATCAGTGGCCACGCGGGGGTGATGAGGACTAGTGGATGTCGGCATACATCAGTTTGTGTTTGATTAGTCATCATATCATGCTTGTGTGTGTGGAATTGTGTCTGATTCTGAATTCAAGTATCATCCAGAGTTATTGATCTTGTTTCTAAACTATTCTTGTTCAATACATGTTATCAATTTGGCTCATTTATTCAGTTTCTTGAACATTCAGTGCTAGCTATACACATGATCTTTTCTTGAGATTATACATTTGAATCCTATCTATTTCAAGCAATTGAATCCTACTGGGCTAGTTAGATCATCAAATCTCACTTTTTCAGGTAATCTACAATTCTACAAGGCGGGACTTCGGGATTTGTGTGTGGAGAGACCAACCTTGACGGCATTTTATTTTCACGATTGTAAATCAAGAACCATGTAACACCTATTGAATGGTGAATAATAATTTTTATTTAGTGAAGCCTCTGAGCAAATTTACTGTTCAATTAGTTCAATTGTACTCTTGATTTCTCGTTCGCTCACGTTCCGGCATTTATAGATATATTAAATGACTGGACGTGACACAGGGGCTGTGTGTTGTATGTCCTTAAGGGGGGACTGTACCCTTGGTTAGTGAAATCCCAAGAGTTTGCTTGGGGACTGGATGTAGGACTTTCATTTGGAAGAGCCGAACCAGGATAAATCTCTGTATTTCTTGTGTGCTTGCTTCCGTGCCTTTAATTTTCTTGCACACGCTTATTTAGACTGACCAAACATTTTCAAGTGGTGATTTTTGTTTCAATTTTTTAGATTATCTATTCACCCTCCCTCTAGGTTAGTCTTTCTGTCAACCGTAAGCTGGCCAACACATATGATGGTTTCTGAGGGCCTTCGAGATGCTATGTTATCAGACTGTACATAGGGGTGAACAAGAGGTCAATTTGGTCCGGTTCACCCCTATTTTTGGGGAACCGAACTGAACCCCTACAGGCTACAGTGAACCGCGGTTCAAACTGAAATCTGCAAAAATCTGACAAAAAGAGGCATTTTACCGGTGGTCGCGAGATTCGATCTCGCGATCTCCGCGCGCGGAGTGCGCGCAGCGCGCGCCCAAGACTCCCTTCCACTGCGCTACGGGCGCTTTGTTAGGATCGGATGTTCGGTAATGGCAAAGCTAGAAGGGGGGGGTTGAATAGATTTGCAGCGGAAACTTAAGCAATTTAAAAACTACTTCGGGTTAAAGGATCTACTCAATCAAAACCCCTTTGATCTGATGTAATGTGTGTGAATAAATTAACAGTTAGTGTGTAGACGAAATCCCTATGCATGCATCTAGCGCAATACAATGCAAACCACAAATCAAACCACAGTGCACAAGGGATTTTTTAGGTGGTTCAGAGATCACACCACGTGACTCCTACGTCCACCCCCCACACAGTGAGGACACACTACTCAACAATTGAGTACAACACACACACGAGCACACCGGCTCAACCACACACACACACGCTAGATCAGGTTCACAACAGATCAGATCCTCTAGCCTTGATCTGATCCACACACCACGTTGTCTGATGCAAACAAGCAATCAGAACAACAATCCACACTTGCACAACATCCACGTACTGATCTCAAATCAGTGCACACACACAGATATATGAGAGTAGTGAAAAGAGAAGAGTTTTGAGATGAAGAATCAAATCCCGATGTAGATCTCTTCTCGTTGGTCGTCCAGAAGACTCCAAGCTATGTCTTGACAAGTATCAGTTGATGGAGAAGCTTGAACCACGGACGAACCGGCTTCAACTCCGCTTGGAAGGTTGTTCTTCTTTGTTCTGGGCAGAGAGATGAAGCAGGGCAGCAGGAAGAAAGCCTTCTTCTTGACCTTTGCTTAGGGTTTTGGTATGGTGGCTTCTTGCTGCGAAAATAGCCTCATATGATCCATGTATAGTGGTGTCCAAGCATAGAGAGTCGTGCTAAAAGGAAACACCAAAATATAGATCATATCCCGGCCATTAGATCTTCCCGAAACTCCGTCTGTCGACAGCCGACTTGCTGCTGTCGACAGATGCTGCAGGTTTGCAAGAAACCGGAAGATTGGGCTTTCTGGAAATAGATTTCTGAGTGGATCTGTCAACAGGCGAAAATCATCTGTCGACAGATGCACTATTCATCTGTTGACAGATGCACTATCATCTGTTGACAGGTGCACTATTTCAACAACTTGTCTTGTTCTTTTGCACTTGGATTTTGGGCTTTGTCTTGTGTACATTCACACCTACATTAAAAGACATAATTAGTGAGATATAATGAACATATAAAACATGTGTTTCATTTGCATCCAATTGTCATTCTCATCATGTTTCACACATTCATAACACATCAATTTTGTCTTGTTCATGAAATGTTCATCATAAAAAAACAAACATAACATCAATTAGTATTGCTCATCATCAAAAATATTTAAACACTTGTTGTAACCCAACATTCTCCAATATGAGAACCCAACATTCTCTCCCTTTTTGATGATGACAAAATTTTCAATTTATGCACAATTGATGTTTCTCCCCCTTTTGACAACATTCAAAAAGATAATGAGTACACACAAGTAAAAGAATGAAGCAAGGAATTGTGTGATCACATAACTGAATTGTGAAAGATATGAGTGGGGAATGAGTGTTCAAATGAGATTGCAAGGTTGAGAATAGGTTGATACCCACTACAAAATGTCATAAACACTAGTATTAAGACACATAAAAATTCTACAATGGTTAAGAGACAATACTCCGGGAATCTCAAGTTATAGCATTTAGAATACATCATTCAAAAACATATGAAAATAAAATAACCCTTTTGAATAAAACCATTGAAGAAAATCATATACCTTAGTGGTGATTTTCAGTTGGTAAAGGAAGGTAATGTCCACATAAACATTTGACAATTGACAACCCATTGCCCTTGATTTAAATCTTGGAGGCTCCACTCTATTTCAAGCATTTGAACAATTTCTTTTGTCAAGTTAATGTGGGAAAAGTAGTAATTAGGATCACTTTCACCTTTTGACGTGAAGGTAGACATGAGGGATGCCCGTACCCCCAGTTACTCAGTGTGAGTGACCATCATACTATTGTTCAGAGATAATGAAAAGACTTTTTTACGCGAAGACAGACATTTGTGATGCCCATGTCCCCGGTTACTCAGTGATACTCATCATTGCTCTGCCTTTTGTCCCATTTCAAATACTTTTTATGAACTTTTGAGTGTTTGAAATATGTAGCTTTTCTCCTTTTTTTTTTAACAATCAAGGTCAATGGTTATTTAATGTCAATGATTAATGTAAAACATTAAGTTCAAAAACCTTCTTACTTATCAAACCATTTTAGAAACATGATAATCCACAAGGGAGCCATTCAAGTGAGTTAGGTTAAAATCATTAGATTTGATCAATGTTTTCTAGATGACACAATCTAGACTCAAGCACAAAATATTATATCGAAATCATTGTGATTGATTCAATGTCTTTGATACTATGTGAATATGAAAGGTTGCAATGAGTAGTAAGTCCCTTTTATCCCCTTGCATCAATAATATGAACAAACTCATAAAGAAAGGATTGGATAAGATGAAGATTTATCATTTAAATGTGTATTTGTCGACAGCAAGGGAGTGCCTGTCGACAGATGCACTCAGACCTGAAGGACTTGGTTCTGAGAGGTCAAAACCTGTGCTTGGCTGTCGACAGATGGAATTCGTCTGTCGATAGAAACACTAAGAGTTCAAAAACTGGTTTTCTGTGAAGTCATATCTGTCGACAGTGTGGTTCAGGGCTGTCGACAGGAGCTTTGAAACTGAAGCTTTAAGGCTTTGAATTGAGAGTGACTTGACCCATAAGATTGAGGGATAAATACACATTGAGTATGAAGGGTATCCCTTATGAATTTCACTCACCTAGCCTTAAACTTACTCCCCCATAATGTGTGCATGTGATGAGATAACAGTCAAGCAATTCAATCATGATTTACACATTCATCACAAGCAGTTGCACACAAATTTCATGAGCATTCATGAGCATTTTCAAACTTACTCCCTCATAACTCATGCATAGAAAATGTATCAAGCAATTCACACGTTATTAAGCACACAACTAACCTTATGCATTACATGACTTTTGGTACTTGGCGGAGTATTTTACTCACGCATAATGATAGTTTCCAAACAAGCATAACTTGTTTTTCCACATGTCATCATTTGATATACCAAGAGGTCATGTGCACAGTTATGTAAGCAAGATGGCATGATTCCAATTGCTAAGAGGCATTGTCATGTGGGGTAGCATTAAGACACATTTTGCATTGCCCAGATAAAGGTAAGAATCCATTTCAATTTCAGCAGTTCAAATATGAAGTGATAAGGAGATGTTACCTGAACAGTCTTCAATCATAGTAAAAATAGTTTACCTTTGTTCTCCATCATTTCTTGCCTTGCACAGCCAATGTCATGAATCCATTTCTAATTTTTGGCTGCAAGACATCTCAGCTTGTTGATCAAGCTTGTTTTGGGACCCACACTTGCTTGGGTCCTGCAACGACATTAATGTTAGGACATGGATATAACAAAGATTTCAAAATCCAAAGTGATTTGATTTTTGGATTTCTGTTGTTTTGTGCATTTTTCCTATTCATAGATACATGAAATTTTTGATCTTTATGAACATGTTTATCCTTGTATGTATGAACACATGGATTATTATGGAGCTTTGAAGCATAAACAACATCATGATTTTTATGAGAGTGTTGATTTTTCTTCCAGCAAAATTTAACAAGATGACCAAGTTTATTGCATTTGTAGCAAACGGGTTGAGCATTTACCTGGAGCTTACCATAGAGTGATTGCATTTGCTGGAATCTCTGAGATCCTTTAAAGTACCTTTGATCACCCTTGGGTTGAGAAGGAGGAGGTGGTACCCTTTGGTATCTCTTGGCATGATGTGGAGTTGGAGATTGCCTTGAAGCTTTTTGAGCTGTTGGAGGAGTTGAAACCTTGTACAATCATACTTTCTTTTTCACTTCCTTTTTCGGATTTTCAGTTGTAACAACATTCTTTCTAATTGCTGCATTTTTGTTCAAATTTTTATTTTGTTTTTGAACATTTTTCTTATTTTTCACATAAGCAAGACTTGTGTTTTTCAATTCATTTTGAATCTTCTGTTTTTCAGCTTTTAATGCAACAACTTCTTTTTCTGAAGTCTGAAGCTTGTTTAGCATGACATCCAAACCATTTTTCATTTTGTTCTTTTCATTTTCAAATTGAGCAATTTGTTGTTCCATATCAACAATTTTATTCTTAGAATTGTTCCATTCGTCATTTAATGGTCTGTCATGATACAAGCTTTCAATCTTCTTTTTCAGATGATTATTCTCCTCAAACAGTTGATTGCAATTTTCTTTTATTTGGTGATCATGAGCCATATTGGAGATTTGTTTATTCAATTGATCATTATCAAATTTGAGATTCTCATTATGATCAATCAATTTTTCATTTTCATTTTTCAAATTAGTATTATCAGATTCCACATGATCATGATCTTCTTTCAACTTAGAAAACTTGATTTCATAGCTTTTGACTTCATTTTCCAATTTTTCATTCTCCATTTTCAATTTTTCATTTTCTTCATAGAATGCTTGAGCATTATCAATTATCATTTCATTCTTCTCCAATTTTTTTTAACTTCTTGTTTTGAGATTTTACCTTCTTAAATTGATTGGACAAGTGTTCATAGCATTCTATCAATTCATCATAGGAAATATCATCTTCTGAGTCAGAATTAGATATTGATGCGTCAAATGGTTCTGAATTGGATTTACATGACCTTTGAGAGTTTCTTGACGTCTCTGACAGATATGATCTTTCAGATTTGTCTGAACTAGGAGAACCTCTGGAGCTGCCATGAGCCATGAAGCATTTGTCTTTGGCTTTATTTGCAATCTTGCTTGTCTTCTTAAAGGAGTCCTGCATTTTATCAACATGGTTATCAAACTCAATACACATTGGTCTATTTATGATACTCGAGAACTCAAACATATTTCTGAGTATGTTGTAGATGAATAAACCAACAACCAAAGTAATCAGATCAGTTCAGAATCAATTATAAACTCGATCAGAGCAATTAAGCACACATAAACAGATATGCCAAATCACAATCGATGAACAGAAAACCTGCTCTGATACCAATTGTTAGGATCGGATGTTCAGTAATGGCAAAGCTAGAAGGGGGGGTTGAATAGATTTGCAGCGGAAACTTAAGCAATTTAAAAACTACTTCGGGTTAAAGGATCTACTCAATCAAAACCCCTTTGATCTGATGTAATGTGTGTGAATAAATTAACAGTTAGTGTGTAGACGAAATCCCTATGCATGCATCTAGCGCAATACAATGCAAACCACAAATCAAACCACAGTGCACAAGGGATTTTTTAGGTGGTTCGGAGATCACACCACGTGACTCCTACGTCCACCCCCCACACAGTGAGGACACACTACTCAACAACTGAGTACAACACACACACGAGCACACCGGCTCAACCACACACACACACGCTAGATCAGGTTCACAACAGATCAGATCCTCTAGCCTTGATCTGATCCACACATCACGTTGTCTGATGCAAACAAGCAATCAGAACAACAATCCACACTTGCACAACATCCACGTACTGATCTCAAATCAGTGCACACACACAGATATATGAGAGTAGTGAAAAGAGAAGAGTTTTGAGATGAAGAATCAAATCCCGATGTAGATCTCTTCTCGTTGGTCGTCCAGAAGACTCCAAGCTACGTCTTGACAAGTATCAGTTGATGGAGAAGCTTGAACCATGGACGAACCGGCTTCAACTTCGCTTGGAAGGTTGTTCTTCTTTGTTCTGGGCAGAGAGATGAAGCAGGGCAGCAGGAAGAAAGCCTTCTTCTTGACCTTTGCTTAGGGTTTTGGTATGGTGGCTTCTTGCTGCGAAAATAGCCTCATATGATCCATGTATAGTGGTGTCCAAGCATAGAGAGTCGTGCTAAAAGGAAACACCAACATATAGATCATATCCCGGCCATTAGATCTTCCCGAAACTCCGTCTGTCGACAGCCGACTTGCTGCTGTCGACAGATGCTGCAGGTTTGCAAGAAACCGGAAGATTGGGCTTTCTGGAAATAGATTTCTGAGTGGATCTGTCGACAGGCGAAAATCATCTGTCGACAGATGCACTATTCATCTGTTGACAGATGCACTATCATCTGTTGACAGGTGCACTATTTCAACAACTTGTCTTGTTCTTTTGCACTTGGATTTTGGGCTTTGTCTTGTGTACATTCACACCTACATTAAAAGACATAATTAGTGAGATATAATGAACATATAAAACATGTGTTTCATTTGTATCCAATTGTCATTCTCATCATGTTTCACACATTCATAACACATCAATTTTGTCTTGTTCATGAAATGTTCATCATAAAAAAACAAACATAACATCAATTAGTATTGCTCATCATCAAAAACATTTAAACACTTGTTGTAACCCAACATTCTCCAATATGAGAACCCAACACGCTTTTGTGTTTATATGTATTATTTTAATTATATATATTCGGTTCATTTCGGTTTCCCAGTCTGAAACCGAACTGAACAGTGAGACCCGTGAAATCGAACCGAACTGAACCGAACTAGTCGGTTCAGTTCGGTTTTTCGGTTTGGACCATATAGTGAACACCCCTAACTGTACATACTCTAAATATATAGCCATGTAATTGTACATTGAAAGTCGGTTATCTTGGGTTTACAAATTCATCTAACTTAGATGTAGGACCTTTAGAGCTATACATAGGATTCTCAGTGTAGCCAGATGATGTAGGACCATCTCAGTTTTCTCCATATAATATAACATTTTCACACCCACCTCTGTATGATGCAAGAGCTTTATATATACTAGCAGATGAGATGATGCCTATAGATGAGATCACACTCTCACAACCACCATAGTCCACAGTCGACACATATCGTTGGTGACATCATAGAGGTTCGGCTAGCACACCAATAGAGTAGTATTAGTATGAGCTGCTTGGGACACATTAGGTATGATACTAGAGAACATGGGCTCCAAGCAAGCACAATCACAGTCAGTTGATGATATCTTAGTGTTTGATACACAACCATGACACGGTCAGAGATAGAGGTTGATGTTCAGAGTGAGGTGTAGGAGTAGTGTCTTAGTTGTGGTCAAGGATCTAGAAAGAGCAAAAAGAGAGAGTTTCTACAGTTCTTTTGATCTATATACTGCTTATGTACTGGATGATTTTGTTGTATTTGTGGTTTCATTGATTATTTTGATGGATTTATAGTTTGACAAGTTATTTTGATGTATTTGACAGGTTGGACATGTTAATTGTAATTTGACATGTTAATCGAGTCCTCTGAGGAAGAGGGACTCAATTTTTTTTCCCTTTGAAATGGTGTCGATGTCGGAAATGCTGACATTAGAGCCGAGTTTGACAATGCCGATAGTATTGTCGGATTTGTTAACTTCGACTCTTTTCGATCATCCAACCCGGAGGTCACCAACTTGCGGACGTGGCAAATTTGTTGATTATTTTGTAAAATATTTATTAAATATAATTATTTTAATAATGAAAGAATAAAAATATGAATATTTTAATAAAAAACCCCTAAACGCCACTCGCCCCTTTGTCGTCTCCTACCTCCACCCCCCTCTTCCCTCCCCCCGAGCCTTCGACAACCCTACTCTCCTCTCTCTTGGGTTTCTCAGAGGAGCGCCTCACAGCTGCCGTCCTACACCGCTGGCGCCATCGTCTTCCGCCGCCGTCCAGCGACTCCGACCCCACACACCTACCGGCACTCCACCCGGCAACTGGCAACCGCCAGTCGTTCGTAGCTTCACCACCCTCAAGACCCCACTGCCGGCAACCCAACCCGTGACCGGATCAGGTGTGCCCCGACGCCCTCTCTCTCTCTCTCTCGCTATCTTTCTCTTTCTCTCTAGATCACTCCAGTGCCTCCCCTCGATACCCTCGACCCCCGTTCTCTCTCTCTCTCAGAGAGAGAGAGAGAGAGGGCCTTTTCACTTTCACTTCACTTCCTAGGCCGGCGGCCTCCCAATCTCCCTCTCTTATCTCACACCCTCACAGTAAACACCCACAACAAACCACCCCCCCTCCCCCAGTGTAGCCACTGGCTAGACGCCCGGCTGGGTCGCCCGCTAGACTGGCCAGGCCGCTTGCTCTCCCCAGTTACGCTCTCTTTCTCTCTCTCACACTGTCACACGCAGTTGCAGTCGCAGTCGCCCCCCTTGTCCCCCTGTCTAGTTCTCTATCTCCTATGTCCCGGGGGGGGGGTGGTTCTCTCCCTCCTGCGCCGCTCCCCCTCTCTCTCCTACATGGTCTTCCCCGTCCCCCATCTCTTTCTCGCTCTTCCTAGCCTGGCATCCCCCACTCCCACTCTCCCTTTCTCTCACTAGCTCCCGGCCCGTATAGGCGCCGAGGTGAGCCTCCCTTCAGCATTCTCTCTCTCTCTCACTCACACACACACACACACACACACACACACTAAACCCATTATTTTTTTGTACATACAGAATTAATATCTCATTTTTGTTCTATTTCAATTTGTGCATTTATTTGCTGTTTCAATTTGTAATATTGAAATCTGCATCTTTAATATATTTCTGTTATTATATATTTAGATACATATACATATGTATCCTAGGCTTCTAAAGAGACCAAGTTGTTGCCTGGCGATGCCTAGGTGGGTGCCTTGTGACCTAAGCGCTTAGGCACCACCCCAAGGGCACCTTGGATCGTCTTGTCTCCTTGACAACTATGAACAAGATCTAGGTCCAACAAAATTGACAGCAATTTTTTATATCCTAAAAGTTTCTAGCTTTTCCTTTGATTGATTCTACACTTTTGATCTAAGAAGATTGTCGCTCGTCAATACTAGAAGAGAACTGGACCTTGTTGGTATTGATTCCAAGAAGAAAGCAGAGTAGGGTTGCAGGATAGAGATCCAGCAATGGCCACAGGATTGCCAAAAGAAAAACCAATCTAACCTTGCAGCTCACAAATGTGCACTTGCTGATCAAGCAAGATTTTGAAAAGGATGGGAATGGAGATCAAGTTGGACTTTTGAACAGGGATGTTTAGTATCGGTTTCGTTTCGGACGGTCTTGGGCGTCTCTGGCGGCCTTATGAGTGGCTGGTTTCGGCCAAAACCGACCAAAACATGATAGAAATCTTTGGCGGAAAAGGATTCATATAGCTGACCCCAAATAATGATATAAGGCTCTGATGATGATGATGGTGATGATGAATGGTTTTGGATTTGCTACAGTGTTTCGGGCAGATTTCGGATCGGTCTTGGTTTCGGCCAATACTAACATCTATGCTTTGGGAAGGCTTCTGCTAGGTTGAGAGGAACCTATAAGCTGGAGTCAATTTAATAATGCTCCTATAATCCTATTGCATGGTAGTGGAGTCTGCACTAGATGTTAACATAATATCATTTGTGGGACTGTATGCAAAATCAAGTAATGTGGAAGCTCAAAATTAAGAACATTAGATGCTTCAATTTGGATTTCTTTATAAATGCTTTTAGAAGCTGGGGCATAGAGGAGAGGAAGCTACGGGTAGAAGTGATTAGTAAGTACAACAGATCCAAAGTATGTGACCTATGGGCATGTGCTTCAAGCAATATCTCCGTCCTATGAAATGACATCTTTTAAGCTAAGTAGCAAAAAAATTGAACTTTACATTGCTTAAAATCAGGAACCTTTTTTGGAAGGATAGATGCTGTGGCGGTGGGTACTTTAAGCACAAGTAACAATTAAAAGTATCTCTTAAAGACAATTGCAGCTACTGTAAAGGTGATTAATAACAAGCAGCTTGTGGAAATGATAGAGGATTGCATTCTAAACGAACTTGTGGGAGGAGGGAATAAGGCAATGGAGTCATGCCACTTCAGCTATATTGGTGTTTAGAATGTTTTTTTAGAAGTTGGCCGAAGGCCAAATTTCATTAGCCAAAAGGCAAAGGAAAAAGCAAAAAGCATACAAAAGGAAAAGATAACCATAAAACATCCAGAAGAAAGGAAAAGGGACGAGGGGTGACTATCAAGATGATGGAAGCCCCTGCCCCTAACCTTAAAAAAAAAAAAAAGAAACCACCCAATTACAAGGTAAATTTCCTCCACCCCTTCAGCTGATCTAATAGGGCAGATAGCTTGACCGGCTCTCCAGAGACGCTAAGATGCCACTGATACACAAAGGAGATACAATCATTTAGAATAAGGAACAGGTTTCTGAACTCCTGGTTAAACAGCCTCTTATTCCTCTCCTTCCAGATTGACCAGAGCATCGCTGGTAGACACAGTTTCCAGAGATCCTCCTCAACTCCTGTGGGTTTATACTTAGGCCAGAAATCAATAAGCTGATGCAAATTGAGGGGAACGCAACAAGAGACATTAATAGACTTGAAGAACAGATTCCATACAATTCTGACTACTCCACAAGCAGTGAACAGATGGTCCAAATCCTCCTGAAAACATGCACAAAATATGCATACTTTCCTCGAATCTTTTCTGAACATACTGACCCTGACCAAAGTAAATAGCCTCTTCCATGCAATTTTCCACATAAAGACCCTGATTTTCAAAGGCAACCCCTTATCCCACACTTGCTTATGCCATCTGACCTTCAACCCTCCTTGAATTAGTAGACGAACCGCTGATTTGACTGAAAACTTCCCTGACCTCTCCCACTTCCAAACTCTGCTATCCTTCATACCAGGGGATAACTTAGTGTTGTCAAGTGCCTCAGATAGATAAAGGAACTCACTGATCTCCTCCTCCACCAAATTCCGTCTGAACATTAAGTGCCATGATGGACCAGATTGAGATTGGGACCACAAAGCAGCCAATAGAACCTGTGACTGTGACACAGTTCTGAACAATCCCGGACATGAGAGCATGAGAGGCTCATTATTTAACCATGGGTCTTGCCACAATCTGATTCTCCGACCATCTCCCACCTGAAGCTTAGAAGAGCACAAGTAGAAATCCAAATTCCCCATAATGTGCTTCCAAATTGAGGATAAGTTATTCCTACTCAGTAAGTGAGAACACCACCCATCCACATTCCACAAGTACTTCCTCTTAACTATACAGCTCCACAATGCCCCATCATTTACATCCAATTTCCACAACCATTTCGTGAGTAATGCATGATTAATAATCTCCATTGGCACAAGGCCCGCACCACCTTCTTCCTTCAACCTACACACCTTCGACCATGCAATAGGGTTAACACCATGCACTTCTGGCCCCTTACCTCTCCAGAAAAAAGCAGCTCTCGCCGATTCCAATTTCTTGCAAATGACCTTAGGGGCTTTAAAAATGGACAAGAAATATAAAGGAAGACTGGACAGCACCACCTTAGAAAGAATCCATCTTCCCCCAGCAGATAATAGTCTGCCCTTCCACCCACTAATCATGTCACTGAACTTGTTAACCATTCCATTCCAATCTGAGACTCTCAGAGATCTATCAGACAAGGGCAACCCAAGGTACTTAATAGGGAAACTCCCCCATTTCACACCCATGATCTGCTCAATCTGAGCCCTGAGGTTCTCGTTTACAATGTTCCCCACCAGCTCACTCTTACGGAAATTAATTTTCAAACCAGTCACCGACTCAAGAAGCCTGAGAAGGATCCTCAAATTGATGAGCTTATCGAGGTTATTTGAGGAAAAAAGGATTGTGTCGTCAGCATACTGAAGGTGTGAAACTTCTAAACTCCCCCTTCCCACTGAAACTCCTTCAATTAACTCTGCCTGCCTTGCTTTCTTCCACATCTCACTCAATACCTGCCCCATCAACACAAACAATAAAGGGGATAAAGGGTCCCCCTGCCGCAGCCCTCTAGAGCAACCAAAAAAACCACATGGAGACCCATTAATGAGCACAGCAAATTTTGCCGATTGCACACATTGCCTGACCCATTCAATCCATCTATCCTTGAAACCCATCACTTTCATGACTCTGAAAAGACATTTCCGGTTAATCCTATCATATGCCTTTTCAAAGTCAAGTTTGAGTGACACATAATGCCTCTTGTTGACCCTTTGCTCATGCAAGCATTCGTGGGCTGCCATGAAATTATCCAAAATGAAACGTCCACTAATAAAAGCTGACTGGTTACCATCAATGAGATTTCCAATCACCTTCTTAAGCCGGCCAGCCATGGCCTTGGTGATGATTTTATACATAGAATTCAACAAACTGATCGGCCTATAATCATTGATCGACTCTGTCCCAGCACACTTCGGAATAAGCACCAAATGGGTGGAATTGAAATGTTTGATACTCCAAGGTCTTGTCTGGAATTCTGACACTACCGCCATAATATCTGCCTTGATGACTGCCCAAAATTGTTGAAAGAACCCCAATGAAAATCCATCTGGCCCAGGAGACCTATTAGGGTCCACAGAAAACACAATATCTTTAATCTCCTGCTCACTAAAGGGTCTAATCATATCCCCCGCATCCTGATCAGAGAGTTTAGAGAAAAACTCATGACCAATCTGCGGCCTCCAAGGCTCCTCCTCCCTAAACAAACCCTGAAAATGATTCACCACTTCCCTTTGTAAAATATCCATGTCATCAAACAATCTATCATTGATTTTGATTGAGTCCATAGTAGTCCTTCTCTTTTTAATGGTAGCCATGGCATGAAAATAAGCAGTGTTTTTGTCTCCCTCTCTTAACCATTTTTCTTTCGCCCTCTGCTTCCACTTTATCTCCTCTTGTTTTGCTAATACCTCATATTGTTTCTTAGCCTCACTCCACTGTACGCTCTCTTCCTCGGATAAAGTACCTTGATCATTTCGAACGTCAAAATACGCAATTCTATCAAGAAGCTCTTGTTTAAGCTCAGCTGCTTTACCAAAGATGTTGCTGCTCCAAACCTTCATTTTCCTTCTAACCCACCTCAACTTACCAAGCAGAGACAAACTTGCACATTCTTCAGATGGTGCTTCTTGCCACCATGTGGATACCAAATTTCTGAAATCTTCATGCAAAATCCAGGACCTTTCATATCTGAATACTCTTTTAAGTTTCTTCAGATGAGTTGCTTAACAACAGTGGGATGTGATCAGACATCACCCTGGGGAGGCCCCTAACAGCAGCAAAATTAAATTTCTGTTGCCACAGAGAATTGATAAAAATTCTGTCAAGTTTGGATTTAGAATTTCTAGCCCCATCACCCACCCAAGTAAAGAAGACCGAGTTCACCTGCATCTCAATCAGACCAGCTGCATGTACCCATTCATCAAATAGAACCATCTCCTGAGACCAAGACAATTGGTTGATTCTTTCTCTCGGGGCCCTTACTGCATTGAAGTCGCCTAGGACACAAGAAGGCCCTTTGACTTCCCTGGAAAGGGACTGCAGCTCATTAAAGAAAAGCACCTTCTGCTCCTGCAAAACTGGCCCATAAACCCCTGTAAACCACCAAACAAAATCATCTCTCTTATTCTTCAGTTTAACTGTAATACCAAATTGAAGCACTTGCTGTTCACAACAGTCCAAAATATCAGTATCCCACATAATAATAATTCCCCCTTTAGCACCCAGTGCTGGCTTATGGCACCATCCTTGTAATCTGCCACCACCCAACTTTCGAGCATCTTCCAAGCTGAAATCTACTATTTTTGACTCCTGAATACATAACAAAGCCAGTTTAAACTTATTCACCATCAAATTAATCTCCCTCTTTTTCTCATCCCCATTAATCCCTCTGGCATTCCAAGACATAATATTCATTAATAACTGACGAGAACACCCTTGCCCTTGGGTCTCTGAGACCTAAGGCCCTCTGTCATTTTGTTATTCTGTAAATACAAAAGCTCCCTCCTGCCTATTTTTAGACCACCTCCTGACCCTTTCCTCTTAAGGCTAAGCTGTAGATTCAAGTCCCTTCGCATTTTCCTTAATGCCTTCCTGACATATTCTTCCTTACCTTCAAACAATATCCCAACTAAGCAACCCACCTGTTTAATCAGATCATCGGACCACTGCTCTGTAGCACACTCAAGCTCAGCCAATGGAGACACCTGTTCAAAGCACTGCTGTGATAACACCTCAGAGCCATGTCCAGCCCATAAGCCCAATGCTCTATTTTCAACATCTAAGGAGTCCGCCGAAGCCACAGAAGACGCCTCCTGTCTGACTACATCATCGTAGAAGGCCCAACTAGCATCCTCAGTGGGACCTAGGCACAAAGTAGAAGCACCCACTCCCCCACCGCAAGAAGTGGGAGACGGAGGGGTCCCTTCCGCTTCTACGGAGTCCCCTGAGCTCTCCGACGGTGCTTCTACATTACCAACAGCATCCCCAGCAGCCAGGCTGTCGTCCTGTATAACCACCAGGCTCAAGGAGTCCGACTCCACGCCCCCGACGAATGGAACTGGCAGAGGAAACCAGTCCTCGCCAGTCGCCGAACCAGAACCGTCCTTACCCTGAACAGAGGAAGCCCCGCCTCCAGTCGCCTCTCCTCTAATGGATGAGAGCGCCCCTGGAATCTGCTTGATCGACTGCCCCGGAGAGCAGCCCAGTCGCTTCCGCCCCGCCTCCAGACGCTTCAGGCCCACCGACAGACGACGCGGGCTACCAGTCGGGGATGACGGGTCAGGAAGAAGCACAGGAGTCGGGCACAAATTACCCGACCCAGATGACTTACCCGAGAGACCCGGCATACCCGACCCGGAGGACTTACCCAACATAACGCCAGAAAAGGACGGTCCGACCGACTTACCCGGAACACCCTTAGGGCCCATTGGCCCGATTTCCAACCGTTGGACCCACAACTGTTCATCTTCCCTGCCCGGAGACCAGGCGCCAAAAGCTTCGAACACCGGACCCTCTTTCACCGAAATAGGACAGCTCTCCTTCCCCCGCTGCATCGAGGCACGTCTCCTGCCTATACCCAGCCTGTTGACAGCCTTATCAGAGCCCGGCTTAGCTCCCTGCATACGCAAAGGCAGCTGACTGGAGGGACCACTGGCCGAAGATACACCAACGCCCAACTCTGACAGCCCCAGATCAACATTGACCTTACCAGCCTCCTTTGAGGGTCCAGTCAGCACCGCCTCGACCCTCGAGCTTTGATTTTGCAGGAAACCTTCCTTCTTCTGCTTTGCCTTGAAACAGGCCACCACCTCTGCCCAAGTCCAGTCTTGGACCGGAGCTCTGATCGACTCCACTTCCCCCAACTCCACCTGGACAGAGACCCGAAACTTCTTGCCTCCAACTCTAATGAGTTGATCCTTCGGAATGTTAGCCATGGATTCCACTTCAACCAGCAACCTAGCAAACTTCAGGTTGCAGCCGTTTAGCGACTCTCTGTCAATCTTCTTGAGCTCTCCAAAAGGCGCAACAATGGCATGGAATGACTCCACATTCCAAATGTGCAAGGGGACACCAAGAACTCTACACCACAGAAGTTTTCCGACGGGAACTAATTCTGCAGCACATTCCACTGACCACTGTCTCCAAGAAATGGATAAGTTCTTCCGCCGGAAGGTCCCTACTGAGACACAATAGTCCTTCCAGGCTTTGTGGGGGAACTCCACCAGGAAGGAGCCATCATTCAGCTGCCTGATCCACCAGTACTTCACCGGCCACCCCTGCTTAAGGAAATTTACTACCTCTGAGAACTTTTCTGACCCAGCTCCTAGAACCTCAGCCACCCCACACGCACCCAATCTATCCCATTCTTTTCTGACAAGCGGTGACCAGGGCACATCCACAACCCTCTGAATCCCCTTCTCTCCAACCCCTACAGGCTCAGGAGGCACTTTACCTTGATCGGGATGGCTAACCTCCAGGCGCAGGGCCTCCGACCGACAGGCTAAGCTTCTATGTCCTATCCCCTTGCATCTGAAACACTTGACTGCATTCCTACATGCAGAAGCTCTGTGACCCTTCTCCAGGCACCTAAAACAATAGCCAGAGGGAGGAGAAAACTTGGTTTGTCCCTTACCTGGCATAACCTTCCTTGAATACTCATCTGGCCTCCTCTCCATCCACCTCGAACGCCTTCGCACCTCAAACCATCCATTTTCCCGGTTGCCCTCCATGAAGGTAACTACCCACTGACCGCTAACACCCCCCCCCCCCCCCCCCCCCACCCCGAGAGCAGGAGGAACCTCAGCCAAAGATTTCTATCGAGTGTTATACTCATTGGTGTTTAGAATGTACTGGGCTAAACTGCTTGAAGTGAGAAGAGGCCACCCCTTTATATTCTGAATGGGTTAGGAAGCTAGGGTATCTACACCTGTTGATTAGAAGTTTCCTCTTCTATTTAAATGCAGATTTATAATAATCTACATTCCTTAGCCTTGCCATATTTAATTGTTTTTGTCTTATTTTCAAGGAAAAGGGATATAAGTGCATCCAAGAGTAGCAAAATGGAGCAGCTTAAGTTGAAGAAGAGGAATTTAAAGAAGCGGAAAGTGAAACAGGATACAAGTCACATTCAGGCACCTGAAAATGATCAAATCTGTTCTGGAAATGGATATGACCTTAAAGACATCGAAGGCATGTATCTTTTTATTCACTGAAAATGAAATGCGCTTGAATGTTTTGCCAAAATTAGAGTCTTATTTGGGCTAATCTAATCCCATGCCACATTTGATTTGCTTCACTTCCTGTGGCATCCTTAAAAAGTTTTACTTCATGCCATGCTCGGAGAATGTAAAATAAATAAATAAATCAAAAGCTGGTTATAATATCAATGTCATGTTTTGAACAGGACGCTCTAGAAATTGGCGTCATTCTTTTCTCATGCCTAGGAGAGATTATGCCATCATGGTGATGCTGATTAGCTTTTATAGTTTACTTCTTTGATTCATTACTTCAAGGGTACTGACATTGCAACATTTGCTTTTTTATTCTTGCCTATCAAGCTTCTTTGGCTATTGATGCTTTAAGGAAAGATACAGAGTCACTACATTTAGGATTCCTCATTTTTCTTTCCTATTTTGTAATGATTTAACCTGCTACCAACTGTAAATCTCAGATCTTTTGCCCACCTTAGTGATCTACTGCTAGAACTCTAAGCCCTGGTAAATTGGTTTTCTGAAGATAGGCCTTTTCGTTCAATGAGTGTTGATCAATATACAATCTCTGTCTTCCCCTTTCTGCTGAAAACTAATGTAAAATGGATTTCTAAGCATTAGATCTAAAAGCTTGTCTATGCCTTTTTGATGTCAAAGAACGCGTGACCTTCAGAGATCAAATAGCATACACATGTCCTTTCTTAGACTGTAGTTCTACATGCTCTTCAAAATTTGACACTATCTCATTTACACTTTTTATTAAGAAAATCCTTAAGAAACACTTGTTTGGACAGGAACATGGTCTAGCTGTAGTAGTAGGAAGCAATGCCTATTCTCTGGCATGTTTTCAAGTGAAAGATCTTATTCAAAATGTATTTTCTGACTTTCAATTGTTTCCCAGTCTTTGGTGACATGGTCTCATATTCCAGGAACAAGTGCATATATATATTCCCAATGATCATAAATGCTGTCTATTCCTGATTCTATCATCATCATCATCATCAGAGCCTTATCCCATTATTTGTGGTCGGCTACATATATCTTTTTCTGCCAAAGATTTTCATCAAGTGCTATAGCCGTGTTTAAACTCAAGAAGTCCAAGTCTTTCCTAATAACATCGCACCAGCTCATTTTAGGCCTTCCCTTAGCTCTTTTACTAGCATCCACTAAGATTTGGTCACATCTTTTAACCGGCGTTGAGTTATTCCTGATTCTATATGAAGAAAATATTCAAATAATGGGTAGCAACTAGAGACTTAACATAGGATGCTGATTTTTTGAATTTGTAAATAATGCTTCAGAGAGTAAGCAGTCAACCACAGCAGAAGAAGCTGGAAAAAATTTGATGCTAAAAAGGACAAAGAGAAGGGAGAAAGTGTCCCAAGGTGTTGACTGCACAACGAAGAAAAAGAGATGTGTGGAAATGTCCCAAGGTGATCCTGACAGCTCTAAGAAGAAAAAGAAAAAGGAGAAAAGGGTTGAAGGTAATTTTGGCAGCTCCATATTTTAATGAAAAGGAATTAATTCCTTGTAAATTTATCCTTGTTATATTGCAGATTTTGGCATACCTGTTATTGCATTCCTTGGTGTTGTTAGGTCTGTTATTGAAATACTAACTGATTTAAGATTCTGCATTACAATTGAAACGAATGCAAATTTGCATGATACCAATTGGGGCATCCAATCCATGTAATACTTTTAAGATCTCTGAAAATGTCAATCTTTGCCAGATGCTTTCTTCCAATGACATCTATCAGGAACAAGTTGCAACATTACTGAAAATTATAATATCGGTGTCGCCACATGTTGCTTGCTACAGGAGAATTGTAGGTTAGTTTAAATGAATAAAGAACATGCAGACCAGGAAATGAAGAAGTCCTAAACCAATGATTGGAGTGTTTTCATGGTCTTCTTAGTTTATGTAAATTCTAAAATCAGTCAAATATTATTGTTTCAATATCAAATACTTCTTTCAAGACTTTGTAGAGGAGCTGGCATCTGTCAGGGGTACCAGGGTCTCTCACTTCTATTGCATGAATGGGAAAGGAATTAAGGATCAAACAGTAGTACAGGAGAATGAAATCTGGAAGTGTTGTGATGCAGGACAATGGTATACAAAGCCCAACATTGAGAACACCTGGCATGCAGCTGATGCACTGTCTTGTGGCACAGCCAGGTTCTGGGTGTGATTTTGGTAGACAATGTAACAAAGACAGGAAAAACAATGGAAAATGATGGCATGGTTTGAAGGAGGCCCTGGTTGGTCTCAATTTAACAGAGAAGGTGGAGTGGGATGGAAAGAAAGCAATAAAGAAATAGTCAAGACAGGGAGGGGTATGCTATGTTCCAAGGGATAAAAGGAGGAGATGATAAGAAAGAGACAAGAGGCTAGAGCAATAAGCACCCAGGTAACCATCTCCCCAAGAAAAAGGAGGAATGGGAGAAACAACAGCAAAAGAAGGTGTAGGTGACCAGGCATGGGGCTATGTGGCTTGATCTGCTGGTCCAAGAAGAGATAGGGGCTTCAATGGAGATGATTGAAAGGGAGCACTGGGCATTAATTAAATGAAGGAGAAGGGAAAGGCTTGTGCATGCTTTCACATGCCTACGATCTTTTGATTGGAACAAAATAAGAGTTGAAAGGTGAAGAATGAAGAAATGGAGAAGATGGAGGGTTCTGGGATTATGCTTTGAGGGAATAAAAAGGAAGTAGGATGTCAGGGTGGTATGGTTCTTTAGGCTGCCTATGAACTTTGATCGAAAGGGAGGAAGAAGAAATGGAGAAGAAGAAGATGGAAGGAAAAAGGTAAGAACAGGCATGCAGATAAAGGTGCTACAGTGATGGGTGGGGCATTGGTACGAAGGCTTTGGTGGCAGTGTGTGCCTGTGTGGGATCTCATGCCCCTCCCCTCTCATTCTCTTCCTCAAGAGGTTATTCTAGTGTTTCTTTCCAAAGGAGACCCTGTCTTTTCTTTTCAATTTTATTGTTTCATGAGTACAAGATGGGTTATAGGGAGAAAAAGTGGTAAAATAACAAAGGTTCTGTCATAGACTTTTCTACATTTAAAGACCATCTTTCAACTAGATTGGCATTGGGCAGCACACTAATGATGAACATTTGTTAATATATTTACTCTTTCTCCCATATTATATTGGCTACCAGCCATGCTGTGGGTAAGGAATAATAGAATTTTCAAGCATGAATCTCATCTGCCAGCAGATATATTCTGCTTTTTCAAGAATGGGATTTTATGTCGATTTATGCACATCATCTTTGCACAAGGGCCATGCTAATCTTTTCTGTATCATTCCAAATTTATCAGATGTCTATCGAGGTCAGAGGAGAGGACCTTTTCTTTCATATGTGAGAGGGTAATGTTTTGGGCTAGACATCTTTGTAATGCGGGGGAGCAAAACTCCTCCATTCTCCTCTCTCTGGGCAATTAGATTTTACTTCGGTGAGCTCTTTTTGAATGTGGGGGAACAAGCTTGTAATGTTTAAGGGCGGGGGGGGGGGGGTTGGAATCCTTCTTGCGGTGTATTGCTTGTATAGGGGTACTGGGAGATTGGTCTTTTTGGGGTTACTTTTTTTTTGATACTCTTACATTCTTTCTCCATTCTAATACAATCGTGTGCTACCCACTTCCAAAAAAAAAATATGAAATTTTATGTCTGGTTATTTTTTTGCTTCTATACCCCTCAATTCTTTTGTAAACTGTAACCTCTAACCTCTGTAATCAAGTTTTTAGCTGGTGTAACTGTATAATTTACGTATATCTTCTTCCATACCCTCATTGTCAACATTTGTCTATTTAACTCAGTCATGATTGAGTTGAGTTAGTTCTTACCAAGGTAGTAAAAGTCTATTTTTCCCTTGAAATAAGGTTAAATTTATCATCTTTACTACTTGTGTGCAGAGAGAGAGTGTGGGATGGAAAGAGGTGAATGGGTTTCCTGCAGAGGGAGGGAGGAAGAGAGAGTGATCCCCAGTGTGTCCCCCTTATTTGCTTGTGTGTGCTTGAGATGATTAGGCTCTGATGGATCCATCTTATGATGGAGAGAGGGAGAATTAAGTTCTGATGAACCTATGTAATAGATAGAGGGAGGATTAGGTTCAGATGAACCCACCCTGTAAGAGAGAGGGAGGTGGGCAAGGATTGCATTTGAGGTGAACTCATCTCTCCCCATAGGAAAGTGTGAGAGCCTGCTGAAGTAGGGAGTGGAGAGAGAAGGTGCTTTATTTTTTAAAATTATTTTTAAGGTACCAATAAGGTTTCAATTCATTGATAAAAATAATCATAATATAACGAAAACACGAGATCTCAATGTATAAGATTGAGATAAAAGAAGGGAAGGAAAAAACTGTAAACATCAGAAGAAAAACTTAAAAAACAAATGGAGAAGCCACTGTAGTGAGATGGTAGTGGCTGAATTACAATGCAAACCTCCTCCAAGTCAAGGCTTTCCCTTTTTACTTCTTTTACAGTGTGTATTGTAGTACTGTAATTATATTTAGTTTTTAACTCTGTTAGAGAATATGCTAATAATATACTCTTATAGTTCAATTTATGAGGATATGGATGCATTTTTTTTTTTAAAAATTCCAGGACTATAATAGTTAATATCATGATTCCAGTAGTATGTAGTTAAACATGCAAGAATTGAGGCGTATAGTGGCAAGAAACGCTTCAGGTATTCTGGTGACAAATGTCGGGCTTCCATAATCTTGCAAAGGTTTTGTGATTGGAAGAATTTTGTGCTGTAATTGGTTTGGGTGGCTTGGGGTTTTCGTGTGCATTCAATGTTTAGAGGATGAAGCTACCGTCTTGGTAGTATCCTCCTTTCCATGTGTAATGGATCCACTCATCCTTGTGTATTTATCTGCTCTATCAATCAATTGTGGCCTGATTTTTTGAATGTGGATAGTACCACTGGTATTATAAAAGGAGAAAAAGTATATATATGAAGAGGGGAGTGCTCCCAAAAACTCCCCCAAAACAAGGGGATGGCAAAACAAAGTCTGCCAAGGGAGCAAAGAAAGGAAAATCTGAGCAACACTTACAATCCGAACTTAACACACCCAAGAACCCCAAAACAGAACCGCACTTTGACTAAAAGTCCCACCCCCGTCATACATCTTCCAAAAAAAAAAAACACACACTACACATCACACAAAAAGAAAGACCTACATCCCTATGAAACATCGCTTGATAACACGAGCCATCTATATTTCAAACTGTTTCGAAAATCCTTTCTCGACAGCCACATCTGATTTCGCTTTTCTAGCAATGTCCGCCACATCTATGCTTGATCAAAAGTAGGGTGGACTTCAATCCTTTGTGTATACCTTCATCGGAGACTCCAATCAGTTTAGCAGTTTCACTCGCCTATGTCTCCATGAAATTTCGACTTCGGTCTAGATATCCATCACCTCAGAGAGCTTCCCATTATCCACGGAAGCACTCTCCTTCCCCCTGAAAGCTTCTTCCACCAGCTCCAACATCACACTTAAATCTTCCGACACTAAAGGTGGGGTAGGGAGGGCTAAGGGCAGAGGGATGACCGCCTCCTTGGACCCTATAACCCCAACCATCATAGGGGCAATTAGGTGAAAATTAGGAGCCTCCCAGAAAAGGCCATCAGACAAGAAGGAGAAGAGAGGCAACTCCTTCCCCCCTTTCTCACCACTTCGGCACCCACTGTCTCCCACCGTCTCCCTGACAATTGCTGGAACCACTGCCCTTGGCCCAACGCCCATCCTCTACTGGATGGCCGTCGATTGGGAGGCCAGCCTCCTCCATGTGCCGCCCGCCGACGAAGACGGCGACTGCTCCGGCTGGGCCGTCTCCTGGTATTTCGGCGTTGGGCTCCTCCGTGCAGTCCATGGAGCTGCCTCACAACGGAACTCCGAAAAGCAACCTCTGACCTCCGGAGGCCTTCTATGGCGGAGCCAGTGGCCAATGTTGTTGCCTTGGGCTCCTGCTCTCTGCAGCGGCCTCTTCGTCCTCCGGCAACTAGAACCTATGTCAAGTGCATGGCTCGTCAGCGGAGAGCCCCGTCACGGAAGTGGCTGAGACGTAGCGAGAATCGCTTGACCTCAGCGCCAATTCCTTCATCGGAGAACATGGCAGCCAACACCACCCAGTGTTGCGCAGAACAAGGGGCGAAGTCGCGCGGGGAAGATGACCCATATCGGGTTCCGCTTGACTGAAACGTGGGGGAGTTTGGCTATCGGGTAAGTTAGCGGGTCCCAACTCGGGCCTAAGCTGGTTTGGGCGCCCAGTCGGTCCCCACTGGCCAATCGGACAGAGTTGGTCTTGATATGCTGTGGTCCAGGGGATGGCCCCTTTGTCTAGTCCAGACTTTGATTGAACAGCCCGATCTGAGCATGCCTGTTGGGGGAAAAAATCTGGGCGATTCAAAATCGAATTGCTCGCCCGATTGTTGTCTTCAACCTCCGAAAACTACAAAAGTTGCCTTAGGGGCGGTTGTAACGCCCCCTGAACCGGTCCAGTTAGATCAACTCACATCGGACTAGGAGATATGTCACAGTGGGATAAATCCATCATATACACACATGTTGAGAGTAAGACATTCACAAATTTCATCATTATGGAACTATAATGAATAATCATCCGAACTTATAATACAATGTCCATAACCATAATAAAATTATCAGAGTACGTAGAACTAAAAGAAAAGTAAATCAAGATTGTTAATCAATCTAATAGGCTTTAAGAGCCAACCCAAACACATAATTTATTAGCGAAATAAGAACTAACTAGTCAACAGAATCTACTCCTCACGATCATAGTCCGAAGAAATGTCTAACTCTGGCTCTTGATCTCCTGAAAATGTGTTAGACAAGTGTGAGTTCTAATAGACCCAGCAAGCATCAAAAACTCTAACCACAATTTATCATATAAATAAGCAAAAGTGATGATATCATAGTTTGTTAGTTTCATGTCATAATTATAGTATAATCTAGTCAATCTACTACAAGATGTCTTTCTTAAAATAACCTCAAAGTCATGTCATATATAGGAATGTGTCAAATCAAACGTTATATTAGAGTTAAATCATGTTATCATGTGCCTACACGTATTCTTTGTCTTATAGAATTTCAGATACTCATGATTTTGTGGACTGAACAAAACACAACATATGACATATCAGGATATCAGAGTGAAGTAGAATTCCACACAATCTGAGCAATTAATATATCAAAACATAAAATATATTTCTTAGGTGTGCATATCAGAAAAATACCCAAACCACAACATAGAGAGTCATCGGACATTTTCTCCACACCTAGGCAAGTAGCATGGAGAAAGAGTAATTGCGCAGCATCCGAGATCATCAAGATCCCACCGTAACCAGTGAGCATTGCCCACCTTCAGGTTTTCAACTTGTTGCCCACGGGTCATCAGAAAGCTTCCCATAGGGGTACTTCTATGGTAGGCCTAAAACCTCTCTAAGATGGCATTGTCCATAACACAATCAAATTATCATAATTGTTTTTCTAACCTTTTTAATTATAAGAGATTATATGTGAAAATGTCATATTAAGTGCAATAGGATGCAAGTCATGGTAACATCAAATTTAGACTGTTAACTCATACTGTAAAATCTTACTTTCAGACTATTAACATTTTTAAGACTTTTCGATTTTTTTTTTTCAGGAATTGACGGAAATTAATAAATATCATAATTGTATGTGTTTTGGAGACATCATCATGATAAACAATTCATATGAGGTCCAATTAATTAATTTAAATCACTTGTATGATATAATAGTTATGATAGAACATGTGGAATTTTTATGACATATTTCAAGTTAAAACAGATAATCTAAATATTTATATTTCAATTAGAAAAATCATATTCCCATCGAATCAATATATATTGGTCTCAATTTTTGTTACTGCCGTCCTTGATCGTACTTATGCTATAGAAACATTTTCAACTTTTTCTGACAATCATGGAAATTTTTGTATAATAATCAACATCAAGTACTCTAATGATTTAAATATGAAAATAACTTATTGTAGCATAAAATTAACCAAACTTTAGTTTGGAGATCCTGTGAAGTATAATTACATTTTAACAGGAAATCAGGAATTTTTTTGAAGGTATACAAATTTTAGGAAAAAATTTCAAAATAATCATAAGTCATACCTTCACAAAATTTTGGGACAATTATAGTGGTTCAACGAACTATTCATATGTTTTAGATCTATGTGGCCTACTGTGGCTGTTACTAACTCTGAAAATCAATTTAAAATAATTATATATATATGAAAATAATTATAGAAAGAATCTCATCATCACTTGTCTTATTGGGAATTTTTTCCTATCTATGTAAAATAAGTCCGAAGATGACCGCCTACGGCAAGGCGGAACATGCTCTTAAGCTTTGCTCAACATTGGCTACGTGTCCCCCTCACGTTAACTGTCAAATAGTTGTTGAAGCCACCCGTCGAAAATTCTTCCTCTCTCTCTCTCTACCTTTCTTACACATGCAACACACACTGGAGGAAGAGGGTCTTCTAACACACAACACCTAAGGTGTGGAATGAGTGAGACGACTTGTAACCTTTTATAGCAAAACTTGTGCTTCTCTTCTTCAAAACGCCAATTATCTTTTAAAACGCCAACATCTTTCCTACCTTAGAACTTTGCAGAACAATGCCAAGAAACCCTCCATTTAATCCAAGAAACCGAGGTTGTGATGGGGTGTGTACTGGGGGGAATAACGTGTGTGGGTGTGGAGAAGGAAACCGTGAATGTTGGTTTCCATAGATGAAATTAAGGATAGTTTGTTGTTCAGTCTGTTTGAAAGAAAGGAAAAAAACATCTAATTAATGTTTAATTTAACTTCCGTATGTATTTTATTTCTCTAAATCTGTATAGTTTTTACCCAAACCATTCATTACACACTATTTAATACATGTTTACTCTAACTAAAATTGTAGAAAAATTAAATAAAAATAAATGTTTTAACATGAATAGTGACATGGGGTACTTGCATTAAATGCATGGTTCATTCCATGCATGGGAGGAGAGCCTTTCCACGTAAGCCCAATCCCAAAGCCTTTCTCTTATCTCTATAGCCGTCCCATGTGTGTATACCTTTTCTTTAGACCCTAGATAATATGTATACTTATTACCTAACCCCCATTTTAGGTTGGGAAAGAATTTTACACCAAATTTGTAGATCTTCATAATATCTTTCCAATGATCTAAGAATCTAGATAAACAAAATTCTTTTTTTATATTACTTTATAATTAATACATACTTTTTATTTTATAAATGTCATATTTAGGATGACCGGATTGGATAAGGTCACCTTTATGAAATCTAGAGAACCCTTTAAAATCTCCTAATTCAAATTTCAAAATATGAGTTTCCATGTCAAAATATGAAATCCTGCAATAGAGTTGGCAAAGTTAAGAAAACTCATTAGTTATTACAGTGGTGGCGGCACAAGTTGATCTTCCTCTTGAAGCACTCGACACTGGATGATAAGCTTCTCCCCGTCAAAGCTCACGATGATCAACGTTGGCATCTCTCCCGGACTGATCACCACTATAGAAGCGAGCACCTTAATTCTAGATCCGGCCATAGCAAACTGCATCGAGCCTTGGACCAACTGCCCAAATCGATAGACCAGGAATTCCACCCCTTCTTCATCGCACAGACTGATGGGCAGGCCCTCCAATTCCACCCGATAACGCCTCTTCAACAAAGGAGGAAAGGTGCCAAGCTTCGGTGGGGCAGCTTCCACTACCTTCTCCACCCCCTCCACACAGGACCCCACGCCTAAGAACAACTTCAAGATCACCCTAACTCCCCCCCCACCCTACTTCAATAATCTCCTCCAGCCTCCGTTTGATTGAGCCTTCGTTGACCTCCTCAACCAAAATAGTAATGGTGATCGACTGCTTCCCCGCATCCTGCGTTGGGAGACAAACTTCTTCTTCGGGAGCTATCCCGCCTCCACTACCATGCTGTTTCTCTAAATCGCTGCTGCATCCCTGCTCACCCCTTTAGAACGTCAACGAAAGTCCTTGGACCAGGCCGAACTCTGCTCCCTGACACTAGCGTGGGGGCTTGGGTCTCGATCTGGAACTCGCCTTTTGAATGCCACCACTCGCCAAGGGTCTACGCAGGAGAGCGGACACCATCGCCTGATGTGACCTCTCCTCCCAGATTCGAAGCAAGTTCAGATCGATGAAGTCCTCCCACGACCACTCCTTGTAACGACCCCGAGAACCCGACCCTCGGCCCAAGCCGAGAACCCGATTTTTACGGTCGCCGCCCACGGATCCGGAGACCCGGAAGGGCTATAACACAAGTCTAACAGAATATGTAAAGGAAATAAACGTCAACTGCTAATTAGCAGCACATGCAGGAGTAGAAAGAAGAGCAAGACCGCTGTGTATCGCTCTAGGTACAGTCCCAACACACACAACTAGTACAAGTAAAGACAGAGGAAGAACAAGTCCCTTAGGGGCATACCCCGAGGGTGACGTACAACTGAGAGGGGGAAACCACTACTAGCTACAGGGAGGACGACTACCACCCCGTCTCCTCCGTCCGGTGCGCGCCCTGTCGCTGCTGAGAAGTCTCACTTGGAAAAAGAATGGATGAGCTTCACAACAGAAGCTCAGTAGGGACTACCAATCTCCTACTGGCTTTAACAGGCAGAAGAATATATATAAACAATTAAATAACAACAGTTATATCTTCTACCCTACCAAAGAAGTGCGGAAGCAAAGCTACTAACTAGCAACGGTACGGAGAACACCACGGTCGGAAACTCCGTAGAACTTGTACGATGTGACCACCACATGGTTGGCTACGCAGACATGGAGAACCCCGTTCGGACAAGAGACACTAGCTACGGAAAATACTACCACTAGTCAACCGGTCAGGTGCGTCCACTGACGTCTTATCTTCGACCTAGGTCCAAACCTCCACGTCTCGTCAGAGTGAGACAGGAACACAAAGTAGCACAACAGTAACCGCCGTAGTCTGGCCGGACTACGGTCCCACGCTTGGCCTCTCCAAGTGGTTCCGGGGCCACAAAGAGCGAGGCAGTGAGAAGAAGGACTGGCTGGTCTGCACCGGGTAGAACTCCGGCCGTCCTCGGTGTCCCAGACCAACCAAGAGAGCTCTGCAAACGACTCGACGCTGCTGTCCTAACCACCGTTTTCCCCTCAACTCTAGAGTCCGTGACTCGAGTATGCTCGTCGCCCTGAACGCTCCCTCTAAGGCGCACGAGGATGGGGATCCCAGGCAACGGTAACAACCTCTCTCCTGGGACAAGCCCTCAGGTGCCGAGCACCAGGCGAATGACTAGTGTAGGACCATATTAGGAAACTAGCACTGGTGCCACGGGTACAGTAAGAAGCGGAAACAACGAAGACTTCTCAGAAAACGGAACTCCGCAAGACCTTACCTGTCTCTACTGTAGTCGCGGCGCATTGGGCTGTCGTGACCTTGTCGCAACGCCACAGGCTATTGCGACATGGTCGCGGCGGCCTTGCCGGTCGCGACATCATCGCGACCTCTATACGGGTCGTGTTCTCAGCCGAGAGGGGTTCCAGAACGATCCCCTTGCCAGTCGCGACATCATCGCGACCTCTATACGAGTCGCGTTCTCAGCCGAGAGGGGTTCCGGGACGATCCTTCTGGAGACCACCCCAAAAATGATACATTCACACCACAAGGGGGAGGGGGAGCATGCTAAACACTTAGGAAAGCCTTTAATCATGCCAAACCACCCTTAGAAACTCCATAAAACATGAATCACAACGAATCTACGCTCGATGGAATCCTCACTCACACGAGCATGATCCTCACGTCCCCACAACCCCAAACCACGGAGAAACTACAATCTCAAGGGGGAAGGGAGCCTGCTAGGGCAAGAGGAGTCGAAAGTCTCTACCTCCAAGAGTAGAGCCGACCCGTTGGGGCCTTCATGTCGGAATGACCACCTCCTCCTCACTCCAAGCTCCACGATCACGCCGCCTGCACGAACGGGGCGTCACCTCCCACCACGAGCACCTCAAGCATGCTGGGAAACCACCGGAGAGGGGAGAACTCAGAGGAGGAAGAAGAAGGGGAAGAAGAGGAAGGAAAGGCTAAGAGGGGGTAATGGGGCGCAGCCCCCGATTTTAAACCGATGGGCCCCAAGACGCGACGGGTCGGCCCGGTGCGACAAAGAGCATGTTGAGACGCTCCTAGGCGTTGCGAGTTGCGACCATGTCACGACGGCCACCCACGACGCGACACCAAAAGCGGTCAAACCTCGAAGACAGGGAAACAAGAATGCGACGGCTGACCAGGTTGCGTCAACGTTGTACGTACCTGACACCCGACAAGGCCGTTCTGACAGACGGGACAATGATCAAGTCTGTCAGAAAGGCAGTCGCGTCGCATGTAGATGGCGCGACAAGAACGCGACGGCCACCCCCGTCGCCCGTCGCGACAAGAACGCGACGGCCAGGTGTGTCGCCACACAAACCCTGTCGCGACGGGCTTCCCCGTCGCGACCCTGAGGATGGGCAGTTCAAGGGCCGGGTCTTACATCCCACTCTCCTTAAGAAATTTCGTCCTCGAAATTAAAAGAAACTCAGTTTCAACAGGAAGCAACGCAAAAGGGAAAACAACGTACCGGTCAATCAAACAAATACGAGAACTGCTCTCTCATCTCATCCTCGCGCTCCCAAGTGGCCTCGCCACGAACGCAGTTCTCCCAGACAACCTTGACCAGCGGAATCTGCTTCCTGCGCAACTGCTGCACTTTGCGGTCCACAACTCTGACCGGGTATTCTGCCACTAACAAGTCTGGCGCTAACTCAAGCTGTGAGTGGTCTAATACGTGCGACGAATTTGCAACGTACCTCCTGAGCTGCGAAACGTGGAAAACACTGTGCACACCTGCCAACTCTGTCGGAAGACTCAACCTGTAAGCTACCTCGCTGATCCTCTCTGTGATAGGGAAATGCTCAATATACCTCAGACTGAGCTTTCCCTTCCTGCCAAATTTCATAACATCCTTGGTCGGCGAAACTCGCAAGAACACAAGGTCACCTACACTGAACTGCAACGGCCTCCTGCGGACATCTGCATAGCTCTTCTGACTGCTCTGCGCTGCCTGAAGCCTCTGCCTGACTAAACTGACTGTGTTTGCACACTACTGCACCATCTCTGGTCCCAAAAGCTGTCTCTCACCGACCTCGAACCAGTGAAGTGGTGTCTTGCACGGTTGACCATACAAAGCCTCGTATGGTGCCATTCCAATGCTCGAGTGGTAACTGTTGTTGTATGCAAACTCGACCATCGGAAGGTGCGACTCCCAGGTGCCACTCCAGTCCAAATAGCACGCTCTTAGCATATCCTCCAAAGTTTGAATAGTCCTCTCTGACTGCCCATCTGACTGCGGGTGATATGTCGAACTCAACCTCAACTCTGTACCAAGAGCTCTCTGCAAACTGTGCCAAAACTCTGAAGTGAACCTCGGATCTCTGTCGGAGACGATCGAAATTGGGGTTCCGTGCAACGAACAACTCGGTCCACATATAGTCTGGCAAGACTGTCCACTGACCAAGACATCCTGACTGGAAGGAAGTGCGCTGACTTAGTCAACCGATCCACGATTACCCAAATGCCATCATGTCTCTGCGGTGTACGGGGCAAACCAACCATGAAGTCCATGGTGATGTCGTCCCACTTCCACTCGGGAATGGGCAACGATTGCAGCTCACCACCAGGACGTTGATGCTCGGCCTTCACCTGCTGACAGGTAAGGCACCGAGCGACAAACTCTGCCACGCCCCTCTTTATCCCTGGCCACCAGAAAAACCTCCTCAGGTTATGATACATCTTGGTGGAACCAAGATGAACAGCATACCCCGACCGGTGTGCCTCTGACAACAGCGCCTGGCGCGCATCACCGGGAACATACAATCTGCCTTTGAACCTGACCTCACTGTCCTCGTCCAACTCAACATCTGGCATCTGCAAAATATCTGCCAACTCTGAGTCTGCCTGCTGTGCCTGCAACACTTGACGGTACACTGACGAACGAACTGACAAACTGGTCATCACTGCACGTCTCTGGGCCTCGAAGGGTAGAAAACTCCCTGGGACAGGTCCTCAAACAACTTCCACTCTCTGACCATCAACGAACTCAAGTGAACACGCCTGCTCAAAGCATCTGCCACGACGTTAGCCCTTTCTGGGTGATAGGAGAGGGTAAGGTCGTAGTCTTTCAAATACTCAATCCATCTGCGCTGCCTCAAGTTCAAATCCTTCTGAGTGAAGATGTACTGCAAACTCTGATGATCAGTGAAGATCTCGAAGGCCTCGCCGTACAAATAGTGTCTCCACAACTTCAGAGCGAACACCACTGCTACCAGCTCTAAGTCGTGGGTAGGGTAGTTCTCCTCATACTTCTTCAGCTGCCGAGAAGCATAGGCAACGACCCCACCATGCTGCATCAGCACTGCACCCAAACCTGACCTCGACGTGTCGGTGTAGACCACAAAACCTCCGCTACCTGACGGCAAGACCAACACTGGTGCTGAAGTCAACTGTCTATAATCGATGCACAACCTCAAACATCCATCCTTCTTCCTCACGAATAGCACTGGCGCTCCCCACGACGAACGACTCGGACGGATGAAACCCAACTCAAGCAACTCCTGCAACTGGCGCTTCAGCTCGCGCAACTCAGCCGGAGCCATCCGGTAAGGTGCCTTGGACAAAGGCATCGTACCAGGCAAAAGCTCAATGGAGAACTCTACCTCCCGCTCAGGCGGTAACCCAGGTAGATCCTCCGGAAAAACATCAGAGAACTCACAAACAACAGACACATCAAAAACCGATGACCCGCTAGGCTCAGAAGAACAAATAGAAGCAAGATATGTTACACAGCCATCGCGGATCAAACGACGAGCTCTACAGAAAGAAATAAAAGGTCGACGGGTAGACCGGATACCTCGGAAGCAGAGAACATGCGCTCCAGGTATTTCAAACCGAACGGTCTTCTGCTGACAATCCACCACAGCTGAGTGAACCTCCAACCAGTCCATGCCTAGGATGTCGTCAAAGTCACGAAGCTGCAACACGTACAACCTGGCCGACAACTGATGTCCCTGGACCTCAACTGTGACGCCCTCCAGGTAACCGAAAGAACACATGTAATCACTGGACATGAGATCGACCATCACATCACACTGCCTCTCAGGGGTGTGACGAACTAGAGACTCGTAAAACTCCTCGGAAGCAAAGCAAAGGGAAGCATCGGGATCAACCAAAATACGGGCAGCTCTACCAAGAATAGGCAAGGTACCTATAACCAGGTTCGATGCCTCGGCCTGCTCCCTAGTAAGAGCCATCACGCGACCACGTCCACGCCCACGCTGCGGCGCCTGCTGGTGCTGCGGAAACTGCTGTTGCTGCTGGTATGGCTGGAACTGCTGAGGCTGCTGAAACTGCTGAGGTTGCAAATGATACTGCCCCTGCTGCTGCTGCTGACGGGGTGCCTGTTGCTGAGGAGGGAACTGGTACTGCGGTAGCTGCTGTATGTACTACATTGGCTATTGCTGCTGCTGGACTTGCCCCATCGGGCAATCCCTCCTGAAGTGGCCCGACAAACCACAAAGTGTAACAGATTGCCTCTTGCCTACCCTGATCAGCTCCCTGCTGGATTGACTGCTCCGCAAATCTCGACTGACGCTTCTGCTGCTTGCCCCGACCACCTCCACGAGTGGTCTCTGCTTGAACCTCGAGCGCAAACAGGAACTGTCTGAATTGCCTGAGCCCGAAGAAGAAGAAGTCGCACTGCCACGACTAACCTGCGGGGCGCTGATACGGTGAGGACCCTCGAAGACTCCTCCCTGCTGCTGCTGACTGCTTGGGCTGCCAGGTCCTCTCTCTCCAGGCTGTGGCCTTAGCCACGGCCTCTCCCAAGGTGGCACACATGTGAGCAGTCACACCCCACCTCAAATCTGGCCTCATCCTGCAATGACCTCTCTGCACAAGCCTGCTCGCTGCTGGCAACATGAGGAACATGCCTCAACAACCGGACGAACCTCTGGTGGTACTGAGTAACTGTGAGATCGCCTTGAACCAACTCATGGAACTGATCTCGCCTCTCACGTTGAGCATAATCTGTGAAATACTCGCCGTGAAAGACCCCCAAAAACCTCTGCCATGTGATCTGATCCAAACGTTGCCCTGGGAAGTGGGTCTGCCGTTGAACTCTCCACCACTCATGGGTTGGCCCCTTGAGCTGATACACTGCCAGTCTGACCTGGTCCTCCTCGGCGCACTCCATGGTCTCGAACGTGCGCTCCAACTTGTGCGTCCAACTCTCTGCCTTGTCTGGATCATACTCGCCGAAGAACATCGGTGGCCGGAGACGCAAGAATCTCTCCAAGAGGGCGGTCCTGTCCTCAGTGACAGCCGTCCTCCGATCGGCCCGGGTGCTCCCGGTACCTGACTCCTGTTGAACTGTTGGCTGCTCCACCTCCTGCTCTGCCTGCTGCTCCGGTACTGCTGGGGGAGGTACTGGAGGTTGACCTCCCACTACCGCTTGCCCAGGCTGCCACTCTCCCTGGTACAGGGTCTTGAAGAATTGCTCGGCCAAGGGAAACCAATCTGCGTACTGCTGTGGCTGAGGCTGGTACTCCTGCTGCTGTTGCCTACCTCCTGCTGCTGCTGCCGCTGCTCCCTGGGGCTGTGCCATAGACTCCTCTGCTGACACCTCCTGAACCTGACCCGGTGCTGGCATATCCGACTCATCCTGCTGCTCTATCAGCTCTCTGGCCTGCCTACGCCTGCGCGGAGCCATATTCTGCACGGCACACAACCAACAAGGTTAACGATACCAACTCGGGCCGCTAGTAGTGTACTTGTACTACTGTTGGGACTTCTTGTTGCAGTTTAAATCCACTACAAGTCCTGTCAGACTCTCGCTCTGATACCAACTGTAACGACCCCGAGAACCCGACCCTCGGCCCAAGCCGAGAACCCGATTTTCACGGTCTCCGCCCACGGATCCAGAGACCCGGAAGGGCTATAACACAAGTCTAACAGAATATGTAAAGGAAATAAACGTCAACTGCTAACTAGGAGCACACGCGGAAGCAGAAAGAGAGCGAGACCACTGCGTATCGCTCTAGGTACAGTCCCAACACACACAACTAGTACAAGTAAAGATAGGGGAAGAACAAGTCCCTTAGGGGCATACCCCGAGGGTGACGTACAACTGAGAGGGGGAAACCACTGCTAGCTACGAGGACGACGACTACCCCCCGCCCCGTCTCCTCCGCCCTACCGCTGCTTGAGAAGTCTCACCGGAAAAGGAAGGGATGAGCTTCACAATAGAAGCTCAGTAGGGACTACCATCTCCTACTGGCTCTAACAGGCAGAAGAATATATATAAACAATTAAATAACAACAGTTATATCTTCTACCCTACCAAAGAAGTGCGGAAGCAAAGCTACTACTAACTACACCGTATGGAGAACACCACGATTGGAAACTCCGTAGAACTTGCATGACGTGACCACCACACGGCTGGCTACGCAGACAGGAGAACCCCGTCCGACAAGAGACACTAGCTACGGAAAACACACACTAGTCACCGGTCAAGTGCGTCCCACTGACGTCTTATCCTCGACCCAGGTCCAAACCTCCACGTCTCGTCAGAGTGAGACAGAACACAAAGTAGTACAACAGTAACCGCCGTAGTCTGGCCGGACTACGTCCCACGCTTGGCCTCTCCAAGTGTTCCGGGGCCACAAAGAGCGAGGCAGTGAGAAGAAAGACTGGCTGGTCTGCACCGGTAGAACTCCTCCGTCCGTCCTCGGTGTCCTAGACCAACCAAGAGAGCTCTGCAAACAACTCGACACTGCTCTACTAACCATCGTTTTCCCCTCAACTCCAGAGTCCGTGACTCGAGTACGCTCGTCGCCCCGAACGCTCCCTCTAAGGCGCACGAGGATGGGGGTCCCAAGCAACGGTAACAACCTCTCTCCTGTGACAAGCCCTCAGGTGCCGAGCACCGGGCGAATGACTAGTGTAGGACCGTACTAGGAAACTAGCACTGGTGCCACGGGTACAGTAAGAAGCGGAAACAGTGAAGACTCCATAGAAAACGGAACTCCGCAAGACCTTACTTGTCTCTGCTGTAGTCGCGACGCATCGGGCCGTCGCGACTTTGTCGCGACGCCACAGGCCATCGCGACCATGTCACGACGCCTCAGAGCGCAGGGATGATGTCGCGGCGGCCTTGCCGGTCGCGACATCATCGCGACCTTTATACGGGTCGCGTTCTCAGTCGAGAGGGGTTTTGGGACGATCCTCCCGGAGACCACCCCAAAAACGATACATTCACACCACAAGGGGGAGGGGGAGCATGCTAAACACGTAGGAAAGCCTTTAATCATGCCAAACCATCCTTAAAAACCCCATAAAACATGAATCACAACGAATCTACGCTCGATGGAATCCTCACTTACACGAGTATGATCCTCACGTCCCCACAACCCCAAACCACGGAGAAACTACAATCTCAAGGGGAAGGGAGCATGCTTGGGCAAGAGGAGTCGAAAGTCCCTACCTCTAAGAGTAGAGCCGACCCGTTGGGGCCTTCACGTCGGAATGACCACCTCTTCCTCGCTCCAAGCTCCACGATCACGCCTCCTGCACGAACGGGGCGTCACCTCCCACCACAAGCACCTCAAGCACGCTGGGAAACCACTGGAGAGGGGAGAACTCAGAGGAGGAAGAAGAAGGGGGAAGAAGAGGAAGGAAAGGGCGAGAGAGGGAAATGGGGCGTAGCCCTCGGTTTTAAACCGATGGGCCCCAAGACGCGACGGGTCGGCCCGGCGCGACAAAGAGCATGTCGCGACGCTCTTAGGCGTCACGACCATGTCGCGATGGCCACCCACGGCGCGACACCAAAAGCGGTCAAACCTCGAAGACCGGGAAACAAGAACGCGACGGCTGACCAGGTCGCGTCAACGCTGTACGCACCTGACACCCGACAAGGCCGTTCTGACAGACGAGATAACGGTCAAGTCTGTCAGAAAAGCAGTCGCATCGCCTGTAGACGGTGCGACAAGAACGCGACAACCACCCCCGTCGCGACAAGAACGTGACGGTCAGGCGTGTCGCCACACAAACTCTGTTGCGACGGGCTTCCCCGTTGCGACCCTGAGGACGGGGCCAATGGCCCAAGGGCCGGGTCTTACACTCCTGATATCGACGGCTGACGGGAATGGACTCCCAAGGGTTTGACCATCACCGTAGGCCACCGCCCAGTCCTGACGACGCGGATGCTGCTTGGCCAGGGTGGCCGAGCAGATCTTCGGAGTATCTCTCTAGAAAAGCTAGAGAGAGAAAGGACTGACTTGAGCAATCCTATCAATTATGGCCTAAATAGAAAAGAGTCAAATAGAGGAAACATAACTAAAATTTCAGTTTAAAGATTTAGGTGTAGCTGTGAAGGTTCTTTTGTCCTAAAATTTTCAAAAGATTGACCTTGAATGATAAACATTTTTCATCAAACAATTGTTAGCAAACTTTTTTGTTTGTACAATGTATACATGGTGCTTCTCGTAAAATAATCTCATAAATTTGATAGATTATTATATAGTATGTGAAGAGTAAAGCCTTGTGAAGTTCTATTTTTTGTTCTTCAAGCTAGTTCTGGACCAACTCTTCTCCCTGCTCACCCAACAAATTGATGGGAAATGAATGATGGCTAAATCAAAGTATTTATTATGGTCTATTAAAAGACCCAATGGTTGTAATGTTGTTGGCTTTACAAATTCCTAGGGTCATTAAAATAAGTTTAAATTCTTTGAGTTTCTTAAGTCTTAAGTAAGGTCTTTATTAAGTGTCTTATGAAGAGTCTCTTTGTTTTAAAGTCTATATATAGAGTCCTGTAACTAAAGATGAGAAGAATAGAGAAGAAGAAAAATTTGAGTTCTTATGAGTGCCTCTGAAAATGGAGTTTATGCTTGGGTGTGAAGCCCCTGGATGATAATCCCCAAGGTGGTCCCTGTGAAAGGAAGGGTGTGAAGCCTACACTCCTACCTCCTATCCCTCGTTCCGGTGTGATTCTGGTGACCTCCCCTCTTTCCGGTGTGATTCCGGCGACCTCCCCTCTTTCTCTCTCTTCCTTAACCCCTTTTCTCTCTCTGTCCCGCATCAGTTTTGATATCAGAGCAAAACCCCGATCCATGGCACCTTCTTCTTCTTCCCCTGCTATTCTTCTTTGCGCGAAGACCCCCCCCCCCCCCCCCTTACGACTCCACCCTTCCCCCCTACGTAGAGCCTCCGCAGAGCCCCGCGTCCCCACCCCCTCCCAGAACAGCCGCAATTTCGCCGTGGTTACCAGTGAGCCCGCCTGTGACACCCGCTAGCGCGCAGGAGTTCCACCCTGCCAAATCTGCCGCTGGTTCGCCCCTGCGAGTAGGGCTGTCAATAGGCCGGGTCGGCCTGACAGGTCCGCGGGCTTGGCCCGATTTTAGGCCTGGCCGCAAAACTCTTTTCGGCCCATGGGTTTTTAGTAGGGCCTAAAAGCCTAGCCCGACTAAGCCCATGAGCCGAACTCGGGCTTTGAGTTCGGCCCGATGGGCCGGTCCGACCCGCTCGCTTTTCCTTTTTTCTTTTCAAATCTTAAATTTTACTTAGTTAAAATTATGTTTATTTTACTTATTTAAAATTAAAACTCTCTTAATTGAATGAGATTATAAGTTTTATATTATTAAATATATTATTTTTTTATTATTAATTTAATTTTTATTTAAGTATTTGGGTCGGGCCGGGCCTTAGTCGGACTTTACAATTTTGTAAAAATATGGCCCGGCCCAGCCCGGCCCGACATTGCTCGGGCTTGGGCTTTCATATTGATGAGTCGGGCCTGGGCCGAGCTCATCTAAGCCCAGTCCAGGCCTGGCTCATTGACAGCCCTACTTGCGAGCCGTCGAAGACAGTCGGCGTACAGGGTGCCCCCCGTGGAGGACCCACGCCGTACGCGCTGCCCCTGCCTTCCGCGAGCTACCTTCCCGCGAATCCCAGCCAGCAGCCCCCTGCCCGTCCTCGCCCCTCGGACCCAGGCTGCCTCTGCCTTCCACTGAGTGCGACGGGCTGGTCGCACCAGCCCCTCTTCGCCGCTCCTGCGCCCAATTGCGCCCACGTGCGGGCCTCCCCTGCGCCTCCTACACGCGGGGAAGACAGGGCCGCCCTCCATCGGAGCCGCCACCGTTGCCCGCTGTAGCCATCGCCGCTGTTAGCGTCCGCCGGCGCCGTCTCAGTCGCCGTCGCCAGAGTTGCCGTTCGCCACCCGCCTTGGCCCTGGCCGCCTCCTTGTTCCCTGTCTTGCTCTCCCTGTGCGAAGGTTAGAGGTGGAACGAAGAAAGAGGAAGGGCCCGAGCCCTTTAAATCAGTCAACAAACCGGGTTTGACCCGGTTTGACCAGACCCGGTTTGACCTGGTTTGACCAGACCCGGTTAGCCACAGTGCACAGGCGGTGCACTTAGACTGTTATCGCACCGCCAGCACAAGAGCTTTGTTCGTGTTTCGATTCACGTGCCGTTTGCGCCGTTGTGATCGTCTCGAGGAATTCCAGTCAATCAACGGCCTGCGCCCTGCAGTAGTTCCTCTGCCTCCACACTATTGGTCTCAGTCTGGGTAATCTCTTACACATATGCAACATGAATTTTACCTTCCTCGTCCTTCTACCAAATGAGAAGCCGACAAAAATAATACTCGATGAGGAGCATCAGGACAATTATATTTCCCAAGCTATTGTTGACAATTTATTGCAGACTGGTGAGATTATTGTTGATGGTGATCAGACTTTTGTAGAGTTTCACCTAAAATTTTTAGGTAAAACTCAGATGCAATCAGTTAAATATTTTGATGGAGTATGGTGCACTATTGATCTCTCGAGCTCTTACATTACTTTGGGAAAAGAGTGGTTGGAAGAGCAACATGTTGTTATCGACTCAACCATCTAGGTGCATTATCCAGCCACCACATTTAAGAGGTAAATTTTGTTTTCCCCAAGTATATTTCTACTGCTGCCAAGCCAGTACTTCCCGAGAAGACCGTGATTGATAAAAAGCCATTGGAGTTGGTGACTATTACTGAGCATGTATGTGTGAAGACTGTTCTTGTTGAAACTTGGGATCAAGACTTGTTCGTCAAGTCTGGACTTCATTTGATATGTGACGATGTATTTGAGATAAGCCCATCATTGACAGCTATTAGCAATATGCAAGATTTTACGAGAGATTAGTGCAACTATGATATGATATGGTGCGATCTTGACACACACATTCTATGCAGACTGCAACTTTTCAAAAGGCATATTGGTTTGGATATCCCTACGGTGACTTTGCTAGTGCATGACTTTGTTATTCCCCTGCCTCTTGTATGGATATTGCGACACTTCAAAACTCGAGGATGAGTTTTCTCGAACCAAGGGAGAATGATGAGAAATGAAGGATGGCTAAATCAAAGTATTTATTATGCTCTATTAAAAGACCCAATGGTTGTAATCTTGTTGGCTTTACAAATTCCTAGGGTCATTAAAATAAGTTTAAGTTCTTTGAGTTTCCTAAATCTTATGTAAGGTCTTTATTAAGTGTCTTATGAAGAGTCTCTTTGTTTTAAAGTCTATATATAGAGTCCTGTAACTAAAGATGAGAAGAATAGAGAAGAAGAACAATTTGAGTTATGAGTGCCTCCGAAAATGGAGTTTATGCTTGGGTGTGAAGCCCCTGGATGAGAATCCCCAAGGTGGTCCCTGTGAAAGGGAGGGTGTGAAGCCTACTCCCACCTCCTATCCCTCTTTCCGTGTGATTCCGGCGACCTCCCCCCTTTCTCTCTCTTCCTTAACCCCTTTTTTGCTCTTTCTCTCGGTTCTCTTTCTCTCTCTCTCCACATCACCCAGAACCCGTTCTTCCCCGCCTGCTCACGAACCCCTTCCGAAACCCCCGCCAAGCCCGCAGTCCACCCGCCATCGCTACCTCCCTCCTTCGCGACGCCAAACAACAACCCTATGCGCCAGCCACGGTCACGAGGGGCCCTTGCGCTTCCCCTGCTGCCGGGTCGCCACTCCCGCGCTCAACCGCTCCCACCCGCACGGCCAACCGCGCCACCCCTGCCCACAGGAACCCTGCGCGGCCCACCAACCCGCGAAGCCCAGCCGGCAGCCTCCCTTGCTCGCCTTCGCGCGCGGGTCCAAGTCTCCGCTGCCTTCCACGGAGCACGACGGACTGTTCGCACCAGCCCCACACACTGCCGCCCCAACGTCCGGTCCCTTCTACGCACGCGGCCTGTGAATCCCCGCACCCCTGTTCGCCAAGCACCTCCATCACTGTCGGCGCTAGCTCCGCGGAGTTCCCTCCCACGTGTCAACCTCCCGTGCGCACTCCGTCCTCGTTGAGCGCGTCTCTGTGTTCCCAGCAGAGCCCCGCCTGCGCTGCTCGCAATTGGAGTGAAGGCCATCGCCCTGCACAGTCGTCTTGCTGCCCAGTCGGCAGACCAAGCACCAGATGAACCAACCAATAGCTGTAGCAAACACTGAAGCAGAACAATTATACCTTTATCCGCCTCATTTTCCGCACAAGTACAGACTGCCGAGACGACTGAGGACGCCTCCTCGTCAGCACCCACGAAGGCCAGCCGTCTCGCCACCTCGTAAGCGTCTTGTGGATTCGGTGATCACTGCATTTGTCGGACTGTCGTTGGGAGACCCAGGAGCCAGCAGTAGTAGCCGCCAGTCCTTGTCGCCAACCACCGCCTCCGGTACAAACCCTTGTTCTTCAACGGGTCGGTAAGTCGCTATAGGTTCATTCCATACTTGCTGGTTGGTATATGAGCGTATTTGTTCCCGTGCATGTGAGAATAGGTTAACTAGCCACTTTTAAAACTCTAAAAAAAAATCGTTGCTGGTTGTGAGACGTGAGAACCTACCTATGCTATTAAACTTGCGATATTTGAATGTATTGCTAATGTCCTAGACTATCGGTAGTTCTCACTACCATCGATCTGTAACGCTTCTTTGCTGCGAGAGACGACTCGTACGGCTAGTTTCTTGTTATTTTACGTATTTATCTTCTTGTTAAACCTGTGGAAAAGCATGTGGAAACCATTATCTGAATATGTTCATTGCTGAAATCACTTTTGGTTAGTTTGAGTTCACGTGTGTCAGTCGTCCCGCATCAATTTTGGTCTCTCTCTGTCCCGCATCACAAATACATGAAAATGGAAAAAAGAAAAGAAAAAGTTAATCCAAGCAGAAAATGAAGAGGAAATGGTTATGTGGATTGTGTTTTCATATCCATTACTATGAGCAAGAGGTGTATTTTCTTTGAAGTTTCTTATCGGTGTACTTCTATTAATGCATTGGAAGGGTCAGGCTGTCAGTTTAGGAGGCAAAGGGGGTTGCTTAGGAGGCAAAGGGGATTGCATGCATGTAACGACCCTTTTTATACCGGTACAATTATACCAATCCATCTCGATATAAAGTGCGCCGTCACAGTGGGACATGTACCTAACACAACACAGTAGGTAGAGATGTACATAAATAATAAAAGAAAGTACAGCGGAAATGAAAGATATTCTTATTCCATCATCATTCACACATCTCACAGTCTATATAGTAGCAAATGAAAATAAACCAAGTCCATAATTATACAAGTCTATAACATAACATCATTGTCCACATACTAGTGAAAGAAAGTACAAGCTAAGCAAATGATCTTCACAAGCACAACTACTCCTTTGGCTCGGAGTCGCTCCTCATAATGTCCTCCTCAAGCACGGGGACACCTGTCTCATCTGTATGTGTAAGCAAGTATGAGTCTTCACAAAGACCCAACAAGTAACCCATTGGCACATCTTTACACATATCACATTCATGCTATTCTTTTAAACAATAAGATAAGTTTTGCACATGGTTCATGTCAAAATAAACAAGTACACATGAATAATCTATAACATACTTTCTACACATGGTCTTTAACTTGATTCATGGTGTCAATTGCAATTTATTCATTTCATATTTTCAAACAAATTGATCATGGAATTAAGCACATGGTTACTAGCAAACTTAGCATGATATCTAATACTTTCACATGCTTTTATGTCACATAATCACATCTTTTTCTTGCTGTTTTAATATAAATAAATATATTCACATGGTTTCACATCATTTCACATGGTAACACATTAACATATCACTTTCACATGAACACTTTGCCCATTTACACATGTTTCACACATTTACACATTATTTGCCGTGACACATAGTCTGAACCACTATAAAGAAGGACACACATATCACATAACACATATTCGTCACTTAGGCATTATAGTGACGAATCTTGGTAACTGTGCAGAACTGGGAGAAGCCCTCTCCACCCTAACCAGTGGTACTTATCCACCTCCAGGATTTCATCCTGATGTTCACAGGATATCACATACACATTGAGCTTTCCTATAGGGACTTTTCTACAGTACGGCTCCACAGGCTTCTATGGTAGCAATGTCAATTTCGACACATATTTCACTTAAACATATTATCTCATTTGATCACATGATTAACATCATTTTACATACACTTATTGGTCCATTCACATGCATACCAATCACAAATATATATATTTCAGTTTACAGAATTTATCAGGACTGTCTAACAATATTAAAACATGCATCATAGTACCTAAACATGATACTAATCACTGTAATATACCGTTTCTTACATAATCATGCTTAACATGGCTTTTATTCCCTTTACACTTGAAAACAGTATCTACAGATATCAAAACAGTCCCAAATTTTAACCATAAACTCTACGCATGGAACATATCACATGGTAAAATTTTCAGAATTTTTGTAACAGTATAACTATTTTTAACATTTATCACAGATCTCATGCAATTTAACTAAATAATTCAATTAGACATGATTAACAGTGGACAGTCAGGTCTAACAGCCTCAAAATATGAAAACAGTAACCCTAGTTTCAAGTAAATTTTCTGTAACAATAACATGCATTAAATCTATTTATCCTGAATTTAACTCTGTCAAGCCATGCATATTTCTCCATAACATAAATTTCATAATCCACAATTATTATCAGAAAATTAACAGGAATTCATGGTTCTGACCTAATATCATACTCGAACATCCACAAATTTTTATAGCATGTGCAACATCCAGAAATCCCGAAAACCACATCACAGAGATTAAACACATATTTTTGTAAGAATCAGATGAACTTGGCGGCAAGGGTCTTGCCGTCAGGGTGGGTTAATGGCACAATCGATTGCCGTTAACTCATGAACTTGGCGGCAACAAGGTTGCCGTCAACCTCCTGTCTGCAGACAGTGCAGACCGAATGCATGAAAATGCAGAATTTGGGGGTCCAGGACACGATCTAAAAATCCGTAAAAATACCTAAACTCTAAGGGATAAGTGTAGGGATGAAACCCCTAAGTTACTTGCCTTTTGAACCTCAGAAGATCTAATTTTGGCGATGAAGCCCTCCTCGGCCAAGCCAAAGAGGTGATGCTTTTCGCCTTAATCCGATCTCCACACTTGTGCAAATGATCTCCCGGAGTTAGGAGAGCTCCTTCACCTCCAGAAGAATCTTCCAGTTGTAGAAGATCGCCGGTGAAGCCTCCCAATCGCCGGATCAAGCCTCTCAAAGTCTCCTTTTTCTCACCCCGAAACCTAGAAAATATCTTTCTGAACCATTAGGCCTCTCCTAACCGAGATGTTTAGGTTAAATAGGCCATAGAGTCGGGGTAAACCTAGGTCTTAAGGGTCCTAACCGTTGGGGATACATTTCCAAATCCAACTCCGGAGAAAATGGGACGGTTTCAGATCTGGAATTCCAAACACAGCCGGAGAAGTAGACAGCCACATAGCTGCCGTCAACCGGAAATAGGCGTCAATTGATGTTGACGTCTTGATCCTCTGACTACACAGTCAACGGCACAAAAGTTGCCGTCGACCTGCTCTTAACGTCAAGGGATGTTGACGTTAAACAACAAATTTTGGGCAGAACAATCAAAGCATCAAACTAATATATAATATGCACAAAAAATTGAGGGCCTTACAATGCAATTCAGGACGAGGAATTAAAAGTGCAATCCAGAGCTGGAATGGTCTTCAATCTAGACTCTGCTGGTTCTTGAAATGCATGACTGGTCCTACCTTCTTCCGGCATTTTGAGAGGAAAGGGAGGAAGAAAGAGAGGAGAGTGATAAATAAGTGGCGCCAATTATTACCCCAATAGTGGCCACAATCAGGCCACTGGCAGAGAAACAGTACAGGCTGGGCTGGTGATGAAGGTGGACTTTGTCCTCTTCCTTTCCAGAACCAATGTTAAGTTACAAAGTAGGGTGGAAAAGTTGTATGCCTTGTTCTATGCCTGAAACAAGAAAAAATTAAACATCTCGTTAGTCTATTTCTTGCTCTTGGATACTATTATCTGTTTTTGGTAGGTTGCTAGCTTGATTATTCAGATGATGGAAACTGTTGGTGTGCACAAAGTTATGGAGTTTTATTTTTGTTCTCTGCCATGCCATTGAGTAGGTTATAGTGCTTGTTAGCCATATAAAAGGAGCCAGTCGATCAATTATTCACAGCGAGGCCTTAAACAGTCTGGGGCTGATGAAATATTCTGATAAAAATATACTGATGCTGTGATTCTATTGCTGTCCATTTAAGAAGAGAAAAATGCCCTTGGCAGATGTTTTCTGCATACTGTGAGTTCCTGCTTAGTGTCTCCTGATAATTTCTTCTGGCAGATAAATTGAAGAAATCTACAAGAAAAGAAAATAAAGATGCGAGTGGAGCAAATTCAGTAAAAAATAGATGTGATGCTGGGGCAGAAACAGTAGAAGAGATCTCTTTGGTGGATGAAGATTGCTCCAGAGGGATGAAAAGTATTGACTATTACTTCTCTGCATTTGTTTTTGATGATAGCATGCATTTCAATTTCCTTCATCCCTTTTTGGCAGTATCTTTTGCATTTTCTGGTCTATTACATGATTACTGAAACCATCTAGATGCCTGCAATGCTTCCTCAAAATCATCTTTAGGAAGTCACCATCAACTTAGAAGTTTGAAAATTCTGTGTTCTCCATCAGCAGTGTTGCATGTAATGTTATGCCGTTTCTTCTTTGACCAATTTCCTTTGTTTACCAGAGTGGGTTTTGGACTACCGTCGGGGAAGGCTGGGTCTAGATATGGTACAACAAAGACTCGATGAGTTTATGACTGCATATGAAGCGGAACAGGAACAGGTTATCTGTTTAACTATTATGATTCTCTCTCTCCCACTCTTGAGAAACTAGATATGGTTTTTTGTATCCATTGAACAAATGCATATGCATATTATTTCAAGTGCATGACCTGGATGGTAGCATAGCATCCATTAGTAATCTTCTGCTAAGCCTCAGGTATCTATTGTAAGAATCAAGATAGCATTTTCTATTGTTAGCTTGTCTCTTTTGATTTTTTTACAGGCTAGAAAGAGAGAGAGGCCCAAGGTGCTGAAGAAGGATGGACAGTTGTGGTTCATCATAAAGGTAGAAAGAAGACAACAGATTCTGAAAGTGGAATTGCTGTCGGATCTGTTCCTCAAGCTGCTGTTGAGGATAAAATGGCTAAAAAGAAGCAAAAGGAACTTGCTTTAGATTTCTACAGATTCCAGAAAAGGGAAGCCCAACGAAATGGTAAGTGAGATGTGGTCTTGATTTTTATAGTGCAGTGGAATTAATTTGTTCAGGAGTATTTTAGTTTTCATTTGAAAGGTTATGATCGGGGGCATGATCTATTGTTCTAGGCTAGTCAAGCACGACCCCTGTGCTCCAGTATCAGAATGACTAAATTTATTCATTATGACTGCAGAACTACCCCTTAGAAAAAAATAAAAAAAGGGAGTTACCAAGATGAGTTTTCAACAGTCCCCCACTCTTATTCCCGCAGAGAGAATCTATTAGTTATAGTAATTCTAAGTGGACAATCCCCTTGTTAACTGCTTTTATATTAGGGAAAATTACATTTATACCCATGAAATCTATTACATTCAAATTAACCCTGAAATCTGTATATTATACTTTATACCCCTATTTTTTGGAAAATTAATTCGCTATGTTCCTCGGGTTAACACGTTAAAACCAGGAGAATTTTCTGCTAGTATGAAGAATACCGTCAAATAGATGTTAAAAAGACCAACATATTCCTCCCCTAAGGAGGAGGGGGGGGGGACCGCTGATCATCATCTCCCATGTTTCCCCGGCGAGATCTGGACCCCATTGGAATAGGTGCGATGGGAGCCCTACACCGATGCAGAGAGGAGAGAAAGAGAGAGCTGTGCCACCATCGAATTGCCCTGGCCCTCGACCCTGTGCAAGTTGCCCACCCACCTCTAGCCCACCTCAAGCTGCTGGTACAGCTTCAAGGCCTACGTATTCCACGGCGTCTCTGCCTTTGCCAAACTCTTCTAGTGGGCCTCCCATGGAAACCTACCTGAAGGAGAAGAGCCAGGTGGTCCCCGCACAGAGAGAGAGAGAGAGAGAGAGAGAGAGACCTACGTATTCCACGGCGTCTCTTCTTTGCCAAACTCTTCTAGTGGGCCTCCCGTGGAAACCTACCTGAAGGAGAAGAGCCAGGTGGTCCCCGCAGGTAGAGAGAGAGAGAGAGAGAGAGGAGAGAGAGAGAGAGAGAGAGAGGAGAGAGAGAGAGAGAGAGAGAGAGAGAGAGAAAGAGAGAGAGATGAGAGAGAGAGAGAGAGAGAGAGAGAGAGAGAGAGAGAGAGAGAGAGGGGCTCAAGATGAAGACTGGCAAGTTGGAGACTGTCCCCAAATGCGTGTGCCAGCTGAGAGGAGAAGCACACCAGCAGAAGCAGCAGGGCTGCAAAGAGGAGCATCAGTTGGGGAGGAGAAAGGTGATGATGACAAGGTGTAGGCAGTGGCATGTTGGTGGCCTGTGGAGTGGGTGAACAGGTGTTCGCCTACCAGTAAGTTGGCTAGTTATCCATGTCTGGATCTGCTTTTCTTCTGTCCATGGAAAATGTAATCTTTTCTCTCCAGTTGTGCCTGACCTTTTTTAAGTCAACTCCCGGTGAACCACCCATTTGGCCAGGCAGGGGTGTGGGCGGCTGGCCAGTCACCAGTGCCTTCCTTCAGGAAAGTGGTCGGCTGGCTGGCAGGGGATCACACTGTTGCTGCTCAGGGTATACGCCGATGGGGCAGGGTGGCTGCAAGGCATCAGATGGGGGTTGAGAGAGAGAGAGAGAGAGCAGGGATTTATGTCGTTGGGGAAGGGTGTCTGTGGGGCAGTAGAGGGGGGGTTGAGAGAGAGAAGTTGGTCTTTTTGCCCCCTTAACTCATCTTTGGTTGCAGACGGTAGGATCATAGATGATTAAATACATGGAATATAGAGGTATAGGATATAGTATACGGATTCAGAGTATAATTCAAATATGATAGATTTAGAGGTATATATGTCATTTTCCGGTTATATTATTACATGCACATAAGATGATAAGTAACAGTGCTATTAGTCTAAGTTCCTGGGAAGGAGGAAAAGAATCTTGTGTGGTTTTCTATGCTGTGACTTAAATGCACTGCAGTTCCAGATGAGCGCATATATATTTCTTCATTTTTTGGGAGGTAGATTTGTTGCCTTTATCTTTAGCAGTACACTTAATTAGAAAAGTCATTCCACATAGGTTAACTAATAGAGCTTGTGAAGATTTACTTCGAGTAAATGAAATCTTGGTAGGTTTATAATATTTTCAATTTATCTCTTATGACTGCTAATGTTTTCCAGAGGTTATGATGCTCCAGAGCAAATTTGAACAAGATAAAAAGCGGCTACAGCAGTTGAGAGCTGCTAGGAAGTTCCGTCCCTACTAATTATTATCATCACTATCAGGCTTCCTCAACAAACTAGCATTATGTCAGTCAGTAATCTGAGACATCAAGCATGGATTGATTGATCTTCTAAAGGAGAAGATCTTGGAGGATCTGGCAGAAGCACAAGTTTGGCCATTGAAATTGAAAGCTTGTAACTTAATTTAGAATGTGGTTCAGGGTGATCGACCATTATTAGTAGCCTTGTGGATGATCAGGAAATGGAGGCAGATGAAATTTTAGTGCAGAGTTCCAGCATCAGCGATTCAGTACATCGATCTAGGCTATTCTCGTTTGTGAGGCTCTTATTGCGGAGTCCGTATGATCGACTTGGAGTTGATAAGTCAGTGTGACTCTTACGAGTTGGATGGGGTTGTGGTCTACGTCCCTAAACTTGCTCGTGTCTTCTCTACTAAATTTGTATGTTGTGGATTTTGAGCCATCCCTCGGTTTCGATGTCTGATCTCCTTCGTACCACCGACCACTGGACCATGTTTCAGAAAAAGGAAAAAGGAAAAGAAAGCATGTATTAACAGGCATAAGATGAAGATATTAAATTTCAACACGGGAACTGCTCATCCTTGATATTTCTGGTTTTTGTTTTCCCTCTATTCTCCATTGGATGGGCAAAGGATCTACGTTATCCACGGCGGGAAAAAAGCATCCAGGAAACCGCCATAGTAAAGTGCGAACTAGATAGTTTATTTTGTCTTTTGTATTTGTTCTTCCCTCGTGTAGTTTCTATCGTAAAGTTCAGGTTATGTAAATTTAGTTGGTAATTTGTAACTCCAAAGGGTTTTTAAAGGCATCCTTATTTTTACAACCAAAAAAGGGTTTTAATGATTTTTTCTCTCCTAATGAATTCTTCTTCTCAAACTCTTGAGATCCCCGAGGATGTAAATATACTTCCGGGCCAAAGAAAAACTTTGAATATAGCTCGGATGACGAGAGAAACCAACGGCAAGAACCTTTGAGAAGAGAACATTTGAAATCTCCTGATGCATTAAAAGACAGCTTTGGAGATATCAGTTCTTAGCCTTTCTAAGGTGTGTGTACGTACGTAGCTAAGTAGAGATGGACACCCCGGAAAATGTCATACTGCACACTACGAATTCATCACAAATGGATACAACAACAACAAAAAAAAAGGCTGCAACTCTATTTTAGGAAAGAAGCACTAAATTTCCATCACTTGGAATTCGCCGGAAGAAAGAAGCAAAACAAACCGTTTCAAGCACGTAAACCCCCAACGCGCTCAAAAGAAATGCATTTGAGTTGTCATAATTAAGCTCTAACATTGCCTGGTTATAGTTACCCACATTCATTGCTGCAAAACTATCAGTTGTAGGGGAAAGAGATTGGAACGCACCAGGAACAAGTCAAACAAAGGTATTAACTACGTACACATGCAATCCAATAACTAAAAATTAAAGAACCTGAGTTTTTCTACGCTTGATTCAGAGGGATGGGGAGAGAGAAGAGACGGCTGGAATGCGGCTAGTTGCACGACTCGATTGTGCCGAGTTTATATTAACACGGTATAAGGTATCGCACCACACGATACGTCCAAACATATCTTATTATCAAATCTTTTAAAAAATAATACTATTCATGAGAACTATGCCGAACCGTGTGGTAAGACTATGTTCACGTTGATCCGGGGAGGAGTTTGCAGCTATATATATATATATATATATATATATATATATATATATATATTTGATAACAAGAAAATTCTGTTCCGTGTGATTTTGTGGGCTCAGAGATTGGTATTCGTGAACTCCAAAGTCAGGACTTGGCAGCCGTATATCCGTATTACTCTTACCCCACTTGATTGGAAAAACTCCGAATTTACACACCTCGAAGATTGTATGTAAATAAGATAAGCTCCAGAAATCGAACTCGAGACCTCCTACTTTTAAGCAAAAGTTCTAACCGATCGACCCAACCGGAATCCTCAATTTGCAGCTATATATGTTCTTGTTATGCCGCAAGTAGTTAAGGAACAAAAAATGTGCTTTTGTCAACTCAATAGTCCAATGTGTGTGTGGAGAGAGATTTGTGATCACAGTGGTGAGATTTGATTGGGATGGTATTTATGCATATTAATAGGTGCGATAACCCACCTTGGCTTTAGCTCGAAGTCGGCTCCTTCCAGGGATGGGGTTGGACCAGATCATTTTTAAAAAATTTTCATTTTTTTTACATCTAACCCGTTTTTTACACAATTTAAACATGCAACAGATTGTCACATATACTATCGTTAAATTATAAAACAATATAATTTTTTTTTTATTGGTAACTTGACAAGAAAATGGGGGAAACAATGCAACGGTGCAAGAAAAGTCCTCCGAAATAGGCGGTGACGAACCACTGCGCCAAAAGGCAAGTGATAACTTTCGTCTAGAAAACTTATATTTCATATATATGTTCCCATTAGTTGATAATATGTGGACCTAAATACTCTTAGCCCATCGGACGGACACACACACACACTCTCTCTAGATCTCTCTCAAACTTGAAGAAGTGAGATTAGGCTCTTCATCCCACCAACATCTTCTAATTTGTTCTCAACTCTATATGCTAATCTGTTTGGATCGACCAGTTTTAATTGATCTCACGGGATCAACTCCCATTTGAATCATTAGATTGAAGGGAAGAATTGCTTCACTTACACATATATGGCCAGTGAGACGTGAACACACAAGTAGCTAGTTAGTGTGAACGTGCATAATTTGATGACACACACAAGTACCAATATTGCATTTATCATTGCAGATGTATGTATATTTATCATTGACTACTACATGATTCGTTTTCTTTACAATTAATTAAACCCGTCTTGAGGACCCCGGTTGAGTCGATCGGTTAGAACTCTTGCTTAAAAACAAGAGGTCTCGATCGAGTTCGATTCCTGGGGGGGGGGGGGGATTTACCTGATTTACATGCAATCTTCGAGGTGTGTAAATTCGGAATTTTTCTAGTCAAGTGGGGTAAGGACAATACGGATATACGGAAAGTAGGAGCTGCCAAGTCCTGACCTTGGAGTTCACGAATACCAATCCTTGAGTCCACAAAACTACACGGAACGGATTTCCTCGTTATCAAAAAAAAAAATTAAACCCGCCTTTGATATACGTGCAAAGTGGGTAACGTTAAAGAGTACTTTGATTGCTCGTTTAGACAACAAATGGAGTGATTTGCTTTTGCTACATAGATATCGACAACAATTCACCTACATATGTGTTTTTTTATTACGTGAAGAAAATGGAGTATCGGTGGCATGACAGCATGGGTGGACATTATGATTGGGCGGAGGACCAGTCTGAATCGTCTGATGCGTTCAAACCATAACTTCTCATGGACCAACCGATCTATGAGATGGACGGTGGCATGACAGCATGGGTGGATATTACAGAGATCTAAGGTGATATTTGATACCACTTAAAAGTTTTAAATTTGAAATCTTATTTTACAACTATTCTATAAATCTAAAACTTAAAAAATACTTAATATATGTAAGATATTTATTAAGAGTTGTTTGATAATTAAAGTAAATAACATCTAAATTAATATCTTATTCAATAAAAATAAGATATTTAAATATTTTTGAACATCTTAATACATGAGAAGGCGATCGACGATTCGAATCTGATCATCGATTGTTAGAATTCGATGATCGGAGACTTCGTCGGTCACCGACGGAGGCACCAGAATCTGATGACTCACCAGTCGCCAGCTACCGAAATTCTGTGACTCTGTCAGCGACCAGTCGCCAGAATCAATTTGTCAAAATCCGGTGACTCGTCGGTCGCTAGAATCTAGTGACTGGACGTTGGTAGAGTAGCCAGATTCTGGCCGTTGATCGCCAAATTCCGGTAGACCAATTCCTACGATTGGTCACCGACAAAGTCGCAAGATTTCGATGACAGTCCATTGGAATCCAGTTACTCGCCGGTCGTCGGAATCTAGTGACTGGACGTTGGTAGAGTAGCCAGATTCCGACCGTTGATCGCCAAATTTCGGCGGACCAATTCCTACGATTGGTCACCGACGAAGTCGCAAGATTTCGATGACAGTCCATTAGAAACCAGCGACTCGTCAGTCATCAAAATTGGATGACTAGTCACCAACAGAGTCATCGAATTCAGGCAACAGTCAGTCGGAACCTAGTAACTCGCTGGCCGTTAGATTCCAGCAACCAGAGGCTACCACGAGTTGAGAAAGTTATGGGTCTGAAAAAAAAATAGTTTCTCTTAGCTTAAAAATTAAGTAGTTTTATTATTTTAGATATTTTATCAAATAATCTGAAAATTTAAAAATTAATTATTTTAGACATTAGATGTCTATTAAGTGTTATCAAACAGGTCTTAAGACACCATTGATATCTGTCTTTTTAATCAATCAAGAACATTCTAGAACGAAGGAGATAACTCTTATAAATGCTAAATATTGTACCAGTCATCCAAGTTATATGTTGGAGTGCGTTTAATTCGATAATCCACTAAACACTTGAATAATACATGGTTTCATGTGAATCATAAGCTCCGCTCTGCTGGGGTTCCACAAGTTGGCAGAAATGTGTGACGTTGCACAAGTCTACCACATTCACAAACTTTGTCAATAGGATCACCCATACGGGACCATATTTAGCCACCATTTTCTTGCACTGCAAATCAAATTAGATCACACAAATCTATCATTCTCATGCCACCATTTTAATAAGGATAAAATAATCAAACAGTACACCAAAGATATTGTTAGTTTTGATTGATTGTAAGATCCTGTGATGTTCTAAATAAGTTGAAAAAGGAATTACTTAATTTTAGATCTTAAAAATTGAAAGTGCTGTGTTAATTTGAATACTGTACATGAAGTATCTACCAAGAAACTAAACCTCTTGGGAGCTTAGGCATTAGGTAATTTTGGATTGAAAACCTAGCTAGTAACAGAATTAATGTAATATGGGACAGATTAAAGGACCTTAATTATGATCTGATATTTTATATCCCCTCTAATTATATATCGGAAATGTATATTAATGTGAAAAAAAATGTTTGATGTGTTTCACAGCCCAGGAAACAAGGATTTGAGCTGATCACCTTATGGATATATCTCCTGTTTGCCATTGTACAAGCTTGTAAAAGAATCTTTAGAACCACTGCCTGCAAAAAAAGTCCAGATAAATATCCTTATTTGAAGGATTAATAGAAAATTTGGGGAAAAATATAGTAAGTTGTCAGCATATATAGATCTTTCACCTGAGTCATAGGGTTCCTCAGTGTGGTCCTTAGTTTGGACAATATAACACGACATGCAGCGCAGATTCTTGTTTCTCCTAACTGAGACGAAACCATAATTACATTAATGAAAGCAAAAAGAGTTAATTATATATATACGATGTGACGTAGCAAGTCCATGTCGTTCTTGATCACGGTTACAATGTGAATGTTCATTGGACCTAAATTTACTCACGATGAAGACGAATAAAACGATAAATTAAGAGACTAATTATAAATGTAAACGAGAAATGATGTGGAATTTGTTTCTAGTATATAGGTTAGGGAATAATATAGCTCTCGCAATAGCCTTTTCCCCCTATCCAAGTAGCTAGATTAGCTAGCATAGAAATCCAAGTAAGTCCCTATAATTATATTTATACTACTTTCAGATGCATCTCTCTCTCTCTCTCTCTTTCTCTCTCTCTCTCTCTCTCTCTCTATATATATATATATATATATTCTTTACTCTTGGCAAAAATGCCCAAGTTTTCTCCATAATCTGCCACTTTTACAACAAAAATCTATGTTGACAATAGACGTCTGAAAAGATATTAGAATTTGCTTCGTAGAACAGACATATCATGTCTAAGTTTCTCTAACTTTCCCTACAATTCCAACCCTTCAATTTGTCAGACAATCCAACTATCTATATTTGGAAGTCCCAAAATGTGAACTCCGTACAAGCCCTGCTACTCGCAGCCTCAGCCTCCCACACACAAGGGAGTCTTGTTGCTCGTCGTGGGGTACCCGCCCTGCTCCTACCCTAAGTATAAGTGGGTGGAGGAAGATTTAGTACACTTTCTTATTACACTTAAGTGTAATATGACTAGATACTAAGTTCACGTGGCACCCCTCACATGATGAGTGTTAAAGTGGTAATCTAATTATATTGGGCGCCATATGAATTTAGTGTCTAATCATATTACACTTAAGTGCAATATAAAAGTTTACTAAGTCTTTCTCAAGTGGGGTGAGACTCAGCACTTTAAATGTTATGGGACCCATCTTCTTATACTTGAGATTGACACAAAGTGGACAACATGGAGCGTACAAAAAAATATTCTCCACACACATTTAGGACTGTCATTGGGTGGGTTTAGGCTGGTCCAGTCCAAACCCATCCTAACCCAAAATTAAAACAGTCCAACTCAAATCTAAAAAATCAAAATAAACAAAGCTATGTTGGCCCGTTGGACCCCTTCTAGCCCAAAATAAATAAAACCAAGAAGTGCGGAGGCGATGGCGAGATGGGCGACCAGTCCCCCTTCACCGACGTCTTTGTCCCCACCGTCGACCTCTATGGGGACGACGCCTACCCATGGCGCGTGTGTCGGCAGCTCACCTACCCCTACGGCTCGGGCTCGACGTAATTCTACTACTTCACCCTGCGCAGACAGAGGTATAGTGGCGGCTGCAGCCCTGACCGGACCATCGATTTGGGTACTTGGACGGCCAACGGTGGCGACCAACCCGTCTACAACAAGGAGATCTTGATCGGGTGCAAGACTAATTTTACCTTCAAGATCCTGCCGCCTGGGATGGGCGCCAACCAAAGCGTCAAGAAGTCGATGTAGGAGAACACGCACTGGGTGATGCACGAGTACTGGTTGGAGCGGCTGGGGTTTTAGAAGATGGTTGTTTGTAGGGTGTGCAACCTTAAGAAAGAGCATGACCAAGAAAACCACGTATGGTCGACTCCGTGGTGGGAGCAGCAGGAACTAGAATACGGCATCAACAATTGCAAAGATAGGAAGAGGAAGGTGGCGCATTGTTGCGAAGATGCATCGACGCCGAGGAAGCTACGCCAAGGACAAGGAGAAGGTGCTGCCAAGTGCGAGAATTCCGGTGCGGTTGCAGAACCACCACAGGATCTGATTGCATGTGTGGGAGAGTACTCTATGATTCACAAGTGATGCAACAATATTCGGACGACCTGCCGGCACCGCCTGTTGTGACCCAATATGTGGTGGATTCCCACCGGTACCTTGCAACATCATTTGACAACAGTTACGAAGAGGAATTGGAAGCAGAGCTCCTCCAATTTGCACAAGTCATCAATTATTTGGAGGCGTGCCTCGACGACATCAACATCGATCGGCAAGAGTAGGGCTTCCTCTTGGACACCACTCCTCTGTCTGCAGTAGTGGTTCTTACAGATCCAGCGGTCGGCACCCTGCACGCTGGTGGTTCTCCTCCTCCTCCTCCTCCTCGAGGTGACGGAGCCACGGAGATGATCACCATCCGACGGAGCCACCAAGATGAGGTTCTGGAGGAGCATCTCCTCGTCCACCTCTACCTCAGACTCCGACCTGACGACCTCCTCCTCTGCCTCGAAGCAGGCGACCTTGATGTTGGACTCAGATGCTACTGGCTCCTCCTTCATGGCTGGGGTGGAGTCGGCATAGGGGCCCTCCAGGTATGCCAGCTTCGACCAGAGCTCCTACATTTGTGGTGTCCAGCTGCAAGATCGGAAGATCGCCTTCACCCTCTCCACCTAGCAGGTTGGCCCGATGGGCCAACCCGTGCAAACCCGACAAGAAACAGGTCTAATGTCCGAGCCATTTTATGGGCTCGGGCTGACTAACTGGGTTCAGAAGGCCCTTTTGACCAATTAACTAGGCGGGTTTATGGGCTGGCCCAACCCGTTGACACTCCTACACACAATTGTGAGAGGTGAAACTTTAATGCGTCATTTCCCTAATTACGTTTTAGTCATAAAGCCATTCGCTACTTTTTCATGTGAATCTAGGGCATTAGCATCCCCTTTATGGAAATGACAAGGATAAAAAACTAGAGCTTGCACACACATACACACACACATCTATCTATATATATCATTAATGCCAAAATAAATGTTACTGAATTATTGCTCCTACATTTAACTTCGCTTAAACATCACTAAAAATGTCGATACAAAAATGGTGCAAAAGGAGCATCTCATGATCCTTTTGCACATATCTAGTATTTTTCACTAATATGTCATGCGCAAATCTAAAGCAATCATTATACAAATGGTTGCAAGCAAAAACCCCAACAATAATGCTATAGTTTATATTAATTAGAGTTGTCATTCTATTAGTCTCTCAATTTGGTCATCAAACAGTAGGGATTTGACCTCCGCATGGTGGTATGTTATTGGGAGTTGTTCGATAATATTAGGTTTCCAAGGACTATTAAGAACTCAAGCATCCATAATTTGCAAACTTGCATCACATCAAGAAGGATTTACTACAATCAACCACGCTGGGGATCCTTTTTACTCTATTTGTTTCCATTTTCTTGTGGAGGGTTCGGAGCCTGCACGTTGGCCAGGGCGTCCTTGGGTGCTGCAAATGCTAAGCATATTTAAATCTAGTAGCACTAAGTAAAACTTGTTGGATCCCTTTGAATTTTGATGATCACAAAACACTCATGTTGTTTGCTAACATGTTTGCAAGTTGAATGCAGAAATCAAAGTATTTTTTAAAGGCAAGAGGACTTTCAAAGAAGCCTAAGTTGGTTCCTGGTAAGTGGAGTCGACCCCAGATTTATGAAGGAGTCGACCCCCACTGTGCTCAGATTTTTAGAGTCGACCCCAGCTTTGTAAGGGAGTCGACCCTCTTTCAAAAGCCTGCCCTGCTGGAGAACCAGAGTCGACCCCAGCATTTAGAGGGAGTCGACCCTGACTGTGTTCAATTTTTCAGAGTCGACCCCCAGTCTATAAGGGAGTCGACCCCCATTCAAAAGGCCTATTTATAGTAGATGAGGCAGAGTCAACCCCAACCTATAAAGGGAGTCGACTCCGACTGTGTTCAGTTTTTCAGAGTCGACCCCAGCTCTATAAGGGAGTTGACCTCTGTTCAGAAGTGGCTCTTTTGTTCAAATGGAGTCGACCTCCAGATTGTGAAGGAGTCGACCCTGGATGAACTGGAGTCGACCCCAGCAAAAGTGGGAGTCGACCTTGACATGCAGAACTTTCTGAAAAGTACATTTTGAACACCTTTTTGACCAAGACTACTTTCCACCTCTCTCAAACGGCTACTTTTGTGGAAGGGCTATATAAAGGACACCTGGGGGAAACCCTAGGCAAGGAATTTTGTGGGGAAGAGAGCCACACTCAAGAGCTTCATCTTCCAAGCATTTTTCACCTTCTTGTGCTTCCAACCTGCTAGATCTTTGAAGAAGGGAATTTTTGGAGGAGATCTCTTCGACTCAAGGGCTTCATCGATATCTGAAGATCTTCCTCATAAGCTTTTCATCTTCTATTCTTTGATCTATCATTCTTTATATTGTGATTCTTGCTTTGTGCTTTTGCCTTCTTGGTTGAAGGTTGGTTTGGGTTCACATACCCAACTTTGTGTGCTTTGGTGAGCTGGGCACCGCATCAACCAGCGGTTTGTTGGTGAGCTAGGCACCATATTAACTAGCAGTTTGTTGGTGAGCTAGGCACCGTATTAACTAGCGGTTCGTTGGTGAGCTAGGCACCGTATTAACTAGCAGCTTGTTGGTGAGCTGGGCACCGCATAAACCAGCGGGTGTAGTTCAACTCTTTGAGAGGGTAAATCTCACCGTGTTGGTGAGGATTGGACATAGGTAGACCAAAGGGGGTCTTACCAAACCAGGATAAAATCGGTGTCTCTTTGTGTGCTTGCTTCCTTCTTCCCTCTCACCTCTCATTGTTTTCTGCACTGTAGTTTCATTTCTGCATTAGTTTTCATTGGCCATTCAAGACAAGTTTTCAATAGCCCTATTCACCCCCCTCTAGGGCTAGTCATAGTCTTGATCCTTTCATTTGGTATCAGAGCTTGGTCACTAGTTTAAAGGGTTTTACAACCTCTAGTGTGGATTGACTATGGCTGGTTTTAGAGAGCAGAGTGCATTCACTGAAGGCAACTCTACTAATAGACCACCTCTGTTCAATGGCAATAACTATAGCTATTGGAAAGCTAGGATGACCATCTTTTTGAAAGCTATGGATTATGAGCTGTGGAATATTGTGGAGAAAGGTCCTTATGCTCCTAAGGAACCTGAAAAGAATTGGACTCCTGAAATCTTTAAAAAGTTGTCTATGAATGCCAAGACAATTAATGCTCTATTTTGTGCTTTAGATGCTAATGAATTTAATCGTGTTTCTATGTGTAGCAGTGCAAAAGATATTTGGGACAAGTTTCAAGTGACCTATGAAGGAACCTCTCAAGTCAAAGAAACGAAGATCAACCTTCTAGTTCACAAATATGAGCTGTTCAAGATGAAAGAAAATGAGACAATAACTGAGATGTTCAAGCGATTCACGGACATCACGAATGGGCTTAAAGCCCTTGGTAAGGAATACTCTATCCCTGAACTTAATAGAAAAATTTTACGATCTTTACCCATGTCTTGGAATCCCAAAGTAATAGCTATTGAAGAGGCAAAAGACCTCTCAAGAATCTCTTTGGATGCACTCATAGGATCTCTAATGTCTTATGAAATTAATATATCGAGGGACATGGATGACTTTAAGAAGAAAAAGAGTCTTGCCCTCAAAGCTACTAATGTGATGAATGAGTGTGACAGTGATAATAGCGATAAAGAGATCGATGATGAAGAAGTTGCATTAATGACAAGGAAATTCAAGAAGTTTCTGAATAGGCGTCGATCAGATTTCAACCCTAGAAATAGAAGATTTCATAAGAAAGGTCAAGTTGAAGGGGAAACTTGTGAGAGTGAAGAAGCCACATGCTTTGAATGCCGAAAACCTGTACATATTCGTTCTGAATGTCCAGAATTGAAAAAGAAAAAGGCATACACAAAGGGAAATGAAAAGACAGCAAAGAAGAAGGTCCTTTAAACATGGAGTGATGAAGATGTCTCTTCAGAAAGTGAAGAAGAGATGGTCAATCTATGCCTCATGGCAAAATCTGACCATGAGGAGGTAAATTCTGAAACTTTTACAATTGAAGAACTTCATGATGCATTTAATGAGCTATATGAAAGATTTATTGAATGCAGACTTGAAAATAGATGTTTGAAAAAGAACATTGATTCCATGACTCAAGAATTGAATGTATTTCGTTCACATGAGTGTGAAAATGTTGATAATATAGTAAACGAGAACACATTGCTTAAGCAAAAGGTTGAAACATTAGAAGAACAAATTCTTGGTTTGAAAAACAATTGTTCTAACCTTCAAAAAGAAGTAGATAGATTAAAAAGTGCTCTGTCTACATTTGTGTGTGGTCGTGATAATTTGGATGCTATTCTTGGTAGCACAAAAGGCGTATTTAGAAAAGAAGGAATTGGGTTTATTCCTCACAAGTCAAAGCATAAAACTGCAACTTCTTTTGTTAGAGCTAAGTTATCTAGTACTCCTTTTGCTACATGCAATTATTGCGGCAAAAAGGGGCATACAATTCAGAGTTGTTAGTTCCGAAAGAACATCCACAAGATCAAAATGATGTGGGTGCCAAAGGAAACAACCAAAAGTTGAACTAACATGAATGGACCCAAGCAAATCTGGGTACCAATAAATCAAGTGTAAATTTCTTGTTTTTGCAGGGCTTCAGTGGTTCGATGAATAAAAAATGGTATTTGGACAGTGGGTGCTCTCGGCACATGACGGGAGACAAATCACATGTTTCCAATCTTGAAAAGAAAAATGGTGGAAACGTGACTTTTAGAGACAACAACAAAGGAAGGGTAGGTATTGGAAACATTGGTAAAACACCCTCCACTAGCATTGAGCATGTGTTATTCGTAGATGGTTTAACATATAATTTACTCCGCATTAGTCAACTTTGTGATAAAGGGTTTAAAGTTACTTTTGATGCATCTCACTGCATGTTATATCACTAACTGTTGCTTGATTAGACCTTTGTTGCATAAGACTCCATATGAACTTTTTAAAGGCAGAAAACCAAACATCTCCTACTTCAAGCCATTTGGGTGCAAATGCTTCATTTTGGTAAATGACAAAGAGGACATAGGTAAGTTTGATCCTCGAAGTGACGAAGGTATATTTGTTGGCTATTTATCTCATTCTAAAGCTTTTCATGTATTCAACAAGAAAATATTAGTTGTAGAAGAATCCATTCATGTAATCTTTGATGAGACCTTTGCACCGGTTGCTAGACTTGAAGCCATTAGGATTCTATTAGCATTTGCTTGCTCCAAAAATTTTAAATTATTTCAAATGGATGTTAAAAGTGTATTTCTTAATGGTTTCATAAAAGAGAAAGTCTATGTAGAGCAACCACCTGGGTTTGAGGATCCAAATTTCCTAAACCATGTCTTTTGTCTTCATAAAGCTTTATATGGTCTTAAGCAAGCACCGCGTGCATGGTATGAAAGATTGACTCAATTTCTTATTCAACATGATTTTAAGCATGGTTCTGTTGACTCAACTCTGTTCATAAAATGTGTTGGTTCATATATCTTACTTGTTCAAATATATGTGGATGATATAGTGTGTGGATCTACTAAAGAAAAATTGTGCAAGGATTTTTCTGTGTTGATGCAGGGGGAGTTCGAGATGAGCAAGATGGGTGAGCTCAACTTCTTTCTCGGACTTTAGATAAAATAAGGTTAAGATGGCATCTTTGTGAGTCAATCAAAGTATACAAAGGAATTGCTAAAGAAATATGGATTCAGCAACACCAAGCCTCTTCCAACCCCTATGTCTACAACAACAAAATTGGACAATGATGAGCTTGGTAAGCCTGTTGATTCTAAACTTTATCAAGGTATGATTGTATCTCTACTTTACTTAACTGCAAGTAGGCCCGATATATTATTTAGTGTTTGCATGTGTGCGAGATTTCAAAAGTTCACCCAAACAATTGCACTTAATTGCTGTTAAACGAATCTTTCGGTATCTTGCTTCTTCGATTGATTTTGGTTTGTGGTATCCCAAAGGATGTTCCTTCGACTTGGTGGGTTACACCGATGCTGATTATGCTGGGTGTAAAGTTGATCGAAAGAGCACAAGCGGAACGTGTCAATTCTTGGGAGGTTGCCTCATTTCTTGGTCCTCCAAGAAACAAAATTATGTTGCTCTCTCGACAGCTGAAGCCGAGTATATAGCAGTTGGGAGTTGTTGCACACAAGCACTTTGGATTAAACACCAAGTAGAAGACTATGGGATATGTTTGTCTAAAATTTCGTTGCTTTGCGATAATACAAGTGCCATAAATTTATCAAAAAATCTTGTTCAACATTCTCGCACTAAGCATATTGAAGTACGCCATCATTTTATTAGAGATCATGTCTCTAGGGGTGACATTGAATTAAATTTTATTGACACCACACATCAATTGGCTGATATCTTTACTAAACCGTTGTGTGAAGACCTGTTTACTTCATTGCGCCGTGAATTAGGAATGTGTTCATCTTCTTCATAAGTAACTCATATTAATTTGTTTCCTCATTCCCTCCTCTCTTTTTGACGATGACAAAAGGGGGAGAACTTGTGTGAAGTGATGATAGTTATGTGATAGCACTAAAACTTTACTCTGTTTTTTTGTGTGAATGTCTTTTAACGGGTGCTCATAGTAAGGGGGAGATAATACTTGTATCTTTTTAGTGCTTATAGTAAGGGGGAGATAATATTTATACCTTTTTTGTGAATTGACTCTTATGAATGGAAATACATGACTATATTTTGGTGACTATCTTTGATCAATGTGAATGGATTGATTTATGTGCCTTGATATGTTGAGCATATTATGCCTGTACCAGTGATTGGTTAAGAATATTGTTTATTTCTGTGTAAGTGTTTTGTCATCATCAAAAAGGGGGAGATTGTTGGTTCACTTTGAATTTTGATGATCACAAAACACTCATGTTGTTTGCTAACATGTTTGCAAGTTGAATGTAGAAATTAAAGTATTTTTTAAAGGCAAGAGAACTTTCAAAGAAGCCTAAGTTGGTTCATGGTAAGTGGAGTCGACCCCAGATTTATGAAGGAGTCGACCCCCACTGTGCTCAAATTTTCAGAGTCGACCCTAGCTCTGTAAGGGAGTCGACCCTCTTTCAAAAGTCTGCCCTGCTGGAGAACCAGAGTCGACCCCAGCATTCAAAGGGAGTCGACCCTGACTGTGTTCAATTTTTCAGAGTCGACCCCAGTCTATAAGGGAGTCGACCCCCATTCAAAAGGTCTATTTAGCAGATGAGGCAGAGTCGACCCCAACCTATAAAGGGAGTCGACTCCGACTGTGTTCAGTTTTTCAGAGTCGACCCCAGCTCTATAAGGGAGTCGACCTCTGTTCAGAAGTAGCTCTTTTGTTCAAAGGGAGTCGACCTCCAGATTGTGAAGGAGTCGACCCTGGATGAACTGGAGTCGACCCCAGCAAAAGTGGGAGTCGACCCTGACATACAGAACCTTCTGAAAAACACTTTTTGAACACCTTTTTGACCAAGACTACTTTCCACCTCTCTCAAATGGCTACTTTTGTGGAAGGGCTATATAAAGGACACATGGAGGAAAACCTAGGCAAGAAATTTCGTGGGGAAGAGAGCCACACTCAAGAGCTTCATCTCCAGCTTCTTCTTCCAAGCATTTTTCACCTTCTTGTGCTTCCAACCTGCTAGATCTTTGAAGAAGGGGATTTTTGGAGGAGATCTCTTCGACTCAAGGGCTTCATCGACATCTGAAGATCTTCCTCATAAGCTTTTCATCTGCTATTCTTTGATCTATCATTCTTTATATTGTGATTCTTGCTTTGTGCTTTTTCCTTCTTGGTTGAAGGTTGGTTTGGGTTCACATACCCAACCTTATGTGCTTTGGTGAGCTGGGCACCGCATCAACCAGCGGTTTTTTGGTGAGCTAGGCACCGTATTAACTAGCGATTTGTTGGTGAGCTAGGTACCGTATTAACTAGTGGCTTGTTGGTGAGCTGGGCACCGCATAAACCAGCGGGTGTAGTTCAACTCTTTGAGAGGGTAAATCTCACCGTGTTGGTGAGGACTGGACATAGGTAGACTAAAGGGGGTCTTACCAAACCAGGATAAAATCAGTGTCTCTTTGTGTGCTTGCTTCCTTCTTCCCTCTCACCTCTCATTGTTTTCTGCACTGTAGTTTCATTTCTGCATTAGTTTTCATTGGCTATTCAAGACAACTTTTCAATAGCCCTATTCACTCCTCTCTAGGGCTAGTCATAGTCTTGATCCTTTCAAAACTATAGGATTTTCACTTAATATCATCATCATAGAAAGCAATAAAAATTGACAGCTATTACGAATAGACCCACTTATATGTCCCACTGATTGAAATAACATCGTTTAATTATCTGCAACAGAAAGTAATCCTAATTAACATCAATTTTAATTGAATAAAATGGGTTTAAGATCAGGCTTACACTTGAAACTAAAAAAGAAGTTACTTTGACATATTTAAGAGCGAATACATTTGTAAGGATACTAGCTAGTTCTATGGCTTAATCGTTACAAGGTGCATATGTACAGAACTCGATAAATAATTAGTTGCAGATAAATATGCTTATTGTAAACGTTGAACATGAAGTTGGAGCAAATTTATGCACCAGGTAGGAAGACTACTATAACACATGCCACAGAGAGTAGTAAATCAGGTATTATCTATCCTAGTTGCTGAGACATCAAGTTAGATGTACGGACACCCAAAATCTAAATGAAGCTAATTAAATTTCCATTAGAGCGATCTCAATTTAAAACACTGAATAGCATCATTGATACGTACAAAGACCCACATTGATCTAAACAACTGATCAGTTTGGCTGTAAAAGACTTCTTATGCCCTTTACGATTGGAAAAGGGAGGAATTAGTGGTAAGAGTTTTTGTGACAGTAGAGGAGAGTTAGTAACCAGACATGCATAAAACTAGCATAAGATAAGGAGCGGCGTGTGGCCATATATATATTTACCTCTTCAATAACTTTATCCAATATTGTAGAAATGTCTGCTCCATCTAATAGCCCGTTTGAGAGACGTGAAGTTCTTTGCATGATCGTAGAACCTGCAGGTTCCCTTATTGGAGGTAAGGATGAACGTGATGGGGATCTCGTATCATTGGTGCAGATTCCTATGCTGCTGCAAACATCTTCATGATCTAGAAACAGAACTTGGAGATACGGAATTGCCTTTGCAAACATCTCCGCCATATATTGACACTGCTGGAAGAATAACAAAGCTGTGACTGTGAGCATAATAAAATAATTAATCCTAAGACAAAAGAAGCTAGTTTTCTTTTGTCGCATCTGTACATCAAGTATAGATTAAATTTCATGCTTAATTATTGTTTAGCGTTATTCGACTACATACCACTCCTGAAAGGACTGATCCAAGTGTGTTGCATTTAAGTGCCTAATAATTAGTTCGGAAGAACAATCTTTTCTAATAGATTGCGAATTGGTTATCCACTACAAAAAGCCACATTTTCATAAAAATGCCAATTTCCGCTCTCTTTATTTCATTATTTCATCATTCTAAAAGGAAAGGGATATTTGATTTGGTTTTATTCTTATCTTTCGACTAAGCTAGCTAGCTAGGTTGATAATTAATGTGTGATTGAGTTGAATCAAAATAGGATAACAATAATAATAATGACGATGGTCGCAAATTTTCAAACATTCCAAAGAAAAGGCTTATCAATGTTGTATAATACGCTGACCATTGTTGTATTTAGGGCTGTAAACGAAGCGGATAATTTAATTGGATAATTTTTAGATTCGGAGCGGATACGCATATTATCCGCTTCGAAAATGTAAGCTTAATCAAAGATATTAAGTGATCTAAAAATCATAAAAATCTGTAAAAAATTTAAAAATATAAAAATATAAAAAATATTCTCTAAACAAAAGATTAACATTAGATATATTATAATTATATATAGATCATTATATTTAAGATCTAATGGTAAAAAATAACTTCATTTCGGAGCAGATCTTAAACGGAGCGGATCACCTATTTCCGTATCCACTCCGTTTATTATCCGGATAATATCCATATCCGAAATCCGCTCCGTCGGATATTTGTTAAACGGATAATATCTAGATAATCGGACACGAATTCGAATCGGATCCAGATATTATCCGGATCCGTTTACAGACCTAGTTGTATTCCCATTTAATACATTATATTGGTACGCATTATAAAACAAGGGCAATTAAGAAAAGAATTTGACTTTTAATATGCTTAATTATACCTCTCCTCCTAGCTCAGGAAACATTGTGGGACAAACTTCACCGGGAAGCATGCTAAAGTCAGCCACAAGACTTGCATCAGCCAAAATCCTTCTAGCCTTACTGGAAACATCTAGGCATTTCTGGCAGAAGTGATCTTGAGGCAGGTCCTCCTGAACGGAAACCTCATTCCCTAAACTTCTCTTGGACGAGTAGGAGATGAGACCGGCCTTTACATTGGATAAACTCTTTTCTAAAACATATAAAACACAGCAAAAGAAAAAAAAAGCATTCTTTAGATGTTTGGACGATTGTAATAGATTTGAATTTTGTAAATTGAAGACGATACATTATATAGATTTATTAGGCCCCATTCAAAAGCTTCTCAGGAGAAAAAAAAAACAAAGTAAAAATTTCATACTTACCTTTGACACCATTGGAATATTTAGACATAGAACTTCCCCCCCTTGAAGCGTTTATCTGAGTTGAGAAGAGGAGAAATGCAACAATGAATGGCAATACCTGCATCGCCATTGTTAAGGAAGAATCTCTTCTTCACTTTGAAACTTCCTATCTGTCCTGCAAAATGAAATTATTGAACAAATTAAATGCTCAAGGAAAAATCTCTTCTTCACTTTGAAGGTGTCCTGCAAAATGAAATTATTGAACAAATTAAATGCTACAACATGTCAAATGGATGTGCATTTTTTAGTTATTCAGCAAGAATGCTCAAGAATTTAGGGGAAAATTAAGCTCACCACACATAAAATTGGGGAAGGAAGATATCGATGGTCTAAGCATGCGATTTTGTGTTTGTATATATAGATGGTGTGAAGAACAGTCCTCATAGAGGAAGCTTCACTTGTCTTGTAGTTGTCGTACTCAACCATGTTAACATCCACATATGTCTTTCTGACATTGGAATTCATGTTTGTAATATATAGTCATAGTCAGTCAAGTTGGCAACCACACATCTCTCTCTCTCTCTCCCCTTCTCCCTCTCCTCCCCTGGCATCCTGTTTGTAATATATATATATAGTCTAACAAATACTCAGTACTCGCCTTTGTTTGAATCTTGCTTTCTTTAGATGAACCATACTTGGGAAGAAATTCTAAACAGTATTTGTTTTTTACAAATAGACGCAAAATCTAAATCATTCATTCGTTTTGGCTGTTTTGTGCTACTTGTAGCTGATAACTACAATGATGCACATTTAAAAGCTCAGCCAAACAATTAAAATATGAATCATTTGGGGGCATCCTCATTGTTACAAGTTTTCATAATCATCACGTGTGTTGCCTTCTACTTTCTCATTGATGACACAACCCACTTGAAAAAAGAGACACAACAAGGATTAAGTGCAAAAACCAGAAACAAATGTTTTGTTTATTTAAATATTGATAGGCAGACAAAATGTGGATGCATATTTATTTGTTTCTAATCACTAAACAAACTTTTACTATATTCATCTTAAAAAAATTACTTCTAACATAACTTTTACCTCACCTTGGTGAACAGGTTTCTTGGTTTTACAAGAATTATACTTCGGAGAAAGTGCGATCATCTGATATTGCATAGAAACATCTAAGCAGTGAATCATGGAAACCAATGAAAAGCTTGGTGTCACAGCTTTCTGCTTAGAACCCATCTGATCTAATGATATGAATCATGCTTACGATGTAAATTAAGGATCTCAATTTCATTTCTGAGGTTCTCTCTCTCATCTCTCTCTCTCTCTAGGCTTTCCTTTCACATATTTATATAGCACCAGAAGAGACTTACATTGACAGTAATTATCTTTCTATATAAAAAAGGAGAACCACTTTGTATTCGGCTGGTCGGATAAAAAATATTCGATGAGTGCGAGATTGATTGGGGTCGTGAGCCCTTCTGCTCAAACAGTAGCTATGGTAGGTGCAAGGTTTGTGCCCCTAACCAATCTCGACACTGATTAGGTAACTTTTTTACCTAGTCGACCGAAATTTAACATTTCTCATAAAAAATATCCATTTCACATTTCCATATCATAATTTTGCAGCCATCAACGTTTGATGCAGAACCGTAGCTGAATTCTTGGGTTACATTGTCATATAAATGGACTTTCTTGGTCTCCAACCCTGTTGCACAACTATGTATGACGCTGAAGGCAATGATGCTAGCGCACCTCATTCACAAGGCTGAAAAGCCCCCATGGGTTGTTGTTCCCTGGTGGGAGTCTCTTTTTATGTTGCTCCAGCAGCTTCATGTCAATGTGTCATATATATCGGGAGTGCAACCAAGTGGCTGGTGCTTTGATAAATCATGTGTGTGATATTAAGTTAAAATATATCTATAGAAATTTTTGTTTCAAAGAAGATTATAAAAAAGAGAAAAAATATAATTGTTCATTTGATATCTACGTAAATGATTTATTGAAAATATATTTCGGTGTTTATTTTTAAGTAAAATATTATTTAAAAATAATTTTTAAAAAATATTTAAAAAATAAAAAGTACACTCTAGACGTCGACTATCTAGCGCCAGCCATCAGCGACTAGCTGTTAGGCATCAGACACTGATTGCCGCCGACTGCATGGCTCCAGATGTTGACCGTCAGGGCATCGGGTGCTGACTGTTGGCCTTCGGGCTCTGGACGTCGACCGTTGACCACTGTCACTGGTCAACAATCATCGATCGCCATCTTAGAGATGACAGTTGGCAGTCCGCTGTCATTGGTCAATAGTCATCAGTCGCCGTCTTAGACAAAAGAGACACTAGAAATAAGAGCATAGACTATAGTCTCGCTTATGAATGTTGAACCACTCTTATATTTTATCCTTTTATTTTGGTGATAACAAAACTCATGATTATTATAAATCTCATTAATATATTCAATATCATTTTCTAACATGAATTCCATCACATGTAACTTCGTCATATTTGAAGCTTCAACTTCATCATGCATGTTTTTATCATGTTCAGTCGAAGCTTTATTGTCATATACGAAGCTAGCTTCGTCATATTCAAAGTTCACTTCGTCATATCCGAAGCTGACATTTCATCATGCTTGTTTTTATGTTGATCAGTTGAAGTCTTACTTTGTCATATACGAAGTTAACTTCGTCATATTTGAAGCCATATACGAAGTTCACTTTGACTGACTACGTGTTTCAGCTTTGACCGACAACGTTAATTTCTGTTCATCTGAAGTTCACTTCGTCATATCTGAAGTTACACTTCGTCATATCCGAAGCTTCTCACTTCAACTGATTACTTTGTAATGATTCCAGTTGAAGTTCTCACTTTCACTGATCGCTTTATAACTGCTTCAGTAGAAGTTGCATTTCAGATTATCCAAAGTATTGCTTGGTATTTATCCGAAGCTTCACTTGGCTGATCGCATTGTATTTTGATTCCAGTCGAAATCTCACTTCGATGCTTGCGTTATAGTCTGCACCAGTTGAAGCGCAACTTCGACTGACTGCGTTATTTCTTGACCAGTCGAAGTTTCTTCATTAATCAAAATCACCAGTCGAAGCTCTAGATTGATTGCCTTTGAACCTATTGATTGCTGACCATTTCCATCGCCAGTCGAAGTGTATATCGATTACTGACTACTTTGTAAGGAATCGATCAGAGCGCAGCGGAAACGCGATTCCCTCCATTTGATATCGTTGCCAGCGGTCGGAATCGATCGAAAATGGAAAACCCACGCGGGAAGATCCGATCTTTACCTTTGCGGGGTTGCGAAACTCCCTAATCTGGGGAGAAGGTAACACTGGAGGAGCTGGTGCTTCAAGCCGTTCAAGTGTCCGGCCTCTAGACGTATCCACGCGAGCTCCAGACGCAGATGGGATCTCCTCGGTCTCCACGCGTCTCCCGGATCTCAGCTCCACCATGTGCCAGAGAGAGAGGTGGGGGCGCCCTAGGAGAGAGAGAGGAGGAGGCGGCCAGAGAGGACCCTGTAGCTTGGCCCAGGGTTTGACTCTCCACGTGCATATATAGACTCTGCGGGTTTTCACAAAAACCCAGTTAATGTCTATAACGGTCATCCTGCCCAGTTTGCTCAGAACTCTATTGCGTGTGACCCTCTAGGCCCAAGTGCTAGTCCAGTTTTCAGCCCATTAAGTCCAATAACTCTTTATTGACTTACTGCAATTAATTAATATCTCATATTAATTAATTACACAATCAATTATCGTCTCATGATAATTGACCGGGCTTCCAATCAAGTTGGGTGCCAAGCAACACCACTTGATCCTGGAAAGCATTAGGGTTCAACAACCCAATCAAGGAACCCTTTCTGACAACAGTTACCATGTGACTATAGTTCTTCGCTCGTACAATGCTCCCGAGCGCACTTAGGGTATGGTCAACTGTCAAACCCTAATATGTGCACTCACTTGGTTTAGATGCCGCATAGCAATATCAGAAAACTCCTTTTCTGATAAGTACTCTTGCCCTGCCAGGGACTATCAGACATCTTTCCCTAGAGCATTCACTCTCTTATTACCGAGAGCGAGCGATCCCATATTGACCACACAATCACCTTCGAAGGTATTCCGCCAGATCCGAACACTTAACTGATTAAGACCTCATGGCTAGAGATCTATGAGTTAAAGGTCAAAACCCAGAAGTCCACCAACAAGGTGTCCTTGGTGTCTCAGGTCTAAGGACCAATCATGCCACTGTGACAATGAATCTAGCTGGTTGACAGTTAGGTAATATTACCATTCAACGATTCATAACGGATCAGTTCAGTGAACTCATTCTCCAATGAGCACCTACAGAATCACCTTAGTGTCTCCACACAAGTGACTATGAGATCAGTCACCCTTATCATATGAGCAGGTGCAACCTGTACTAGTCTAACCGGATATCAAATGTCCTTCTCGAATATCCTCCGACTAGGAACAATTAAGAAAATGTGTTTAAAGGACATTAATCCCATTGTTATGATCTCATCATAATTAATATCCATTGCGCATATTCATGGACTTCATAATGAAACGATAAACGAATTACACATAATGAATATAAAAGTCTTATTATTATTATTAAAGAATAAGATTGTACAAGTTATGATTGGCTTGAGGACACCCATAAATAACAATCTCCCACTTGGACTAAAGCCAATCACCTTTATGTCTTAAACCCATAGACTCTAGGTGGCGCTCAAACACAATTTGAGTCAAAGGCTTCGTCAGTGGATCTGCAATGTTGTCGACTGAAGGAACTCTTTCCACCAGTACATCTCCTCTAGTGATAATCTCCCTGATCAGGTGAAATTGCCTCAGAATGTGCTTTGACTTCTGATGAGACCGCGGCTCTTTCGCTTGCGCAATGGCCCCATTGTTGTCACACAATAATGGGATCGGATCAGAGTCACCTGGCACCACACCAAGGTCGGTGATGAACTTCTTCATCCATACTGCCTCCTTGGTAGCTTCAGCTGCAGCAATGTACTCAGCTTCTGTCGTCGAGTCTGCAGTGGTTTCTTGCTTGGAACTCTTCCAGCTCACTGCACCTCCGTTTAAGGTGAACACAAACCCAGATGTAGACTTGCTATCATCTGGATCTGACTGGAAACTCGAGTCAGTATATGCCCAAAGTTTCAAGTCCCCTCCTCCATAAACCAGAAATATATCCTTAGTCCTTCTCAAGTACTTAAGGATACATTTCACTGCCATCCAGTGTGTTTCACCTGGATTTGCCTGATATCTGCTCGTAACACTTAGAGCAAATGCTACATCAGGCCTTGTACATAGCATGGCATACATGATAGACCCTATAGCCGAGGCATAGGGGACTCTATCCATGACTGCCCTCTCTTCAGGAGTCTTGGGAGACTGTTCCTTAGAGAGATTAATTCCATGTCTCATTGGTATGAGACCTCTCTTGGAATTTTCCATGCCAAACCTTTTGACAATGGTATCTATGTACATGGATTGGGTCAAGCCAAGCATCCTCTTGGATCTATCTCTATAGATACGTATTCCCAATACGTAGGATGCTTCCCCCAAATCCTTCATGGAGAAGTTCTTTGACAACCATATCTTTACTGATGATAACATCCCTACATCATTCCCAATGAGCAAGATGTCATCAACGTAAAGTATGAGAAAAGTGACAGCACTCCCACTTTTTTCTTATACACACATGGTTCATCTTCATTCTTAATGAAGTCATAAGATTTGATAGCCTCATCAAATCTTATGTTCCAATTTCAGGAAGCTTGTTTCAATCCATAGATGGACCTTTGAAGCTTGCATACTTTATCTGGACATTCTTTGGATGTAAAACCCTCAGCTGTATCATATACACTTCTTCCTCAATGTTTCCATTGAGGAAAGTAGTTTTTACATCCATCTGCCAGATCTCGTAATCAAAGTATGCAGCAATGGCGAGAAGAATTCTGATCGACTTTATCATAGCAACTGGTGAGAAAGTTTCGTCATAGTCAATTCCTTGCCTTTGACGATACCCCTTTGCTACCAACCTTGCCTTATAGGTGTCGATCTGTCCATCTGCACCGATCTTTCTCTTAAAGATCCACTTGCACCCAATAGGTACAATACCTTCAGGCAAGTCTACCAAGTTCCAAACTTGGTTGGTGTACATGGACTGCATCTCAGAATTCATGGCATCTCGCCATTTCCCTGACTGAGGACTATCAATAGCCTCTTGGTAGGTCTTTGGATCATCATCCTCATTATAAGACATGCCTTCACTGATATGTCCAACATATCTTTCAGGCTGTCTAGGTACTCTACCAGACCTACGCTGAACGTGTGTATATTCCTGAACAGGTTCCGGAACCGATGTTTCATCTGGTGGACTTTGCACAGTTTGTGGATCTAGAACCTCTTCTAGATCTACCTTACTCCCACTGTCCTCCTGGGTAAGGTACTCCTCTTCCAAGAAGACAGCTCTCCTGGCGACAAACACTCTTTGTTCACCAGGATGGTAAAAGTAGTACCCAAACGTTTCTTTTGGGTATCCAACAAACCTGCACTTATCGGTTCTGGATTCCAGTTTATCTGGGTCGTGTCTCTTCACATGGGCAGGACATCCCCAGACTTTAACATGTTTAAAATCAGGCTTTCTACCCTTCCATATCTCATATGGAGTAGAAGACACAGATTTACTGGGAACCCTGTTCAGTAGATATGCCGCTGACTCTAGCGCATATCCCCATAGGGAAACTGGTAACTGTGAACGGCTCATCATAGATCGTACCATGTCCAACAAGGTGCGATTCCTCCTTTCCGATACACCATTCATCTGCGGTGTATAGGGAGGAGTCCATTGAGAAAGGATACCATTGTCCTTTAAGAATTGTGTGAACTCTGTACTCAAGTATTCACCTCCTCGGTCTGACCGTAGGGTTTTAATGCTCTTTCCAGTTTGCTTCTCAACTTCATTTTTAAATTCTTGGAACTTCTCAAAAGCTTCAGACTTGTACTTCATTAAGTAAACAAATCCGAACCTTGAGCAGTCATCCGTGAATGTAATGAAGTATGAGTAGCCACCCTTGGCTTGGGTAGACATTGGACCACATACATCCGAGTGTATTAGTTCCAATATGTCCTTGGCCCTATCTCCATGTCCACTAAATGGAGATTTGGTCAACTTACCCATTAAACAGGATTCACAAGTTGCATATGATTCATAATCAAATGGATCCAAGTATCCATTCTTATGCAACTTTTGAAGCCTATTCTCGCCAATGTGACCAAGCCTACAATGCCACAAGTAGGCAGTGTTCACACTATTCTTACTTCTCTTAGGAGAAACATCAACATGGAGATTTGCATAAGAAACATCAAGTAGATACAAACCATTCACCAAATTTGCTAAAGCAACTAGTTTATTTCTCAAATAAACTGAACAACTATTGTTCTCAATGGTAAACTTGTATCCAATTCTGTCTAAACAAGAAACAGAAATAATGTTCTTAATAATGCTAGGCACAAAGTAGCAATCATCTAATAAAAGTAAATCTCCTGAGGGTAACTTGAGCTTCACTGTCCCCACAGTATGTGCAACAACACTTGCGCTGTTTCCAAGCCTCAAGTTCACCTCGCCCTTGCTCAACTTCCTTCTACTTGTCAACACCTGCACATCATTGCAGACATGAGAGGCACATCCAGTGTCTAAAACCCAAGATGTAGAATCTCTAACAGACAAGTGAAGATCTATCATATAGATACCTGAAGCTTCGCCAAGCTTCTGCTTCTCCTGAGCCTTCATTGCAAGGTAGTCCTTGCAATTTCTTTTCCAGTGTCCCTTTTTCTTGTAGTGGAAGCACTCACCCTTTTCTTCTCCTTTGCTTATGTCCTTCTTTTGTTTTTGCTTGGACTGCTTCTTTGCATTGCCTTTCTTAAAGGCTTGCATTGCTCTCCTCTTCTTGTTGGACTTTCCAACCATGAGAACAATGGGCTTTTCCTTCTTAAGGTTGCCCTCAGCAGTCTTCAGCATGTTGAGCATCTCAGCTAAACTCACCTCAATCTTGTTCATTGTAAAGTTCACAATGAACTGGGAATATGAATCTGGAAGTGACTGGAGAATGAGGTCCGTGCTCAGTTCCTTGTCAAGAGGAAAACCAAGCCCCTCGAGCCTCTCAATCCACTCTATCATCTTCAGCACATGAGTATGTACTGAAGACCCCTCTGCCATGCGAGCTCTGAACAGGGCTTTAGATATCTCATATCTCTCTACCCTGCTCTGCTCTTCAAAAAGCTCCTGCAAGTGCTGCATGATGGATCTAGCATCCATATTCTCATGCTGCCTTTGCAACTCATTGCTCATTGAGGCAAGCATGTAGCATTGGGCCAGAGTGGAATCCTCCTTCCACTTCGCAAATTCAAGCGTTTCCTCTTCAGGTGCATCTAGAGGTGGTTCAGCAGGGATCTCACCCTCCAGGACATAGGCAATGCGCTCAGACCTGAGGACAATCTTCAGGATCCTGAGCCAATCCGAGTAGTTCGGGCCTGTCAATTTGTTAGCATCCAGTATGCCTCGGAGTGGGTTACTCGACGACATTTTTGCCTATAAAGTAAATGTAAACACAATTAGTAGATGTTCATAATAATAATTAAATCTAGATTAGGACTTTAATCAAGATTAGCTCCCACTATTTTCCAACAGACTGTATAACCCTCAGATATACAGAATGGGAGACACCGACGGTCTCCTAGTGGGGATCAGAATCTTACAGACTCATAGCATGATCTTGTGGATAGCACAACAAACATACTATGATCTGAAAGCGGTCAACTCTTAACACTTGCAACTCTTGCAATATCCGATCTTATTTCGGCCCCTGAACTTTAATGACCTTGTGGATAGCACAACAAGCCATTAAATCCAATCTAAGCAATACCATCATTACGTAACGAGCATAGATTCAGATGTAGCCCTTGTGGATAGCACAACAAAGCTACACCGTTCCTCTACCCCGTTTAAGGCATCACCATGCCATAGTTTTAGTTTGTCATCAGATTTGGCAAGCCATGTGGATAGCACAACAAACTTGCCCGATCTAATGGCAATCCTAAAACTATAATGATGGAGGGCCACGTAATTCATTCTAAATGATTACGTTACGGCTTAAAGTTTGAACGAGGAGGGATTTTATCATATTTATCTTGGTCTCAATATCTGCGTGCTATTGATATATAGAATTTGGAATTCATATATATTTAATTATATATATCATAGCACATTCCACACATATCACATATATGAAGAAAAACGATGGATGATCATGGACTTTAACCTAGAGTGGCATTACCAGAGCCAGTTGGTAATCCACATTTATGGCAAACATATGGCAGCCCCGCATCATATGCACTTGCTTGATGTGGTTCTATCTCCAGGAAGGTCTTGCATGGTACTCTCCTCCATCTCCGCCAATCCGCTTCTTAATATTACAAGTAACATTTAAATTGGACTCGCAGGCCCATAAATATACATCAGATAATAATAAGAAACCTTGAACAAGTCAAGGGGAGTACACAACAGGAGGGAGATAGAATGTACAACCCGGACTTAATAGAGGGAGGAGGGAGGCACGCATTTCTCATAAATCACATCACAAGCCATTAACCATAACCAACATCACATGAAATCTAGGTCCATGATCATCCATCCATACATCAACACATCACATGCATCAACAAGTAATTATCACATAATTACTTCTGAAATAATTTTATTTCAAAAATATACTAATTATATTTTGAAAACCATTTAACTAAACAATTTAGCTAATATGGAAAAACATCTAATCAACATTAGATGAATGCCATTCACCGTTACTGCATGAATCCACCAAAATTTACTGTTAATTAATTTAATGAGAATCACATTCTCAAACTAATTAATATGCATTAATTAGATAAGAGGAAATAACTAAAACAATTTTAGAATTCCCTTAAACTAATTGAACATTGGGTCAAACATCTGAAAATTAATTTACAGAGAGCTAAAATAATTTTAAAACTCCAAAAAATAGTTTTCATAATTTTTTGGAATTTTAAAGAATTTTTTTCTGTCTTTTAAACACTTTAAAAACAAAAAAAATGTTTTGGGCCGGTCGGATCTGGCGCGGGCCAGATCCGCCCGCCCGGGACCCGCGGGGGGTCCGCCCACGACTTACCCACGGGCGGACCCGCGCGCGGCCCGCGGGGGACCCGCGCGGGGTCACCCCCTGCCCGACCGGGGGGGGGGGGGGGGGGGCGCGGCTAGGGTGAAACCCTAGCCGCCGCCGCCGCCGGCACAGGGCCGAAGCGGGTGACCCCGCCGGCCCCGCGCTGCCTCTGGCGGCCGCCTGCCTAGGCCCCAAAAGCCCAGAAAAACCCCGAAAAACCCCAAAAAACCCCAAAATCTGTAGAAATCGCCCCCCATCTCGGACTATCCAAGAAGATGAAAACAGCACGACGGCGACATCTTGCAGAGGGCCGTGTGACCTCTACAGAGGGCCAAACAACGTCACAAAGGGTTCTTCGCGATGCCCTTGGTACCAGAAACAACTTCCATGTACCAAACAGGAAGTGCACATCCCATGTGCGACCCAAGAACGTAGCAAAGATGGGGATTCATGCAAGACGCGAATCGACAAACACACATGAAATAACGTTCATATGGCGCCGATTCCGACCGAGCCAGCAACCTGGCTCTGATACCACTATAAGGAATCGATCCGAGCGCAGCGGAAACACGATTCCCTCCATTTGATATCGTTGCCGGCGGTCGGAATCGATCGAAAATGGAAAACCCGCGCTGGAAGATCCGATCTTTACCTTTGCGGGGTTGCGAAACTCCCTAATCTGGGGAGAAGGTAACACTAGAGGCGCTGGTGCTTCAAGCCGTTCAAGTGTCCGGCCTCTAGACGTATCCACGCGAGCTCCAGACGCAAATGGGATCTCCTCGGTCTCCACGCGTCTCCCGGATCCCAGCTCCACCATGTGCCAGAGAGAGAGGTGGGGGTGCCCTAGGAGAGAGAGAGGAGGAGGCGGCCAGAGAGGACCCTATAGCTTGGCCCAGGGTTTGACTCTCCACGTGCATATATAGACTCTGCGGTTTTTCACAAAAACCCAGTTAATGTCTATAACAGTCATTCTGCCCAGTCTGCTCAGAACTCTATTGCGTGTGACCCTCTAGGCCCAAGTGCTAGTCCAGTTTTCAGCCCATTAAGTCCAATAACTCTTTATTGACTCACTGCAATTAATTAATATCTCATATTAATTAATTACACAATCAATTATCGTCTCACGATAATTGACCGGGCTTCCAATCAAGTTGGGTGCCAAGCAACACCACTTGATCCTAGAAAGCATTGGGGTTCAGCAACCCAATCAAGGAACCCTTTCTGTCAACAGTTACCATGTGACTATAGTTCTTCGCTCGTACAATGCTCCCGAGCGCACTTAGGGTATGGTCAACTATCAAACCCTAATATGTGCACTCACTTGGTTTAGATGCCGCATAGCAATATCAGAAAACTCCTTTTCTGATAAGTAGTCTTGCCCTGGCCAGGGACTATCAGGCATCTTTCCCTAGAGCATTCACTCTCTTATTACCGAGAGCGAGCGATCCCATATTGACCACACAATCACCTTTGAAGGTATTCTGCTAGATCCGAACACTTAACTGATTAAGACCTCATGGCTAGAGATCTATGAGTTAAAGGTCAAAACCCAGAAGTCCGCCAACAAGGTGTCCTTGGTGTCTCAGGTCTGGGGACCAATCACGCCACTGTGATAATGAATCTAGCTGGTTGACAGTTAGGTAATATTACCATCCAGCGATTCATAATGGATCAGTTTAGTGAACTCATTCTCCAATGAGCACCTACAGATTCACCTTAGTGTCTCCACACAAGTGACTATGAGATCAGTCACCCTTATCATATGAGCAGGTGCAACTTGTACTAGTCTAACTAAATATCTGATGTCCTTCTCGAATATCCTCCGATTAGGAACAATTAAGAATATGCGTTTAAAGGACATTAATCCCATTGTTATGATCTCATCATAATTAATATCCATTGCACATATTCATGGACTTCATAATGAAACGATTAACGAATTACACATAATGAATATAAAAGCCTTATTATTATTATTAAAGAACAAGATTGTACAAGTTATGATTGGCTTGAGAACACCCATAACTAACATACTTGAGCATCGACTGTTGTTTAATTTAAACATTGATTGACTTTAAACATCGATTGTCTTTTAACTTAAACATCGATTACTGTTATATTCAAACATCGATTGCTTTAGATATCAATTGCCTTAAATATAAATTGTTGACTATTTGAACATCGCTTGTTGTTTAACTTAAGCATCGATTGTCTTTAAACATCGATTGCTCTTCACTTGAACATCGATTGCCATAAACATTGATTGCCTTTAAACATCGATTGTCTTTTAACTTCAAACATCGATTGCTCTTCACTTGAACATCGATTGCCTTAAACATCGATTGTCTTTTAAACATCGATAGTCTCTTAAACATCGATTGCCCTTAAGAACATTGATTGCTCTTCATTCACATCGATTGCTGTTATGCATATAAATTGTTTTTAAGTTACACATCGATTGTCGATTCATTTCATATCGGTTGTAGTTATTTCATGTCAATTGCTGATAAGCTTCACATCAATTGAAGAACACTTAAATGCTTTGATGTTTACATGATTTCAAATATCTGTGGTGCAAAATGAAAATTCAAATAAGCCTTCAAAATCCTTAAGATATTCATGCTGTGTACCTTCTATCTTATGAGGGTAGGTAAGAAAAGGAATCAGTAGAAACTGAGGACTAAAAGGACTCCTTCCTTATGCTACAAAGCAAAGACCTTACCTAACATATCTGGATGTTAGTGAAAATCATGGACCTCTACACATAAGAGATATGGGCTATCTGTTAGAAGACTTCTCTAGTCTAACATGTTCCTATTTGCATTAAGTGTCTGCAGGACCGTTCTACTCCTAGTCAAAACAACTTGGACCTGCTGTTAGCATCCATTAGACACATGAAGATGTCTGTTAGAAAGATGAAGAAGGAAAGCAGATGAAGAAGAAGATGAGCAACGGCTAGAAGAGTTCCAACGAATCTATCTTTCTACCCTATAAAGGATGAAGTGTTTGAAGTAGAAGAACAAGAGCCTTCCTGAAAATCCTTCTGAAAGAGTGTACATCCAATGAGAAGCCTCAACACCATACACTCTCAAATCAAGAGATAAAGAGCTCGAGCCCAAGAAAAAGTGTTCACACAAGTAGAAATTTAAAGTCTTCACATTCAAGCTTCTTTTCTCTCTTCACTCACTCTGTGCATCATTGTAAATCTGGGGGAGAGTCTGTGAGCTGAGAGTATGAGTTACTTAGTGTTCATCTTGTATAGCTCTCAGACTTGTGTCCAGCTATAGGACTATATACAGTGTTCCTCTTCTTGTGTGAAGAGAAGGTTAGCGGGGTGTTGGTGGATTCTGTTCAGCTAAGGGACTATACTTAGTGTTCCCTTTGGGTTAAGGGAAGAACCTAGCTGGGGGTTTAATTCTAGCAGAACTACACTGGGGTTTATTCTAGTAGGGTGGCTTCTTAACCTGTAACAGAAGTGAGTTTCCTTCCTACTCGGAAAGGAAGAGGACTAGGAGGGAGTTGAGGGTTTGGATATCCTTGGGGGGATTGTACTCTGGTTAGTAAAATCCCATAATTTGTTTGGGGACTGGACGTAGGTCTTCCATTGATGAAGTACCAAACCAGGATAAATTCTTTCTGTTCATGTGTGTGATTTTTTTTAATTGCTTCCGCATTGCTACTCTTTAGCACACACATTTACTTTCACTAACTGAAGTTTCAAGTGTTTGATTTTAGTTTTAGATTTCTGTGATTACTTATTCACCCCCCCTCTAGGTATATCCTTGCTGCCAATCTTAAGTGGCCCAACAATTAGTATCAGAGCCTTGGTCTCTAAAAATCAAACAGATCCAACAATCTAAAGAGCAAAGATCAATGGCAGCTCAAGGATTTGCTGAAGGCCAATCTGTCAACAAACCACCCTTGTTTGATGGAGAAGATTACAACGATTGGAAGACAAGGATGAAATTCTCCCTCCAGGGTTATGACTATCAGCTATAGACTATCATTGAAGAAGGATATCTGATAGTTCTCAACCCAAGAGAAGAGTGGGCAGACAAGGACATAAAGATGCTTTCTTAGAATAGCAAATCCAAGAACCTCTTATGCTGTGCCCTGACATGTAGTGAATTCAACATGATCTCAGTATGCAAATCTGTAAAAGAAATGTGGGACAAGTTGAAGCTCACATACGAAGGAACATACAAAGTAAAGGAAACTAGGATTGATATCCTAGTTACACTGTAGCGGCCCTCGTCGTCCAGACCCGTTAACCTAATAATGTGCCTGATCCGACTCCGCCTCCCGCGAATGAGCCGAAGCCTCGCAAGAGATATTATTCACACAAGTCCGTAGAAATATAAAGGAAACTGCTGAAATATATTATAAGATTGCCATTTCACAAATATTTACAAGGAATTTACATAGCCATTTCTCAACTAAAACTTGACAATAACTACAACAGCAACCTGAGGCATACCCCGAGGTGTACAAAGAAAGAAAATTACACTATTGGAGGTGCAGACCCTGCTCCGCTATGGTGCGGCTCAGAACTAGACGATGGGTGAGAAGTCTCCTGCTCTCCCTCACCTGAAAGGGGTAGGGGTGAGCCTCACGAGTCACAGGATCAGTAGGAAAACTCCCCTAGAAACTGAGCAAACAAACACAAGTAATAAAGCAGGAGGCTACGCTAATGATTTATAGAACTAGCTAACATGATATAAAGCTGTAAATATCACTTACCGCATGCCGCTTAATAGAAAACAACATTATTAAATGAACGGCAAACCACAATCAGGTGTACATGCTAAAGTAGGAAAACGCCACACTCGGGCCACGTAAATTGGCTCGCGACACCAGCAACTAACCCGGATAAACCACACAGGACTACCTCTCAGTCTCGCAGCTACGGACGTATGGTCCAACTGTCGCTCCACCAAACACAAGCCAAGAAACTGTGGAGACCAACCAACACCAGTCCTGCGGACCACACTGTCGCAGGCCCATGCTGGCCTCTTTTTAGTACGACAGCAAGCTAACCTAGAGGGGGGAGGGTGAATAGGTTTTCTGAAATCTAAAACAGAAACTTAAACACAGAAAATTATCATTTGACAGTTTGGTTAGTTTAGTGTGATAAAGAGTAGCAGTGCGGAAGCAAATAAATAATCACATAAATAACACAAGAGATTTATCCTGGTTTGGCCCTTCCCACATGGAAGTCCTACGTCCAATCCCCAAGCAACCTCTTGAGATTTTACTAACCAAGGGTACAGTCCCCCTCAAGGACAATACAACACCCAGCACCCCAGCTGGTCTTCTTCTCTTTCCCGGGCAAGAAGGCAACCCACTTCTCTTACAGGTAAATAAGCCAACCTCCTGGTACAAACCCCAATGCGGTTCTGCTAGACACAAATCCCTAGCTAGGTTCTACACTGTATACAGTCCTACAGCTGGACAAAGATCTTTCTTAGAAAAGAAAGAATACGGGTGAGAGTTAGAACAGATGAAAACCAACTAAAAGAAACTCTCAGCTAAAAGACTCTCTCCCCCAGATTACAAGATGCACACAGAGAGAGTGAAGAGAGGAGAAGGAGCTTGAATGCTTGAGAGCTTCAGTTGCTTGAACACTTCTTTTTGGCTCAGGCTCTTTCTCTCTTTTTCTTTGAGTGTATGTGGCGTTGAGGTTCCTCACTGGTTGTACACTCCTTCAAAGATCTTCAAGAAAAAGCTCTCTATGTTCTTCAGCCTTGCTTTATCTTTATATGAGAGGCTTTTGAATAGATCCGTTGGAGCTCTTCTAGCCGTTGTTGATCTTTCTATTCTTTTTCTTCTTCAGATTATCAGCCACTTGGTAGTCTTCGAGGTCTGTAAACATAGAAGAAAGTGTTTAGCTGAAACAGTGTTTCTGTCAAGAGCTCACATACCTCTATGCTTCCTATTTTCTCTTAGAAGTAGTAAGTGACCACCTTTTGTCTGACATGAGAGAAGAGATCTAGAAAGATAAAAGAGATCTTCTGTCAGAAACATTTTTGACTTTTCATTAGGCGCCAAACATATTTGAAACATCTGAATATAAAGGAAATCGATGTTTTACATGAAGTCGATGTTTGGACAAAATCGATGTTTAAGTGAAAGTAAATTGTTATTATAAGATAGGCAAATCGATGTTCAATTATAAGCAAATCGATGTTAACTTATTGAGTCGATATGGCAACCAAATCGTTATGAAACTTATCAAATCGTTATGGCGCTTATCGAATCATTGTGAGAACCAAATCGTTGTTTCTCATTTATGAAATCGTTATGAGAACCAAATCGTTATGAGAGCAAATTGTTGTTCTCACTTATGAAATCGTTATGAGAACCAAATCGTTATGAGAGCAAATCGTTGTTCTCACTTATGAAATCGCTATGAGAACCAAATCGTTCTTTCACTTAACGAATCGTTACACGATCAAATCATTGTGTAACTTATCAAATCGTTGTTAGTGAAATCGATGTGGCACTTTGAATAGAAATCGATGTTTATTGAATGAACATAGATTTTATTTTAGTGCACATCACACAACAATAATTCCATAAATTTATATTTATTAGGAAAATATGATAATAAATATATTTGATAATATTTAATTAATCATAAATTTTGTTATCATCAAAATATAAGGGTAAAATATAAGAGTGGTTCAACAATCTCCCCCTTTTTGGTGATGACAAAATTTATGAGAATTTTTTGAAAAAAAATACTTAAAGCCTAGAAAATACACAGAAAATTCACAGATAATGCATACTCTCCCCCTTTTTGTCACTAACCAAAAAGGAAGGATCTTATCATGCATCGCTCCTTTGAAAATTTCTTACCATTAAGGGGTTCAACAATGATTGACAGTAATGAATGACTCCCCCTTAGAGTAGGCTCCCCCAAAGCATGAGACTCCCCCTAAGCATGAGACTCCCCCTTAATGTGAGGCAAGTCAGATCTTGTTGATCTTGACCTTTCACATGTTGTTTGTCAAGTCTTCAGAATTATTGCCTGCAATGATCAGAGAGACTTGCAAACTAATGTAAGTGGTAATAAAAACAAACAATTTGTGACTACTCCCTCTTCAGATATGAGATGGATGAAGAGCTGGTAGTCATCAGTGCCTTGAGCATCCTTTGATCCTGATGCTCCAAGGCTATCCTGTAAATAAACTACTTAGTAGTAGGTACCCAAATCTTTTTGGGTCCTTGATGGTTAGATGCATAAAAGTATCCTTTCGGAATCCAAACTAGGTGCCTTGTTATGCAGGTGTTCACAGTGTGTCCTAATTTATTGCAATGAGAACAACAATGAATATAATCTATTTTGCAGTTATTATTGTTTTTATGATGTTTGTTTAGAACACAATTTTTGGAAACGTTTTCTTTTACAGGAGCCTTTTTCTGAGCCATCTTGGTTTCTTTCACAAATTTCGATAATGGATATTTTTCAGGAATCATGACATGTTGTCCTTTTTCAGGAGGTATGTAACCAAGTCCTTGTTTGTTATTTCCAGATTTTGATCCGTTTAAGCATAGGGATAAAGATGTTTTTCCTTTAGTTAATTTTCTAACTGATTCTTTTAAATACAGATTTTCTTCAGTTAGAGTTTTTAATTTTTCTTCTAACTCTAACTTCTCATTATTCTTACTTTTCAAATCTTCATTTAAAAGATAATTATTTTCTTTACATTCTTTTAATTGTTCTTCTAATTGTTCCATTTCTGATTTAAGATTAGAATTAGTGTTTTCCAAACAAGTAAGGTTGTTCTTGATAATTTTCAATTCTTTTACAACAACCTTGTGTTTATCATAAAGTTCATTAAAGACTTGTTCTAAATCTTCAGATTCTGATCCTGAATCTGTGCAAGAATCAAAAGATGAGTTAGAATGTACCTCATCTAGTCCTACCATGAGGGCTAGATTTACCTGCTCTTTCTCCAATTCTGAGCTTGATGATTCTGAGCTTGTGGTCTCTTCATTTTCCCAAGCAGCTGCCATGGCTTTTCTTTTGAACTTCTTGTGCTGCTTCTTGGACTTTTCGGTTTGACCAGTCTTCTTGAGTCTTGGACAGTCTGGTCTCAGATGTCCAGGTTTTCTGCATTCATAGCAGACTAGTTCTTTTTCCTTTTTCTCTTTCCTTTGGATCCTTCTTGACCCATTTTTCTTCTTCTTTAAAATCTTCTGAAGTTTGGACAGTACTTCATCAACATCACTGTCTTCAGATCCTACAATTTTTGAGCTAGAAGAAGAGGAAGTGGAAGGAGCAGCTGCCACTTTAAGAGCATTAGTACATTTTTTCTTTGATGAGCTCTCAGGTAGACACTCCATATTAATTTCATGTGCCATGAGGGAACCAATTAGTTTATCAATAGAAAACTTGGTTAGATCATGGGCTTCTTCAATAGCTGTGACCTTAGGGGTCCATGAAATAGTTAAAGATCTGAGTATTTTTCTGACAGTTTTCTCATCAGAAAGATTTTTGTCAAGAGAACTCAGACCAACTACTATGCTCAAAAATCTATTATACATCTGAGTGATATTTTTGTTTGGAAGTATTTTAAATTGCTCATATTGTGAGACAAGAATATCTATCCTAGTTTGCTTTACTTTATCTGTTCCTTCATAAGTTATCTGCAGTTTATCCCATATTTCTTTGGCAGATTTGCATGCAGATACTCTACTGAATTCTCTTTTAGATAAGGTGCAACATAGATAATTCTTAGCCTTAAAGTTTAAAGATAATTTAATTTATCCGCTGCTGTAATAGCTGTAGTGCCTTCAGCAGGAATAATAACATAATCACCTACCTCTATTACCTGCCACAGATCAAAGTTTGTGCCTCGAATGAAGCATTCCATCCTCATCTTCCAATATTGATAATCTTCTCCATCGAAGAATGGAGGTCTGGTGGCTGAATGACCTTCAGCATATCCTTGAGCTGCCATGGATCTTTACTCTAAGATCGTTAGATCTTCTTTGAATATTCAGAGACTCGCTCTGATACCACTTGTTGGCCCCTTTTTAGTACGGCAGCAAGCTAACCTAGAGGGGGGGGGGGGGTGAATAGGTTTTCTGAAATCTGAAATAGAAACTTAAACACAGAAAATTATCACTTGAAAGTTTGGTTAGTTTAGTGTGATAAAGAGTAGCAGTGTGGAAGCAAATAAACAATCACATAAATAACACAAGAGATTTATCCTGGTTCGGCCCTTCCCACATGGAAGTCCTACGTCCAGTCCCCAAGCAACCTCTTGGGATTTTACTAACCAAGGGTACAGTCCCCCTCAAGGACAATACAATACCCAGCACCCCAGCTGGTCTTCTTCTCTTTCCCGGGAAAGAAGGCAGTCCACTTCTCTTATAGGTAAAGAAGCCAACCTCCTAGTACAAACCCCAGTGCGGTTCTGCTAGACACAAACTCCTAGCTAGGTTCTACACTGCATACAGTCCTACAGCTGGACAAAGATCTTTATTAGAAAAGAAAGAACACGGTTGAGAGTTGGAACAGATGAAAACCAACTAAAAGAAACTCTCAGCTAAAAGACTCTCTCCCCCAGATTACAAGATGCACACAGAGAGAGTGAAGAGAGGAGAATGAGCTTGAATGCTTGAGAGCTTCAGTTGGTTGAACACTTCTTTTTGGCTCAGGCTCTTTCCCTCTTTTCCTTTGAGTGTATGTGGCGTTGAGGTTCCTCACTGATTGTATACTCCTTCAAAGATCTTCAAGAAAAAGCTCTTTATGTTCTTCAACCTTGCTTTATCTTTATATGAGAGGCTTTTGAATAGATCCGTTGGAGCTCTTCTAGCTGTTGTTGATCTTTCTATTCTTTTTCTTCTTCAGATTGTCAGCCACTTGGTGGTCTTCGAGGTCTGTAAACATAGAAGAAAGTGTTTAGCTGAAACAGTGTTTCTGTCAAGAGCTCACATACCTCTATGCTTCCTGTTTTCTCCCAGAAGTAGTAAGTGACCACCTTTTTGTCTGACAGGAGAGAAGAGATCTAGAAAGATAAAAGAGATCTTCTGTCAGAAACATTTTTGACTTTTCATTAGGCACCAAACATATTTGAAACATCTGAATATAAAGGAAATCGATGTTTTACATGAAGTCGATGTTTGGACAAAATCGATGTTTAAGTGAAAGTAAATCATTATTATAAGATAGGCAAATCGATGTTCAATCATAAGCAAATCGATGTTTAACTTATTGAGTCGATGTGGCAACCAAATCATTATGAAACTTATCAAATTGTTATGGCGCTTATCGAATCGTTGTGAGAACCAAATCGTTGTTTCTCACTTATGAAATTGTTATGAGAACCAAATCGTTATGAGAGCAAATCATTGTTCTCACTTATGAAATCGTTATGAGAACCAAATCGTTATGAGAGCAAATCATTGTTCTCACTTATGAAATCTTTATGAGAACCAAATCGTTATGAGAGCAAATCATTGTTCTCACTTATGAAATCGTTATGAGAACCAAATCGTTCTTTCACTTAACGAATCGTTACACGATCAAATCATTGTGTAACTTATCAAATCGTTGTTAGTGAAATCGATGTGGCACTTTGAATAGAAATCAATGTTTATTGAATGAACATCGATTTAGCATTTTAGTGCACATCACACAACAATAATTCCATAAATTTATATTTATTAGGAAAACATGATATTAAATATATTTGATAATATTTAATTAATCATAAATTTTGTTATCATCAAAATATAAGGGTAAAATATAAGAGTGGTTCAACAGCCCATGCCTGGCACCTTTAGGGACTCTGGCCCGAGCTCCCTAAAGTGAGGCACTGGAAATCAGGACTAGCTGGGGCCCAGTACGTCTACTGGTGTTCGTAACCCCCAACTACAAGTGCGCTACAAGCGACAAAACACAAACTCTCACAAGTCACTGTCCCACTGTCGTCTTTCCCTCAGCCGGACGTACAACTCTACACAAGAGTGAGGGTGTTCAGGAAGACGACAAGACCTCGTCGGTACCCAGTATCGGGACAAGCCCCGAGCACACACACGTGCCTGGCTCACACAAAACCTGGGACTCCCAACTGAAGAGGTATCCACGGTAGGCGTCGTACTACTCGCCACGCACACACAAACCACGTGCACACCACACAAGCCACGTGAAATCCTACGTCAACCGTGTGAACACCACGCAAACCGCACACACGACACGCTCCCCGAGCGCTACAGGTGCTCATGCACCGCTTACCCTTGCCATGTAACACAGTTCATGATAATCGGATAAACCTGCTCTCATATGCATACACAATCAAACCCTTGGCTGTGAACGCGACAGGGTTCCATGTCGCCACCTGAACGCGACACCCCGATATGTCGCGTTCATAAGCTGAACGCGACGGGTCGACCTGTCGCGACCTGATCATGACAGGAGGGTCCATCGCCTTCATAGGCGAGAACCCTAATCCAGGAACCCCTCGCGGGATCTCCCCTTAGACCCCATAAACTAGTGTTTTCAACTATTTTTCATGCTTTAATGTGTATCCTAGCATGATATCTACTATTTGTAAAGCTTATAACACATTAAACACAACACACACCCGATTCACACAACAAAATAGGCGAAATCCCCCTACCTCCATGAAGAACGCGAAGTACGAGGTTCACACGGCATTTCCCCCACTCTACACGGCGTCCTCGCGGTGAGAATTTGCCCAAAACACCACCAAAACGCCAGATCGCCCCTCAGCACGACGAAAACCCCTTCCCTAGCCATGCAGAGCTTGCAGAAGCTCTGTTCGGCAGAAACCTACTTAAAACGCAGTTCAGTTGGGAACGCAACGTAGCATATCGTCGCGGCCTGAACGTGACGGTTGTGCTCGTCGCCTTCTGACTCCTGTCGTCAGCAAGCCCTGCCCCGCATGCGACACGCGGCGTGCATGCAGATGTCAACCCAAATAGCGGTTTCATGAACGCGACACCCAGGGCCGTCACGTTCAGAACGTGACGCCTCTCACTGTCCCGTTCACAGAAGTGAACAGGTAGGAGCTTTGGGCCCAACCTGCTGGCCCACAACGCCCCGAAAACCTGCATAAACACCTGCTAAGCATACCATTGGCCACACACTGGCCTCCACAAACACAATGACACGATCTGAACGGTCAATATGTTACATACACAGTACGAGAAGTTCCAAATGGTGACAGTGGGACCATTACATAAATGTATAGCAGATTTACTAACATAACTAATGGTCTTGTAGGACATGGAAAGGTATACAACACTAGTGATATGGTAAGAAAAAATTTCAGATCTCTACCAAACCAGTGGACTCTAAAAGTCACAGCTATAGAAAAAGCTAATGACCTAACAATTATGTCATTAGAAAAGGTTATAGGATCATTGATGGCACATGAGATCAACATGGAGAGACTATCTGAAAGCTCATCTAAGAAGAAATTTACTAATGCTTTCAAAGTTATAGCTGCTTCTTCCACCTCTTTCTCTTCTAGTTCAAAAAGTGTTAAGTTCTGAAGATAGTGATGTTGATGATGTCCTGTCAAAACTTCAAAAAATCCTTAATAAAAAGAAGAATGAACCAAAAAGGATCCACAAGAAAGACAAAAAGAAAAAGGAACCCGTTTGTTACAAATGTAGGAAGCCTGAACATCTTAGGCCAGATTGTCCAAGGCTCAGGAAAACTGGTCAACAAGATAAATCCAAGAAGAAGAAAAGAAATGATGAAAAGCACAAGAGATCCAAAAGGAAAGCCATGGAGGCTGTTTGGGAAAATGAAGAAGTCCCCACTTCAGATACATCAAGCTCAGATTCTGAAGAAGATCAAGTAAGTATAGCCCTTATGGCAGGACTAGATGAGGTACATTCTGACCCATCTTTTAATTCTTGCACTGATTCAGGGTCAGAGTTTGAAAAGTTAGAAGATGTTTTTAATGAACTTTATGAAAAACACAAGACTGTTGTGAAAGAATTGAAGAATATTAAAAGTAACCTTACTTGTTTAGAAAATACAAATCCTAATTTTAAATCTGAAATAGAATAATTAGAAAAATAATTAAAAGGAACCAAACTCAACAATGATCTTTTATGTGAAGATTTAAAAAGCAAGAATAATGAAAAATTAAGGTTCGAAGAAAAATTGAAAACTCTAACTAAAGAAAATATTTATTTAAAAGAATCAGTTAGAAAATTAACTAAAGATAAGACATCTCTAGCACTGTGTTTAAAAGGCTCTAAAACTGATAACAATAAACAAGGTCTTGGATACAAACCTCTTGAAAAACACACCAAGTATCTAGAAAAATATCTTTTGCCAAAATTTGTGAAAGAAACTAAGATGCCTCAGAAGAAGGCCATTGTAGTAAACAAATACTCTCAAAAGAAAAATAAGAACACACAAGCCTATAAAACAAACTATATTCATTGTTGTTCTCATTGCAATAAATTAGGCCACACAGTAAATTCCTGTACTACTAGGCACCTAATGTGGATTCCGAAATGATATTTTTATGTATCTAACTATTAAGGACCCAAAAAGATTTGGGTACCTACTTCTGAATAAGTTGTTTGCAGGATAGTCTTGGAGCATCAAGAACAAAGTATGCTCAAGGCATTGGTGACTGCCAACTCTTCATCCACCTCATATAGGAAGGGGGAGCAGTCACAAATTTATTCTATTATTAATATATCTTTAAATGATACCAACAAAATTCTTGCAAGTACTTTTATATAGATCAATGAAGGGAATCTTCATGAAGACCTCCCAACACAACAACAAGTAACATTAAATTGGTCGACAGATCAGAAGAAGATTGAAAATTCATTAAGCCTCACACTAAGGGGGAGCCATACACTGAGGGGGAGCCTCACATCAAGAGGGAGAAAGTAAAAAGAGGAGATGTAAATTTATGACAAACATTGTTGAACCCCTCTCTTTCAAACTCACAACATATTGGTAAGATCATTCCTTTTTAGTTATTGACAAAAAGGGAGAGAGTATTCTTAAACTATGAATTTTCTGTCTATTTCATGTTGTCAGTATCTTCGTCAGAAAATTCTCATAAGTTTTTTCATCACAAAAAAGGGAGATTGTTGAACCACTATTATATTTTATCCTTTTATTTTGGTGATAACAAAACTCATGATTATCATAAATATCATTAAAACATTCAATATCATTTCCTAACATGATTATTCTATTTTCCATCACATGTAACTTCGTCATATTCGAAGTTTCAATTTCGTCATGTATATTTTTATCATGTTCAGTCGAATCTTAATTTGTCATATCCGAAGTCCACTTCGTCATATCCAAAGCTGACACTTCGTCATGCTTATTTTTGTCTTGATCACTCAAAGTCTTACTTCGTCATATTCGAAGTTCACTTCAACATATACGAAGTTAACTTCATCATATCTGAAGCTATATACGAAGTTTACTTCAATTGACTGCGTGTTTCAGCTTCGACTGACAATGTTTATTTTTGTTCATCCGAAGTTTTCGTCATTTCTGACGTTACACTTCGTCATATCCGAAACTTCTCACTTCGACTGATTACTTTGTAATGATTCCAGTTGAAGTTTCTCACTTCGACTGATCACTTTATAACTGCTTCAGTTGAAGTAGCATTTCAAATTATCTGAAGTGTTTCTTGGTATTTATCTGAAGCTTCACTTTGACTGATCGCGTTGTATTTTGATTCCAGTCAAAGTCTCACTTCGACTGACTATGTTATAGTCTGCGCCAGTCGAAGCACAACTTCAACTAACTGCGTTATTTCTTGACCAGTCAAAGTTTCTTCATCAATTGAAGTCGCCAGTTGAAGCTCTACATCGATTACCTTTGAACCTATTGATTGCTGACCATTTCCATTACCAGTCGAAATGTATATCGATTGCTGACTACTTGAACATCGATTGTTGGTTAACTTAAACATCGATTGTCTTTTAACTTAAACATCGATTACTGTTATATTCAAACATCAATTGCTTCAGATATCAATTGCCTTAAATATCAATTGCCAACTATTTGAACATCAATTGCTGTTTAACTTAAACATCAATTGTCTTTTAACTTTAAATATCAATTGCTCTTCACTTGAACATCAATTGTCATAAACATTGATTGTCTTTAAACATCGATTGTCTTTTAATTTCAAACATCGATTGCTCTTCACTTGAACATCGATGATCTTTTAAACATCGATTGTCTCTTAAACATCAATTGCCCTTAAAAACATGGATTTCTCTTCATTCACATCGATTGCCCTTAAGAACATCGATTGCTCGTCATTCACATCGATTGCTGTTATGCATATCGATTATCTTTAAGTTACACATCGATTGTCGATTCATTAAATATTGATTGTAGTTATTTCATATCAATTTTTGATAAGCTTCACATCGATTGAAGAACACTTAAATGCTTTGATGTTTACATGATTTCAAATATCTGTGGTGCCAAACGAAAATTCAAATAAGCCTTCAAAATCCTTAGGATATTCATGCTGTGTACTTTCTATCTTATTAGGGTAGATAAGAAAAGGAGTTAGTAGAAACTGAAGACTATAAGGACTCCTTCCTTATGCTAAAAAGCAAAGACCTTACCTAACATATCTGGATGTTAGTGGAAATCATGGACCTCTGCACATATGAGGTATGGGCTATCTGTCAGAAGACTTCTCTAGTCTAACATGTTCCTATTTGCATTAAATGTCTGCAAAACTATTCTACTTCTAGTCAAAACATATTGGACCTACTATTAGCATCCGTTAGACAGATGGCGATGTCTGTTAGATAGAAGAAGAAGGAAAGCAGATGAAGAAGAAGATAAGCAACGGCTAGAAGGGTTCCAACGGATCTATCTTTCTACTCTATAGATGAAATGTTTGAAGCAGAAGAACAAGAGCCTTCCTGAAAATCCTTCTGAAAGAGTGTACATCCAGTGAGAAGCCTTAACACCATACACATTCAAAGCAAGAGAGAAAGAGCTCGAGCCCAGGAAGAAGTGTGCACGCAAGCAGCAATCTGAAGTCTTTGCATTCAAGCTTCTTTTCTCTCTTCACTCTCTCTGTGCATCATTGTAAATTTGGGGGAGAGTCTGTGAGCCGAGAGTTTGAGTTCCTTAGTGTTCATCTTACATAGCTCTCAGTCTGTTCTTTCTTTTCTAAGAAAGACTTGTGTCCAACTGTAGGACTGTATACAGTGTTCCTCTTCTTGTGTGAAGAAAAGGCCAGCGGGATGCTGGTGGATTCTGTCCAGCTGAGAGACTGTACTCAGTGTTCCCCTTGGGTTAAGGGAAGAACCTAGCTGGGGTTGGTGTCAGCAGAACCTAGCTGGGGGTTTAAGTATAGCAGAACCGCACTGGAGTTTGTTCAAGGAAGATGACTTCTTGACCTATAACAGAAGTGAGTTTCCTTCCTACTCGGAAAGGAAGAGGACCAACAGGAAGCTGGGGTTTGTATATCCTTGGGGGGATTGTACTCTGATTAGTGAAATCCCAAGATTTGCTTGGGGACTGGAAGTAGGTCTTCCATTGGTGAAGTACCGAACCAATATAAATTTCTTGTGTTCATGTGTATGATTATTTTTAATTACTTTCACATTGCTACTCTTTAGCATACACGTTTACTTTCACTAACCAAAGTTTCAAGTGTTTGATTTTAGTTTTAGATTTTTGTGATTACTTATTCACCCCACCTCTAGGTATATCCTTGCTGCCAACCTTAAGTGGGCCAGCAATGAAAATTCTACATGAAAGAGAAATTGAGAAAAATGATTTACAGGGTCTCATCAAGGATGCCAAAATTTATGAATTTTAAGTAAAAGATTTTCATGGATTAGCTTTTCAAGGGTACCAAATAGATCATTGTACAAAAATTGTCCTAAAAATATTTTCTTATACGAGATTTTATGCTGAAAAAAAATGAACCCTAATTCCAACTTTGAATTTCCTTCATGGTGACAGCTTCCTTTACTTGCTCGAGGGTGGGCTATAATTGATGCTTTTGGACTTCCGTCCATTAGATCTAGTTAGGCCTAGTATACTGTAAGGGGATGCCCCTAAGATCATGTAAAAATTTCTTTTGATAATAAATATTCTGGCTTAGGTATTCAGACTGGTGGAGTGAGAACATTCTTTTTCCCTGGGAAATGATGCACTCTCCTAATTTGCAGACCTTGAGGACCTCTTTTTGACTTAAAAAAATTGATGCTAGTGCCTCAATGAGCTAAACAATCTAAACCCATTTGGGTTATAAAATATAATTGGAAATATATATATATATATATATATATATATATATATATATATATATATATATATATATATACTCGTATAATACATTTTATTCTATGTATAGTCTGGATTCATAATATTTTTCTCCTTACCCTATATTCCATGTATTTTGTTATATATATTTATGTCGTTTCATTCCATCTATTTAACCCAACCATTAGTGAGATAAAATATAATGCTTCTCTCAAGTCTAATATGATTATCCCAACCTACATTAGATTGAAGCGAGACACAATAGTAGGAAAGCACCCAAACGATAACAATATAGGTTTGAGACATACACAAATAAATAAGAACAACTGCATTAGAAATAAATAACGATTGTCCATCAACTCAAATAGCTAAATTCCACAGTCTATATAGTAAGAAAGTAATAACCAAGTCCACAGTCCAAAGTACAATATATCAAATGCCCAACTACTTAGAACTCTCCACATACGAAGTAAAAGAAACACTAAATCTCAAGTAGCACAAGTCTACGTAGCACGCCACTCATACTCAGAGTCTGACCTCACTAACTTTTCAGCCTCTAACTATTCAGTCTTTCCTATAATACATCACATCCTTTAATCAATTAGATGATATATTGGGATATATTCTTATACAATCAAAATATCTACTTTGGTACAAAAAATCTTACCATATTGTCGAACATGATTTAGACCCTTGTTGTACTACACCACAACCTAAACATTAGCCTAATTATTTTAATACTAGGTTCTGGATAGATCTACCATCACATCATTCTTAGAAAGACTCGGGTCTCCCATCACACATCCGTCCCATTTGATCCTTGGTTCAATTCTTGCTCAGCTAAGTTACCTCAAATGGTTAAACAAGGTGGTGAGCTATACGAGTTGAGTAGGTCTTACTTATTCAACAAGCATGGTTTACATCTTTAATGATTAGACAAGATATGTATGAGGTAACATGGTGATAAAAATAGGATATTCATAATTCAAGCTATAGGACTAATCAATGGCACTAATCAATTAGTTAAAATAGTAAGCTAGAAAACATGGCATTGTTCTTTTAGATATGAGATCAAGTAAGGAAAGATTAAATAACAAAAGTTGTAGGTCACTAGGTGCTGTTACCTGCAATAGTTTAGATTCAAAAGTAAATATCAAATATGTCAACATTTCACACTTATGTAATGGAATGGCCTTTTTCAGATCGTTCAATAGCATTTCAAAAGACATTTCACATTTATCACTTTGGAAATTATCATGATGTAATATATAATCAAACACTTATTTTGGTGCAATGCCAACACCCACTTGCCATGTACATATATACTTCAGAGTGCTCCTCCCTAGGCCTCGACGGCCCTATATGCACAGGCATTGGTGGTCTACTTCCATGATAATTCAATTCACTTACACTTATGGCCATATAGAGTTTCAAGAACTGATTTATGTTGACAAGGCATAAGAGTAGTAAAAGATCAAACCTGGAGTCCAAAGATAAACTAAGATTTACAAGTTCTGAAAGCAAGGTATAGAGCTCCCCATCAGGGTGGGTGAGCTTGAGTATTCAGGTTTAGCAAAGCAGATGTATTGGAAGATCTAGTGGTAATTTGGCAAATCATGATATTTCTACTCCATCTATCACTATAAAACTAGCTAAATCATATATAAAACACTCGGTGAGTCTAGTTGGACACACTGCCCATTCCCATGGTAAAGCTTGAGTAGATCAATAGAGGGCTGTAGAGTCAAGGTTCAAAGGTTGTAAGATGCCAAAGAACTATTATATAGGGAAAGAAACAAGATTCTTAAGCTCATGTTTCAGTAAATTAAAAACATACATTTGTTCAGATATGGCGTATCATTTAGCATAACTTTATTTAGATCCTACATGCACACTCTACCTATTCACAACTTGTCCTGACAATAGCTTAAGCGAGAAAGAAATAAGGAGCTATGCCTGGTGAAAGCAAGCTCAAGAAGTGATCCTTCTACCGTTAAACACCTATAATCATGATCCTCCTAACTCAATGGTCAAAATATGATGGCAACCTTAATAGCAACCATAAAATAAATATAGTGCTTGATGGTTAAGTTTGTATCGGCTGAGAATCCGTACCTTTTGAAGATAGGCTCAAGGACTTCTTCCTAGTCCAAGTAGTCCTATGGTGCTCAGGCTCCTAGCTCCAAGGTCATCGGAGATGGACCAACCATCGAAGATCCAAATGGATAAGGTTAAACTTAGTGAATGTAAATTGTAATGGACTGAGGAAGGTTTCCTCTTACCTTCTAAGAAAATCTCTCGAGACGATAGGGAAGAATTCAGTTGGCCTTGGGCCTTTAAACTGAGCTCATGAGCTCTTTAGCTTCTGAAGGTTTCTTGGGGAGAAAGTTATGGTGTGTTGCATGTGCATCCCAATGTGATCTGGGGATAATACAGTGGAGTCCTTTAGACATTAGTTAGGGTTTACTTTTAACAAGTTTAGTCACAGAGTTTTCCACTAAGAGGTGCCCTCGTTGGCCCATAGCTACTTTTACAGACTAGTGTGTAGAACATTCCCAATTTTCAGCAATCTCATTGACCTTCCTATTGGGGTAGGTGGGTTTCATCATCTAACATATGACCATTTGTATTGGCAAAGGGATCAAATTGATAGCCCACTTAGTTGATAGCAAGGCATTTAGGGGGGGGGGGGGGGTGAATAGGATAAACAGAAATCTGAAGGCAAAAACGACCACTTTAAAACATTGGTTAGTGAATGTAATCGTGTGCGATAAAGAGTAGTAGTGCGGAAGCAATTAAAAGACAAGCACACACACATTAACACAGAGATTTATCCTAGTTCGGACCTTCCAAAAGGAAGTCCTACGTCCAGTCCCTAAGTAACCTCTTGAGATTTACACTAACCATGGGTACAGTTCCCCTTAAGGACATACAACACCTAGCACCCCAGTTGGTCTTCTTCTTTTTCCAGACAAAGAAGGCAGCCCACTGTTTCACCTCAGCCAGGTGCTTCTTTTATGAGTTGACAAGCAACTCACTGGTACACACCCTAGTAGGTCTTTTTCTCTTTCCAGACAAGAAGGCAGCCCATTGTTTCACCTCAGCTAGGTGCTTCTTTTATGATCTGAGAAGCAACTCACTGGTACACACCTCAGCAGATCTTCCTTTCAACAAGGGGAACAACACCCTATCCAAGATAGGTCTTCCCTTCTACAAAGGGGAACACTTGCACAACAAGTCTTCTCTTCTAATGAAGAGGAACACTATGTATAATCCTATAGCTAGACACAAGTCTTTCTTAAGATAAGAAAGGACAAGCTGAGAGCTACACAAGATGAACAAGGAAGCTTAGACTCTCAACTCACAATCTCTCCCTAGATTTACAATATAATACTAAGAGAGGGAAGAGAGAAAAAAACTTGATTGCAAGAAGGCTTTAGAAGATTTCTGCTTGGGCGCAATCTTCTACTCTGAACAGGCTCGAACACTTTCTCTCTTTTCTTTGAGTGTATGTTGTTTAGATTCTTCACTAGATAAACACTCTTTCAGACAGATTTTCAAGAATTCTCTCTCTTTTTATTGTTGCTTCTACTTCAAGGCTTCATCCTTTTATGTAGCAGCTGAAGAAGACCATTGAGGAGATTCGTTGGAGCGCCTTCTAGCCGTTGCTCTTCTTCTTCTTCTTGATCTTCTTCTTCTGTTATTGCTTTCTTTGTGTCTAACGGATGCCTGGAATGTGTCTACCAGATACTTGGAATGGAGGAAGATCTTCCAGCTTAAGCACATTCAAGCAAGTTACAACGTTGTGTTTGCAGACAATAAATACATGTTAGACTAGAGAAGTCTTTTGTTAGATAGCCCATACCTCTTTTGCCATGTTTCCTGCTGATAACCAGATAGGTACGAGCTTTGCTTTCTAGTAGGAAATAAGGAGTCCTTTTAGTCATCCTTTTCTGCTAATATCTTTCTTATCTACTCTGAAAGGATAGACAACACACAACATGAATACTTTTAAAAATTTAAAGGATATTTGAATTTACATTAGGCGACAAAGACATTTTGAAAGTCAATCAATGTGTTTAAAAGCATATAAACACCAATCGGTATGTAAACAACATCAATCAAAATGATATTAAAGTCATTAATCTATTTTATATTGAAACTTTGACTGGTCAAGATATGAACTTCGAGTGCAAAGAATCTCAGTTGGAGTCGCACTTCGACTACTAAGAGTCTCAGTCGAAATCGTACTTCTACTGTTAAGAATATCAAGTAGTCAGTTGAAGTGCGACTTCAACTGGTCCATAAAATAACGTACTTAGTCGAAGTAGAACTTTGGCTGGTGCAGAAAATAGCATAGTCAGTCGAAGTGGAACTTCAGTTGGTAACTTCGGTTGATCAGAAGAAACTTCGATTGGATCAAATTACACATAGTCAGTCGAAGTGAGACTTCAGCTGGTCTACAAAAATAACACTAACAATCAAATTGGAACTTCCGTCGGTCCAGAAAATAACACAGTTAGTGGAAGTGGAAGTTTGGCTGGTGACTTTGGCTGATTAGAAGAAACTTTGATTGGATCAAAATACACGCAGTGAGTCGAAGTGGAACTTCGACTGGTCCACAAAAATAACATTGACAATAGAACAAAATTGTGCACGACGAAGTGAAAGTTCGACTGATAGCTTCGACTGATTAGAAGAAAATCGTGCATGATGAAGTGAAACTTCGACTGGTCACTTCAACTGATCAGAGAAAATATACATGATGAAATGAAACTTAAATAGAAATCGATAGAGATTTTTAGTGCAAATCTTATGTAGCGATAGAAATTAATTTATTTTTGGACATAAATTATCATGAAAAATATTATAAAATTTATTCATGAGAGAAAAATGATATTAATTATATTAAGGATATTTATGATAAACATGAATTTGGTTATCATCAAAATAAAAGAATAAAAATTATAAGAGTGGTTCAATAATCTCCCCTTTTTTGGTGATGAAAAAACTCATGTGAGTTTTTTGAAATTAAGATATTTAAAAGAAGCATTAAACAAAATATTCATAGATAAAATACTCTCTCCCTTTTTTTGTCAATGACTAAAAAAGGAAGTTCTTACTATTGTCATTCTCCCCTTTTTTAGTGAGAAAATTTATTACCATTTGTGCGTTTGAAGGAGAGGGGTTCAACAATATTGTCATGAATTTGTAACTCCCCCTTGATGTGAGTCTCCCCCTTAGTTGATGCTCCTTTTGTTGGGTTTGATCTTGTTGTTCGTTATTTCTTCAAAAAGTTTCCCTACATTGATCTTACAAAAAGAACAAAAATCTTGCAAGGATGTTAGTAGCACTGAAAAAAAAAGTAAGCTAAACAAAAAATTAGAGATGACTACTTCCTCTTCTGATTGGAGTGAAGTGAAGAGTTGGTAGTAACCAAGCAAATGCTTTTGAGCATCCTCTAACCATACCCATTTGAATACCTTTTTGTTTTGTCCATTAACATCCAATTGACATTCTCTTCTCTCTGGAACCTTCTTGATCCATGATTTCTTTCTGCAATTTGATATTTCTTTTTGTTTAAAATCCTTTACAGTCGTTTAGATAGAACAATTTCCTCTTCACTGTCTGTTTCACTACTCTTAATGGCAGTAGCTTCACCTGAACTTGTCTCTTTTGCCTTTAGTGCAGTGACAATCTTCCTTCTTGACTTGCTTTTTTCTAACCTTTCCATGTTTATCTCATGGGCCATTAATGACCCAATGAGCCTTTCCAATGACATTATGGAGAGGTCATTTGCTTCTTCTATTGCTGTCACTTTTGGTGTCAATTGCATTGAGAGAGATCTTAAGATCTTTCTGACCATTTCTCCTTGGCTATACTTCTTATCTAGACATGCAAGACCATTAACGATTTCAGTGAAATCACTGTACATTTGAGATATGGACTCACCTAATTCCATTTGGAATTTCTCATATTGTGTGACAAGGATGTCAATCCTAGTCTCATTTACTTTGTCCGTTCCTTCATAAGTGAGCTTCAGCTTGTCCCACATCTTTTTTGCTATCTTGCACGAAGAGATTTTGTTGAATTCTTACTTTGTTAGTGTAGATTATGCTTTTCGTTCTTCGGGAGAACTATGAGCGTCCATAAAGAAAATATGAAGAAAATTAAATAAAAATAGACGGAGCACAACTCCTGGATGTGTACGTGATCGCCAGACACACGTGGGTGTCGAAGGAGGTGCAACGCGTGGGTGCAAATGGAAGAGTGATCACGAATAAATACCTTGGAGCGGGAGATTGCGTGGAGGATGTGGGTCCTTTCTTCTTCTACGAGCACGGCCGACCGTGGTAGAATGCTTTTTAATTGATTGCCCTTGCAAAAATAGATAGAAGAAAGGAGGATTAGTCAAATGATGTGCAGTACTGAATCCCAAATAAATTAAATGACATGAATAGAATGGAGGACGACGCACCTTTGGTTGGCTTTTAAACCCCTAGAAAATAGGTGTGTGTGTGTATGCATGCATGCATGTGATGATTAAATGGAGAATAAAAGGGAAATAAAAGAAGGGATAGCCACGCAGGGGCTTGGAGGAGATGATTATGAACAAGAGGAGAGGGAGGTGCTTCCCCAATGAGTGAAGGTGCAGATATTGCTTGCTGATGGAGCTTGAATGGATGAAGGAAGTGCTGCTAGAGTTGGAGATGGCAGTGTGAACGCGCTTGAGACGGCAATCTGGCAGGGCTTCACCTTAGAATTGCCTCCTCCGACTCGTTGGACGTAGGATGCTCGGTGTCTCCAGGGGTGCACAAAGTATGTCTCCAACCTTGGGAATGATGGGACATGGGTTGTATTTACAGTGGACATCAGGCGCAAATCACGTCCGAGTAAGTGGATGCGTTTATAGTTGAATCGCGACGAGGATAATGGACGCATTTAAGAATTTCCTCATTTCGGCCAAAGCAAGATTCTAAATCGCGACGGGATACCCCGTCGCGTTTCAGAACTTCCGAATTTTGCTTACAGAAACCTTCCAAAACCGAATATAGGAATGAGAATCGCGACGGCTATGGCCGTCGCAATTCAGAACTTCCGAATTTTGCTTATGGAAACCTGCCAAAACCGAAATATGGAAATGATAATCGCGACGGCTAAAGTTGTCACGATTCAGAAAATGGCAATCGGATTTTTCGTAAGTAAAATAAGGAAACAATTTAAAATAAGGGAATTTTGAATTGTGACATAGAGCTCCAACGCGTTTAAGAAAGGTGCAACGGTTGATGTGAATCGCGACGGGATACCCCGTCGTGTTTCAGTTCAGCCCGACAGTCTTTGTGTTGCAATTTCTATCTATAAGCCTTGAAAACTAATGGGGAAGCACCGAAAAAATTTGGGAAAAATTGGGAAAAATAGGAAAAACTCCTGCAAGGCAAAAGAGGGTCATTTTGTGGCATTACAGTGTAATTTGAAATTTGCTCGCGGTGATGACAATTTTGCGTGTCTATAGTTAGTGCACAACACATGAAGCTCTTGGCCATGCTGTTTAAAGATATCTTCTTTTGTCTTCATTAGCCCATTCTTGCTTAGACTTTAATATTAAGAGGTCATCATCTTCAATGATGCTCCATGGTAGATAGTCGTAGCCTTGCAAAAAGAATTCCATTCTTGTTTTCCAATATTGATAATCTTCTCCATCAAATAGTGGAGGCCTTGTGATGGATTGTTCTTCAGTAAATCCTTGAGCTTCCATGGATCTTTGCACTTAAGATCGTTGGATCTTCTTTGATTTTTAGAGATCATGGCTCTGATACCACTTGGTAGCCCACTTAGTTGGCAACAAGGCACCTAGGGGGGGGGGGGGGGGGGGGGGGGGGGGACGGGGGAATAGGATAAACAGAACTCTAAAGGCAAAAACCACCACTTTAAAATTTTGATTAGTGAATGTAATTGTCTGCGGTAAAGAGTAGCAGTGCGGAAGCATTTAAAGACAAGCACACATATAGGAACACAGAGATTTATCCTGATTCGGCCCTTCCAAAAGGAAGTCCTATGTCCAGTCCCCCTAGTCCCCTAGCAACATCTTGGGATTTCCAGTAACCAAGGGTACAGTTAGGGGTGTCAACGGGTCGGGCTAGCCCATAAACCCACCCAATTGACAGGTAAAAAAGGCCCATCTAAAATCTAACATTTCAGCCCGAGCCCATAAAATAACTCAAAAATTAGGTCCATATCTAGTTGGGCTTGGATGGGTTGCCCCATCGGGCCAGCTACAGGTAGGGTTTCCTAAACCCACCGGCTCCACCCTCTCAATCCCTCCTCCTCCCCGCGTCCCGTCTTCTTCCTCTCCCAGCCTCCTCCCCTTCCCCGTCTCCCTTTTCCCTGCCACGGGGTTGCAGGGTTTCGGCTGCGCTCCGCGGGTGGTCACTACGAAGTCGGCAATGTGGATGGAGCCAGTGGCGTTGGAGGAGAAGCTGTAAACCGGAACCATCGTCGTCAAGGTCCTGCATCGAGGTGATGTGGCGGTGATCTCCATGGTTGGGAGTGCCAGAGCAGATCAAGATCGTCATCCAGGAGCCAAGAACGTTAAGGAGTGCTCTGTGTCCACTGTCGTCATTGGGGGTGGCCTGAGGAGGACCCCGCCATCGGGGTCGTGCCGTGGGTAGGCCCCCACCGTCGTCCCCGTGCCCCCGCCATCGCACCATTACCGCTGCCACTGCTTCTTCCTCCCCTGCTCTGCTCCAGCTGCACTGGAGAGAGAGGCCGTCACTGTCGCCGTCGGGCCACCACCTCCACCTTCCACCTCCGCCTTCTACTGCCGACATTGGTGATGCCGACGGGTTCTACCGCAACTGGTAAGGACCCCCCTCTCCCTCTCCGGCGTCGGAGCCGCCACCCCATCTCTCACGCATTCTCTCTCTCTCTCTCTCTCTCTCTCTCTCTCTGCATTTTCTAGCTCCCGGAACCCCGTTGGCGGTGTTTCCAGTGGCCGGGGAAGGAGTCAACAGCGGCCAAGGAGCCGGTTGACAGTTCTCTACGTTTCCCATCCCCCACCTTTGTTGCTGCGCAGGGGAGCCCACGGGGAGGAGTATGTGTGCTTTCACTTATTCCTGATAAAAGTAACAAAACTACATACTATTATTCATCATTCAATTGTCTATGTCACTGAAAATTTCACTTTGGGTTTTGGATCTCCATGATTCAGATTTCCAGAGGGAAAAGGAGGGAGTTTGCCAGGTGTTCACTATGTTCGTGATGTCGTTGATGCAGATTCACTAGTTTCTTCATTGGTATTGGTTATTTCCTTTGCCATTTGTTTTCTAATGATGTTTGTGTACATGCTTGCTGAGTTTTTCATATTTACATCAACTTTATTCTGCATTATGTCTGTTAGTGTCAAGCCGATTCGAGTGAAACCTATGGAAGGAGACTAGCTGATCCATTTCTAACCCAGTTCATCAATTTCATATTTGCAAGTCATTGGAATTAAATTTCAAGAAATAATTATACTGTTACCATGTGAAAGCACCCTTTTGTTTCCTCCATTTTCAAATGGCTGAGTTCAAAAGCAAAAATTGACCTGAAAATGTTTAACCTCATCCTCATGCTCTGAACTTGATTACTTCTTGTGTTTGCGAGATTATGTTAATAGCCAGACTTTTAGTCATTCTTCCATTTTCCCCTTGGAAACTGGTGACCTATTCTCTCATTAAAAATTTGGTAACTGGTCGTCTATGATCTATGGCGAGGAAGTAATTATAAAAGTGATCTCAAAATTCAGTTCCACTGACCAGGTGCAGTAAATTTCCTGGTTATGTTGTCCTACCACCGGCATTTGGAGGTGTCTCCATGGCTATTTTAAAGACATATTTTGTTTTGCAATGAAATATTTCTTTGGTTTATAGCTACCTATTAATTCCTTCATGCGACAAGTTGTGTGTTTATTTAAGGGTAAAGTAGAGATGATACTCTTCTTCTTGTTATGGTTTTGAAGGTATATTGGCCAATTCTATAAATGGATGTGTAATCTATTATCTTTTGGTGTGTAGCTTGAAGTTTCCACTTAATTAGATCATTTTGGCACCAGCATGCATGTAAGAATGTCCTTGTGTTGATGCATTTAAATGCTTATATTTCCCAGTTTCATTCTGAGAAAAAGGAACTTGTAATTCTTGGTTAATTTGTTATGAATTTTTTAATAAGGCTGCTATTAGGAGACTTGCATGGAGATTTGTTAAAGACACCTCTAATCTGTGGGCAACATTATTGAGAGAAAAGTATTGTGGATCCATGTCTTTTTGGAAGATCAATAATTGCCATAAAGCTTTACAAACTTGGTAGGCAATTATGAAAGTTCCTGAAGAGCTTAGAGAGCGATGTCGAGGGGTGATAAAGAATGGGTATGAGGTTAATATCTAGACTGATAGATGGATTCCCAATAGGCAGTGACCTTTGACACCTAGGGTAAAATATTCTCAAATCCTACCTAACAAAATGGCAGACCTACTTTCTAAATAAGTGGGACAGGGAGCTTATTGAAGACATTTTTTTTATGCTAATAATAATGAGTATCATACTTCCTCAGATGCATTCTAACGATTATGATGAGCTGTTCTAAAGATGCGTATGATGGAAATCTTGTCTACCGCACTTTGAAAGAAGTACTTGCTGCTTGGTTGGTTTAATTAGCTCTTCGGTTTTGATCATATTACTCTAAGATCCGTTTGTATGCATTTCATTGTCTTTTCTTTCTTTCGTTTTTTTTCCTTCCCTGCCTGTTTCCTATTTATTGTTTAGCAAGTGCATATCTGTCTCGAAAATCACTTGAATTCCTGAAATGCTCTGCACAGATATCTCTCCTGCGATTATGAGTAAAACCGTCTTGCTATCACAACTATTTTTCTCCAATTTTGTTGTCCATAAGCAAGTGGAAGCCATGGATTTGCATCACCTGGAGACAATGCGTGAACACAAGTTCCTTGGATGCGGAAGGTTCGTTTTGTTGGGGGATTAGATTTGTAATCATGCCATCTGGGATGATAGATAGAGCATGAGGTGGATTATTAGGATGTTTTGTAATTTTTGCAGTTGGTCTTGTATGATATTTTCAGATGAAAGACAATTCTTTGGATGATGATGATGATGAAAGACATCCTATTCAGAACATGGGAAGAAGCAACCTCTTCCTTGCAAGCTTTTAGATATTCCTTTGCTCTGTCCAAAATGCTACCTTGTATGATGGTTTTGCAAACAGTCTGGATGATTTTGCAAACAATTGCTGAAGTTGAATTTTGTTCTCCTGATCATGTATCTAGAGCGGAAAAATCATGTATTCCAACTTTGATTCTAACACTTCCAAGTGTTAATCTCTCAGTTGCCATATCACATTTTTGACATATTTGTATGCTGTATTTTGATCTAATTTTCTTCTTTATGGCTCACGATCATGTTGTCAGCCTGGGCTTATACGTTACCTTCTTGGGATATCTTCAAATATGTTAGCTTGGGCTTATACATTACCTTTTTGCAAAGATCTTTTCAGATGTCGTAATATTTCTACAATCTACTGGTAATCAATCTAAAGCAAAATTTGACAAAATTTGATGATTTTTTCTTACCATAACAAAATTTGACAAATTTTTTATTTTATTTACAGAAGATAGTAAAAGATCTTTGCACCATAAATTTTGATTTAAAAAATTAAGTTTTTTTTAGTTATGTGATAATAATAAAAGAGTTAAATGACTAATAATAAATTATAATTTGTGTGAATGACTTGTTTGGCCAGAATGGGCCCCAACGGGCCAATCTGGGTTTCATTTGGGCCATGATTCATTAGATAGTGTAAGCCCACTGCATTTTGGAGTGGGTTGGACCGGGCCAAATAAGTTACGGGCCAAGGGTGGACTTGGGCTGGGCCAGTCCAAGCCCAACCCGTTGACAGTCCTAGGTACAGTCTCCCTTAAGGACATACAACACCCAACACCCTAGCTAATCTTCTTCTCTTTCCGGGCCAGAAGGCAGCCCATTGTTTCACCTTAACCAGATGTTTCTTTTATGAGCTGTGAAGCAACTCACTGGTACACACCCTAGAAGGTTTTCTTCTCTTTCCAGACAAGAAGGCAGCCCACTGTTTCACCTCTACCAGGTGCTTCTTTTACGAGCTGAGAAGCAACTAACTAGTACACACCTCAACAGGTCTTCCTTTCAATAAAGGGAACAACTCCCTGTCTAGGGTAAGTCTTCCCTTCTACAAAGGGGAATACTTGCACATTAAGTCTTCTCTTCCAATGAAGAGGAATATTGTGTTCAATCCCACAGTCGGACATAAATCTTTCTTAAGCTAAGAAAGGACAAGCTGAGAGCTACACAAGATAAACAAGAAAGATTAGACTCTCAGCCCACAATCTCTCCCCAGATTTACAATATAGCACAGAGAGAGGAGAGGGAAGAGAGGAAAAAGCTTGATTGCAAGAAGGCTTCAAAAGATTCCTACTTGGGCGCAATCTTCTACTTTGAACAGGCTCAAGCTCTTTCTCTCTTTTCTTTGAGTGTATGTCGCTTAGGTTCCTCACTAGATGAACACTCTTTTCGACAGATTTTCAGAAATACTCTCTTTTTATTGTTGCTTCTGCTTTAAGGATTCATCCTTTTATGCAGTAGTTGAAGAGGGTCGTTGAGGAGATCTGTTGGAGCTCTTTCTAGCTGTTGCTCTTCTTCTTTTTCTTCTTGATCTTCTTCTTTTACTACTACTTTCTTTGTGTCTAATGGATGTCTGGAATGTGTCTACTGGATACTTGGAATGGAGGAAGATCTTCCAGCTTATGCATGTCCAAGCAAGTTCCAACATTGTGTTTGCAGACAATAAATGCATGTTAGACTAGAGAAGTCTCTTGTTAGATAACCCATACCTCTTTTGCCATGTTTTCTGGTGATAACTAGAAGTACTAGGTATGAGCTTTTGCTTTCTAGCAGGAAATAATGAGTCCTTTTAATCCTCCTTTTCTTATGATATCTTTCTTACCTACCCTGAAAAAATAGACAACACAAAACATGAATACTTTAAGATATTTTGAAAGTCAATCGATGTGTTTAAAAGCATATAAACACCAGTCGATATGTAAACAACATCAATCGAAATGATATTAAAGTCATTAATCAATTTTCTATTGAAACTTTGACTGGTCAAGATATGAACTTCAACTGCAAAGAATCTCAGTCGGAGTCGCGCTTCGATTGCTAAGAGTCTCATTCGAAATCGTACTTCGATCGCTAAGAATATCAAGTAGTCAGTCGAAGTGGGACTTCAGCTGGTTTAGAAAATAATGTAGTCATTCGAAGTGGAACTTCGGCTGGTCCAAAAGATAGCACAGTCTGTCGAAGTGGAACTTTGGCTGGTGACTTCGGCTGATTAGAAGAAACTTCGATTGGATCAAAATACACGTAGTCAGTTGAAGTGAGACTTCGGATGGTCCACAAAAATAACATTGATAGTCAAAGTGGAACTTTGGCTATTCCAGAAAATAGCACAATCAGTTGAAGTGGAACTTCAGATGGTGACTTCGACTGATCAGAAGAAACTTCGATTGAATCAAAATACACGCAGTTAGTCGAAGTGGAACTTCAATTGGTCCACAAAAATAGCACTGACAGTCGAAGTGGAACTTCAACTGAATAGAGCAAAATCATGCATGACGAAGTGAAAGTTTGACTCGACTGATTAGAAGAAAATTGTATATGGCGAAGTGAAACTTCGACTGATCAGAAAAAAATCATACATGACGAAGTGAAACTTCAACCAATCACTTCAACTGATAAGAGAAAACATACATGTCAAAATAAAACTTAAATAGAAATTGATAGAGATTTTTAGTGCAAATCTTATGTAGCAATAGAATTAATTTATTTCTGGACATAAATTATCATGAAAAATATTATTAAATTTATTCATGAGAGAAAAAATGATATTAAATATATTAAGGATTTTTATGACAAACATGAGTTTGGTTATCAAAAAAATAAAAGGATAAAAATTATAAGAGTGGTTCAACACAAATAAGAGGAGCAGCAAACGAAAACACAAGGGTCACACAGTCAGGTTTGGAGCTCATCCAATCAGAGCACCTCAACTCCATCAAGTTCCCAAATTGGAGCCTTCAAGTATGGGACTTTGCTTCCAAGGTCCCTTCCAAGCTTTCCACAACCCCAACCCAGTCTCCTTCAGCAGCCCCTGCAAGAAGATTGGGATTAGAAGGTCCGCAATAGGAAGAGAAGAACAAGGAAGGAAAGAGGGGCAAGATGACCAGACCAAGCCACCAAGAGAGCTTCCTCCCATGGCCAGAAACAAGAAAAGTAGGGGGGAGGGGGTAGAGGGGAGAATGAGGTGGATAGGAGAAGAGCTCTAGAGAGGGAGGCAAATGGGGCAAACTCGAAGCTAAGGGGTTGGCTATAAAGAGTCCAAGAGGAATTGAGGGCTAGCATGGTCAAAAGGCCAAAAAGTGCCACATGGTACGAAGGGAAGGACACCAGAGCCAATGGGGGGTCAAGGAGGGGTTAGAGGAGGCTACCACACAATGGGCTCAGCCCTCAAAGCACGCTACATGTCCTACATGCACAACACAAGCAAGACAGCTGACTAGATCAAAACAACAAAGAAAACGGATGCCTCAGGAATGCGATGCATCGGGCAGCCGCAACATCAATCCAAGAGGCGGTCTATCAGGCTGACGCATTATCAACTTGATTTCAGACTTCAATAAAGTCCAAACCTAAAGTAAGATGCAGTCCCAATAAGGGAATCTAGAACACGGGTCGTTACATTCTCTCTCCTAGGAGAATTTCGTCCTTGAAATTCACGACAACATGATCAAAAGCCAAACAAGAACAAAAATCTGGGGCATAAATGGATAATTATCTCTGTCAAACACGAAAACTCGATGCTTAATCGATGCGCATAACCAATGTAGTAGTCACCAACTAGGGAAAACGAAACAACAAACATGTTGTTGAATTGTGAAAATGCCAATTTCGAGGAAGAGGACGACAGATAGCACCGAATCCTGCACCAAAATAACAAAAAATAGTGAGTTCCGACACGACCCTAATAAGCTATTCAAATTCCAAATCTAACTAAATCATTCAGTTAGGATGCTCAAATCCAAATTGAAACTGACAATCTACCCGCATATCTACTCCTGTGCAACCATTTAACACACTCAAACACACCGAGCCATAGGGAGACCAACACCAAAACTCGCTCCAAACTCTACACCAACACTCTAAGGTCTAACCAAAACTCATTGGCTAACCTATTCTAAGCAGCACAACTAATAATCCTCAATTATGAGAAACTTTTCGAAAGAAAACCAAGAGTCTTGAACATCGATCACACGATTTCACGGTTGGATCTCGAAATAAAGAGCTTATGTAATGATCATGAAATTCACTAAGTTATTTGGCACCCGCAGGGCCCTCCCAAGGGCTTAGGCAAACCCAAAACTCGTGGACCATGATCCGAAAGCTTGAGATGCTACAATGGAGGTCCCATAAACATGAAATACCCAAAATATCTCCCCTAATCATGTTTATAGGGTAGAAAACCTCAAGAATGTGAGTTTAGAAACTAGAAAAAAAGTCACCCTATCTCAAATTGAAGAGCTTAACCCATTAGGGCCTTCTTGTAGGTTGGCCACCTTCTCTTGATTGTCACCACCTTGTCCACTACTACCACCACTTGGGAACGAGCACTACACTGTCATCATCCTCGTCCACCAACCACCATCAGCTGCTAGAGGGAGAGGAAGAGGATGGGGCAGCTTAGTTAAGGGGAAGTGAGGAGGAAGAGGGTGAGAGTCAGAGGGGTGTCTCTATATAAAGGTCTAACAGCCTAAACACGTCAACGTGTCTTCCTGGAAATGTGTCAATGCAAGTTAACATGTTTAGAGTGTGTCACTTTTCTTTAACACATTCACTTGGTAGGTTTACCTAACATTTGATGCATAGGATGGACCAACATACTAGTAAACTCGTCTGTTTGATCAAATACATTTTTAGCTATGTGGGCTGCCGCCTAACGTTTGAAGTTAGACATTTGACAATCGACCAGAATACTACAAAAAAATGTTATGCCACCCAAATACAATTGCATGATAGGGGTTTTACACTTCTACCAGAAAACCTTGACATCTTCACTCCACCATCAGTACAACCTGCAACACCTTTATCGCTTCCTCCACTTCAGAATTTTCCTACTAGGTTTAGGTTTTTGCTTCTAATTTTTTCATTCTTCTATTGCTGTATGAGGGGGCTATGCACCCTCTCATCTCAGATCTCTTCTTGCTACCTTCACCTTCTCCATCTCTTTCTCTTTGCAGGTTACATATAAGGGTTGCAGCAAGAAGGAGATCCATTTGCACTATGCCTGCAGGGTACACAGGGGCTGCAAGAAGTGAATGTTGGTTCGTGGCTCAAGTAAAGAGGACGCCATCATCCTCACTACTACCACATCAGTTTGATTCCTAATTTTTGTTCTTATCTATCTTCCTTAGTGTTTCATTTGTCATTTTATTATGTCTTGTTTCTAGATACTAGTGCAACAAGTTGAAGTTTTTATTTTGCACTTCAAAACCCTTCGAAGTCTCTTTTCTGACAACAATAGTAGGGACTATCATTATCCTCTTACTTTCATTCTCTTCCCTTAATTTCTCTTTCTCTTTTACTATTATAGTGGTTGTGATGTATTTCTTTTCGCGATAGTCTTAGGCGCATAGATTAGTGATTTCTGTCAAAGATTAGGGCGTATCTAAGGTGTCATTTGGGGTATTTAGATCTTAAAACTTTAGGTTTTTTACTTGATATTCAGTGATTTCAAAGCACTTTTCAACTTTCTCTAGTTTAGAATTAAGTATGTGAGTTACATGGCAGTGGATAACATTTATTTAAAATGTCTAAAATATAATTTATCATCTAATATTTAAATTTAGAATTTAAAAGTACTTAAATATATTAATACATGAAAAAAGAGTTGTTTGATAACCAACTTTAATAACATCTGAAGATAATGAGATACATACTGACAGTTGATGGTTGGTATCTGACGATCGGCGTCTCGCGCTTGACAGTTGGCTGCCAGGATCTAATGGTCAGCGGCTGGCACCCCACGGCCACCGTCCGACGTTCGATGGCCGGTGATTGGTAGTCGGCGGCCCGACAGTGGCGCCTGACGTCTGATAGTCGGTGTTCGACATCCGATGATCAGTGCCCAATGGGCTGGCAGTCGACGCTGGACTTCTGACAGTAGGCACCCGACGCCTGACAGTTGAGTCCCGATGCCCAGTGGTGGGCACTCGATGGGAGGAAGTTAGCACCTGACTATCGGTAGTTGACGTCGGCTTCCAGTCGATGACGACAGTCGACAGTTGGTGCCCGACAGTCGACGATCGACATCTTGCTCCCAGCACTCAACAGTTGGCATCGACTATCGAACTGTCGGGAGCCGGTCACCAACAGTTGGGCGCCGACTGGGAGCTGAACACAAAGGTATCTGGTATCGATCGCCAGAGTCGATCACCGGTCGCCGGGCATCGGTCGATGGGCATCGACCGCTGGCCGCTGACCTCTGTGCGTCAGGTGCTAACCGCCGAGTGTCGAAAGCTGAGAATGTTATATGTAGTGAGCCTGGATATTTATGTCTAATAAGGCTCTATATCCAAGTCCGCCTCCCACGATCGGACTGAAGTCTCGCAAGGGATAACTCACACAAGTGTCCAGTAAGATTATAAAAGACAACCACAAGAGTATAATATACAAGAAAGTACATGTAACTATACTCATTTACCACAATTTACAATGTCCCAATGCATTATTACATGTCTAAGAGTAAAGTACAACTATCTGGGACATACCTCGAGGGAGCAAAGCTCATACAACCATAACTACGACTCAATTACTGGGGGGTAGAGGTTTGCCACAAATGCCACTGCAAGCCAACACTCGGCTAGCACCTGAAAAGAACTGTAAGGGAGTGAGCCTTAACAAGTCACAAGCTTAGAAGGGACCTCCCAAAAACAACAACTGGAACTTGAAGAGGCCTCAACCGCCAAGCGTCTCACTGGCAATACTGATAGCCAAACCACAACATGATTATATTAAGCATACTTTTCCTGCAATGAAATAAAACTCACTAGCTAACACAATATGCAAAAACTAAAGAAACCAACAGGACTAGTACAGAAACCTCAGTCCACAACGACAGCAGAAATGCCTAGGCCACAAGATTCACAGGAAAACCATGGACACTAGGGTAACAGGACTGCCAACAAGGAGCTAGTCCACCACACACGGAAACAACGAACACACCGGAAGACTACCCTCAAAAGTATACAACACAACAAGTGGAAGGTCCTGCAACACAACCTCCACAGAGCACAGCTCCAACTCAACACCTAAAAAGGATGGTACACAGCGTACCACGACAAACGACTACCCACGAAGGGTACAGGTACCTACCACCATGAGTTACCGCCACAAAAACCACAACCACCACAGTGCCACAGCCACTGGAAAAGCACGAGTCAGAAGGAACGACGCCACCACACGGGAACAGACTACTGGTTCATGACGCCAGTATCCAACTCGGACAACACAACACAAGAACTACCTCTTAGTCTCGCAGTCAAAGACGAAAGGTCCAACTGCCGCCCCATAACCACATAGTAAAGCCAAAGAATGGTGGAGCCTAACCAGCACCAAACTTGTAGACCACACAACTGTAGGCCCATGCCTGACACCTTTAAGAACTCTGGCCCGAGCTCCCTAAAGTGAGGCACTAGAAATACAAAACTAGCTGAGGACTAGTACATCTACTGGTGTCCATCCCCCAACTACGAGCGCGCTACAAGTGACTAAACACAACCACAACTCACGAGTCGCTGCCCCATTGCTGTCTTTCCCTCAGCCGGACATACAACTCAAACACAGGAGTGAGGGTGTCCAATAAGATGACACAGACCTCGACAGTACACACAGTACCGGGACAAACCCCGAGCACAACAAACACAATGTGCCTGGCTCACAAAGAACCTGAGGTACTGACTAGAGAGGTATTCCGGAATAGGCGTCAGACCACCACACTCGGTAAACACACAAACCACGCCAATCACTTAACATAAATATAAAACTTATACCACGATACACATAACATAACTGGCTTGTCACTGGTCACCATGTGACCACCAAGAAACTAGACACCATTGTATACATGAACCACTTGACCATACTATCACCTTGCCTGTCATTGGTCATTTCATGACCTCCATAGCAACACATTACTACACACATAAACCACAACATAATAACGTACTGAACCTGATTAACATAAATGATGTAATCAACATAACTTACCAATTAAACAAACCATTAAACCTATAATATGCTTTACTTACATTAAACAACTTAAAACAACTTAAATAAACAGCCAAGGCTAGGTCCGCACTAGATCATCACAGGCCAACCATCACAAACACACCTTGGAAGCTAAATTGTGATGGACACAGATGTCGCCTATCACATCGTGACGACCCTTCTGGTTGCGTCAACAAGCTTAACGCGACAAGGCCCACGGTCGCAACATAAATGGGATAGCCTGATACGTTGCCTTCAAGCCAAACACTACCACGTCAACAGTCGGAGTTTAAATCGTGACGGCCCACTCTGTCTGATTACACCAAACTACTCAAAATAGAAGAAACGCGATGCCCCAGAGCGTCGCCTCACAGACAGTAGATACAGAAACGCGACAGACCTACTGGTCGCATTTCAGACAACCGTTATAAGCTAAACAGTTGGAAGAGAAACATGACAGACCATTCTGTCGTGTTCTCATCAAAACGCGACGGTTCAAACCGTCGTCTTACCAGGAGAATGGATGAACCCCACTTCCTCCTCCAGAAAACCATCTACATACCATGCAACTCACACATAAGCACATACCATCCTATCATGCTTTTAAAGCTGTAAACCTCTTAAATAAGTCAAAATAAAAGAGGAAGTCTCCCTACCAACTTGAAGAACCCGCAGAACGTGAGAAACATAACACCACCGGCGCATCCACACTCTGGACACCCTTCTCGCGTGGAAACCGCATCGCACGAACCACCAGGAAGCCGGAATCGCCCAGGATACGGCACAGTAGCCTCCCCTCGCCGGACAGAGCCAACCCTGCTCTGTCTGGCCCGAAATAGAGTATTAAATTACATTCAAAATCATGACGGAGGCAGACATCGTGTTTAACACGTATTAAACGCGACTGTCATGCTCCGCCAATTTAGCAGCGGAATAAATCAGGGAGGCATGAACAACGAGTATGGTGATGTAATTACGCATACATTCGCAAATATCAGAGCAACTAATGAACAATAATTGCAATAAAACTCATCATTTTATTGATAATTCATCTAAACTATTACAACCACTAATTTAGAGCCAAAATATAGGGCTCAATGGCTTTATTACATTTGGAAATGATAACTAAGCAACTAACTAAACTAACTCTAGGGTACTGGGGACAATCCATCGCTATGACTCCAGGACACTCATCACTCCAGTCCAATCCCGTTGTTGTGTGTAAGGTCATTGTAATCACGGGGATTGTGCTTCCCCTCGATACACGAACATGTACTATAACTAGTGGTGTGGGAATATGGATGTGATCGCCACCTAGTAAGCTGCCTTATAAATAGAAAACAAAGACGGCTAACTTAACTAAGAAGAGGAGAGAGAAGGGGGGCGGACCTGGTGTCGCGACGGCCTTAGCGGCCGCGACGATGCTGATAACGCGACGCTGACGCCCGTCGCATTTCTTGTCACGTCGTCCTCCGCCGCCGCGTTCTCTTTGTGCGGGAGTTGTTGGAGTATGGACCTTCTTCTCATCTTCCAGCCGACCGGAAGGCAAGAGCTCCCCGTGGATGACGCTTGGATGCCTGCCACAAAAGGAAACAAACCAAAGGAAGCCATATTAGAACACGTTAAATGTAGTATCTACTCTAAATGGAAAGGAAGGATGGGATCATGGAGGGAACGAACCTGGGGGATTTTAAACCCCTTTGGGTGTAGGAAAACGTGGGTGTGTGCTGAATATGTTCTATCTAAGAATAACATGAAAAATGCATGCAAAAGAAAGGGAAAGGAAAAGGGAAAGAGTGAGCCCCATTAGGGTGACTCCTTGGCATTGTTGCAGCTCGCAGGATCGTCCAAAAGCTTCAGGAGAGTGTTGGAGTCGCCCTTCTCACGTCCCGTGCTCCATAGATGATGAAATGGGTTGCTTTGGTGGAGAGGGATGTGAGGGAAATGGAGGAAAACGATTGCTGCGAGGCTAAGTATTTTTCAAAGGGAATTTTGGCAGCCCTTTGGGGTAACAATGAGGCTCTCCTCACCATTGAGGAGGGTCCTCTCTTTTATAGAGCCATGAGATAGAAATGGGTGATATTATCTCTTCTAAATGGTCAAAATTCGAAATGGGAGATAATGGCCTTTTAAAATTGCAAGGGAGAGTCCAAGGGATCCTCACAAGAGTCCCTGGGGCCGAAATCTCGCCCCAAGGGGTTGAGATATTTCTTAGGGATAAAGCTGGATCTATAGGAGGATAAATAGGAGGTTGTTGCGGAGTCTGGTGCGCTCGGGCATTGTCGCGGCGTATCGTGGGGTCGCGACGGGGCGGGGCATCGCGACAGTAAGCCCACGTGCATGGATATCATGCATGGGCTGTCGCGGCGTCCAGGGCCATCGCGACTATAGTCGCGGTGCTACGATATGTCGTGACTAGGAAATCAAATTATTTTGCATTTATCAGCCAGTTACATAAAAGATATGGGTTATAATTGCATAAGGACTCTCCAAAATGATAATGGGCAGGATTTCAAGGCAATTTTAAATTGTTAATGGGCTCAATCAAGGCTAATGATGGGCTCAAGGTGAGTGACCAACTAGGGGCTAACTAGGATAACATGAAATGTGGTTCAACCCATCAGTCGGAACCGGGTGTCTACAGTCATCACTTGACTTATCTGAAAACACAATAACAAATAACGAAGGGTGAGCGATAACGCTTAGTAGGACTTAATATATCGTGTAAACAAGCATGCTTTAAGTGATTAATGTCTTGTAACGCAGGTTAACTAGAGAGAACGATCATGTATAGTCAAGAGAGTAATAGTACAAGATAACAAGTGAACGATAATACATTTCTCAAGAGTATTGTAAAATTAGGATGACAACATAACGAGATAGCGTGTAACAAGATAGTGTATAACAAGATAGCGTGTATCAAAATGACATGTAATAGGATAGCTTGTATCAAGGTGGCATGTAAAGAGATAGCTGGTATATCAAGATAGCGTGTAACGAGATTGCATGTAAAGAGATAGCGTGTAAAGAGATAACATATAATGAGATAACGTGTATGGTTGCACCACAGTGCACTAGTTGAGTACGGCAATAGTCACTTTGGGACAGTAGCCGTTTCACAATACAGTATGTCTGAACTCCTAAGACTACTGTATAACAGTTAGATGTCTAGCCAATGTAGAGATAGTCAGAATCGGTGCAATGCAGAACACCGTCAATAGCCCCTGCAGGTATTTTCGGGTGGCTCTCTGCCCCCAGGACTAGATTGGAGCCCCTCAGACACTCTCCGTGCCCTGCACTGTATGCATTCGAGTCAGTAGGGTCACCGGACCCATATTATGGCGCTAGACAGTCATGTATAGTACAAGCAATGGGAGCCACAATAGCTCAAGAGTCTCAAGAGAGTACTAGATAAATATACGAGATAGTAGAGTGAACGTGAATAGATGAGAGTACAAGGATAGTAGATGAGATAGGGGTATAATCGTAAAACAATGATAAACCACGATAGTAACAGTTGCACAGCACCAGGTCGGGTACCGGCAGTCTGGTAGAAGTCACATCTGCCCCACTAGCCGTGCTACGAACACAGGCTAGATGGTTCGGCGTGATCACAAGATAAGAGAGAATCCACTAAGGCCATTTTGGATCATATTGATCCCTAAAAGTGTAGAGGGATTTAAGGTACAACCAGCTCGTCGGCTAAGGACGTGCGCCAAAGCCAAGAAGATTTACAGAGGCTTTGACAAGGAGTCCCTGGCCCAGTCGAGAGTATTCCCGATGGAGAGGTGGTCCAAGTCAAGAGAAAGTGTGTAACGAAACGTTGTCCGTCTTGCCCCAAGTGCTCGAAGGCAGAGGGACGCGATAACAGTGTACAAATCACGCGAATAAAATGAAGACATGTGTCATTTAAATAATAGAGAAATTAGGTAATTAGTTTCACTTAATTACCAGATACATTATTGAGTAATTTACTAAGTTTTAATGGCAACATGATGGTTAAGTGTGTGCAAGTGTATGAAATCAAAAGAGCATGATGGATTGTGTACAAAACTTTTAAATTAATTAGATTCATGCAATTTATTGCACATTAATATTTATTCAGATCAAATTATGAATAACAATGTTTAATTAAGGCTAAACAATGGCTAATTAGCAAGTAGAGCAAGGGTATATAAGCAATTTCGAATTCTGGCTGTTTTTCTGTTAACGCGATGGGGTACCCGTCGCGACTCCAGGTCGCGACAAGGCGCTGGGCGCGACAAGCGAACCGGTCGGTTTGGCCCGGTTCAAGGTGGGTATCATGGCGGCTTTGTCCGCCACATTCTCAACGTGACATGACAGCGGGGCGCGACCCGGATGATATCGCGGCGGGTCGCGCCGTCACGATATTAGAAGGGTCCGGCACTTTTTTCTATTTTTTCAGGGCGGATCCTGTTTGATATAGGGTACTTGTAAATTCAATATAAAATCGCAAGATGATACAAAAAACCACGAAATCAGTTTTAAATGAAAATAGACACATAGATCTATCAACCTGTACAGTTAATTTGAAAATAGACAAGGTTTAGGTATGCTTTGATTGGGTGACATTTCTATGACCTAAACATGCGCAGTTAAGGTTCAACGAATTAATTAACAATGGATACATGATGAAAAATTTCGAAACTAGGGGCGTTAGAAAGCTAACATGATGTAGTATTTAAGAGAAGTTTCTCATGGTATGAAACTAAGTATGCGCGAGGTTCATAAGCAAACATGAAGGGTTGGGTGCATGGATCTGATAGAGATTCAAAGAATTAATTCTCCCTCATGGGAGATCGAAATAGAGCAAAACTAGGGGCGTTTGAAAGCTAATATGATCTAGTATATATGAGAATTTTATCATGGTAAGAGAGCAAGTATACACAAGGTTTGAAAGCAATCATGAAGGGTCGGGAACATGGATCTGACAGAACTTCAAGAATTAATTCTCCCTCATGGAAGATCGAAATGGAGTGAAACCAAAGAGCTTTTGCTCGAATCATGAAGTCTTCCTAGGGTAATTTTTACACGAATTTGGCTTGAGAGATTGCCTACCTTTCATGCATTTAAGAAATCCTAGGGCTTGAAGATGAGGTAGAAGATGAAATCCTCTTGCTCCAAGCTCCTTCCTTCTTGCTCATCTCATCCTCAACTCCTCTCTTCGTCCCCTAGAGCTTCAAAAATGATCTATGGGGTGGTAGGTCGAATTGGGGTGTGTATGGCTTGGTTTAAGAGTCCTACTTTCTTAAAACTCCTCTTTCCCTTCAAACTCTTAATTTTTCCTTATTTATCCCCTTATTTCTTGCATTATCCCACCTAATAGGATAGGGGAGAGGCCCAATTTTGTGGGTAATGGTTTAGGATAGGATTAAGACTCTTTTTAGGACATTATAACCCTTTTTAGTATTTATCTTACCCTTATTTAATTTATTTATTAATTAACTCCGAATTTCTACATTTATCTCCCCTATTCTAGCATTTATCCACTAATTGGCTTATGGAGAGATCTAATTTCGTGGGTAATAGATTAGGGTAAGTCTAGGACTCTTTTTAGGGATATATATATGTCATTTATTATTTATCTTGACCTTTTTCTAATTATTACTATATTTAATACAAATTTCACTTAATTAACTCCCATCTCATGATGGGCTCTTCATATTTGGGCCCAACAATCCATGTTAGGTCCATTAACCAAACCCATTACTTTTTTTTTTAAATCAAAAGCAGTCCTCAAGTTCTCTACCAGGAGAGTGCACCCTCCCCCAGAGGGGGAGAATGGACCCACTCCACCATTGAGTTAACCTGGGCCGAAAATATTATAAAAGTGGAATTACAAAGGAACACAGGCTGTCACAGCTAAGTCAGCCTAATGTGGGTAAGACCCGATCTATCAATAACCACTGGCCCTTTACAAGGATGAGGAAGGTCTTTGGCACTCCGATAAACATTGTTCTGTCTAGATAGAAACGCAAAGTTTGCAAGAGCATCAGCCACCTGGTTTGTTTCCCTGTACACATGAAGAAGCGAACTGCCACTATGTAATAGAATTCTTCTTGCTTCTCTCCACCATCTAAAGGATTGCCAAGACACCATTCTATCATCATTTATGGAGTGGGCAAGAACTTGAGAATCAGTGTAAACAATGGATATCTTGTAGCCAATAACAGACGCAAGACGGAGACCATCGGTAAGCGCTCTAATCTCAGCTTGCATGCTGGTTCTTGTTCCATAAAAATGAGAGAAAGCCAAGTGCACATTTCCCATAGAGTCCCAAATACATCCTCCACCACCACAATCACCAGGATTTCCTTTGCAGGCGCCATCAACATTTAGACTGAAGTCATGTAAGGGAGGAATCCATTTGATTAGCTTCAAAGTTTTGGTAGAACACTGAGGAGTTAAGCCGAAGCTAAGAAGAATCTGCCATTCATCAAGAGGGGGGCGACTCTGAATATGATTTTAGACAGGGAATGGCCCATACTATTCTGGACATTATTAACGCTGGCCCCAAGGGAGATAGTGGACTCTTCAAATCTTTTATCACATCGCCATTTCCAGATTTCCCAAATGATGAGCATGAAGCCATAAAGAGCAGCAAAACCATAGGGGGAGCGAATATTGCTGTGCTGGACGATATTCCACAGGCGGACGGTGAGGTTGGGATGCATGTTTATTCTGGGAGGGATCAACGGTTGGAACCAATTCCAAAAGAAAGCTGCTTTGTTGCTGTGAAGGAAAAGGTGGTTTAAGGTTTCTTGTTGGGGGTGAGAGCAACAAGAGCAGCAGGAGGCCATAGGAATGCCAATGTCAGCGATGCGGCCATCCACTGGGACAACACGATGCAACACTTTCCATGAGAATAAGGAGGCCCTGCGGTTAAAAGATGTGTGCCAAATTTTGGAAAGAGCAGCTCTATGAACTCCAGTAGGGCGGGTGAGGTTATAAGCAGAACGGGTGGTGAAGGAACCATTAGGGAGGCAGCCCACATACACTTGTCCTCATCTCCAGTCAGAGTAACGCCATCCAAAATAGTATGGGGAATAATAGAACGCAAGCTGTGATTTGCATTAGAATAAACCTCACTCAACGTGGCTGATATTTGACTATGGTCTCCGGAAACATTGAGGGAGTTACACAGGGGTTTATCTCCAATCCAGATATCATGAAGAATATCAATATCATTGCCATTTCCATGCACCCATCTGGTGTTGTCGTTTAGAATTTTCTCAGCTTCTATAAACAAAGAATTGGGAATCTCGGGAATAATGTCCTTCTTCAACATCTGATATCTCTTTCTTGCAATTATTTGACTTAATGGGTATAGATTTAATTCCAATTATTCACCCTTTATCCTTATGTAAATCTATTTATCACACTTATTTAATTACTTTTGTATATTTTTATTTACTTCTACATTATTTATGCCAATATTTCTAATCTTCATCATTTGGGCTCTTATTATTGGCCCAATAACTCATGTGAGCCTAATTGTACAACCTATGTACTTACTTTTCTTAATAGATTTTTAATTATCTTTTTATTAGAGAATTTATTCATGGGCCAAGATTTTTCCATTGGTCCGAATATCATAATGGGTTATCAACCCATATTATTTGAAGTCTACCCACATGTTTAATTTCATTTATAATTTGCTTAGCTCATAAAATAATGGGTTCTTTGACTTATTCCTTAATTACGCTAATAAGTCGTATAATTCTTAAACTTGATCTAAATGATTTTTCTATGCCCAAATTTCATGATGGGTCATTAGAGAACATTATTTAAAGTATAACTATTATTTTACGGAATTTTTGTAGGGGTTTATACGCATGCAATAATGATGCTTACATTTTTAACTAATTGAATTTATTAAGTGATAAAATTTCAATTTATCCATAATTTTTAATTAATGGATTTTCCGGGGTACTACAGCGATGGCCCAAACCGTCGCCAAACGCACCGCGCATTGGAAAGGCGGTTTGGTGAATCCGATGGAGTAGGTCGTCGCATTTAAGGCCTACGACACCCGCACAACAACCGAAAGCCACAACCAAGGCCCAATGACCCTACATTAAGGGCACCACACTGGAACCATTAAACACGGATCCGAACAATCATGACGTTACAATACTATCACTCAAAAAGAAATGTCAAGCAGGCTTGTCTAACCAGGTTGCCTCAATCTTGAAGATATTACTGGCTTTCTACCAAACCTCATTATATCTAAGAGGATGGGATTGTGGTCACTTGAGATCTTGGGCAAGCGGTAAACTGAGGCAGAGCTGAATCTGGATCGCCATTCTCCGTTAGCAAGTACTTGGTCTAGTCTTTCTCTGATATGCCATCTAGCCGATCTCTTGTCACTCCAGGTAAATAGGGGTCCTTGAAAGCCCAAGTCAATTAGACCCATGGAGTAAATAAATTCATTAAAAGGGCCAACATTATGAGAAAAAAACGGCACTTCCCCCCTCTTTCTCAGACTGCTTAGTGATAGAATTGAAGTCCCCAACCACTGAAAAAGGTAAATTGCATCCAGTCATGTGTTCTTGGATTTCAGCCCATATTTGTTTTCTCTTAAGGATGCTTGAGTAGGAGCATAGGTACAGATAAGTTTCCAGGCTCTTGGCACTCGATGCTTATCCACAGATAATACTGCCCAGTGATCTGTGGAGTGGTCAATTGAAATATCTATATCTTGTTTCCACCAAACACCTGCTCTTCCCCGAGCTTCTTGCAAGTGATAGGAAGTGATATTTCTGGGGGCAACAAAACTGAGAATTTGACTTGCAGAGCACTTTGTCTCATGGTCTTCAGTCATCATCATCTTGAAGTTTTCGAGGATCTCTTCTTCTTGTGGTCAAGGGGGGCTTCCTCTGCCATTTCAAGATCCATTGCCGAGGTAGGAGGAGTTGACTGTCGAGAGGAGAAGGGAAGGGAAGGGAAGGATCCAAAGTTTTGAATATGGAACACGGGGAAGATGAGATAGGGGAAGGAGGAAACGGGAAAGCACAACAGAGAAAATTCTGTGATGGGCCAGTTCAAAAGGGGATAGCACAAGCACTGGTTTCAGCTGGAGTAGGTGACAACAGATGGTGGGAGGAAATACCTAACAAGTCACGTTAAAACTTCCCGAGAGCTGAAAAACCGCCTACCTCCCGAGGATTACTTGAGAAGGAGCATCTGTACATGGGCCCAACGTTCGAGAGCACTCGGGACCATCTGCACTGCGATCATCTCCCCCCAGTGCGGATGAGGAGAATAGGAATGCAAAGAGTAGAGGAAACTAGAGCTCTGCAGACTTTTCCTTTTTAGTCGCCTCTACAGAGACAGTCAGACTTCTCTTACATGGTTGTAAGAAAGTCCATGAACCCATGCGAGTACTGGTTCATTGGGAGAGTCAAGATGAGACGAGACACATAATGATCTTAATTTTACTCATGTCACACTCAAGGTTTTGTGTCAAGTTGACCAACATTTGTGTGTCAGGCGACGCTCTAGGGCGTCGCGTTTTTTCTGTTTTGAGTAGTTTAGTGTAATCGCGACAAAGTGGGCCGTCGCGATTTACACTTCGAGTGTTGACGTGGTAGTGTTTGGCTTGAAGGCAATGTATCAGGATGTCTCATTTATGTCGCGACCGTGGGCCCAGTCGCATTAGCTTGTTGACGACCGGAAGGCGTCGCGATTTGATAGGCGACGTTTGTGTCCGTCGCGATTTAGCTTCCAAGGTGTGTTTGTGATGGTTGGGCTGTGATGGTCTGGTGTGGACCTAGCCTTGGTTGTTTATTTAAGTTGTTTCAAGTTGTTTAATGTTAGTAAAGCATGTTATAGGTTTAATGGTTTGGTTAATTGGTAAGTTATGTTGATTACATCATTTATGTTAATCAGGTTAAGTACGTTATTATGTTGTGGTTTATGTGTGTAGTAGTGTGCTACTATGTTGGTCATGAAATGACCAATGACAGGCAAGGTGATAGTATGGTCAAGTGGTTCATGTGTACAATGGTGTCTAGTTGCTTGGAGGTCACATGGTGACCAGTGACAGCTAGGCATATGTCAGGTAATAGAAAGCTATTCTCTCACCTCGAAGCTGAAGAAGGCACAGTGACATATGGAGACAATCACGGCAAGTCGAACTATCACCTAAAGAAATAAAGCTATTAACAGAACAAGGACACACTTCATGGCTTCAAACTACTTTTCAGACCTTCTGCTCTGCTTGCCTTAATCAATTCAGTACTGTTTCCTTCCTGTTTTACTTTCTTTCATAGTTCGAGCAATACCATCTTGCGGTAGGCACTTTATCTCCTTGAACTCAACCTGCTTCCATATTTTTCTGGCTGTGTTTGCAATATTCCTTTCTATGCCGGTTTACCTACTGAAAATCCATTATCATAACCACTGCCTCTGATTATTCTACCATACGAATCATCCGATAATATACTATCTTTCGATGCTGATTTTTGGTTAACTGTAATTCTGCCTCAGTCTTACTTACATTTCACTGAAATATTTGATTTCCTTTAGCTAATTCACTCATATGAGATATTCATTTCCATTCTGCAACAATTTTCTACCCCGAACTATTCCTATACTTAATGCATTACCAATAAGTGGCAGATCAATCCAAAATCATATTTTATTTACACCCTCTGAAATCAAATTCTCTTTAAACACCCAAATATTTAATACTGCAATTTCTGAGCTTTAATCCATAAACCAGACTAAATCTCTGATCATTCGATACAACTCTTTCATCTGTACCACTTCTTTTTCATTCTGTCTACTATTTGTTTCAGAATACTTACCAAGCCAACATTTACTATAATATTGCCATTCGACACCTTTCTGATTACTACACTAAACTGCCCAGAAAATACCATATACACAGTCCATTGTGAACTTTACTAACTCATCCTGTACTCAATTATTTGTAATTCTTCGAACTCTACATGACGAATTTGGGAACCTTCTGATTCTACTTACTTAATTGATTCTTAACTGTTTCATGTTGATTTTCACATTGGTTAAAATATGTTTTCATGTACATAAATCACTTGTACCTTATCCCTGCTCAGTTCCTTTAACTCACAATTGTAACTTTCCTTTACTTTGTGAATTTCTACCTGTAACCAATTACCATGACTGCCCCTTTCATATTACTTGACATTCTGCTGATTATCCTTTAACCTCTTTTTAAACATCTTACTAATTGATTACAAATGCACCTTTTGACTATTGCCATAATCAACTAATTAAACAAAACCTTTAGCTGTTCCTTTACTATATACAAATTTCTGACTTAGACATTGAAAATTCCACATTCTTAGTTACTGATTTCTTAAAATATTCTGCTCTTTTTCCTTTCTTTACACCATCTGCAATATTCATTTAGACTTTATTCTGCTGACATAAACGATCTCCTTAAACATCACATTCTTTCCTCTGCCTTTTAAAATACTTTACTCCTATATCTCTATTCTTATTCAGTGTAACCACTACTGTTATACACTGTTACTGATACTAACAATTCCACATTCCTCATTCTTTCTCTTTCCTAAACCAATCTTTCTCTTTCTCTTCCCATTCCACTTTCTTTACCAAAAATCTTAATCCCAAATTCACAGAAGTCAAAACACTTTTCTTGATTTCTATTCCGATCTAACTGAATCTTTAAATCTTCTCATAATAACATTGACCCCACTTACCTGATCTCATACTATTACTCTGCCTCAACTATTACAATACACTAAATATTTTCGTAAAACATAACAAAATCTGCCTGTACTACTATAACATATAATGAACACTTCTGCTGACCACTACAATCTGCCATTCAGAACTACCAACTGATCTTTAACTAGTCCTAGAAATTTGTGCCAACTTAATAACCTATTCATTCGTGCTTTCTTTAGTTAACAATTCTCATCCCTACACTTTTCACTTTTCACAGCCTTAAATAACTCTGTCTAACACTGATAAACATTTCTGATCACAAAACATACTTAATTCCACGATTACTAATCACTACTGTAGGATCAAATATGTAGGATGAACAGATCTAGAAGGGGGGGGGGGGGGGTTGAATAGATCTAATACAAATCTCAGCGGAATCTTAGACAATTTTTAAAAATCACTTCAAAATATAGATCCATTCAGACTAACAATCTTACTGATCTGATGTGTGGATGTGTATATTTAATGTGTGAAGCAATTAAACAAGTGGTGTGAATGCAAAATCCTATGCAGGCATCTAGCGCAGGAAAACAGATCAAACCATTGCACAGGGGGTTTTTAGGTGGTTTGAAAATCACACCATACATCCACCCCTCACACAGTGAGGCCACACTACTCAAACCTGAGTACAACACACACACTGGAGCATGATGACTCCAAAACACCCTTGAGCACGATGGCTCAAAACACAACCGTGAGTGCGACGACTCACAAACTGAGCACGATGGCTCAAACCGCACACACACGAGCACACTTGCTCAGAACACACACACACATGCTAGATCATGTTAACAAGAAATCAGATCCTCTAGCACTGATTTGATTCACACTTTTACATGCACACAGAAATCTACACAGAACGCATGTACAGATCTCATGAGCACTCAAGAACAGATTGAGAAGAACACTCCAATAAAATGAATAAAAGATAGGTGAATTGGATGTCCCTTGTTAAAGATGATCTGCAGAAACTTGAATTGAAGGTTCTTGAGAAGATCAGATGGAACACTCCTTCAATCCACGATGCTCTATTTTTAGATCTGCTGCTCTGCACGATTCCTCCTTCTTCCTCTGCTACTTTTCTTGATCTGCTCCTCTTTCAGTACTCCAATGTTTCCTCCCACTGCTTGGCCTTGATCCCCACGTCCTCTTGGATGGAATCGATGAATCTAAGAGATTGCTGCTCCAGATGAGATAAGAGAGCCTTTATAGCCTCTGTGCAGTTCCATATACGTGAGAGAAATGTGCACAGTAACCTAGGGTTCACCCTTGGTTGCCACGTGTTCAAAGATGCTTCTCCTCATTACCACTTGGATAAAAGGGCATTTTGGTAATTATAGAATCTGCCAAACAGATCTCAGAAATAAATCACAGCCATTGGATATCATACTCTGCATGTTTCTGAGTTTTCACAAAATGTAAGTCGACTCTAGTTTCCAAGTGAGTCGACACTACTGACCAAATAACAATTCCAGCTTACTGGCAGAACACTAGTGTCGACCTGACAGACAACTAGTGTCGACCTGATCAACAGCTAGAGTCGACTTGATCAATAGTTAGAGTCGGCTTCCTGTGTAATTCTTCAAATGAGGTTCACTTGAAGGATACTAGTGTCAACCTTATTTTCAACTAGAGTCGACACTACTGTAACTTGCCCTTCAGAAGCTTGCTGGGCAGACTTTGTGAGTCGACCTTATTGTCAACTAGAGTCGACTCTACTTTAACCTGTTCTTCAAAAACTTGCTGGGCAGACTTTGTTAGTCGACTTGATTGGCAGCTAGTGTCGACCTGACCTTCAACTAGAGTCAACACTACTTTGACAAAATTTTGTAAACCTATATATATGAAGAGTGGACCATCAAAACATGTCATTATCAGTAAAATATGAAATATTAAGTATACAAAATATGTTGTTTAGTCATCATTGTAATATGTACAATATGTCATCATCAAAATCAAAGTATGAGTGTTTGGACATCATCCATAACCAAATGTTGTAGTCATCATTAAAATCAAAGTATGAGTGTGTAGACATCATCAATTTGAAGGTTTATAGTCATCATCCAAATGAATACACAACCCAACAATCTCCCACATATATATAATATGACATCAGATTGTGTAAAATATGTCATCATCAAAACACACAACTCAACAACTGCTCCTCGGATTACTAATACATTAACTGAGGCTATTCTAAGTCATTTAATCATCTGAGATCCTCCACACCGCTAACCACATTGTTAACTGCATCACTTCTCAATACTCACTGACATAAATCACAGACATAACACTTACCATTATCAGATTTACTCAATCCTTTACAGCTGACAGTTTCTAACACAACATTATTCCATCCTGACACACTATCTTCACTATAACTCCATTGCACTGCTATCTTCATAATAAATCTTGATTACACTTATATACTTTCACTGCCACATACCTGTCTCTGTTGATCCTCTGTTTCACTAAAACAGTTCCACTGCGCTGAATCATATCCTTCTCAGAAAACAACCTTATCATTATCTCTACTAAATAACGCCACTGAATCTATTAATTCTTTCTCAACCGTCACTGCTTACCAAATCAATTCATAATAGCACACATCTACACATACTTTCACTGATCCCCATACTGAACTACCTGACACTATTATCTCTTTTAATAGCTTTATTCTTAAACTCACTGCTACCATTTACTCTTCTAATCAACTGTACATTATCGAAAAGCCAATTCTATTCATACCATTTCCTCTATCTCTCGAAACACTGGTCATTCTTCCCTCTGACTTACTATTCAACATTTACTAATACCCACAACAAACATTTCAAAAATCTTTACTATAATTCTTTCAATCTCTCTGACTAGAATCTTCAAATGACTATCCCTTTCAATAACAAACAGATATCCTGATACACCCACATAAACTTCACCATTGTTAACCACACTAATTCTCAGCAAACCACTTAATAGCTACCAACCGCACCAGCACATACACACAATTATACACAAATTACACACCCAAGAACAAGTGTGTAAACCATGTAAAACCACAGACTTACTACCAGTAGTGGACAATAAACCATGTCTTGGGATATTATAACTTTAATGTCTTTTCATATTCTCACTGGACCATGCTCTGATACCAACTGTAGCGACCCTAGATATTTATGCCCAATAAGGCTCCATATTAAAGTCCACCTCCCGCGATCAGACCGAAGTCTCACAAGGGATAACTCACACAAGTGTCTAGTAAGAATATAAAAGACAACCACAAGAGTATAATATATAAGAAAGTACATGTAACTATACTCATTTACCACAATTTACATTGTTCCAATACATTATTATATGTCCAAGAGTAAAGTACAACTACCTGGGGCATGCCCCGAGGGAGCAAAGCTCATACAACCACAACTACGACTCAACTGCTGGGGGTACAAGTCTGCCACAAATGCCACTGCAAGCCAACACTCGGCTAGCACCTGAAAAGAACTATAAGGAAGTGAGTCTCAACAAGTCACAGGCTCAGTAGGGACCTCCCAAAAACAACAACTGGAACCTGAAGAGGCCTCAACCGCCAAGGGTCTCACTAGAAACACCGATAGACAAACCACAACATGATTATATTAAGCATACTTAGGCTGCAATTAAATAAAACTCACTAGCTAACACTATCTGCAAGAACTAAAGAAACCAACAGGACTAGTACAAAAACCCCAGTCCACAATGACAACAAAAACGCCTAGGCTATAAGCCTCACAGGCAAACCATGAATACTAGGGTAACAAGACTGCCAACAAGGAGCTAGTCTACCACACATGAAAACAACGAACAGACCGGAAGACTACCCTCAAAAGGGTACAACACAACTAGTGGAAGGTCCTGCAACACGACCTCCACGGAGCACAGCTCCACCTCAACACCTAAAAAGGCTGGTACACAACGTACCACGATAAATGACTACCCACGGAGGGTACAGGTACCTACCACCATGAGGTGCCGCCACAAAAATCACAACCACCACAGTGCCATAACCACTGGCAAAGCACGAGTCAGAAGAAACGATGCCACCACGTGGGAACAGACTACTGGTTCATGGCACCAGTATCCAATCCGGATAACACAATACAAGAACTACCTCTCAGTCTTACAGTCAAGGACGAAAGGTCCAACTGCCACTCCACAACCACACAGTAAAGCTAGAGAATGGTGGAGTGTAACCAACACCACACCTGCAGACCACACAACTGTAGGCCCATGCCTGGCACCTTTAAAGACTCTGGTCTGAGCTCCCTAAAGTGAGGCACTGAAAACATAGGACTAGCGGGGGACCAGTATGTCTATTGGTGTCCGTCCCCCAACCATGAGCGCGCTACAAGCGACCGAACACAACCACAACTCACAAGTCGCTGCTCCATTGCCGTCTTTCCCTCAGCTGGACGTACAACTTAAACACAAGAGTGATGGTGTCTAGGAAGACGACACAGACCTCGACGGTACACACAGTACTGGGACAAACCCCGAGCACAACAAACACAACGTGTTTGACTCACAAAGAACTTGGGGTACCCGACTAGAGAGGCTTTCAGGAATAGGCACCAAACCACCACACTCGGCAAACACACAAACTATGCCAATCACTCAACATAACTTTAAAACTTATACCACGATACACATAAAAGTGTGCACCCAGAAAGAGGAGCAGAGTAGCGCCGCCAGGAGAAGCAGAGCAGCAAAAAAGTAGCAAACACGAAGAGAAGAAAGAAAAGAAGAAGATACAGAAACATGGCAGACCTACTAGTCGCGTTTCAGACAACCGTTACAAGCTAAACAGTCGGAAGAGAAACACGACAGATCATCCCGTCACGTTCTCATCAAAACATGATAATTCAAACCCGTCGTCTTACCAGGCAAACGGCTGAATCCCACTTCCTCCTCCAGAAAACCATCCACACACCATGCAACTCACACATAAGCTCATAAAATGAAAGCTAAACTACCACATACCATCCTATTATGCTTTTAAAGTTAACCACTTAAATAACTCAAAATAAAAGAGGAAGTCTCCCTACCAACTTGAAGAACCCGCAGAACGCAAGAAGCATCACACCACCGGCACATCCACACTCCGGACACCCTTCTCGCGTGGAAACCGTGCCGCTGTGGACGATCCGTTTCCCGTGTGCTCCTCGGACAACCGTGGGCGTTGGGGAGTCCTCTGGAAGTGACGAACGTCGCTGGCATCCCTCGATGGCGATGAGTGGATCTCTAGTTGACCCCGTTGACTCCTCGGTTGACTAGTTTGACTGAAGAGAAAACAAGGAAAACCAGAAGAAAGAGGGGGAGTTTTGTGATCGCCAGGGCCTTACCTGTGCCCAAGGAATGACGGAATCGCGTCGGTGCAGTCGTCTCGCGCAGCGGATAGAGACGGGGCTTCAACTTCTCCTCCTTCAGCCGGCCAAAGGAGAAGAGCTCTGCGGTCTTCTGCAAATTGTTCCTGCCACAAAGAGACACTCTATAAGTCCAAAGAAAGAGTAGTAAATGCTCAAAACGGAATGAGACAGCCCAAAAGGTGAGTCCCGTACCGGTTGCGGACTTGAGAAGAGGGGTGGCCAAGTGCTATGACCACCATTCTTCCCTCCGTTTTTGATTGGGAAACCCCTTTCTAGGTGTGTAGGGAAGTGACCTACGTGCCTAGAGTGTATAGGAAGGTGTGTGCAACATGCAACTATTAAGGAAAGAAGAAGTGAAAGAGAGGAAGAGGAGGAGTTGATCCTCGTTTGCAGGCGATGTAGCTTCCTTGCAAGGCTCCTCCAGCTCCAAAAGAAGCCTCCTGAACATCCCAAGTGTTGAGAGAAGGAAGAAGATGAGTATTTGAAGGTGGGTTTGATTTTCTCTCTCCTCTCTCAAGGGTGCAGCATGTGGACGTCCAGCCTCTCTCCCTTGTCTCAGAGGGCTCAAGGGAAGGTTATATAGACAGTGGAGCTCGGGGTTAGAATGCCTAGGATGCTAAGTGTGAAGAAACACACTTGCACACATGGCAATCCATGTATTAAAGCTCCAACCAATGAGGGAGGCCAAGTAGGCTTTTTACTGAGTCAAGGGGGTGCCAAGGTGGCCCATATGCCCGTTGGGAACGGCCCCATGCGGTGCATGGGCGAGAGAAAGGCGCAAGTGGGCTATATTCTCGGGGTTGTTATGCAGACCAGGTAAACCATGTTAACGTCCAGAGATCCTGCCGCCAACCGCATGCAGACGTTCAAGGATGTGAACGTCTAGATGGGTAAACGTCAAGGGTGCTTGCCGTCAACCAGTAGTCGGCGGCCATCGATGCTGCCGTCTAGATGGCATCCGAGGCAGGTCAACAAACGGTCAAACGAAGCTTAATGGGCCAAAGAGCCTTACGGGAGACGGGCCAAATCTCGCGTCTACAAATGCCCCTCCGAGGCATCCGGTCTTGCAAGGGAGCAGAGCGGACTGAAAGGTTGGTGTCTCGGTAAACAAAGGACGCGGAGATTTGATGAAGGGATATCTCTGAGGATAGGAATTCTAGCGAGCCAAACAAATGAGTTAGGCCAGAAATAGATGACGTATCGTCTGAGAGACAAATGTGGGTAAGGAGAAGAGTGATCTATCCGTGTAACTACAACTGCAACTCAACGGTAGGGTCCCTGGCGTGGCCGTGTCGGACTTTGACTAGTTTCTGGCGTGTCTGAGTCAAAGGAGTTGTAATATGACGGTTGAATCAGGAGGGTCTCATAACCGGAGCTCGTGGGCTCGCTGGCCAAATCAGGACGTCTATCCTGAATTTAGGAGGTCGTGGAGACAAGGAGTTGGTTGATCTCTCAAAGGATTATCAAAAGATTCTAACTGGAATCAATGTTCGGAAAGCTTGAATTCCGGAATTAAGCTCGCGACTAGCGAAGGCTCAAATGAACTCAATAAGGCTGGAATGATTATTTGTGATATGCACGGTGGGACAAGTGGAGAAGGGGGGCAACAAAGACCCGATATTCAAGAAGGGCGGACCCGGTAGGCTACCTAAGCTGGGGGAACCATGGAGCAATCAGATGATCGAGGAAAATCACCATTTTTTTTGAGTGTTAGTAAGAGAAAGTTAGCAGTGAAGACCTAAACGCATGCTGGTGTAGGTTGCCTATCTAAAATGCAAGTTAGCACCAGAGGAAAATTCTAAAGGCCATACGAATAACTGAGAGATCACAAACCCATCATGGTTTTTGATAAAGGGGAACTCAGGGTTCACGGTCGCCAAATTATTTGCCTCTGGTGGGGTCTTATGTTAGACATACCCGTAACGCTCAAGGTCGCATGAGCGTTCCGAACTTTGAAGTGCAACTTGTGCTTGAATATCTGCAAAACAACTTGAAGCACAAGATAAAATATAATGGCCATATGAATAATAGAATTTTGAAAATGTCCAGGGGAATAAACGTCCACATCGATGGCCGCCAATTCCCAGTTAACGGCAACAGATATTGCCGCTAACCATACACTGACGTCAACCGATCTGGACGCCTACTGGCCAGTGGATCAGGCCGAAAATATAGGTGATGGGAGTCCATGGGGACTCTCTCATCTTCCACCTCTATCTCCCCCTGCTCCTGCAGCGAACCAGAGGGCTGGGAGATGAAGAAAAGCAACGAAATGGCCTCCTCTTCGACCGGACGATCCACAGGAATGAACCCAGGAATTCTGAGCGAAGTTCCGGGGCACCTGAGCACCAGACTGGCTAATGGGGAGGTAAGTGACACTTATTTCTGATTCAATCTATGCTGAAAACACCCCAAACCCTTCTTTTACAGCCCACCTTGATGCAGGAAGTGCTTGCCTTCCCGAGCCAAGGCCAGGTACGGGCTTTCCCCTGGCTCGTGAACCTGATGAATGCCATCACGCTGGACATGCGAAGCTACATCGGCATGTGGAACTTGAGCTTTATGGTGGTGCTGGCGAAGAATATGAAGGACATGTGGTGGGGGTTTAATGCTCTGGGAGCGCTAGTGGAGCGGTGGCATCCACACACACACACCTTCGTGTTCCAGGCATTTGAGGCTAGCGTGCTGCTGGAGGAAGTGGAATTATTTTTGGGATGGAGGCGGTGCATGGAGTACGACGAGGAGACTCCTCTCCTTCCATGGGAGGAGATTCTCGCGGACATCGTACGGGACAAGAAGGAAGTATTGAGGATGACGAACAAGCACGGAATCTTCCTAGACCGACTGGCCTGGTGGCTGATCTAACATGCGAAGGAAATTTGCGGAGAGAGGGCGACACAAGGACTGACACTTTGCCTAGCTGGAGTTTTCCTGTTCCCCACTAGCAGCGACTTCCTTTCTTACGAGCACGTAGGAGTTCTTTCTCTGTTGTGGCGTGGGCAGTCACTTGCCCCTGCAGTGTTGGCACACCTGTACAGTTCGCTCACCACAATGAGCCTAGGCGGACGCACATGCGGGAGCTTGTTCCTGCTTCAGGTATGGATGGAGGCTCACTTGAAGTTTGATTTTGCTGAAGCACAACCTACTCCCTCCAGAGTCTTCCTTCGGAGCTCGGTGTACTGCAGCAGGGCATGGTATGAGCCAGAGAATGAGATCAAGTGCGTGACAGTGCACTTGAAGGGTAGAGATGCTTGGCGCGATCATTTGGCCTACCTGGTGATGGAGGACTTCATTGTGAGGCCGCTTTTTATGAGGAGTATTGAATTCAGAGTTCGAACCAGGGAAGACAAAGATTTGTGGTTGATTGGGGCTGATAGGATGGTGGTTTACCAGCCACATCGGTGCCATTGTCAGCTTGGAATCCCACGGGGTATTCCCGCCTCATCCAACTACACGAATATGATTGTCACCGGGAAGAATGAGAAGATGACGAAGAAGGCAGAAAGACTTGGGCAAGGTACACAATGAGCAAGAAGGTGGGAATGGCAGTTCAGGAGAAACGGGAAGACATCTGGAAATATGAAGAATTCAACGACACTATTCGTCCTATTTCTTGTGATTTCTACATGGCCCGCAGGGCAAAATGATGTATTTTCCCAATTTTCAATAAATGTAACACAAAGTTAAATGAATAAAAGTGAGTTGCATTTGTGTTTTATGGCTTGAATTTTGGGATGTGTGACTTGAATGGGATGAATGAGCCTCAAAGATGTTCAAAAGAGTGTGCTGTGAGGACTGAGTGCGGAAGTATTGGCGTCCACATCGATGGACGCCAATCAGGAGACAAAGGAGGTCGACGTCCATAATGATGGCCGTTTATTTCAAACCTGACGTCTAGACATGGCCGTTAATCTTACTTTGAGGTCTGACACTGAAGAGACATTGACGTCACATGTCTTGACGCTAACGGTATGTCAGCGGCCAAGGCTTGACGTCAGGACAAGGTAAACGGCACCAGATTGACGTTAACTTTGAAAAATAGCTTTTTTTTGAACCGACGCCTTCTCTCGGTGCCACTTCATCTTCCCAAGCACCGGGAGAAGGAAAACCCCACTCAGAACCCTTCCACCGAACTTCTTGCATTCTTCATCTTCTTCCTTCCTTTTGATCTTCTAAACCCCCACCAAAACCCTCAAAACCGCAAACTGCAAACCGTTGACGGAACCGCCTTGATAAGGATGAGGGGCAAACGAGCTACCCTCCGCACCCGATGGCAACCGGAGGAGGAGGAGAATGTAGTGATGGCGGGAGAGACGGCGGAGGAGGAGGAGGCTGGACCGTCGGTGGCCGGCGTCGGCGATGGCAGCGAACCGGAGGGGGAGGGTTCCGCCGGAGAGGACGGAGGAGACGAGACGGAGGCGGATGCACCTCGTCGGCCCAAGGTAGGCTCCTAGACTCTTGGAACTTCTTGTGGAAATGTGTGTTTGTAAAAAGTGGAAAGAGGGGAAAACAGGGGAGGCTCTGTCGGACTTGACAGGATCTTGACGTCCACATCGGTGGACGTCGAGGTCCTGTCAACGTCCACCCCCTTGCCGTTGGGGTGAGCTTGAAGGAAAGGGTTTGGACGTCGACAGAGGAACTTGACGGCCACCCCTGGACGCTGATTTTGAGTAAACGACAGACCCCTTGACGCCAATTTGGGATTAACGGCAATCGATGCTGACGTCAACTTTTCTGTGTTTTCTGCAGGGCAAGGGACGAATGAGGAGTAGGGTCACCTGGGACCTATGCTGGGCGTGGTACAGGGCGCTACCGGAGGCCCAGCAGACCCGGGTAGCGAGGATGGGGTTTGGGCCCCTCTTGTCGGTGCGTCCATTCCATGTGGACGTACCGTATCTTGAGGCTTTGAGGGAGAGATGGTAGGAGGACTGCAAGGCATTCATCATGCCTTGGGGGCACATGATACCTATGTTGGAGGACGTAGCGTATATGACTGGACAACCGGTTCAGGGAGAGCCGGTAGTGGGACAGGAGCGGAGTGACTACTACGATGACATCATGGAGTTGCTGGGCCCGGAGTTTGTGGTAGGGAGGAGGAGGCCGATCCGGAGCATCCTGCCCGGATCGTTGTCAGAGGCTGTAGGCCTGAGGGGCAGGAGGAGAGGGCCCCTGGAGACCTTGGAGGAGTTTTACACAGGAGTGCGGGGGGTGCTAGACTTGGGGGACCGGAGCGAGGAGCGCTCGGTCAGGATCTTCGTCGCCTACCTCTTCGGGCGACTACTATTCACGACGCAGTCATCGCAGATGAACTGCAAGTTCGTACTGCTGCTGAGGGACCTGGTGCAGGCTGGGAGGTACGCATGGGGCGCCGCGATGCTGGGGCATCTTTTCTCTCTTCTCCCCAGTAGTTCGCAGCACTCTCAGAGCACCGGGGGCTTCACCCCCTTTCTTCAGGTACACAAATTTCCTTTTAATGCTCATCATTGATTCTTAAATTGATTAAATTGCCTGACTAACATTCTTTTGGTTGCCTTGCAGATCTGGGGGTACACCCGCTTCCCCATGGGGCGCGGGACACTGAGAGAGGGAAGCCAGGCCTTGGTGCCCCTCATGGCGAGGTGGGATGTGGCCCCTGACCCTAGGGTCACAGACTGGCGTGCCGAGGATGTGCGCGTCGCCCTAGACCACTACCCGCACGATCAGGTAAGAAACTCTCAACCAGCTCTTCCATTCATTTAATTACTGCATTTGATGTTATTGACCAGTGTTCTTTTCTTTTCTCAGGTGGTATGGACCCCATATGCGGGGGAGTCGGACGGCTCGCACCCGGCGGTGGCGGCGGGCCGACCCTTGTTCGACCACCACCTACTCCTGCTCTGCCTGGGGACCTGCGAGGTCCTCTATCTAGAGCTTGTAGTGCGGACTCTGGGCTGGCACTAGCCGACCATGGAGGTACCGTCCCTGGGCAGAGAGGGGCACTCCCGCCGCCGGTTCTTCGCCGAGGACCGAGACTGGGGCGAGGAGCACGGGAGCACGATCGCCAACTGGCGAGCCGGAGGGGACCAGGTGGTCCAGCAGGCGGGCCTCCAGGACAGCTCGGCGTACCTGGAGGATTACCGAGCGCGCTACACCGGACGACTCCAGCTTGACCAGCGAGTGGTAAGTGAACTTCTATCTCTAAGCCTCTGTCATTTAAATTTGATTTGATTCTAACCTTGAAGTGTGAATGACAGCTGCCGGAGTCACAGGCGATCCGCCTCTTGGAGGGGCGGTTAGCGGAGCAGGAGGTGGAGCTCGAGAGGCTCCGAGCCGAGGTGCGGACACTGGTAAGTAACATCTCAACCTATCTTGGGTTTGATTTAAAATTGACTTGACTTGATGACTGACCAAGATATGTGTAAATGTAGAAGGGGGAGCTATCGAGAGTGCGGGCGGGCTGAGACACGGCCGCGAGTTCGTCCGCACAGCCTGCAGGAGGGGACCTGGCGGTCCGCCTACAGGAGGCCCTGGACCGGGCGCAGGCGAGGGTCCAGGAGCTCGAGACGAGGACCCGAGAGCTGGAGGTAGAGGTAAGACACAAAAACACTACCTTTTGCACATGATTCAATTGATTGATTGATTTGACATATTTGCTCATTTGTGCAGAGGCAGAGAGGAGGTGCGGCGACCCTCCAGGCGCAGATGGAGAGTCTGCGACTGGAGCTGACGAGGGTGGAGGGTCGCCTGCTCGAGGCGAGGGAGAGGGAGCGGGAGGCGAGAGATCGCGAGAGGGAGGCGGACCGAGCCCGAGCTGATATCGCGAAGAACTACGAGATCTTGAAGGATCGGGTGCTGAAGAAGCACCGGGAGCAGCAGCGGGCGGCCCAGCAGGAGGCACCGGGGAGGACAGGATCCGCCTTCGCCTCCCTAGATGACATCGTGTCCCTAGGGGACCCCTCCGTGGTGCGAGGATTACCGCGTCCTGAGGCTTCAACGGCATCGAGACCTCCTCTCCCAGACCGGCGTCGGGAGAGAGAGGAGGACGAGGTGAGTAGCTCGCGTAGGCAGAGGCCTGGCGAGGGAGAGAGGAGAGAGGAGTGAGTTGTACCACCAGGGGTATGCCTCTATCATGATATGTACAGAACTTCTTCTTTATAGTGGATTTTTGTGGACTTTTGATATTTTGAGCTCGAATGGTTTGCTTTGATTCCTGCATCCACAACACTTGGAAGAAAATGGTTAGTGTAGATCTGTCTTTAGCCCCTTGCCTAAAAGATGTACCTTTCTTGAGGTCTGGTCAAGGGGCTAATTTCTAATCAAAGATAAAACATAAGGAAAAATAACCAAAGGGAAATATGTACATGCATTTTTTGTTGTTTTTTGCATTTTCTTGATTTTTTTGGTTGTTTTTGATTTGGATAAGAAAATAAGGAGAATGTTAGTATATATACATGTTACTACTAATTTTTTTGGATTATTTGAATTTTTTGATTTTTTGGCTTTTTTTGAAAATAAGTAAAAATAAGAGTAAAAATATGTACATGGTGAAAATATATACATCGAGAGACTCTCTTTTTCTTTTTCTTTTTTTTTTGACTCTAAAATACATACTCATCACATGTCAAAGCATAGGGTCTGTGTGATCTGCTTAACCACGGAGGTCATGAATAAGGAGGATCGTGCATGAATTCTTTGATGTTGGAAATTGCCCCTAGCCTTCTTGATATTTTCCACCACGGAAGGTCTTATACAGTCGAATTTGCCCCTAGAGGGAGGAATAAGTAGGAAGCCATGCAAGGATTTGGTTCAGACTACTTTCTGTTTCAAAACCAACACCTCATACTAAAGACTTGGTCAACAATTATTTGCAGGGGAATTTTTCTTCTTATTTGATTTCAAGGGTGGAGGCACGTACTTTTTGCTATCTCCTTAATTTGGTCAGCCTTTTTCTGGGTACGTGCTTTTTGCTACCCTTTTTTGACCTTTTTTTGCTTTTCTTTTCCCCTTTAGGCTGGATTTGATTTTGCCCCTTTTGCTTTTCTTGATTGCCCCTGTTTACGGTAACCTTGTCTTTTAGATGGGAATGGATGGTCCCCTACTCGTAGTTTGCTCCGCTTCCAGACATGACCGAGTGGGAGAAGAATAGGGGAAAACATACTGACTGGATTAGACTATCCGAGTGTACTTGTGATTTTCCAACTAGAGGGCAATATCTTAACATCGTGTGGTGTGTGAATAAACCCTTCCTCACTAATGACCAATTGGAAAAGTAGAGATTTAGACCCACACCTTAACAAGTGATGAATGACCGACTTGACGGACTGACTGACTAAGGATAGAATTTCTTGAGGTAAACTGCATTCCACGGATACGACAACTCCACTCCCTCGGCATCTACCAACCTATAAGCGTTCCCTGAATATACTTCTTTGACAACGAACAGACCTTCCCAATTTTCTTGCATTTTGCTCCTGGGACCTGGTGCCTTTATGATTTTGCGCTTTAGGACCATCTCGCCCACTTCAAAATTTCTCTCAAGAACTCTTTTAGAGTAAAAACATGCAATTCTCTGACGGTAGACTTGAGCATGGTCAGCCGCTATCATTCGCCTTTCATCTAAGAGTTCAAGTTGTGCCAACAAGGCCTCCCGACGTTGATCGGGGTCAAGTTCGGCGTCCAATTGAACTCTAAGTGAAGGGACGAAGATCTCATATGGGAGTATCACATCCGATCCGTATGTCAAAGCATAGGGGGTTTTCCCCGTAGGAGTTCGGACCGAGGTGCGATAAGCCCAAAGAGCTTCAACTAAGCGGTCTGGCCAGTCAGCATTGTTGTGAGATTTGCATGTTTTCTTTATAATTTTATGAGAGTTTTATTAGTAGCTTCCGCTTGTCCATTACCTTGTGGATAATATGGGGATGAATGATGCAAGTTAATGCCATATTTCCACACATGTCGCGAAGCTCCTGTGAAGTGAATTGAGGTCCATTGTCGGTGACGATGTCCCAAGGCACGCCGAACCTTGCAAGGAAGTTGCGCTTGATGAATTTGACCACTGTTGAAGCTTTGACCTCAATGAATGCTTCTGCTTTAGCCCACTTTGTGAAGTATTCCGTGGCGGTCAGGATGAAGGACTTCTTACGGATTTCTCCGGTTCTGTCCGCGAGAGGACCGACCACGTCGAATGCCCACATGGCGAAAGGCCATGGAGCGATGAGAGGGTGAAGAGAAGAAGAAGGAGCATGAATTTTGTCATTGTGCAATTGGCATTTAACACAGTGACGGACAAAATGGCGACAGTCTTCTTCCATGGTAGGCCAATAATAGTGTCTTAGCAACTTTTGGGCAATTGCTCTACCATTAACATGGCCACCACATTCACTAGAGTGAGCGGCTTCAACAACATTTTGAGACTCGAATTCATCGAGGCAACGAAGATAGACCCCACTGAGAGATTTCTTGTATAGAATGCCACCTATGATCTTGTAACGCTCCGGATGCGGAGAATGGCCCGTCTATCGGTAGAGGTGGCATAATGGGGGAAAGATCCATCTTTGAGAAAGTTTTCGATGTCAAAATACCAAGGATGGCCATCTTCGAGGTCGATTTCCGGCTCTTTTGAGAGCGTATGGACCCGAAGGGATGGAGAAGGAGACGTGAGTTGAGAAAACCAAGGATCGACATGGGAGGGGACTCTTAATCTCTGGACAGAGACAGTTTCAGAAGATTTTCCCAAAGGGATGGGAATGGAAGATGCTAGGGAAGCGAGTGAATTTGCTAGGATATTCTGAGCCCTAGGAGTGTGAACTAGGGTGAGCTTCCTAAACTGCCGTATGACCTTTCCTACCAACTCCTGGTATGGTTTCAACTTGGGGTCCTGGGTCTGATACTTTCTAAGAGATTGCCGGAGTATCAACTGCGAATCACCAATTGTCCTTAATTCTTTAACTCCAAGCAACAACGCCATTTTCAGCCCAACTAAGAGCGCCTCATACTCGGCCACATTGTTCGTGGCTCGGAAGGTTAACTGGTAGGCGTGCGGAATGACTACCCCTTCCGGTGAGAGGAGGACTGCCCCTATTCCACACCCTTTGGAATTGAGGGCCCCATCGAAGTAAAGCACCTACGAAGGTTCACCATCAATAATGGCTCCTAACTCTTCATCGGGAAAGCTTTCATCGCGGGAGAGCATGAAGGTAAGGGGTGGTGGGCCAAATGCTCAGCTATAGCATGCCCCTTGATTGACTTTTGGTTGACGTAGGTGATATCAAATTGATTAAGGAAGCTTTGCCACCTCATCAACCGATTAGTCAGGATGGGCTTCTCAAGCAAGTACCAAATTGGGTCCATGCACGCCAGAAGTTTCACTTCATGAGCAAGGAAAAACTGCTTTAACTTCTGGGCAACCCAGACGACGGTCGCATACGTTCTTTCCATGGCGGTGTACTTCTTTCCAGCTTCATTGAATAACTTGGATAAATAGTACACCGCTCTCTCCTTCTTCTCGTCGTCGTATTGGGCCAAAACTGCTCTAGTTGAATCTTCAGTGGTTGACACATAGAGCAGTAAAGGCCGACCCGGGACCGGAGGAGCGAGAACAGGGGGATTGAATAGATAACTCTTCAACTCATCAAAGGCCTTTTGACATTTATCGTTCCAATCAAACTTAGCCTCTCCTTTAAGCATCTCATAGAAGGGCTTACAACGGATTGAATGCTGGGAGATAAATCTCCTAATTAACTGAAGTCTACCAATTAGCCCTCTGACTTCTCTGATATTCCTAGGAGGAGGCATATCGATTATTACTTTGGCCTTATTAGGATCGATCTCAATTCCCCACTTGCTTACTATGAACCCCAACAATTTCCCCGAGGAAACACCAAAGACACACTTCTTGGGGTTCATTTTGAGCTTATGTTCTCTAGACCGCTGGAGAACTGCCCGGAGGACCTCAACATGGCCATGTCGAGTCTTTGATTTAACCAAGACATCGTCCACATAGACCTCCATGTGCACATGCATCATTATGAAAAATTGCCATCATAGCCCTTTGATAAGTTGCTCCCGCATTTTTCAATCCAAAGGGCATGACGACATAACAGTAAGTCCCCCAAGGCATTGTGAAAGAAGTTTTCTCCTAATCTTCCTCCTCCAGATGGATCTGGTTATACCCAGAGAAACCATCCATAAAGGACAACATCTCAAAGCTGGCAGTGTTGTCCACTAGGACATCTATGTGTGGGAGAGGGAAATCGTCCTTTGGGCAAGCACGATTAAGGTCGCGGAAGTCTATACAGATCCTAACCTTACCATCCTTCTTCATCACAGGGACGATATTAGCTACCCATTGTGGATATAGCACAACCCTAATGAATTTAGCTTTGTGCAACTTGTCAATCTCCTCTTTGATCTTGAGTGCAAGCTTGGGGTGTAGCCTCCTTAATTTTTGTTTGACGGCTTGCGCGTCGGCTTTTAAGACTAACCGGTGCTCGACCAAAGAGGTGTCGAGTCCCGGCATATCTTCATAGGACCAAGCAAAGCCGTCGGAGAATTCTTTAAGAATAGCTACTAGAATTTCTTCTTCTTTAACACTCAAGTTGGCACTAATTAACACTATCTTCGGGGATTCTTCAGTGCCAAGATTGACCTCTTTGTTGGGCTCGTCGACAGCCATGGTTGGCTCGTCGAACCTCTTTGTGCCATCCACATAGGATCTCACTGGGTCCTCTTCTTCTGACCCAGGATCTCCCAGCTCACCCTTCTCATCAAAATCTAGCAGATAAACTCCTAAACCATCATCTACAGAGTCGCCTTCTTCAAAATCTGATTCGATAAGGGCAGGCTCCTCAAGAAACTCTGGGACTTGACTTAACTTGGCACACCTCTCAGCCAAGGCCATGACATAATGGGCAGGAACTTGCCTACCCTTCTCTTTGCGCACGCATGGCTGAGAGGATCTAGACTCTTCTAATCCTAAACCTGACTCTAGACTAGACCCTAGACCCGACTCTAATCCAAAATCTAGACCACTATTTACAAGACTGCTATGTACAAAACTATGTACAGGGGAGGTGCCCCTAGAAGGGCGAGAATAGGAGTTTAGGCCGGAAAGCGTCGGCCCCTGGCCGAGCGGAAGAGGTTCCACAGAGGAAGGGTGCTCAATGGAGACCTCGCATTTCCAATTTTCAAAATTGGCATTTTTTTTTGGGAATCAAGGCCAAGAACCATGAGTTGCTGACTCAAGGTAGCCTCGACTGGCCAGGTGAGGGATGGAGGAAGGACAGGGGGAGAAAGAAGAGAAGAGGAGGTGGTCAAGGCAGATTGTGAGGGGGATAGAGATGATGAAGAAGGTGGAGATGGTGGAGGAGGTGAAGAGGGGTCATCCGAACCAAAGAGAGAGAGGAGGCCGAAGTCATTGCAGACTTCTTCAACTTGAGGAACTTCTTCATCCTCCTCTTCACTCTCGGAGTCAGATAGCTCCTCCACTATGGGTTCCCGAGTTCCCGGTTGGAGAGGTCCCCGAATGAAGTGGTCACTCAGGGTCCAAGTAAGAGGCTGATAGGGAATGAAAGGATCCGGATGAACGGGGTCCGGATGAAAGCCTAAGCCGGCCCTATCTAACAACCTTCTTGTTTGCACACTACGGATGGGACCCTGCTCATTTCTACCTAGACCTCGGCCATGTATGTAGCCGATCTTAGCCATCACCTCATGGAATATGGTCAAACTCTTCTGCTGACGGGGAAGGTTGGCTCAGATCACAGGGCAAGGGAAAGTCAAAAATTGACATGACTGACTTCTTCCCTTTGTCCGGAATGAAAAGATGAGGCATTTGCTCTGAAGTAATGGAGTTGAGAGTTTCCATGGTAGGGATGCTCTTAATCTTGATGATCTGCCCATTGAAAGGAAATTTGAAACATTGATGGGCAGTGGAAGGGACCCCTAAGGTTTGTTCTAACCAAGGACGACCGAGGATGGCCTTATAGGCCGGATCGACGTCGAGGACTAGAAACTCGGAAGACATGGTTACAGGTCCGATCTCAAGCTGAAGAGCGATCTTACCTTTGGCAATCCGCTTGGAGTTGTCGTAGGCAGCAATTGTGGAGCAGATCTTCTCCAGATTATCCTCCCCAAACCCAATTGCTTGAGGGTTTTCATCAGACAAACGTTGATGGATGCCCTAGTGTCGACAAGAGTGGAGTCTACCGAAACCACATTGAGGTTAATGGTAAGACAGAGAGGAAGTGAACGACACTCGGGGGCGGCAAGATCCTTGTCTGAGAAAGAGATTGAAGGTCCTTGGGTAAGGGAGAGGATGGCATTGGTGACCCCACTGGGAGGAAGGTCATTGTTGACCATGATTTTCTGAAGGAATTGGAAGAGGGTGGATTGATGAGACGGCGACCTCCGAATCAATTCTAAAATAGACACCCTCGCTGGTGTCTTATCCAGATGTTGCAGAATATCATATTCGGTGCCGGCGGGGGGTGCTGGTCCACCATCCTCCTTATCTTGCAAAGGCCGAGGGGGTGGAGGAACAATCCGATTCCTAAGTGTGACTTGAACATTTTCCTGAGACTTTGGGAGAATTAACTGGAGAGGCTTGGACCCACAGGTAGACGACTCGTAGGTAGGAGTAACAGGAATGGAAGGGTAGGCCTCTTGACGTGCTGGTCGAATGAGGACTAAAGGCCGTTCCTCTAAAATGGCGTCTACAGTGGTGGAGGGTCCCTCGGACTCTACAGAAGGACACATATACAATTCGTCAAAGCCCTCTATCCCCCACTTTTGTTCTCTCCTCACCATCCGGGGTTCTGGATGTGTCATGGTATGGACATTTTCCGGGGATTTGGAGGAGGGATTGTTGCTTTGGTAATTTGGGAGAGGGTTTTGGAAGATACCTAACTCTTTCTTGGTATACCTAGACTTTGCTATGGCTACCTTGACATCCTCCCAGTTAATTCTCCCCTGATCGTTCATGTCGTACACCCAGTCACAGAATGTGAAGCAATTGTTGAGATCATGACCATGGGCCCTATGATAAGGACAATATTTGGAAGTATCCGCCCTCGGATTGATGGTTTCTCTTTGTGGGGGGAGCCAGATAGCTTCACAAGACATGAGGGCGAAAAATACGTCCTCGAGGGTCTCCGGGAGAGGAGGATAGTGAGACCTTCTAGGACCGGGCCGAGTGTAGCCAGAAGGAGGGGGAACTGCAGAGTAGGTTTTAGAAGGGTGTGACGGGAACTGATGGGGGTTGGAAGGAGTGGACGGAGGATTGGAGGGCTTGTTCGGAGGCCTCAACGGCTGACTGCAAGCGTTGACGGACTCATTGACGGTCACCCCCTCGGTGGTAGGTGCCGTGGGAGCCTTGCGTCCCTTAGGCTTCCCTTCAAAAAAGTGTGGCAGAGAGGAGTCCTTAATTTGGTTCTGGACCACCCTGGCTCGGTTGTAGAGGTGTGTGAATGAGGGGAACTCACTCAACATCAGGACAGAGCGAAGCACGGGGGTGGTGTTGGTGACCAACATGGTTATGGCCTGGGACTCCAGGATAGGTATGTCTGCCCTAGACGCCATGGATCTCCACCGATTGGCAAATGTGACAAAGTCTTCGTCCCGCTTCATCTTTTCTGCCACCAAGTCAGGAAGTGTAGGGACTTGGGTGGCCATATATGAGAAGTGGGAGATGAATCGCTCGGAGACGATGTCGAAATTAACGAGATCCGATGCGGGTAAGGAGGTGAACCATCTCAAAGCTTCCCCTTCTAACGATTGTTGGAAGAGGTGAACTAAAAGAATCCGATCGTACAACCATCGGTGGGAGTCCATGGTGAATCTGGTAAGATGGAATTAGGGATCAGAGGTCCCGTCGTACTTGCAGTACTTCGGGGCCTTGAAACCCGGAGGGAAATAGGCATTAGGAAGCTTGCAGTAGTTCTGGAGGGAATGAGGCTTTGAGAGGGACATGGATTCAGCCAAAAGTTTCTTAACAAGTCCCTCCACCTCCGAACGGGGGACGGATTCGGATTGAGTGGGGGGTACGGGCTGAATATGGGGTGGATAGGAGAAAGAAGGAGTTGGGGTTGGAGTCGGTAGGGGAGTGGGAGGAATCAGAGTGGGAGTAAGAATGGGAGAGACAGGATTTCGCGAAGGGGTAATGGGCCTAGGAATGGGCCTAGACGAGGAGGCATGTAAGGGAGAAGGGGATGGAGTGGAGGGAGAGGTGGCAGCCCGGACGGTGTGTCTGGACAACATGGTGATGATGTCCTCGGGCGAGTAACGGGAGAGGAGTTTAGAGAATTCAGGGTCCTCTTGAGTGTCTTAGGCATAAGCCGGAACCCTTAAACTCACGCTCCCCTCATTGTCAGCTTGAGAGGAGGAAGAAGAATGGGCTGACTCTTCGGGTTGGTTATGTGTGTCAACCATCCCGACAAACTCATGGATATCGTCCTCATATTCAAAAGCCGGATTGTCAGTCATATTGAGAGAATTTAACCAAGCATCCATTAGCACACAACCTACTGATTTTAGAATGGTTAAAGTTGATTAACTTCATTGCCTTTTAGCAGAAATTTGGGGTTTCTACCAAACAATGTTATCAAACAACGTCCCCAAGATTTTAAATGTTAAAGCCGTGTGTTAATTAGGCTCGCAAAAGGCCGATTCTCTCAAATGTGACTAAAACCCGGGTGAATAGGCGAACTAGACTGGGAGGGTAAAGGTCCTCCTGCCCTGTACCGTGAGGGAATCTACGGAATTTAGGGACTTACAGAGTTTTCTTCGGAACCAACCCGATTTACCCGAGAGGGAATCCCCGAGTAAAAGGTTGTAGACCGAAGAAGGGTGATCCTAGAATGTGAGGGGAGGCTAGAAAAGGTGAGAAGAGGAAGCCCCCCGGTGACTGAGGACCGTCAGTGACAAACAGTGAGTGAACAGAAAATGAAATCAAAGCAAAACAATCAAAAAACAGTGAAAAAGCATGCTTCTGTGAATCTAAACGGCACAGGGGTTGACGCACAGTTCATCAGAAACAGGTAAACGACATGATCGACTGACGCTAATAATAAGTAGACGACAACAACACTGGACGCTAACAGAAAATAAACGGTAGGAAAGATGGACGTCTACCTGGGTAAACGGCAAGATCGCTTGCCGTCTACCTGGCCTCAGTGAGACCACAGTGGCATAAGCTGTCCCACCGTGATCGCCAGAAGAGAGCTGTGGACGATCCGTTTCCCATGTGCTCCTCGAACAACCGTGGGCATCGGGGAGTCCTCTGGAAGTGACGAACGTCGTTGGCGTCCCTCGATGGCGATGCGTGGATCTCTAGTTGACCCCGCTGACTCGTCGGTTGACTAGTTTGACTGAAGAGAAAACAAGGAAAACCAGAAGAAAGAGGGGGAGTTTTGTGATCGCCAGGGCCTTACCTGTGCCCAAGGAATGACGGAATCGCGTCGGTGCAGTCGCCTCGCGCAGCGAATGGAGACGGGGCTTCAACTTCTCCTCCTTCAGCCGGCCAAAGGAGAAGAGCTCCGCGGTCTTCTGCAAATTGTTCCTGCCACAAAGAGACACTCTATAAGTCTAAAGGAAGAGTAGTAAATGCTCAAAACGGAAAGAGACAGCCCAAAAAGTGAGTCCCGTACCGGTTGCGGACTTGAGAAGAGGGGTGGCCAAGTGCTATGACCACCCTTCTTCCCTCTGTTTTTGGTTGGGAAACCCCTTTCTAGGTGTGTAGGGAAGTGACCTACGCGCCTAGAGTGTATAGGAAGGTGTGTGCAACATGCAACTATTAAGGAAAGAAGAAGTAAAAGAGAGGAAGAGGGGGAGTTGATCCTCGTTTGCAGGTGATGTAGCTTCCTTGCAAGGCTCCTCCAGCTCCAAAAGAAGCCTCCTGAACGTCCCAAGTGTTGAGAGAAGGAAGAAGATGAGTATTTGAAGGTGGGGTTTGATTTTCTCTCTCCTCTCTCAAGGGTGCAGCATGTGGATGTCCAGCCTCTCTCCCTTGTCTCAGAGGGCTCAAGGGAAGGTTATATAGACAGTGGAGCTCGGGGTTAGAATGCCTAGGATGCTAAGTGTGAAGAAACACACTTGCACACATGGCAATCCATGTATTAAAGCTCCAACCAATGGGGGGAGGCCAAGTAGGCTTTTTACTGAGTCAAGGGGTGCCAAGGTGGCCCATATGCCTGTTGGGAACGGCCCCATGCGGTGCATGGGCGAGAGAAAGGCGCAAGTGGGCTATATTCTCGGGGTTGTTGCGCAGAGCAGGTAAACCATGTTAACGTCCAGAGATCCTACCGCCAACCGCATGCAGACGTCCAAGGATGTGGACGTCTAGATGGGTAAACGTCAAGGGTGCTTGCCGTCAACCAGTAGTCGGCAGCCATCGATGCTGCCGTCTAGATGGCATTCAAGGCAGGTCAACAAACGGTCAAACGAAGCTTAATGGGCCAAAAGAGCCTTGCGGGAGACGGGCCAAATCTCACGTCTACAGCCGCACGAACCACCAAGAAGCCAGAATCGCCCAAGAGACACCACAACAGCCTCCCCTCGCCGGATAGAGCCAATCGTGCTCTGTTTGGCCCGAAACAAAGCATTAAATTCACATTCAAAATCGCGACGGAGGCAGACATTACGTTTAACATGTATTAAATGCAACGGACCAAACCGTTGCCAAACGCGTCGTGCACCAGAAAGGCGGTTTGGTGGGGGTAGCCATCGCGTTTAAAACACGACGACTTACTCCGTCGCCATTCACACCAGAAAATTAGCGGGCTAAATGGGTTGAAACCTAAGGCCCACGACACCCGCATAACAATCGAAAGCCACAACCAAGGCCCAATAACCCCACATTGTCCAAGGACACCACACTGGAACCAGTAAACACAGATCCGAATAATCACGACGTTACATTATATGTCTGAAAAAAAAGTGGCATATCCTTCATTTTTTTAAGAGGAAAATTAAGGGAGTATATGTTCACTTGGACATAAATTTAGACATTTTATGAAACAATCTAAAAATATAATATCGTCACTTTAGATATTAAACATACATTAAGTGTTATCAAACACACATTTAGTTTCATTTTTCTCAACTTTAAATCCAGCCTATCCTAAACCAATTACCACTAGTTTTTTTTTTAAATGTCTTAAAAAAATGAAAGGTTTTCAGCTCTTCAATCTCAGCTTCCCAGTTTCAACACCGACTCATCGCCTAATCATTGTCACGATAACAAGTTGAAGTTTTTATTTTGCACCTCAAAACCCTCCGTACTCTTTTTTCTGCCACCAATAGCAGGACGATCATTATCCTCTTACTTTCATTCTCTTCCTTTAATTTCTCTCTCCTTTTTACTATTGTAGTGGTTGTGATGTATTTCTTTTCACGATAGTCTTAGGCGCATAGATTAGTGATTTCCATCAAGGATTAGGGCGTATCTAAGGTGTCATTTGGGATATTTAGATCTGAAAACTTCAGGTTTTTTACTTGATATTTAGTGATTCCAAAAGCACTTTTCAACTTTTTCTAGTTTAGAATTAAGTATGTGAGTTAGGTGGCATTTGATAACATTTATTTAAAATATTTAAAATCTAATTTATCATCTATTTTTTAAATCTAAAATTAAAAAAAATTAAATATATTAAGACATGGAAAAAGAGTTGTTTAATAACTAAGTTAAATAACATTTGAAGACAATAAGATATATTCTGACAGTCAACGGTTGGCACTTGACACCCGACAATTGGCTACTAGTGCCTAATGGTTGGCAGCTGGCACCTGATGGTCGCCGCCCGATGGCTCGATAGTCGGCAGTCGGCGCTCGATAGTCGGCAGTTGGACAGTGGTGCCCGACCTCCGGCGCCCCGCGGTGCGGTCCAGCATTCGGCGCTTGGTGCCCGACGATTGGTGTCTAGAGTCCGTTGGTCGGTGCCTGACTTCCGGTAGTCAGCGCCCAGCGATCTACTGTCGGTGCCTAGTGGTCGCAGCCTGGCGCTTGGCAGTCGGCACTCGACAAGATGACAGTCGGTGCTGATGGGATGGAAGTCGACTTCCGACTGTCGATAGTCGACGTCGACCACTGGTTGGTGGCGGTAGTCGGTAGTTGGCGCTCGACGCTTGGTAGTCGATGATCAACATCCTTCTCCCAACAGTTGATGGCGCCGGCTAGCTATCGGACTGTTAGGAGCTGACTGTTGACCGTTGGGTGTCGGATGCTGGCCGCGGGGGGCTGGTCGCCTCGCGTCGGACGCCGGGAGCCGACCGCAAGGCGCCCGATATTGGTCGTCAAGAGCAGGTCGTCGGTCACCGGACATCGGTCGTCGGGCACCGGGCACTGATCTCTGGGCGTTGGTGCTAATTACGGAGTGTCGAGAGCTGAAAGCGTTACATGTATGGAAAAAAGTGACATATCCTTTTCTTTTTTTTAAGAGGAAAATTAAGAGAGTAGATGTTCATGTAAACATAAATTTAGTTATCAAACAATCTGAAAATACAATGTCTTGTCACTTTAGACATTAGACATATATTAAGTGTTATCAAACACACTCTTAGTTTCATTTTTCTCAACTTCAAATCCAGCCTATATCCTAAACCAATTACCACTATTTTTTTAAAAAGAAATCTTAAGAAAATGAAAGGTTTTCAACTCTACAATCTCAGCCTCCCAATGGATTCAACACAGACTAAGGGTCCGTTTGGTTGTATGTAAAATAGTTTCAGAGGAAAATAGTTTTCCACGGAATAACTTTTCTGTGAAAATGAAAACGTAATTGTCTATTTGGTTGTTAGGAAAATATAAAGTTGTATGGAGGGGTATAAGATTTTATGATCCACTCAAATGAAAGAGAGTCATATACTCTTTGTGTACTAACATTATTCATCAAAATTTTTATTTTATTTTATTTTTTATATTTTAAAAAATAAAAAATTAGATAACTAATAAAAAATAAGTAACTTTGACAAATATAATTTAAAGTAGGAGAAATAAAATAAAAAACACAATTTGAATGAATAGTGTTTTATAGATATTTTAATAAAAATAAAAATTAAATTAACTAATGAAAGTAATTAAATTTGATAAAGACTTTTTAAATAAGTAGAAAAAAATAAAAATATAACTCATGTGAATAGTGCCTAAACGGTTACTGTAGCAGTAACAGTACCCCTTTGGAAAATGGCATCCGGGGCAAAACCGTGGATGCCAAAATCCAGGTTTTTTGGGACACACTTTTCCAAATTTCAATTTTCAGTGGTACCAAATGGTATAAAAACTACAGTTTTCCTGAAAACCATTTCCTACCTCAACTTTTCCCCTCAAACAAACAGACCCTAAATGGCTTAATCATCGTTTGCATGTAGGTTGGGATGGGAGCGATGGTAAGTCTGAAACTTTGAGAGCAAGGGCTTGAGGTTGAGGGGTTGAGTTTTTTATTTAATTATTATTATATATATATACATATTATCAAAAACAAAAATGGAAAAATAGATGCGGAAAAGGGTGTTTATGTTCCGCCTTCTCTATGAATTTGAAAATATATTTCCTTTTTTGTTAGCCTATTGGAAGATTTGTTTTAGAGTTTTGCATCCTATAAAAATTACATAAATAGAAAACGGAAATGGGTGTCTCTTTTCCGCCTTCTGTATGTATTTGAGCATCTATTTCCTAAAGAGAGGAGTGCTGAAGATGCAGCACCGTGACTGGGAAATGCCACTTATGAAGTTACCTTGTAGGGTTATGGAGGGATGTCTAAATCTCATGTCTAAATATTCCATTCTTTCTCTATCTTAAAAGGGACCGCAGCATAGCATAGCAGCCGTGCACATCCACCATTCGCACATCTTTAATTTCCTCCACTGGATGTCATAAAGCATCCCATCTGACATCCACATTCCCATTTCATTTTTTGTGGTCCAGAAGACATTGACAGAGTTGAAGAATTGAAGTCAAACAATGCCGGACGATGCAGCAGTTTATACAAGAGATGCTATAATAAAAATCCACAAAAGAACACAATGTAGGTAGCCTATTGTCTGGCTTGGATCTACTAAGCTTTTCAGCTATTACAATTCTCCTCCAATCACTTTTCCCAAAGGAAAACTCTCTAATTCTGATTGGTAGTTCGTTATTCCGCACACGCTCATGTACACCAATTTGCTTTCTGTCCTCGAACCAAATGTCTAAGAGATGTAGCAGAGAAAAGCCCAGCAGAACGCCAAAGTACTCTCATTAACATGTGAGAATTGCTATTTGCACGTCGGACGTGCAAATGATTTGCACGTCGGACGTGCCATGGCGCACCCGCCGAGGTGTGCGGACGCGACCACATGGGTCGGCGGGCGCGCCATGGCGCGTGAGGACGTGCAAATAGCATTTCTCTTAGCATGCATATTGCCCTTTGTCCCCTCTTCCTCCTCCCTCCTACAGGCTACATCTACGTTGTTTTCTTGGTCAGCTAACCCAGTGATCAGAGTATCCATCTATGATTGTTATATAGCCCAACTTTGTCAAGAATCTGCTCTAATTTTGTGTGCAGGGCCACCATAATCTTACTTTTTACTGAGAGCATTTTATATATGCGAACCCCACTAATTAAGGAAGATGGCCCCAGAAGATGCCTCTCCTTCTCCCGAAGATATGAAGGTTGTCCTCGATAAATTTTGGATCACCTCATAGCAGTGGTTACATTTGAAACGTAGACCTTATTGCAAGAGAGGCCCCGCTGATTCACATGTATGCAGTTGTGAACACGAACGTCCACAATACGACTACTATGTTGTAGCAAAGGAGGGGGAAGGCCATCGCTGCAAAATGGATTACATTCAATCAGGTCTTTACAAGTCTTCTCTTACATGAACAATAAAATTTCGAGTAATTTTCTGCGTATTTCTCACTACACACAGGCGATTTTTCCACCACAACTGTGAGAATTCCACGTTATTAGGTCAATTATTCTTGACGCAAAGGTTCTATCATGAATAGTAGTATTCTTAATGTCAATGTAAGGAAGAAAAAACAAATCTTAGTATACGGCAATACAACCAAAAATCACAATAAGATTTGAACCTCTTCTATCTAATACCTAATATTCTCTCTACGGATCGGACCTCACAGCGTGAAAAAACTGTTAACTCGGGTGATTATTTATTTCTTGAGAAATGTCATAGGGAAGCACAAAGGAGCCGTCCTCCTCCACAGTGTGCTATGTGGAGGAGCACAGCCCCAGTGCATTTAATGTATCTTTTACTTTTTTTTTTTCATCTTCAAACACGCACACAAATATTCTTATAGTGCACATAAATATCTATGTAGTACACACAAATACCATAATAATACACACAAATAATATAAGAATGCACACTTTTCTTTGCTCCCGAGAACATAACATTTCTCTTATTTCTTATGTAGAATGGAGAGAAAGCAGGCCACTTCTGGCAGCTCAAAACTTGAGCTGACAAGAGAATAGTAGCAGTCCAATCCAGTCTAATCCACATTTTCGGCTTCACTCTGCTAGACCCACCATCCATAGATAAGACTTTCTACTCCAATTTGATCTCTCTTTCAAGCGCATGTAATATGGGTGTTTCCGGAAGGACAACCATACAAATGTTCATACTACAGTCAAGTTTCAAGTAGAAGTCAAGCATACAATAGAGGAAAGAAGGGAACAAAAGAGGCAGCTATTTCTTTCTCTTCGGCTTCTTATTTCTCCATTGTTTCTTCTTCTGCTCCTCTTAGTTCGTCCCAGTGCTTTCCTCACTTGTACTCCAAGATCATGTTGTTCTCCGGGGCCAGCCCAATGCAGGCCCTTAGGATGTTCTCCAGCATGGCTCTCTGCTTTGACAGGGCATTCACCACTGGTGTGCCTGGTGGGACCTGTTCTTATTTAAACAAAAGAAAAAAGGAAAAAAAAGTCAACAATTTTCTAGCTCTTACATCTGCTTCTAGCGATCCTTTTTCCTGCCCTGCCTTCAAGGTTAATGCTGGTTGGCACTGAATGACCTCAAAGGAAGACCAAAACAAGCACCTACCAATCCACCCTTCATCATTTCTGTAAATAGGTTAATTTGAACAAACTCCTGCTTCTTGCAAGCGTTATGGCCACTAAGTAGTAGGATGCAGACTAATTGCAAAGAAACAAACTCGGGGGTGGAGTAGAAATTGTGAAGATGCCAGTTTGCAATCATTCGTGTCATGATCCAACCTCATTGTCGAATTTAAGAGCTTAGAGTCGATTTTATAACATGACCCATCTTAAATAAGGACTAGAAAGTTTAAAAAGAAAACAACTTTGATTACTGGGTTTGGAAGGAGGGGAAAAAAAGAAAACGTATGATTTTTGTTTACTTACCAGTGGGGCCTTGGTCAGGTAACTCAGAATGCTTGCCACAGGATGGAAGGAATGGAACTTGCTCTATAAAACACCAAAGTAGAGCATTAGTCACAAGTTTCATCGAACGTCAAGTCAAGCAAATGCAACACACACATACACAACACACCTCTCCTTCTGTCTTGAGCTGGATCCTGGTGCTGAGCTCGGCGAGAAGCACGAGGTCGAGTATGATGGGAGCAGCAAGTAGCGAGTCCTCGCAGGTGTTGTGCAGCACGATTGTGTTCCTCCCGCCCATGAAGATCTCAGAAGTGTATTCGTCCATTGCCCTCTTGCTGTCACCCACATAGGGCACATACTGCACCAGCCAAACACACTCACTGTAACTGCCCAGACAATTCTTTGAACAACGTCAGTCTACGTAGAGACCACAACCAGGAAGGTGTTCTAACCTTGATGACGATGACATGGTCAGGGTGCTCGCCGGGCTCATACAGAATCCCATTGCTGGACACCATGTCGTCCACGACGTTGCTCTTGGAGATCTCCTTCGACCGGAACGTCTGCGGTGCCGAGAGGTTCATCCCGTCGTTGTTGCCCAGATGGTTGTAGCTGACAATGGACGTTGGCTGCAAATTAAAGAGATCCGATTCAAAAATTCCAAAACTTGGATGATACCAAGTCCCAACTATTGAGGAGAATATGGATGTTATGCCGACCTTGATCCCTGCACCAACAAGGAAATCCACCAGTACAGACTTCATCTTGGTCTGCCCACTCTTGAAGTCATCCCCTCCGATCAGGATGTTCCTCCTGATAGCCAGATCAATCAAACCTGCAGGTTGAGCCAAACGAAATGGATTTAAATCTCCATGCCGATAAACCAGGTCTGATTTTGAAAGCGTTTTGAGTCCTCAGAGGAGCTATGCTGACCGGGAACGAATGTGTTCTGCGGGCTCCCATTGATGAAGGGGACGTTCTCGAGGATGCACGCAATGGCATACAGCGTCGAGGGGGATATCTCGGCCTCGTCCCTTTCCAGCGCTGCAAGCAAGTTCTCCATGGTGTCGCTGAGGCCGACCACCACATTGCTGTACCGTTCCGTGTTGGCCGTCCACAGCACCACCACCTTGTCCACTTTCTCCCTCTCCTTGAACTCCCTGTTGGGGCCAAACAAGAGCAGCTATTAGCATCAGCTCAAGTGTCGCTAGGTTGCCATGAATGGGCTACGGTACCTGATATCCTTCATGATCTGTTCGACCTGATGCTTTTTGGAGCCACCGATGATGTTGTTGGCGCGGGAACCCTGGTTGGCGGCGATGAAGTCGGGGTTGTAGATGCCGGGCAGTGGCACCATGGATTCCATGTAGGGGCGGAGCTGCTTTTGCAGGTCGATGTCCAGCACCCTGGCCCTCGCCATGGAATCAGCCAGGTTCATGCTGTTGATGTCCCACCCGCCAAAGATTATGTCGTCCGGGTTCACCTTCAGTTGCAAGAAGGGATCTTTAAGGAGCACATCAACAAACAACTGCTAGGCAGATAGCTAGCTGCGGAATCAAACTACGAAGAAGAGACCAGGGAAATTGTACGGTTCTGCATACCATAGGGAGGAGGCTCTTGAAAGGAGCATAGATTTCTTCCCCATTGAAGGATCCAACTCTGATGGCGGAGGCTTGGGTGAGGGAGCCATAGTAGTTGGCCCGTTGGATCTTCTCCTTGGTCACCCACGAGATCCCCCTGTTTTCATCACCAAAGATTCGCTCAGATCAACAGAAGTCTGGCATGATGAACAGCAGAAAGAACCCGCAAAGCAATATAGAAGGAGAGATCTTTCTCCCAAAAGAACAACCCAGAAACGCGCGTGAACTCATGAAAGCATTGCCATATGATGTGTGTGTGAGAGAGAGAGCCCACTCTCGGTTAGCGATGACGCCGGCGGTGAGAGTGGAGCCGTTGTTCCCTCCCCATCCAACGAGCATCACCCTGTTCACATCAACAAAACAAAACATACAAAAAAATCACCAAGAACAAATCAGACGCCATTAGATACAGTCGAAGGAACGCGCTTTTGGACAACGGCGGACGGCGAAGGAAGGAGAGGAAGTGCTCACCCGAGCTTTGGAACGTGGGTGTCCGTCTTGAACTGGTACCGCACGGACTTGGGCTTGACCACCCACTGGTAGGTGCCGTCCCTGATCTCGTGCACCACCTCCGTCGTCTCGTAGCTGTACACCGACTCGATCTGGTGCTCGCCATACTTCACGTTGGGGCTCTCCACCCGGAACTTCTCTATGAACATTTTAATTCTCTTCTCCCTACCAACCTTCCTTCTCTCTGTGCAGAACTGCAACCTCGCTTCACTCTCTCTGCACGCTCGGACACGGCCTCTCCCCCTTCTCCTGCTGCTGCATATATCTTCGGACGGGACCTCGTCGCCGTCGCCTTGTATTAATGAACGGCTGGGAGCGTGCCACCAGTTTCCCGGAGGGTCGAGAACACGCGTTGGACGACAGCAGCCAGCAGCCCCGCGTGGCTCGACTTGGATAGCAATAGGTGAGCAGTAACAACTCTCGAGGGGGAGGCGGGTTGGGGGGGGGGGGGGGGGGGCGTTGAGTCCGTGATCCCTCCGGCACACCCCCCGCCCTTTTCTTCGGCCAGAGGTAGCTCCGGCTCGTGTGAACCGGCTACAGGCTGGGGCCACGTGGCGGGAGGATCCACCACAGCGCATCCCACATGGCGAAGGGCGCTATCGGGAGGGTTTAATTGGTAAGCGAAAGATTTTGTGTACTTTTCAAAGTATAAAAATATTATGTCATTTTATTTTTTTTTATTAGTGAAAATCAAAGTATCACGTAAATCTCTTTCATATTTTTCATCAATAAAAAGAGAAAAGTGTAAGATAATATGACATTTTTACATTTTAAAAAATATACAAAATCTTTCTCAATTGGCAAACAGTGAGGATTGGATCTGAGAGGAGAGGGGGACGCACTCATTTCCCCCTCTCTGGCTCTGGAATCTTTCGCCATTTGGGTCCTCGTCCTGCTCAACCCGTCGGGTTGTAATGTTGTCGTCATCTGGCGTCACGTGTTGTAATCGGAGTATTGGGGTTTCTGCCTTGTTTGGAGTGTAGTTCCCAAGTTGACGGTGTCATCGTGTAAAAACTTCAATTTTTTCTGCGGGGTAAAGTAATAATTTGTATTAATGGATGTATAAATGTACAAGAAGAGTGGCAATACTTGGACAGCTCTAAGCCACTTGCCAAAATTATTAAAGTGGATAAGGAGTTCTTAACCACGCAACTCGTGGATTAAGAACTCAATAACAAAAGGAAATGAACTCAATGTATGTTTTTATGGCCTTTGCGATAGATTCATTGCTAGAGAAACTCAAAAGGAAAGAGATTAGTGTACCAGGTTTAAACAAGGCCAACAATGAAAAGAACAATGCATATTGCTTCCTTTAAGCAATAAAATGGGCAATGAAACATGACATTTGACTTTATCAGTAGATAATAATCTTTAGATGGAAGTGAAGATATTGTTCTCATGAACAGTAGATCTACAACGTCTCGGTTGGAGCTCGAATCTGTCTGGAGCTCGAATCTGTCGAGATCCCAGCGAACAACAATGACGTCGTGACGTGGCCTCGACCCGATTATAGCGTTGTCTAGACTAACAACTCAGGTCGGCTGAATCGATCTCCTTCTAACCCTTGGCTGCCGACTCGAGCTCAGCTAACGACGTCTTACGCTGATCGACCTGAAGCTCAATTTATCTGCAAGATTCCCGTATCGTGGTTGGGATAACGATCGAAGCATTAACTGTTGATAGTGGCTGCGAGTCGTGTGTTCAGTAACGACACCCATTAAACCCACGATCTGTTGAGGTAGGCCATGGGGGTTATGGCGACAACGTGGCAAAAAATAAAGAGACCTGCCGCGGGATCTGCGAGATCGTCCGACGGTTATTTGGGGTAGACGAGTGTGATAAAAGAAGCAGACACTCTACTGGTACATGTACATAATTTCGTTGAGTCTTCCCGAAAATCTGACGTCTTACTAACTTGAGTGTCGGAGTGTCTGTCCACTGAGCCGTCTCCATGGTCTTGTAGGTTAAAAGCTCAGTAAGTCCAGCCCCTTGGCAGTAGCTACTTCGCTATCTTGGCCGTGCTAACCTCCGTTACACTTGCAGTAACAGCTGAGTTCATTATAAATCCACAATTTTAAAGCATCCCTAGAAAGAGTATTTAATGTTCAGTAGAGTAACCATAGAAGATTCTAGAATTAATCTAAGAGACCCAATTTATAAGGAAGATCAATTGTCCGAATGGAGACCTAGAGAATAATGACCAATTCTCAAAAGCGAATGAGGAATCGATTGAGGATTCCTTTCTCCCTCATAGTAAGACTTCTAGGAATTCTGCTATTCTTCATACAGTCTCTTAAGTCAACAAGAATATGAGTAAGAATTCTACCCTTAGGCATTTGCTAGCCCTCAAAAACTCTAGAGCATCTCTCTTTCCACACCCACCCGATTGTACAACGAAGAGCAAGTTTAGCAAGCTGACTGATTATTCCATTGTGGCAGAAATTGTTATTTAGGTTTTGAAGCTCATGATTGAGTGAATTGCTAGGATCCCTTCGAAGATCAAAATGAAGAAGAATTTGTTTCCAACTCTAAGTAGAGTATGGACATTGGAGGAATTAATGATTCATTGTCTCTTGGTTATAACAACAAAGAAAGCACCTATTGGCCATATGGAAACCCCTTTTCTTAAGATTGTCAATGTTTGGGAGTCTTATATCGATTAGTGAAGAAGTTCACTTTATTATAAACAAAACTCACTTTGTCATGTGCGAACTATTCGCAAATCGATATGTGTGCTCTACATCGATTACTAAAGAAGACTTCTATTGATTAGAAAAGAAAAGTTATTATAGAAGAAACACTTATTCCAATTAGTGATATATTACATTGATTACTGAACACTCGCATCGATTATTGAACATTCTCTTTCCGATTACTTAACATCATTTCAATTACTCTTGTGTTGTTTTGATTAGTGCACAAATGTTCAACTTTGTTCCGATTAGTGTTATACTCATTTTGATTACTGAACAAATGTTCAACTATGTTCCGATTAGTGTCATACTCATTACGATTAGTGAACAAAGGTTCAATATTTTATCAATTAGTGTTATAAATGTTCCAATTATTGAACAGAGGTTTTATATTTTTTCGATTAGCATTATTTAGATATCGATTAGTGAATACATTATATTGTTTCGATTAGTGTTGTTCACGTATCGATTGATGAATACAAGTCATATACTATTTCGATTAGTGTTAATCTAACTTCAAATATATCAATTAGTGAATAGATTGCTTTAAATACTTTGGATGCACCAATTATTGACATCTCACTCATGATTCTCACAACTATTAGTGATATATTCTATTTTAAATAATATCATAAATATTTTAATGTATAATGCCAAACATATTTCAAATGCTTCTCTCTGTGGTTTCAACACACTCTTTCTCGAGCATTCAAAAGCCTCAAAATTTGTTTACTATAATTGCGCCTCTTGAAATACAACTATCTTCAAACCTACTTTCTATATACTACATACTTTCTATCTTTTCTGGCAGGTAAAAATGGACTACCTTGTATGGTAACTCTGACAACAGAACTTGAGGAGTAAAGGGAAATGAGGTATGAGGTGACTGACACACAACTTCTCTTACCTAACATCCCTTTCCATGCATTAAATGTCTCCAGGTCTACGATACTCACACAAGACCTATGCGCGAGATTTGCTAAAAGGGACTCTAGAAATACACACTAACACAAGAGGATGCAACAGGAAGAAGATGGAGTCTAATGACTATCATTCAAATGATTTCTTCAATATCTTCGAGAGGTAATGGGAAGAAGAAGAAGAAGAAGAAGAAGAAGAAGAAGAAGAAGAAGAAGAAGAAGGAAGAGAGCAACGAGAAGAAGGAGCTCTAACGGATCTCCTCAACGGTCTTCTTCAAAAGGCTGTATAAAGAAGATGGAGGCCTTGAAGCTAGATAGTAGAGCACGCATATGACAAAGCAACAAGAAATCTGTTTAAGTGTTATGTGTTCAAGCCTTTATTCCTTCTTTGTCTCTCTATGTGATTGTAAATCTAGGAGAGAGTTTGTGAGCCTGAGAGACTGAGACTCTATCATTTCCTTTAGCTTTCAAGTTGTTGTCGAGATTAAGAAAGTCAAGTTCATTATTCTTGAACTTGATCTCGATAGCTTGCTCTTTCTTTCCTTAGGAAAGACAGGTTTGTTCCTCTTCCTGCAAGAAGAGAAGACCAACTGGTGTGCTAGGTGGTTTGTCTAGCTGATGGACTGTACTCAACTTTCCCCTTGTGTAAAGGAAGGACCAGCAAGGAGCTGGGCATTGTATGCCCATTGGGGGAACTATACCCCGAGTTAGTGAAATTTCAAGAGTTTGCAAGGGGATTGAACGTAAGACTTCTATTGAGGGAAGTGTCGAACCAAGATAAATCGTTTGTGTCCCTTTGTGTGATTGTCCTTGTGATTATTCGTTGGTTAACTTATTCATTGCATTTAATCTCTAACTAACGCTTCTGCATCAAAGTTTTTATTTTTATGTGTTAATTATTGCAGCACTCAATCACCCCCCTCTATTGTGCTGCTGTGGGCCAACACATGGGAGTTTTTAGGGAATCATCTCGAAAGCAACAATAAAGAGAACTGAGTACTCAATTCAGAATGGAATATCTCACATTACTTGGAAATTGGGAATCAGTGGCTCTTAAAATTGCACTAAGTGAGTGATTATCCACAATGAATTCACAGACCTACGTGAATGCATGCTAGGCAAAAGGAAAATGTTAAAATAATGAAAGATAGAAAATAATTAAGATAATATTGTTACATTATTGAGATGAGTCAGGAGACCATTCATTATAGGCGTGGATCCATCATCCCCAATTAACGTAACCACAATGGCCTATTTGTGCGACAAAGAATTGTATGAAATTATCACTATTTTTGATGAAGGAGAACTTAAATCTTAGATTCCTTAGAGCCACAAGGTCCCTGATATGCTTTAATAGGGTAATAACATATAGTAAAAATGTAATACAAAGATATGATGCGATACAGGTGATGGTGAGACAGTGATTGTGAGGGGTAGAGATGTAGCTTGGTGCTCACAGTGGGACCAAATGAATGTATGCCTTCAAACCTGCACTCAAAGATCAACAGCCAAGAGAATAACAAGCATAACATGAAGTACAGAGCATTCAAGATAACTCAAGCATAACATGCAATGTTGAATAATTTGTTTTGTTTAGACTATGATGATAAAGAACTTGGCCAATGGATAGAATGAATGTCTAGGCAAGATGAATCAGAGATATGGCATGGAAAATAGTTATAGAAAGATTTGACCCACATTCTTGGTCTGGGCATGCAAGGTATCTGCCTTGTGCAACACCATCAACATTTTTTTTTTGGTTTTTTTTAGAGAGATTATTTTTTTTGGGATTATGAGAAATATTTGAATTTTTATGAGATTTTGAAAATATTTGGATTTTGAAAATATTAATCTTTGTTGGGGTTTTGGAAAATATTCTTCATTTTTGGAGTTTTGGAAAATGTTCATCTTTTTTGGAGTTTTGGAAAATATTCATCTTTTTTGAAGTTTTGAAAAATATTCATCTTTTTTGGAGTTTTGGAAAATAAGGTCAAGCCAACAACACTAAGGCTACTTTAAGTCACTGGCTAGAGGTCCATATTCCCTCCCCTTTCACTACAGATTACCCAAAAGGGAGAGTGCATTTAGGGTGGTGCCCTATAATTGATTGTCCTTGGTTAACGGTGTTGCTACCAAGGCCATACCAAAAAAAAGACACAGTCTTGGAGGGAGATAGGAAGATTGTTTGGAGACATGCCTAATAAGGGTTTTGTGGAGTCGAGTTTGACTTCCTTCCTTAACACATCCTTAAAGATTTGGTCTCACTTGGGTTGGGGGTTTTAGAGTGATTTTGTCTTGGCAATTTATTTGTAGGTGCATGCGTACGATCGATCTCTTGACATCCCGCTGAGACATTGCCACTCTTTGCCATGCCCTATATTTAATTTTGACTGACTTTGCATGCATAGGACCATGGTTTGCTCTGTGGGGACTTTGCCATTCTTAACATGCATTTTATCTTTGTTTGTTCTTTTTGGCCTTTTGATTGATTGCCCTTACTGGAGACTTTCTCTCGTTAGGGAGTGTTTCAGGTTGGTTGTCTTGCCCAGACTACCTCTACTCCCCATACTTTGGCTGAATAAGAAGAGAAATAGACTTTCAGTGCCCTTACGCATGGCCAGGGTAGCAACGGTGTCTTCCAAAAGAGTTGGTTAAGTGCACCGTGAAGTGCTTGAGGTGCCCAAGCTAAGGGTAATCTTTAATGATCGGGGAGGGAATTTTAGGCTCCTAGTGCAGAGTTTTCATTGTGAGAGTGCTACAGAAGCATATGCCTTATTGATATTCCTAGTTTTTTTGTTTCTTTTTGATATCGACAGTGATGATAAGAATTTGGAGGGTAAAAGTAAGGATGAATGCCCTACGGTAGGGCGAGACTCTAGAGAGCTCAAAGAATATATAGAATAAGATGAGAATTAAAAGGATAGGTGAGGACTAAAGCCTTGAAAGCAGTGGGAGAAAGGACAGACACCCTGATCAAATAGGAAAAAAGGGAGTGATGGAAAGGGTTTGGAGAATCTAGAGGTTCCGGACGAAGCAAAAGGAGATGGGCATGATGCCCAATAAGAGGGAGAAATTTGGAGGTTCCATAGGAAGTAAAAGGAGATAGACGTGATGCCCAATAAGAGGGAGAAAATTCAAAGGTTCTAGAGGAAGGAGTGGAAAAAGGGGTATGCCACATGGGGCAAGAATGAGTGATATGCCGCGTGAGGTACGAACAGGCGATGTGCCACATAAGGCACAAAATGGAGGATGAAAACAAAGTGTTGTGTCACGTGGGAAATGATAGGGAGGTGTGTCCAGAGGGCCTAGAGAGGAAACACACAGAGTGGCATGATATCTAGTACAAAGAAGGGAATGAAAAAAAATGATAATAAAAAGCCTCCAGTGGGAAAGGAATGTGGAGAATCCACAGAGGAGAACTGAGGAGAACGAAAGATAATTGGAATGGAGAGGAGGAAGAAGGAGGTGGTCCCCTAGCCTTTATCCTTTCTTGGAGCCTCTTCTACCGCTTGGGCGATGGCTTCTTGACCCTCATGTACCTTCTTATGTAATGTGTCTAGCGAGTGTATGACCTAACTCTTCTCACCGAAGTTGATTTGCTCACATAGGGTGAACTGTTGACTTCTTTAGAAATTTCAAGCAAGAGTGATAACTCCCTTGGGGTGTAATCAAAAGAAATTGTGGGGAGTTTCACTCGCAAAATAGTAGATGTAAGGCCCTCGAATTTTGTTCATATTATGCTTATTTGATTTTATGCATATTATAAGTATTTATTTACTTATGTGCATATGTATATATATGTTTATTTCTGTGCATATTATATTTATTTAATTCTGTGCATATTGTATTTAAATAATACTATGCATATTGTATGTATTTATATTATGTATGTTGTTTATTGATATTTCTGTTTTCTGCCGAAATCCCTGTTAACGTCAACATCCATTGACGTTAAGGGCAGGTTGACGGCAACTTGTGTGCCGTTGACTGCATGGCTTTAGAAGATTGACGTCCAGATCGATGGACGCCGACTTCCTGTTAACGGTAGTAAAGTGGTCGTTTACTTCTCCGGTTATGTTGCGATTCTAGATCTAAAAACGGCTGCGTTTTCTCCTGGTTCTTGATTAGGAAACTATCCCCAATGGTAGGAATACCTAATCTTAGGCTCACCCTAACCCTTAAACCTATAAAACCTAATGTTTTTGGCCAGATTAGGTCCTTTGGCTCAAAGGAAAACCTAGGGTTCGTTTGTGAGAAAACCTGAGCTTTCTAAGGCTTGATCCGGTGATTGAGAGCTTCTTCCGGTGATCTACTGTGACTGGAAGGTGCTCCTTGGGTTGTTGAATCTTCCCCGACTCCGGAGATCCATTTGCATCAGCAAGAAGACCGGATTTGGGAGGGGAAATCTCACATTCTTGGCTTGGCCGAGGAGGGCTTCTTCGACAGATTTGATCTTCCTAGATTTATTTTCAGGCAAGTAATCGAGGGGTATTATTCCTAGACATGTCCTTTAGGTCTTAGGTATTTTTCCCGGATTTTATTCGTGTCCTGAAACCCCCAATTCACCTTTTTATTTGAGTTCGATCTGCACTTCCGCAGACAGGAGGTTGACGGCAACCTTGTTGCCGCCAAGTTCTTGAGTTGACGGCAACATCATGTGCCGTTAACCCATGTTGACGGCAAGGCCCTTGCCATCAAGTTCATCTATTTTCTACAGAACTATATGTTTGATCTCTGTACTGTGATTTTCGACTGTTTGGTGGTTTGTGCATGCTATAAAGATTGTGATTGGTCAGGTATGGTCTGTAGGTCATATCATGAGGTTTTGTCAATTTTCTGAGCATGATTATATTTAATATAAATTCTGTATTGATGAAATAAGCATGTTATGACTGTGTTTAATTCTGAATAAATAGATTTGTTGCATGTTAGGATTTCAGAAAATTTCCATGATCTTAGGGTTACTGTTTTCATGTTTTAGAATTGTTGAAATCGACTATTTTTCTATGGACCATGTTAAAGTGAATTTCTTGTTAATTTGCATGAAATCTAGTTAAATTGTTAAAATTAGTTTTAATGTTGAAAAAAATCTGAAAAATTAGACATGCTTAATATGGTCTAATTACCATGCTTAATATGTATAATGTGTCACATGTCTAATTTTTCTGAATTAAAACTAATTTTAACAATCTAATCTGAAAAATACGTATTAACAGAGGTAATTAGACCATATTAAGCATGTTGATTTAAATCATGTAAATCTCAGTGTTTAGCAGCATGATTAGATACTGTTATGTTTAATTTAACACTGTGGAACAGTTATACTGAGTTCTGTAAACTAAAACATGTATATTTGTTTAAAGTGCATTTGAATGAGTTAAATAGTGCATGTGAATAATGTAAACCATGTGATTAAGTGTTAATGTGTATAATGTGAGCCGAAATTGACACTGCTACCATAGAAGGCTATGGAGCCGTACTGTAGAAAAGTCTCTATGGGAAGGCTCATTGTGTATGTGATATCTTGTGGGCATCAGGATGAAATCCTGGAGGTGGACAAGTACCACTGGTTAGGGTGGAGAGAGCTTCTCCCGATTTTGCGCAGTTACCAAGATTCGTCATTATATTGCCTAAGTGATGGGTATGTGTTATGTGAATGTGTCTCCTTCTTTATGGTGGTTGGGACTATGTGTCACGAAAATTAAGTGTTAAAAGTGTGAAAAATGTGAATATGTGCAATGTGAATATGTGATAGTGTTATGTGAATGTGATAACATGTGAAGAGATGTGAAACCATGTGAATGAAAGTTATTTATGTTAAAACAGCAAGCTAAAGATGTGTATATGTGTTATGAAAGCATGTGAAAAATGTTAGATATCATGCTAGGATTGTTAATTATCATGTGCATAATTCCATGATCAAATTGTGTAGAGTTATGAAACGATATGAATAGAAATTGAAACCATGAATCATGTTACATGTTATGTGTAGAAAGCATGTGTAGGTTATTTATGCTTAATTGTCATGAAGCATGTACTATGTATTTCTCTTATTGTTTAAAAGACTAGCATGTGTATGTGAAATGTGTAAGGATATGCCTTTAGGTTGTTTGCTGGGTCTTGTTGAAAGACTCATACTTGCTTTAACATAGAGGTAAGACAGGTGTTCCAGTACTTGAGGAGGACTTAGTGAGGAGCGACACTGAGTGATAGGAGTAGCTGCGTTTGTGGAGTGCTTTCTTTTCATAGTATGTGAACAATGTTATTCATATGGACTTGTAATATTGTGGACATTGTTATTTCTTTTATTGCTATATAGACTGTGGAATTATGTGAATGATGATGGAATAAGACTTCTCTTTTATTTCCGCTGTACTCTTTTGTTATTTATGTACATTTCAACCTATTGTGTTGTGTTGGATAAATGTCCCACTGTAATGGCGCCCTTTATATCGATGTGGATTGGTATAATCGTACCGTATAAGGAGGGTCGTCACAGTAGAAGTCAAAGATGATGGCATCATGCCCTTGTTATGGGAAGTATTTGGCAATAAGATGGGAGCGTGCCCTTGGATAATAAAATTCATTAAAGATTTGGCCATGGAATGTGTGAAAACAATGTTGGTTTTTAACCCATTCACTTAAGTAGGTAAGTAGATAACAAATGAGTGAGGGGTCAGGAGAGCATGAAGGGAGATTTTCCCAATGAGTATATACAGATTCATGTGCATTTGGCAACTGAAATGACTGGCATAAACTTTTGAGTTGACCCCTTACGTCCAGTGGTAGAGCCGATAACTTCCTCTCCAAATTGTCCGATATGGAGACAATGACTGGCATATATGGAATATAATCTTGCAACTTAAGTGTAACAACCCAAGTTTTTAAAATCATAGACAATTAGAGTGGGTGGAAATTTATAATTTTCAAATAATTAGGTAAGAGTTCAAAACCAGAAATTTAGGAATATATATATATATATATATATATATAATATATATTGTGGGAAAGGATATGGAATGAGATGGAACTTATAAGTTAGAATTGAATAATGGGTGTAGCACCCTAGATTTTTATAAAATATCTGATAAATAGAGAGCCCATTAACTTGGGTAAATGATTCATAAGAAATAAATGGTTGGCAATCTGATTATAACACAAATTAGAAGATTACTGGACCCTTGTTCAGTGATCAGGTTGATTATATCACTAATCAGATGATTTCTGAACCTTTGTTTAGTAATCGATGTGATTATATCACCAATCGAAACTTTACTGAACCTCTGTTTAGTAATCGGTTCAATTGTAACTCTAATCAGAATCTTATTGATTGTTCAGTAATCAGTTCAATTATAACTCCAATTAGAATTGAACCTTGTTCAATAATCAGATCATTTGAGTCCAATTGGAATGTTAATAAACGCTTGTTCAGTAATTAGAATGTTTGTAAGCCAATCAGAAGACTTTTGAACATTTGTTTAGCAATCGATTCATTCATAAACTCCAATTGTAAGGATTCTGAACTTTTGTTCAAGAATCGATGCGATTATAACACTAATCTGATGGTTACTGGATCTTTGTTCAGTAATCGATAGGATTGCAACTCCAATCAAAAAGTACCAGAACTTTTTTTCTCCAATCGGAAGAGCACGAACATCGACTGATGGAAGATTTATACATAAGGCAAAATCCTACTTTGACTTATGACCAGTCAAAGTTTAACATCACTTTTGTGTAAGACTCTCACCAATTGAAGTTTAACTTCGACTCATGATTACTCAAAGGTTTGTGATAGTGGAAGTTGAATTCTAACTTTGACTCATGATCAGTCGAATACTTGTATGATGGAGGGAGTCAACTTTTGGAGTTGGTAAATGTACTGGTGACTGGGTATGGCCCAAGCATGGTGGGTCTATCTTTCCTAGACACAGTCAACTGTAGGTATGAGTGGAAGCATGATGCAAAGGTATGGTTCAAGTACGAAGGATCTTTGAATATCTATCCTCATATACTACCTTGGTTAAATAAAAAGGGATTCTATTGGGACAAAATCCCTACAAAATACATTATAGATGACCCTCCTTGGCTCCTAAACCCTCTGGACATTGCTGGTCGTGGGATGGAAAGCTGGGCATAGAGGGAGGTGGGAACGCCTAGGCTTGGGCTCGTGGAGCTCCTCTTCCTCTTACCTCTGCTTCGACCTATAGGAACTTGAGATTTGGAAGCTATCAAAGGTAGGTTTTTTCTGGCACCAACATAACATGTTAAGGCTCTGTAAGTCTTTTTCGTTGGTCTCTGTTTTGCCACAACCTTCATAGTGTCTATAGAAAACCTTGAAAGTCTTAGGGCATTTCTTGTTTATCTCTTGATTCCAGCAACCATAGTTGTTTGGATCAAGATCAACCTAGAGTTCTTCTCCCTTGAGTCTCCAACAACTTCTTTGTTGGAGGTCTAGACTGATTCCTTTCTGAAGACCCTCCTCTGCCACTGTTTAAACCTTGTGATTTGCGTCACCTGTCCCTAACATGAATTTGAAGGCCATCCAAAACCTATTTTCCTTTGCTCTGTTTGGTCTAGTCTAGCACATTGTCATAGTCTGCCAGTGTCTTAAGAACTTATAAGACATGTTAAAAGCTTTAAACTCATGAAGACTTATTATTAAAAAAAAAAATTTAACTGTCTTGGGTAGTTTCCTCAACATGAGATTTAAAATTTCTACCTTGCCATTCTTGCTTACTATGAAAACTGAAACTTTTACCATATACGACTGAACCGAAAGCACATCTTTCATTGTCCAATTATACTCTTGAAACTTGTGTTCCTTATCATTATTGAGCTATATTGTGCCTTAAAATCCATGAGAAATCACACTAGTTACTTGTGTTCCCATTTGGAATCCATTGGCCATAATATGTTATAAGTGATCAACACTATGTGGGACTTCGGTCCATGATCGATGCCTATGCAAATAAGGGCACTGTCTTCTCTTGAGGAGGTGTGCCCCAACGTACTTATTACCATGAGAGTATGGATTTGTGGTGCGTGGCATGATACAAAAATGTGTGCAAGATTTGAAAGTGCCTTCGTTCTGATGTGATATGTTCGATTATGTAATATGTTTGATTGTGAAATATAGCCATTCTAAAATCTTTCAAATTACTGAATTTCAGTGCTTGAAACTTTGTTCATTTCTTGGGGTCAATTCATACTTGATTATTGTTTGTAATTGTTCTTGGATCCCTTGCTTTTCTGTTCGTTGGAAATTCATCTCTTAAATCGCCCTGCAACCCACTGAGACATGATTATTGCTCTTGCCATATGATTTTTGCTTACTGTCCTACATGTTCCGTTGTTCTATCTTTGTAGAAATCCTTCTTGTCAAAAGGTTAATTACTTATATCATGTCCATACATTGAGATGTAAATCCTATTAGGTGTAAGCTCATTAATTGTCTAACATTTTCAGATTGCAAGGTATTGAAATTGTAAGGCCCTCGAATTTTGTTCATATTATGTTTATTTAATTTTTTTGCATATTATAAGTATTTATTTACTTATGTGCATATGTATATATATGTTTATTTCTGTGCATATAATATATTTATTTAAATGTGCATATAGTATTTAATTATTACTGTGCATATTGTATGTATTTATTCTGTGTATGTAGGTTTATTTGATATTTCTATTTCTGCCCAAAATCCCAGTTAACGTCAACATCCCTTGATGTTGAGAGCAGGTTGACGGCAACCTGTGTGCCGTTGACTTCAAGGCCAGAGATATAGACGTCCAGATCGATGGACGTCGACTTCCTGTTAACAGCAGCAAAGTGGCCGTTTACTTCTCCAGTTATGTTTGCGATTCCAGATCTGAAATGGCTGCGTTTTTCTCCGGGAACCTGATTAGGAAACCCAACCCCAACGGTCCGCAACCCTAATCCTAGACGCATCCCGACTCTTACCCTTATAAAACTTAGAGATTTCGGCCAGATTAGGTCCTTTGGCTTAGAGGAAAACGTAGGTTTCGTTGAGAGAAAAACTAGACTTTTGCAAGGCTTGATCCGGCATTTGAGAGCTTCTTCCGGCGATCTTCTTCAACTGGGAGGTGCTCCTACTGTTGAAGAATCTTCCCCGACTCTGGAGGACCGTCTGCACAAGCAGGAAGACCGGATTTGGGTGGGAGATCTGCACCTTCTTGGCTTGGTCGAGGAGGGCTTCTTTGATAAATCTTTAGAGATTTTATTCCAGACAAGTAACTGAGGGGTATCATCCCTAGACATGTTCTCTAGGTTCTCGGAATTTTTATGGATGTTATTTCGTGTCTTGGAACCCTCAATTCTCTCTTTTATTTGAGTTCGGTCTGCACTTTCTGCAGACAGGAGGTTGACGGCAACCTTGTTGCCGCCAAGTTCCTGAGTTGACAGCAACAGAGTGTGGCCGTTAACCCATGTTGACGGCAAGACCCTTGCCGCCAAGTTCTTCTGTTTTCGCAGAAATGTGTTTGTCATGTCTATGTGATAATTTTCGAACTTCTGGATGTCCGTGCATGCTGTAGAAATTATGGTTGGTCAGGTATGGTCTTTAGGTCAGATCATGAGGTTCTGTCAAATTTCTGAGCATGGTTTTAATTAGTATAATTTCTATTATGGTGATTTATGCATGAATTGACAGGGTTTAATTCTGAATAAATAAATTTACAGCATGTTAATATTACAAAAATTATCATGATCTTGGTTACTGTTCACATGTTTTAAACCTGTTAGAATCGATTGTTTTGCTGTATACCATGTTAAAGTGAACATTTTGTTAAAAATACATGAAATATGTTTTAAAAGTTAAAAATATTTTTACAGTTTTGAAAATTCTAAAAATTGAACACATGACATATTACATGTATAGAGTCTGTAGTTAAATTTTGATATTATTTTGATACCTGTGGGTACTGTTTGCTTTTAACAAGGGTAATTATGCCATGTTAAGCATGATTGATTAAGAGCATGTAATTCCAGTGATTAGCAGCATGTTAGGGCACTGTTATGTTGATTTAACACTGTAAAATAGTCATGTTAAGTTCTGTAATCTGAAATATGTATGTTTAATTAAAGTTCATGTGAATGGGCTAAGTAGTGCATGTAAATGAATGAAATCATGTGATTAAGTGAGATAATGTATTTAAGTGTATCATGTGCCGAAATTGACACTGCTACCAGAGAAGGCTGAGGAGCCGTACTGTAGAAAGTCCCTATGGGAAGGCTCATTGTGTATGTGATATCCTGTGGGCATCAGGATGAAATCCTGGAGGTGGACAAGTACCACTGGTTAGGGTGGAGAGGGCTTCTCCCGGTTCTGCGCAGTTACCAAGATTTGTCACTATATTGCCTAGGTAACAGGTATGTGTTATGTGATTGTGTGTCCTTCTTTATGGTGGTTCAAACTATGTGTCACGACAATTAAAGTGTAAAAGTGTGAAATTGTGCAATGTGAACATGTGATAGTGTTATGTGAATGTGATACCATGTGATAAGATGTGAAACCATGTGAATGAGATTTATTTATGTTAAAACAGCAAACAAAATATGTGATATGTGTAACGACCCACTTCCACCCAGTACAGTTATACCAACCCACATCGGATGAGAGCAAGTCGCTACAGGGGAGAAAACCCCAACGATATACCCATGGGCTGAGATATACACAAATATAAAGGAATAATGCAGCGAAAATTAAACAACTCTTATTCCATCAACTTATAATCCACATTCCACAGTCTATATAGTCCAAAAAAGAAATAACATAACTGGCTTTCACTAAACATATAGCAATTTTCCAATTACAATAATCAAAGTTCAAGTTACAAATGCATTACATACTAGGAAATAAACCACAAGTCTTCAATCTACTCCTCCAACTCCACGTCGGATCTTGCTAACTCCTCGGCTTCTAAATCTCCTGAAATGTTTAGCAAGGGTGAGTCTACATAATAGACTCAACAAGCAACTTAAAACTTCAACCATATACTTATCATACATGCTTCTAACAAATTAAGCTAACAAATGCTCATTCTAAAACATGGAATCTATTAAGCAAAACTATACTAACATATGTAAAACAATAATTCTAACATGGATACTTATAACATGAAATCACTAACATGGAAACATTCATATACTTACATGCTTTCATTTCTTATTTTTACATAACACTAACACATGACTTATGTTCAATTTATAACATGATACTAAACACATATTCTTCAAGCAATTCTATCTCATGGACATAATACATACACCTACACATGGTACTAACATGATATCACAATCAAAATTCACATTAACACATGCATTAATTTCTCATGACATGCACACATGCACTTTTACCTTGGCTTTCACATGCACTTACTTTCACATTATCATACATTCACTTACACATGATTTCACATGGTTTTCACTTTACACATTCACGTATCACAGGATTTTCACATAGTTTTCACGTTGCACATTCACGTATCACTCATCACTTCACTTGCACATACCACATATCACGTTCACATGTCACTTTACACGTTACACACAAATTCATTTTTACACGATGCTAAGACACATCCCAAACCACCACTCGAGAGATCACTTAACACATACACGTACTTAATCACCAGGCAAAGTGATCAAGTCTAGGTCACTGCAGAACCGGGGGAAGCCCTCCCCACCATTACCAGTAGAACTTGTCCACCTCCAGGATTTCACAAGACCCTTTGCCTCGGTATCACGTAACACGATTGAGCTTTTCCGTAGTAACACTACTACAGTATAGCTCCAAGCAATCTAGGGTGTAGTGTCTCATTGGCACACATTTTATCTTTACACATTAACACGTTTTTCACACACACACACGTCACCTGTTCCCTCACTTCCCATGCACATGCACACACATATATCATGGAACATAACTTATCACATTCAGATTCTCAAATCATCATAAACAGTAATTGACAGAACTTAATCATGATGCTAATCACATTTTCACACATAAATGTAATCTATTCTTAAAACATGGTACAAAAAACTTCAGAAATTAATAGCAATTTGCATAGTACTCAGAATCCTATCAATTTTAACCACGGGTTAAATATAGCACAGGGAACATATCTATAATTTATCACAATTTTTCAGAGCTGTCAAACTATTTTTAATAATTAACACAGATTACATGTAATTTAATAAGATAAATCATTTAAGCATGGTATATAGTAAGAAGTTGGTTCTAACAGGTCAAAAATATGAGAACAATCATTCTAAGATTATCATATTTTCTTAATCCGTACATATAACAAAACTATTTAATCAGAATTAACCATAGTCAAAACATACTTATTCTCTAATAAAAAAATTTATTCTAATTAATATCATGCTCAGAATTTGGTAGATCGCCATGATATGACCTACAGACCATGCCTGACAAACCCTGATTTTCACAACATGCACAAACCTCCGAACAAGCAAAAATCACAGTACAAGGATTAACATGTATTTCTGTAGAAAACAGATGAACTTGACGGCAAGGTTCTTGCCGTCAAAATGAATTAACGGCCGGATCGTCCGCCGTCAACACAAGAACTCGGTGGCAACAACATGGCCTCTACCTCCTGTCTGCTCACAGTGCAGACTGAGCACAGAAAACAGGTGAATTGAGGGGTCCAAGACACAGTTTTAAAATTTGTAAAAATGTGAAAACCCTAGAGGACAAGTCTATGGAGTGAACTAATAAGTCACTTGCCTGGAAATAAATCGATAGAGGGATGATTTGGTCGAAGAAGCCCTCCTCAGACATGCCAAGAAGGTGAGGTTCTCCTCTCAGATCCGGCCTTCCTGCTGATGCAGATGATCCTCCGGAGTTGGGATGATTTCTCAATCACCAGAGCACCTCCCAGTCGAAGCAGTCGCCAGGAGACCTCTCCATCCCAGATCCAGCGCGCCAAAGATCAGTTTTCTCAAACGAGCCCCTAGGGTTTCCTCTCCACCAAAAGACCTTAATCTGAGAAAAAACACTATGTTTTATAGGCTAATGGTTGGGTTATGCTTAGGGTTAAGTCATCCTACCGTTGGATAGGTTTCCTAATCAAGAACTGGAAGAAACGCTTCCGTTTCAGATCTGAAATCCAAAACGCATCCTAGAAGTAAACGTCCAGTTTACTGTCGTTGACCAAAAGTAAACGTCAATTGATTTTGACGTTAGATTTTCCAGTCAGATAATAAACGACACAAAGCTTGCCATTGACTCGCCCTTAGGTCAATGGATGTGGACGTTAAGAAGAATTTCGGCCAGAAAATAAATTATCCAAATGACTTGCATGCACAACATAAACACAGCATAAATACATGTAATATGTACAACAATAACTAAATACTATATGCACATTTAATAAATATATTATATGCATAGGAATAAACACATTTTTATATATACACATGCACATACGTAAGTAAACACTTATAATAGCACAAAATTTGGGGGCCTCACACCCTCTCCCCCTTAAAATGATCTTTGTCCTCGAAGATCGGATCATGTTCCTATAATGACGTCGTCGGCGTCACCTCCAGTCAACGCATACACTCTGGCCGGTGCTTCTTGCCTTACTGCTGGCTTCTTTGCTGCTGGTTCACCTCGTGGAACTAACTTCTTCAGCTTCAGAAAATATCTAATCCGATGATCTTTACTGCCAAACTTGAGACATCTTCCACCTCCGTCCAACACAAGTCTCCCACCATGACGCTTGCCGCAGTGCACACACTCAGGCTTCTCGCTGCCTGTAGAAGCTACTGACTTTGCTGGTACTATAGCTGGTTGTTCATCTTCCATGAGCTTATTCATCTTCCTGTTTTGCCGCTGGAACGGTTCTGGCAACCTCTTCAACCTAGCCTTCTTCTCTTCCTGTACAATTTCATCTCACTCTCCTGCCTGCATGCTGCGCTCAGAGCCACATCCATAGTCCTATGGTCAAACACTAAAAGTCTGGCTGTCAATGATGGTCTAAGCCCCATCACAAACTTCTTCACCTTGCGCCTCTCATCAGCAACTATGTGCAGTGCAAACCTTGACAACTCCACGAATCTAGCCTCATACTCCAAGACCAACATAGAACCTTGGGTCAATGCCAAGAACTCCGCTCCATCTTGTCCTGGATGTGTCGAGAACATACTTGGCCTCAAACAACCTCACAAACACTTCCCAAGTCACCTCTAACTCCAGACCCTCAACTACGTGCGTAGAACAGAAGACCACCACACATCTGCTCGCTCCTGAAGCATGTATGTCGCCAGCTGACCATGTCATCCTCTACACACCTGATGGCTCTGAATATCTTCTCGATCTCTCTAAGCCAACTCTCTGCAACCAATGGCTGACTCTCCCCTTTAAAAGGAGGCAGCCATCCGCTTAAACCTCTCCATGACCGACACACCTCCTACACCACGGTCCTGCTAAGCTGGTGCCGGAACCTGAGCCTGAAGCTGCGTTTGAAGAGCTGCCTGCATCTACACTTGAGTTTGCATCACTTATACAAGCCCTTGCATGAATGTGCCGTAGTCAACTAACGGTGCGCTGGTGGTTCCTAAGGTGCTGGCACTCTCGGCTGCTCGCTTGCAGTCCTCCTTGGCTCCTCATCTTGAATAGGCACACTCGAACGTCGGGCTCTTCCAGCCATAGCCTAAAAATAAACATCAAGTCAAGCTCCTTTTATTACTACACTTAGCATATTATCATGCATTCATCTTATCACTTTCTAGTCCTATCTTCATCATTCCATGGATCTGGCTATCTACTACAAAGACTTAGAGATGTAAATTAGTTGATGGCTATTCATGTATAATCTCAACCCTGTGGCTCTGATACCATCTCTGTAACGACCCACTTCCACTTGTACAGTTATACCAACCCACATCGGATGAGAGCAAATCGCTACAGGGGAGAAAACCTCAACGATATACACATGGGCTGAGATATACATAAATATAAAGGAATAATGCAGCGGAAATTAACACTCTTATTCCATCAACTTATAATCCACATTCCACAGTCTATGTAGTCTAAAGAAGAATACATAACATGGCTTTTCACTAACATATAGCCAGTTTTCCAATTACAATAATCATAGTTCAAGTTACAAATGCATTACATACTAGGAATAAACCACATCCTTCAATCTACTCCTCCAACTCTGCGTCGGATCTTGCTAACTCCTCGGCTTCTAAATCTCCTGAAAGTTTAGCAAGGGTGAGTCTATATAATGGACTCAGCAAGCAACTTAAAACTTCAAACCATATACTTATCATACATGCTTTCTAACAAATTAAGCTAACAAATGCTCATTCTAAAACATGGATCTATTAAGCAAAACTATACTAACACATGTAAAATAATAATTCTAACATGGATACTTATAACATGAAATCACTAACATGGAAACATTCATATACTTACATGCTTTCATTTCTTATTTTTACATAATACTAACACATGACTTATGTTCAATTTATAACATGATACTAACACATATTCATCAAGCAATTTCTATCTCATGGACATAATAACATACACCTACACATGGTACTAACATGATATCACAATCAAATTCCATTAACACATGCATTAATTTCTTATGACATGCACACATGCACTTTTACCTTGGCTTTCACATGCACTTACTTTCACATTATCATACTTTCACTTACACACGATTTCACATGGTTTTCACTTTACACATTCACATATCACAGGATTTTCACATAGTTTTCATGTTGCACATTCACGTATCACTCATCACTTTACTTGCACATACCACATGCCACGTTCACATGTCACTTTACACGTTATACACATATTCATTTTTACACGATCCCAAGACACATCCCAAATCACCACTAGAGAGATCACTTAACACATACACGTACCCTACACGTACTTAATCACCAGGCAAAGTGATCAAGTCTAGGTCATTGCAGAACCGGGGGAAGCCCTCCCCACCATTACCAGTGGAACTTGTCCACCTCCAGGATTTCACAAGACCCTTTGCCTCGGGTATCACGTAACACGATTAAGCTTTTCCATAGGGACACTACTACAGTATAGCTCCAAGCAATCTAGGGTGGTAGTGTCTCATTGGCACACATTTTATCTTTACACATTAACACGTTTTCACACACACACCGCCACATGTTCCCTCACTTCCCATGCACATGAACACACATATATCATGGAACATAACTTATCACATTCAGATTCTCAAATCAATCATAAACAGTAATTGACAGAACTTAATCATGATGCTAATCAATTTTCACACATAAATATAATCTATTCTTAAAACATGGTACAAAAACTTCATAATTAATAGCAATTTACACAGTACTCAGAATCCTATCAAAATTTAACCATGGGTTAAATATAGCACACGAAACATACTATAATTTTTCACAATTTTCGGAGCTGTCAAACTATTTTAATAATTAACATAGATTACATGTGATTTAACAAGATAAATCATTTAAGCATAGTATACTGTAAGAAGTTGGTTCTAATAGGTCAAAAATATGAGAACAATCATTCTAAGATCATACTAATTTTCTAATCCATAACATGTAACAAACTTTTATCAGAATTAACCACAGTCAAAACATACTTATTCTCTAATACCAAAATTTATTCTAATTAATATCATGCTTAGAAATTTGGTAGATCGTCATGATATGACCTAAAAACCATGTTTGACAAACCCTGATTTTCACAACATGCATAGACCTTCGAACAAGCGAAAATCACAGTACAAGGGTTAACATGTATTTCTGCAGAAAACAGATGAACTTGACGGCAAAGTTCTTGCCATTAGAATGAATTAACGGCCAGATCATCTGCCGTCAACACAAGAACTCGGCGGCAACAGTGAATTGAGGGGTCTAGAACATGATTTTAAAATCCGTAAAATGTGAAAACCCTAGAGGACAAGTCTATGGAGTGAACCAATAAGTCACTTGCCTGGAAATAAATCGATAGAGGGATGATTTGGTCGAAGAAGCCCTCCTCGGCCAATGCCAAGAAAGTGAGGTTCTCCTCCCAGATCCGGTCTTCTTGCTGATCCAGATGATCCTCCAGAGTCGGGGATGATTCCTCAATCACCAGAGCACCTCCCAGTCGAAGCAGTTCACCAGGAGACCTCTCCAATCGCCTGATCCAGCTCGCCAAAGATCAATTTTTTTCACAAACGAGCCCTAGGGTTTCCTCTCCACCAAAAGACCATAATCTGAGTGAAACACTAGTTTATAGGCTAACAGGTCGAGTTACGCTTAGGGTTAACTCATCCTACTGTTGAACTGGTTTCCTAATCAAGAACTCGGAAGAAACGCTTCCGTTTTAGATCTGAAATCCAAAACGCATCCGAGAAGTAAACGTCCATTTACTATCGTTGACCAAAAGTAAACGTCAATCGATGTTGACGTTAGGATTTTCCAGTCAGACAATAACTGCACAAAGCTTGCTGTTGACTCACCCTTAACATCAATGGATGTGGACGTTAAGAAGAATTTTGGCCAGAAAATTAAATTATCCAATGACTTGCATGCACAACATAAATACACAGCATAAATACATGTAATATATAACAATAGTAACTAAATACTATATGCACATTTAAATAAATATATTATATGCACAGGAATAAACATATTTATATATATACACATGCACATACGTAAGTAAACACTTATAATATGCATAAAATTTCGGGGGCCTCACAATATGTGTCATAAAAGCATGAGAAAAATGTTAGTTATCATGCTAGGATTGTAGTTACTATGTTCATAATTCCATGATCTAATTGTGTAGAATTGTGAAATGATATGATAGCAATTGAAACCATGAATCATGTTACATATTATGTGTAGAAATCATGCTATAGGTTGTTCATGGATATTTGTTTATTGACATGAAGCATGTGCCATGTATTTCCCTTATTGTTTAATAATAGCATGTATGTGATATGTGTAAGGATGTGCCTTTAGTTGCTTGCTGGGTCTTTTTGGAAGACTCATACTTGCTTTAACATATAGGTGAGACAAGCGTGCCCGTGCTAGAGGAGGACATAGTGAGGAGTGACTCTGAGCGAGAGGAGTAGCTGCACTTGTGGAGATATCTGTTTAGACTACATTTCCTTCATTAGTATGTAAACAATGACGATGTTATTCGTATGGACTTGTATAATTGTGGACATTTGTTATTTTCTTTGTTGCTATATAGATTGTGGAATATGTGAATGATGATGGAATAAGAATGTCTTACATTTCCGCTGTACTTCCTTTGTTATTTATGTACATCTCGACCTATTGTGTTGTGTTTGGTAAATGTCCCACTGTGACGACGCCCTTTGTATCGATGTGGATTGGTATAATCGTATTGATATAAAGAGGGTCGTTACAGAGAATGGTATCAGAGAGACAGCTTGAGATTGTACATGAATATGCCATCATCTACACAATATTTCAAAGTCTTTATAGAATTTGTCCATATATTGGAAAATATCTTATAATGAATTAAGATAGTTAAGAAAATGGTTAGGACTAAATAACTTAGATTCTAACTAAAGTCAATTATTTTACAAGTTATGGCGCGTCGTGGTAGCGTGGTGCTCAGGCTCGGGAGGACGAGCATAGGCGTGAGGAGAGGGGTGAGCAGCAGACCCCAGCACCCCAGGGTCCCACGGTACTCCCTCTACCACCACCTGTGGATTATGGCGTATTTATGCAAGGCCTGGTTCAGGCAATGCAGACCCAGACGTAGACTCAGGCGGCATTGCAGGCTCAGTTGCAGGCACAGGTTAGAGTTGTTAAATAGGAGTAGTCTGTTTTGTTGAATACATGATTGTTTATGTATTGCTTATATGTTGTTTAATGTCTCAGGCTCAGGCTCCAGCTCCCGTTCCTCAGGAGCATGGCCATGGTGGTCCGTCCATCATGGCGAGGTTTAAGAGGATGGCTCCACCTTCTTTAAGGGGAGAGTCAGCCCCTCTTGGCAAAGAGCTGGATGAGGGAAGTGGAGAAAATATTTCGGGCTATAAGGTGTAACGTCGCGCATTTTCCGGATCCCCGTGGATCCAGGTTTAGTGGGTTTGGTGGCCAATGTGTGGCCCATTAGCTTGTGTTTCAGGTGTTTGCGCACATTGTGAGGCTTGGTGGGCCGCCAGGTTGGCCCAAAGAGCTCACATGTTTTCTGCCTGTGAACGCGACAGGGGTATGCGTCGCGTTCTGAACGCGACGGTCCTTGGGGTCGCGTTCCTGTTACCGCTGTTGAGCGGCGACGTCTGCATGCGCGCCAAGTGTCATGCGTTGGGTGGCCTGCTGACGTCAGCCTTGGGAAGGCGACGGTCACCTAGGTCGCGATCAGGTCGCGAGGGGGGTGCACGTCGCGATCCTAACCGCTGTGCGTTTTTAAGAAACCCCAGCCGAACAGAGCAGGGGAAGCTTTGCTCGACTAGGGGGAGCTACTGTGGGGTTTCTCCACGTGATTCGAGGTTCTGGAGGTGCGTGGGGCGTGTTCTCGCCGCGAGGATGTCGCGTGGAGCGGGGAAACGCCGAGGGATCTCCAGTTTTCGTGTTCTTCGTGAAGGTACGGTGTTTCTACCTGTTTGATTGTGTGGATTGCTCGTGGTGTTGATTTGATTCATTTAAAGCTTAAAGAACATTAGATACCATGCTAGGGTATCCATTATAGCATGTAAAATGAGAATTAATCGTGTTTTGAATGGTTTGGAATGGTGATCCATGGAGTTTCTCCCGATTAGGGTTTGCGCCTGTGAAGGCGACTGCCCTGGGCATCGCGTTGTTAACGCGACAGCCTGATGCGTCGCGTTCTGATCTTGAACGCGCCATATCGAAGGTCGCGACCGGATGGCGACCAAGGTTTCTGTCACGACAAGGTTGCGACAGCCTTGCCCTTCGCGTTGTGGTTTCTGTCGTGACATATCGTGGAGTCGCGATCAGAAGGCGGTCATGGCCTCTGTCGCGATCACAGCCGAGGGTTCTGCTTTGCATGCTTTTAGTGTTTTGGTTATTCGATTATCATCGTTTATTGTGCATGGTTTTGATAAGAGGTGCATTGCACCCGTAAAGCTCTATGAGCAGGTTGCCCACATGGTTAGTGGGTGGTTTATATAATCAGTGTGGTGTTATCGTGGTTTAAGGATGTACATGGCACATACTCCGTTGTGGTGGTGTTACCGTGTGTGTGTGTGTGTGTGCATGGCACACACACTGGTTGTTGTAGTGGTTGGGCAGTGAGGTTCCTGTGTGAACCTAGCCCTAGCTTTCTAGTATATGATTATAGATTGATTAAGATGGTTTATTAATGAAGTGCAAATGTGATTATTAGTGGTTACCGAATAATGAGTTTGACGTGATAATGGAGGTCACCTTGTGACCAATGATAGGCCAAGTATGGTTGATTACCGTGATTTATGTGTGTGTTTTGTGTAGGATAGCTTATGGTCACAGAGTGACCAAGTCAAGCTAGCCCTTACGTTGTATTGTGGTTTGTAATAAAGAATATATAAGTATATATCGTGGTTTGAGCTTGCCGAATGTGGTGATCCGGTGCCTATTCCGGAATGCCTCTCTAGTCGGGTACCCCAGGTTCTGTGTGAGCCAGGCACGTGTGTTGTGCTCGGGGTTTGTCCCGGTACAGTGTGGTACCATCGAGGTCTGTGTCGTCTTCCTGGACACCCTCACTCTTGTGTTTGAGTTGTACGTCCGGCTGAGGGAAAGACGACAGTAGGGCAGCGGCTTGTGTTTGTGGGTGTGCAGTCGCTTGTAGCGCGCTCGTGGTTGGGGGTACGGACACCAGTAGACGTACTGGGCCCCAGCTAGTCCTGTTCCAGTGCCTCACTTTAGGGTGCTCCGGCCAGAGACCCTAAAGGTGCCAGGCATGGACCTGCAGCTGTGTGTCTGCAAGTGTGGTGTTGGTTGGTCTCCACAGTTGTTTGACTTGTTCTCGTGGAGCGGCAGTTGGACCTTTCGTCCGTGACTGCGAGACTGAGAGGTTGTTCTTGTGTTGTGTTGTTCGGATTGGATATTGGCCTGATCATCCAGTAGTCCATTCCCGTGTGGTGGTGTCGTTCCTTTCCGACTCGTGCTTTGCCACTGGCTGTGGCTCGTGAGTTTGTGACTCGTAGTCGAGGTTTGACCTGTTCGAGGTGTGCCCTGGTGTTGGCACAGTTGTGACTGCGGTTGTGGCTTGTGGTGTGCCCGAGTGGTGGCACAATTTTGGTTATGGTTGGTGAGTGTTGACTCACCAAATGTGGTTTAGCTCGCTATGGTGTGCCCTGTTACAGCACTGGTTTACTTGCAGTTTCCGTGCTGGTACCTTGTGGTAATAGGTACCTGTACCCCGTGTGGGTAATGGTTTGTGGTGGTACGTCATATACCAGTCTTTTCTGGTGTTGACGTGGAACTGTGTTTCATGGAGGTCATGTGGTGTGACCTTCCACTCAATGTGCTTTACCCTTCCTCGAGAAAGCTTCCGTATATGGTTTTCGTGTGTGAAGGATTGGCCCGCTATAGCCGATCATGTTACCTGGTGTGTGTAGCTTCTGATATATCGGGTTTGGGGTTTAATGGACCAGCACTTGGTTGCTGTCCTATTACCCACGAAGTTGAGGGTCGTCTGGGAAGCTTGCAGCCTAGGCAGTGACTTGCCTGTGTGGCTTAAAGCGTAGGCGACCAGTTGTTATTATGGTTTGCCTGTGAGGCTTAAGGCTTAGGCGTTTCAGTTGTTGTGTGGACTAGTGGTGCAAAACTAGTCCTGTTACTTCTTCTTACCTTCCGAGGTTATGTTTGATTAAGGTGTTTATATTTAATTGTAGTTTAAATTCAATTGTTGTGAGCATGAAATGGTTTGTCTATTGGTGTTGCCAATGAGACCCTCTGGGGTTGAGGTGTCCGTAGTTTTGTTGTTGTTTTGGGTAGCCCCAGCTGAGCGTGTGACTTGTTGAGGCTCACTTCCCTACAGTTCTTTTCAGGGCTTGCCGTGTGTTTGGCTTGTAGCAGCGTTGTGGTAGACTTGTACCACCAGCAGCTGAGTCGAGTTAGTAGTGTTTTGTGAGATTGTGCTCCCTCGGGGTATGCCCCAGGTAGTTGTACTTTTTAATTGGACAAGTAATAATGTAATGGGATAGTTGTAAATTGTTATATGAAGGTATGAGCACATGTACTTTTTTGTGTCTTATACTGTGTAGTTGTCTTTTATATTCTTACTAGACAATTGTGTGAGATATCCCTTGTGAGACTTCGGTCCATTCGCGGGAGGCAGATCTGGATATGGAGCCTTAATGGGCATAAATATCCAGGGCCGTCACATAAGGTGTGCTGAAGAGGACAAAGTCACTACTTACATGCTACAGATACTTAAAGTATATGTACTTATGTAAGATTAAGGTTTTATTTTAGATGGTGCTTATGGGTTGTGTTTTGTATGAGAGAGCCGATGTTTGGTGGGCCTCCGTACTACGTTCTAGGTACGAGGATGGTGCCATTAGGTGACTTGGGTCGAGTTCACGAGGCTATTTCGGGCCAAGTTCATCCCTGAGCACATCTAGGACAAGATGGAGCAGGAGTTTCTCTTTCTCACTCAGGGCTCCATGACTGTCTTGGAGTATGAGGCCAGGTTTGCCGAGCTTTCTCAATATGCTCCTCATATAGTAGCAGATGAGCGCAGAAGGCCTCGGGCCCAAGCCCGAGTGTTTGCACTAGCACGAGAGGATGCAGAGTAGGCCGAAAACGTTACGGAAGGTACAGTTTTAGTCATGGGTGTGCATGCCCGGGTGTTGTTTGATACGGGTGCCACACATTCGTTTATTTCCGAGTGGTTTTCCAAGCAGTTATTAGCAGAGTCCGGAGTGGAGGCAGAGGAGTTAGAAGTCCCTTTGTCTGTGCACACACCAGCAGGTATGGTAGCGACCAGAAAGTGCATTCCATCTTTACCTATGTGCATTGAGGACCGAGGCTTGTTTGGGTGCTTCTACTTGCTCAAGATGAAGGACTATGATGCCATACTTGGTCTGGATTGGCTTGAGGAGCACTATGCCTTGGTGGATTGTAGAGGGAAGAAGATTACTTTCCGTATTCTTGGTGAGGATGAGTTCTCACATCCGTTACCAAGGAACTTAGCGGGAAGGTTTGTGATCTCCGCCATAAAGACGATGAGGATGGTGAACAAGGGTGTTGACGCTTTTCTTGACAGTGTGGTTTTTGGGTTCCAAAGGCCGATCAATCACTTACCCTTGAGGAGATTGAGGTAGTGCAGGAGTTTCCAGATGTGTTTCCTTATGATTTGTCTGGATTGCCACCAGCTAGGGCAATAGAGTTCACTATAGAGTTGCTTCCAGCACCTCTTCGATCTCTAAGGCTCCATATCGGATGACACTTGTAGAGTTAGCCGAGCCGAGGAAGCAGTTGCAGGATTTGCTAGATAAGGGATTTATTCGCCCTAGTGTGTCACCATGGGGCGCAATTGTATTGTTCGTGAAGAAGAAAGATGGTTCCCTCAGGCTGTGCATCGATTACAGGAAGCTCAACTAGGTGACAGTGAAGAACATTGTATCCCTTGCAGAGGATTGATGATTTGTTCGATCAGCTACAGAATGCATCGGTGTTTTCCAAGATAGATTTGCGGTCCGGCTACCATCAGTTGAGAATTAAGGGTGATGATGTGTCCAAGACTACTTTCATGACTCGTTATGGACACTATGAGTTTCTTGTGCTTCCATTTAGTCTAACTAACGCCCCTGCAGTGTTCATGGATCTCATGAACTGGGTGTTTAGGCCATATTTGGATAGCTTTGTAGTGGTGTTCATTGACGATGTGTTAGTCTATTCTCTTGATGAGGCTACACTCTGTGAGCATTTGAGGGTTGTTCTGGAGATTCTCCGAGAGCACAAGTTGTATGCTAAGTACAACAAGTGTGACTTCTGGATACGCGAGGTCCATTTCCTTGGGCATGTTATCTCAGGTGCTGGAGTTGCTGTTGATCCAGAAAAGGTTCAGGCAGTATTAGAGTGGGAGACTCCAAGGACACCATTGGAGATCAGGAGTTTTCTTGGCTTAGTAGGCTATTACAGGCAATTTATAGAAGGCTTTGCATCTATCGCCGCACCTTTGACTAAGCTGACCAGGAAGGGTGCGAAGTATGTTTGGTCTGATGATTGCGAGAGTAGTTTTCAGTTGCTAAAGACGAGGCTTACATCTGCACCATGTTGATCTTGCCTAGTGGTGCAGAGGGTTTTGCCATCTACTCTGATGCTTCTCAGGTAGGCCTTGGCTGTGTGCTGGTGCAGCATGGTATGGTAGTTGCCTATGCTTCTCACCAGTTAAAGGAGCACGAGCGTAACTATCCGACCCATGATTTGGAGTTAGCAGTTGTGGTTCATGCACTGAAGATCTGGAGACACTATCTTTATTGTGTCAAGTTCGAGGTGTTCACTAACCACAAGAGTCTGAGGTATCTTTTCTCTCAGAAGGAGTTGAACCTGCGTAGAGAAGATGGATAGAATTTCTCAAGAACTACGACTTCGAGCTTCAATACCATCCAGGGAAGGCGAATGTCGTGGTGGATGCGCTCAACAGGAAGAGGTGCTTCGGTAGGATTGGAAGATGCTTGAGGATGCAACGTGTGCTATGATGGAGTTAGAGCCACAGTTGTGTCAGACTTTCGTGGCTCAGTTGTCTATTCGATCCACAGTTCTGGACAAGGTGATTGAGCAGCAGAGAGCTGATCCTAGGCTTCAGAGATGGTGGGCAAGGCAGACATTGCTCGTGATGAGGACGTGCTATTAGATTTTAGCACCGGTTTGTGTCCCTGATGTTGCAGATGTTCGTGAGTGAGTACTTGCAGAAGCTCATAGATCGAGGTTCTCTATTCATCCAGGCAACACCAAGATGTACTCGAATTTGAAGAGATCTTTCTAGTGGTCTGGCATGAATAAGGATGTGGCCGAGTTCGTGTCCAGGTGTTTAGTGTGCCAGCAGGTGAAGGCCGAGCGCTAGAGACCATCGGGCCTTATGCAGATGATGGAGATACCTGTATGGAAGTGGGAGGCAATCACCATGGATTTTGTGACGGGTTTGCCTAGATCAGCCAAGGGCAATGACTCGATTTGGGTGATTGTAGATCGTTTCTCCAAGACGACGCATTTCTTGCTTATGAAGAAGAAGTAGTCCGTGGAGAGTTTGGCTAGGTTGTATGTTAGCAGCATTGTGAGGTTGCATGGTGTGCCGAAGTCAATTATCTTGGACAGAGACCCGCGGTTTACATCGAGGCTGTGGCAGGGTCTTCGGGAGGCTTTGGGTTCTCAACTGAAGCTTAGTTCGGCGTTTCACCCTCAGACAGATGGCTAGTTTGAGAGGACGATCCAGACGCTCGAAGACATGTTGAAGCATGTGTGCTTGATTGGAAGGGTGATTGGAGCATCATCTACCTCTTGTGGAGTTCGCCTACAACAACAGTTTTCATGCGAGCATCGATATGGCTCCATTCGAGGCTCTATATGGGCGACCCTGTAGATCTCCTTTGTGCTGGGAGGAGATAGGTGATAGGCAGTTAGTTGGTCCGGAGTTGGTGTAGCGACTTCAGATAAGATTCAACTTATCAGGCAGAGGTTGGTTGCGGTGCAAGATAGGCAGAAGAGCTACGCCAACAACAGGAAGAAGGATTTAGAGTTCAAGGTTGGCGAGCATGTATTTCTTAAGGTTTCGCCTACCCGAGTCGTGGTCAGGTTTGGCAGGCATAGTAAGTTGAGTTTGAGATTCATTGGCCCGTTTGAGATTCTCGGCGGATGGGCAGCGTGGCATATGAGCTAGCTTTACCCCTAGCGCTAGCTAGTGTGCACCCAGTCTTCCACTGTCTATGCTCAGGAGATACGTGAGAGATCTGTCTCATGTCATTAGTCATGAGCCAGTGGAGATTCAGCCAGACTTGTTGTATGTAGAGCAACCAGTAGCTATCCTAGACCGGAAGGTTCAGCACCTCAGGAACAAGAGCATTGCATCCGTGAAGGTGTTGTGGAGAAATTTCTTGCGGGAGGAGGCTACATGGGAGCTTGAGGATGCCATGAAGAAGAAGTATCCCCATTTTTTTTGTTAGTATTTTCATTCTAACTTCGAGGATAAAGTTTTCTTTTAGGGGGAGAGGTTGTAAGGCCCTCGAATTTTGTTCATATTATGTTTATTTAATTTTGTGCATACTATAAGTATTTATTTACTTATGTGCATATGTATATATATGTTAATTTCTGTGCATATAATATATTTATTTAAATGGGCATATAATATTTAATTATTAATGTTCATATTGTATGTATTTATTCTGTGTATGTAGGTTTATTTGATATTTCTGTGTTCTGCCTGAAATCTAAGTTAACGTCAACATCCCTTGACGTTGAGAGCAAGTTGACGGCAACCTGTGTGCCGTTGACTTCATGGCCAGGAGATATAGACGTCCAGATCGATGGACGTCAACTTCTTGTTAATGGTAGCAAAGTGGCCGTTTACTTCTCCGGTTATGTTTGCGATTCCAGATCTGAAACATCTGCTTTTTCTGTAAGAACCTGATTAGGAAACCCAACCCCAATGGTCGGCAACCCTAATCCTAGACGCACCCCGACTCTTAACCCTATAAACTTAAAGATTTCGGCCAGATTAGGTCCTTTGGCTCAGAGGAAAACCTAGGTTTCGTTGAGAGAAAAACCAGACTTTTGCAAGGCTTGATCCGGCATATGAGACTTCTTCCGGTGATCTTCTTCGACTGGGAGGTGCTCTTGCTGTTGAAGAATCTTCCCCGACTCCAGAGGACCGTCTGCACAAGCAGGAAGACCGGATTTGGGTGGGAGATATGCACCTTCTTGGCTTGGCCGAGGAGGGCTTCTTCGATAAATTGAACCCTTTAGAGTTTTTATTCCGGGCAAGTAACTGAGGGGTATCATCCCTAGACATGTCCTCTAGGTTTTAGGAATTTTTATGGATTTTATTTCGTGTCCTGGAACCCCCAATTCTCTCTTTTATTTGAGTTCAGTCTGCACTTTCTGCAGACAGGAGGTTGACGGCAACCTTGTTACTACCAAGTTTGTGAGTTGATGGCAACAGAGTGTGTCATTAACCCATGTTGACGGCAAGGCCCTTGCCGCCAAGTTCTTCTGTTTTCACAGAAATGTGTTTTTCATGTCTATGTGATAATTTTCGAACTTCTGGATGTCTGTGCATGCTGTAGAAATTATGGTTGGTCAGGTATGGTCTTTAGGTCAGATCATGAGGTTCTATCGAATTTCTGAGCATGATTTTAATTAGTATAATTTCTGTTATGGTGAATTATGCATGAATTGAAGGGTTTAATTCTGAATAAATAGTTTTACTGCATGTTAATGTTACAAAAAATTATCATGATCTTAGGGTTACTGTTCACATGTTTTAAACCTATTAGAACCGACTGTTTTGCTGTGTACCATGTTAAGTGAATATTTTATTAAATTGTATGAAATCTATTTTTAAAAGTTAAAAATAGTTTTACAATTTTGAAAATTCTAAAAAATTAAACACATGACATATTACATGTATAGAGTCTGTAGTTAAAATTTGATATTATTTTGATACCCGTGGATACTGTTTGCTTTTAACAAGGGTAATTATGCCATGTTAAGCATGATTGAATAAGAGCATGTAAATTCCAGTGATTAGCAGCATGTTAGGGCACTGTTATGTTGATTTAACACTATGAAACAGTCATGTTAAGTTCTATAATCTGAAATATGTATGTTTAATTAAAGTGAATGTGAATGGGCTAAGTAGTGCATGTAAATGAATGAAATCATGTGATTAAGTGAGATAATGTATTTAAGTGTATCATGTGCCGAATTGACACTGCTACCAATAGAAGGCTGTGGAGCCGTACTGTAGAAAAGTCCCTATGGAAGGCTCATTGTGTATGTGATATCCTGTGGGCATCATGATGAAATCCTGGAGGTGGACAAGTACCACTAGTTAGGGTGGAGAGGGCTTCTCCCGGTTCTGCGCAGTTACCAAGATTCGTCACTATATTGCCTAGGTGACAGGTATGTGTTATGTGAATGTGTGTCCTTCTTTATGGTGGTTCGGACTATGTGTCATGGCAATTAAAGTGTAAAAGTGTGTAATTGTGCAATGTGAACACGTGATAGTGTGAACACGTGATAGTGTTATGTGAATGTGATATCATGTGATAAGATGTGAAACCATGTGAATGATAATTATTTATGTTAAAACAGCAAACAAAAGATGTGGATATGTGTCATAAAAGCATGAGAAAAATGTTAGTTATCATGCTAGGATTGTAGTTACTATGTGCATAATTCCATGATCTAATTGTGTAGAATTGTGAAATGATATGACTAACAATTGAAACCATGAATCATGTTACATATTATGTGTAGAAAGCATCTATAGGTTGTTCATGGATATTTGTTTAATTGACATGAATCATGTGCCATGTATTTCCCTTATTGTTTAATAGAATAGCATGTATATGATATGTGTAAGGATGTGCCTTTAGGTTGCTTGCTGGGTCTTTTTGGAAGACTCATACTTGCTTTAACATACAAGTGAGACAGGTGTCCCCGTCTAACGACTCTCCTTATATCGGTATGGTTACACCAACCCACATCGGTATAATGAACGCCGCTACAGTGGGACATCTACCCAACAAAATCGATAGACTGAAGTGTACACAATATAACACATAACAGCGGAAAAGAAAGAGTCAAATTTAATTTCTTATTCCATCATCCACGTTCTATTCACAGTTCATATAGAGGAAAAGAAAACAAACAATTAATAACTGAGAGATGAAAATAAATACGTTGTCCACATTGTCTGAATTGAATTACAAAATTTTCCTTTATTACATACTATGAAAATAAGGTACAATGCCGAAACTCCACAAGATCTCCTACTCCCGCTCCGAGTCACTTCTGACTATCTCCTCGGATGAAGTAGAAATCTCTACACCTGTTCGCCGAAGCAAGAGTGAGTCCAAAAGACTCAGCAAGTAGCATCCACTCACATAAACATACATATGCCACATGGGTTATTCACATTTTTATATCGCACGAGTATCACATAAGCATGTACTTGAATAAACTTTTAAAGAAAACCTAAGCATGATTTCTACAACTTACCACACATGTTAAATGACTTGTAACAAAATTTCAACAATTTAAAACCTATCACATGCTTTCTACACATTCTGCTACATGCTAATCTAAGTCTCACTTACTCACAATTATAATCTAAGACAATAGTTAACTTGAACATGGAGTCTACTCACATTACAAGAGATATTCCTGGCATGGATTCTATCATCATTTTCACATCTATACACATGAATAGCTTGCTATTTGACATGGATATGACACGTTCATATAATGAATTATCATCTTTACATGCTATTCTATTGATTTATAATCTCACATGATCATTTACACAATTACACAATATACACATAGTCCAAACCACCTCTAGAAGGACACACACTTGTCACATCACACACATATCTATCATCTAGGCAACACAATGATAGACCTTAGTTGCTACGCAGAACCGGGAGAAGCACTCTCCACCCTAACCAGCGGTACTTGTCCGCCTCCAGGATTTAATCCCAATGCTCCATGGAATATCACACACTATGAACCTTCCCGTGGGACTTTACCACAGTACAGTTCCTCAGCCCTCTAAGGTACAGTGTCACCCATTGGCACATTTACACATTTTTCAATTAAACACACACAATTCAACACCCTCTTAACACGTTATTTCTCATATTTACATTTATGCACATGGTTCAGGTTCCCTAACATGGCACTATTGTTACAAGAACTAGATCAGTCACAACTAACATTAATCATGCTGTAATTATTTAACTTAATCAATAATTGCAATAATTTTGCACTAATTTGGTCATTCTTCATAAATAACAAATTAGTGCCTACGGTTATCCAATTCACATGACATTTTAACCACTGACTGTTTACGACATACATCATGCATACCAAATTTCATATTTTTTCGGCTTGTTCACAATTTACCGAGAGTAAAACAATCATTTTGCATGTTTATTCATAACTCAATTAATCATGGATTCACAATGTTACAGTCATATTTAATAGTTTACAACCTGTATCTAACAATCATAATATTGCAGAAAATTTTTAGGAAATTTTATATGTATCATATAATTTATTGGAGATTTAAATCCACTAATCCATGCTTACTGTTTTACAATTCAAAAAATTCTATAATTAACACAGAGCTCAGAAATTAGTCAAATTTATATAGCATGATCTGACATATATCCACTTGCCACAGAAATTCTCAAACATCACACATTAACATGGAATCACGCAAACAGAGATTTTTATGGTCTAAACAGGTTTAATACCAGCTTTCAGAAAATATGATAAATAATACCGTAAACCAAAATTTATCAAAAACATCTGACATGATCCACAAGAGATAATTTACATATAGTAATTTTTACCATATATCCTCAGGCGCAAAATTTCGAAAAATAGTTCATATAGGTCAGACATGCACACTGTCGCAGTCTGGCGAACTTGACGGCATGCAAGTGGCCGTCTATCAGGTTAACGACAACAAATAGTGCCGCCAACTCAAGATCTTAACGACAAGAGATCATGCCGTTAAGTTCCTGTCTGTACAAACACAGACTGCACTCCAGTACTTGGTGAAATTGGGGATCCAGGACTCGAATAAAAATCCATAAAATACCTAGGACCTACTAGACATATGTAGTAGTGATGTGAAAGGGTTACTTGCCTTTGATAAAATCCACAATCAACGAATTAAGCCGGAGAAGCCCTCCTCGGCCCGAGCCAAAGAGCCTTCAAAACTCCCTCGATCCGGGTTCTGTGATGGTCTTTAGGGTCCACCGGGGTTGGGAAGATGCTCCTTGATGTCCAACCTTCCTTCCAATCGCAGTAGAGCACCGGATGAAGCCTCCAATCGCCGAATTTCAGAGCTCAAAGATTGGGTTTTCGCACAGAGAACTAGGGCTTTGACTTAAGAGCCAAAAGGGTTAGATCTGGCCGGAGATGGGGTGTTTTATAGAGCTAGGGTCGGAGACATAATTGGGTAAGGCTGGGTTACCGTTGGAGAACGGTTACCATAACAAGGGGCGAGGATTTCAGGGGCGTTTCCGGATCTGAAAACGTAGCAGATCTGGCATATTGATGTCAACATCACAGGCCGCCAATTCTGAGTCGGCGCCCATCGATGTGGCCGCTTACTTGGGATTGGCGTCCACACATTTTGACGTCTACTGGCCGCCAGATCTGAACTTAAAACTGCAGAAATTTTATGTACACCACATGTATATGTATATGTATATATATATATATATATAATATATATATATATATATATATATATATATATATATAATCTACAATGCACACATTAAAATAATACTTATTCATGCAATGTAAACAAGTAAGTACTATGCACAATAAAGTTTATACATCGATGGCATACATTTATACATATATAAGAAATCACCCAAAGATGAAAAATCAAGGGCCTTACACCCTCTCCCCCTTAAAGAAACTTTGTCCTCGAAGTTAGACTGACACTACTCAAACAAATGAGGATATTTCTTCTTCATTGCATCCTCAAGCTCCCAAGTAGCCTCCTCTCGCGAGAAGTTGCGCCATAATACGTTCACCGACGCAATACTCTTGTTCTGAAGATGCTGAACCTTCCGGTCAAGAATAGCTACTGGTTGCTCCACATAAGAAAGATCTGGCTGGATCTCCACTGGCTCGTGGCTAATACATGAGATGGATCTCTGACATACCTCCTGAGCATAGATACGTGGAAAACGGGATGAACACTAGCTAACGCTGGGGGTAAAGCTAGCTCATATGCCACGTTGCCCAATCGTCTAAGAATCTCATACTGGCCAATGAATCTAGGACTTAGCTTACTATGGCTGTCAAATCTAACTACACCACGAGTAGGTGAAATCTTTAAAAAGACATGCTCACCTACCTCGAACTCCAAATCTTTCCTCATGTTGTCGGCATAACTCTTCTGCCTATCCTGTGCCGCAACAAGCCTCTTCCTAATCAATTGGGCCTTATCCGAAGTCTCCTGAACTAACTCCGGACCAATTAGCTGCCTATCGCCTGTCTCCTCCCAACACAAAGGAGATCTACAAGGCCTACCATACAATGCCTCAAATGGAGCCATACCAATACTCGCATGAAACTATTATATGCGAACTCCACAAGAGGTAAATGGCGCTCCCAATCATCCTTCCAATCTAGAACACACGCCCTCAACATATCCTCGAGCGTCTGGATAGTCCTCTCGGACTGCCCATCTGTTTGGGGATGAAACGCCAAACTAAGCTTCAACTCCGAGCCTAACGCATCCTGAAGACCCTTCCACAGCCTCGAAGTAAATCTCAGATCTCAATCCGAAATGATCGACTTCGGCACACCATGCAATCTAATAATGCTACTAATATACAATCTAGCTAAACTCTCTACTGACTGCTTCTTCTTCATGGGCAAGAAATGCGCAGTCTTCGAGAATCTATCTACCACTACCCAAATCGAGTCATTACCCCGTCTAGATCGAGGCAAACCCATAACAATATCCATAGTGACAGCTTCCCACTTCCATACTGGGATCTCCATCTTTTGCATAAGACCAGATGGTCGCTGCCGCTCGGCCTTCACTTGTTGGCAAACTAGACATCTAGACACATACTCTACTACATTCTTCTTCATACCAGACCACCAAAAAGATCTCTTCAAATCCTGATACATCTTAGTGTTACCCGGATGAATAGAGAATCTAGACCTATGAGCCTCTGCTAATACATGCTCACGGACATCTATGATGTCTGGAACACAAACACGGTGATGGAATCTAATCACACCATCCTCATCACGAGCAATGCCCGCCTTGCCCACTAACTCTTTGAGTCTTTGGTTGGCTTTCTGTTGCTCGATCACCTCATCCAACACCAAAGACCTAATGGACAACTGAGCTACAAAAGCCTGACATAATGATGGCTCTAACTCAGTCATCGCACACGTTGCATCCTCCAACATCTTCCAATCCTACTGGAGAGACGACCTCTTCCTACTAAGGGCATCTTCTACGACATGCACCTTTCCAGGATGATACTGGAGGTCGAAGTCATAGTCCTTCAGGAACTCAATCCATCTTCTCTACCTAAGGTTTAATTCCTTTTGGGAGAAAAGATACTTTAGACTCTTGTGGCCAGTGAACACTTCAAATCTGACACCATAAAGATCGTGCCTCCAGATCTTCAGTGCATGAACCACTGCCGCAAGCTCAAGATCATGAGTTGGATAGTTTCGCTCGTGCTCCTTCAATTGACGAGAAGCATACGCTACTACCCTTCCTTGCTGCATCAATACACAACCAAGGCCAATCCGAGATGCATCCGTGTAGATGGCAAAACCCTCTACACCACTCGACAAAACTAACACAGGAGCCGATGTGAGCTTATTCTTCAATAATTGAAAACTACTCTTACACTCCTCAGACTAGACAAACTTTACTCCCTTCCTGGTTAGTTGAGTCAATGGTGCGGCGATGGATGAAAATCCTTCAATGAATTGCCGATAATAACCCGCCAAACCAAGAAACTCCTAATCTTCGAAGGAGTCTTGGGAATCTCCTAATCCATAACAGCCTGGACCTTCGCTGGATCCACTGCTATACCAGCACTGGAGATTACATGCCCAAGGAAATGAACCTCGTGCAACCAAAAATCGCACTTGCTAAATTTTGCATACAGCTTGTGCTCTCGGAGAACCTCTAATACTACCCTTAAATACTGACGATGTGTGGCCTCATCCGAAGAGTAGACCAACACGTCATCAATAAAAACTACGACGAAACTATCTAGGTATGGTCTAAACACCCTGTTCATGAGATCCATGAACGCTGCAGGGGCGTTGGTTAGACCAAAACAGAAGGACCAAAAACTCATAATGTCCATAACGGGTTCTAAAAGCTATCTTGGACACATCCTCACTCCTAATCCTCAACTGATGATAACCAGACCACAAATCAATCTTAGAAAAGACTGATGCATCTTGCAGCTGGTTAAACAAATCATCAATCCGAGGTAAGGGATATCTATTCTTCATCATCACTTAGTTTAGCTTTCTATAATCGATGCATAACCTAAGTGACCCATCCTTCTTCTTCACGAATAAGACAGGTGCGCCCCAAGGAGAAACACTAGGGCGAATGAATCCCTTATCTAACAAATCTTGCAACTGCTTCCTTAGCTCAGCTAATTTCGCAGGGGCCATCCGATAAGGGGCCTTTGAGATAGGAGAGGTGCCGGGAAGCAACTCTAGAGTGAACTCTATCTCTCTAGCCGGTGGCAAACCAGATAAATCATTAGGAAAAACATCTGGAAACTCTCGCACTACATCAATCTCCACAAGAGTGGGTGACTCATCAGCCTTGGGTACTAATACCACGCTGGCAAGAAAAGCGTCACAACCCTTGCTCACCATTCTTATTGCCCTCATGGCAGAGATGATAAACTTCCCCGCTAAGTTCCTTGGCAAAGGATGAGAAAATTCATCTTCACCAGGAATGCGGAAAACAATCTTCTTCCCACGACAATCTACTAACGCATAGTGCTCTTCTAGCCAATCCAGACCAAGAATAGCATCATAGTCCTTCATCTTTAGCAAGAAGAAACACCCTTCTAGGACTCTATCCTCAATGCACACCGATAAAGACGGAATACACTTCCTAATCGATACCGTGCCTACGGGTGTGCACACAGATAGAGGAACCACTAACTCCTCAGACTCTAATCCTGACTCTAGGGCTAACTGCCTAGCAAAACGCTCGAAATGAATGAGTGAGTAGCACCCGTATCAAATAGAACCCGAGCACGCACACCTAAGAACAAACCGTACCTTCGGTAACATGCTCCGCCTGCTCGGTGTCCTCACGAGCTAACGCGAACACCTGAGCTAGGGCTCGAGGTCTCCCTGGTCGTCCTGTCACTGGCGCTGCTGCTACTGCTGCTTCCGCTAGAGCCGCTCCATGCTAAACTCCCTACTGAAGTCTGGGGAAATCCTTGATCTTGTGCTCACTGCTCCCACACTTCAGACACTTCCCCGCCATCTTCCAGCATTCCGAACCACCATATGCCCTCCCGCAATGAGGACACTCCTTCTTGCCACTAGGGAAATGTTGAGAAGATACCTGACTGCTTCTCGATGCCACGGGATGCTGCGGTGACTGGAAAGCCGCCTTCTTCCTATCCTGCCTCTCAAAGGAGCCGCGGGCCTCTTCTGAGAAGCCTCCAGGTACTGCTCCATCTCTCCCTCCTGCCGACACGCCGCGCTGAGCGCCTGCTCGAGGGTACGATGGTCGAAAGCCACCAACCTCGACCTCAGTGATGGTCTCAAACACATCACAAATTTCTTCGCCTTCCTGCGCTCATCAGCTACAATATGAGGGCATACTTCGATAGCTCAGAAAACTTGGCCTCGTACTCTAGCACGGTCATGGAGCCCTGAGTCAACGAGAGGAACTCCTGCTCCATCTTGTCCTAGATGTGCTCCGGAACAAACTTGGCTTGGAAGAGCCTCGCGAACTCGTCCCATGCAATCTCCACAGCACCATCCTCGAACCGAGTACGTAGTATTGAGGACCACCACACGTCCGCTCGCTCTTGCCAAAACCACCCATAAGGAACAACCCAATATAATCTATACTTAAAGAAATAACCACCGAATTAATTTACACATACCTGTAGCATATAGGTGGCTAAAGTGATATTGTCATCCTCATCGCACCTAATAGCCTAGAAGATCTTCTCGATCTCCCTCATCCAGCTCTCAGCAAGTAACGGATCGCTCTCCCGCTTAAAAGGGTGGCGACATCCTCTTGAACCGTTCCATGATGGAGGGTCCACCATGGTCCTGAGCCTGGGGAACTGGCACTTGAGCCTACCACAGCAAACATTATAAGCAACACATATAGCATAGTAACATAGTAAACATATCATCAAGTAAAACAGACTACTCTGTCTATCGTTCTAACCTGAGCCTGCTGAGCCTCCATCTGAGCCTGGAGAGTAGCCTGGGTGTGGGCCAGCGTCTGCATGGCCTGCACTAAACCCTGTATGAACACTCCATAGTCTACTGGTGGCGGTGGAGGAAGCACAGGACCCTGGGGTACTGGGGCCTCCTGCTCACCCTGATCCTCACGCCGAGGCTCATCTCTCCTCTGCTCACCCTCACGAGCAAGAACACCACGCCTACCACGTGAAGCCATACCCTGTAAAATGATTTAATTCATCCTTTAGTTCTACGCTATCAAATTCCTAACTATTTACCTAGCTATGTGGACAATCTACACAGACTTAGCATATAATGAAGATGATGGTATATGCATATTTATGTACCATTTTAGCCTGTTTCTCTGATACCAATCTCTATAATGACCCTCCTTATACCGGTATGGTTACACCAACCCACATCGGTATAATGAACGCCGCTACAGTGGGACATCTACCCAACAAAATCGATAGACTAAAGTGTACACAAATATAACACATAACAGCGGAAAAGAAAGAGTCAAATGTAATAACTTATTCCATCATCCACATTCTATTCACAGTCCATATAGAGGAAAAGAAAACTAAACATTTATAACTGAGAGATGAAAATAAATACATTGTCCACATTGTTTGAATTGAATTACAAAATTTTCCTTTATTACATACCATGAAAATAAAAGGTACAATGCCGAAACTCCACAAGATCTCCTACTCCCGCTCCGAGTCACTTCTGACTATCTCCTCGGATGAAGTAGAAATCTCTGCACCTATACGCCGAAGCAAGAGTGAGTCCAAAAGACTCAGCAAGTAGCATGCATTAAAGGTTAGCATCAGTCGATCTTGCCTTACGTCCATTGTAGGTTAACGTCAGTCGATCTTGCCGTTTACTAGTTTCTGATGAACTGTGCGTCAACCTGTATGCCGTTTATATTCACAGAAGCATGTTTTTGACTTTCTTTTTACTGTTTTGCTTTGATTTTGTTTTTTGTGTGCTTACTGTCTGTCACTAACAGTCCTCAGTCACTGGGGGGTCATCTTTCTCACCTCTTCTAGCCTCCCCTCACATTCTAGGATCACCCTTCCTTGGTTTACAACCTTTTACTCGGGGATTCCTTCTCGGGTAAATCGGGTTGGCTCCAAGGAAAACTCTGTAAGTCCCTAAATTCCGTGGATTCCCTCACGGTACGGGGCAGGAGGACCTTTACCCTCCCTGTCTAGCTCACCTACTCACCGGGATTCAGTGAGATTTGAGAGAACGACCTTTACAAGTCAAGATTAACACATAACTTTGACATTTAAAAATCTTGGGGACATTGTTTGATAACATTGTTTGGTAGAAATCCATACTTCTGCTAAAAACAGTGAAGTTAGTCGACTTTAACCATTTTAAAATCAGTAGGTTGTGTGCTAATGGACACTTGGTTGGACCCTGTCAACATGGCTAATAAACCGGCATTTGAGTATGATGATAATGTCAATGAGATTGTCGGTATGATAAACACTGATGTTCAGCCCGAGGAATCAGTCCAATCTTCCTCCCAGGCCGACAATGAGGAAGTCAGCTTGAGGGTCAACCCCGCTCACGCCCAAAATGCTCAAGAAGACCCGAGTTTTCTAAACTCATGTCTCGCTATTCGCCCGATGAAATTATTTCTATGCTTTCCAAGCATACCATCTGGGCAGCGGCGTCTCCTTCCACTCCATCCCTATCCCCTTTCAACGCCTCTACGTCTAGGCCCACTCCTAGGCCGGTCACCTCACCACAGGTACCCATCTCTACCTTCATTCCTTCCCCTACCCCCGCTTTGTTCCCTACTCCTATTCTCACTCCTCCTTCCGCCCATTCACCACCTGTTCAAATCACACCCCCCACCCAATCTGAATCCATTCCCCGTTCCGAGGTGGAAGGTCTTGTTCGGAAACTCCTGGCTGAGTCCCTATCTTTGTCAAAACCTCACTCACTCCAAACTACTGCAAGCTTCCCAACACTTATTTTTCCCCCTGATTTCAAGGCCCCAAAGTACCGCAAGTATGATGGGACCTCTGATCCCCAATTCCACCTCGCTGGCTTCACCATGGATTCCCATCGGTGGCTTTACGAATGGGTCCTCTTAGTTCACCTCTTCCAACAATCGTTAGAAGGGGAAGCTTTGAGGTGGTTCACCTCTCTACCCGCATCGAGTCTCGTTAATTTTGACATAGTCTCCGAGCGATTCATCTCACATTTCTCATACATGGCCACTCATCCCTACACTCCCCGACTTGGTGGCGAAAAAGATGAAGCCGGACGAAGACTTGTTACTTATGCTAACCGATGGAGATCTATGGCTTCAAGAGCCGATATACCCATCTCGGAGTCCCAAGCCATCACTATGTTGGTTATCACACCACCCCCGCTCTCCGCTCTATCTTGATGTTAAGTGAGTTCCCCTCATTCACACATCTCTACAATCGAGCCAGGGTGGTTCAGAGCCAAATTAAGACTCCTCTCTGCCACATTTCTTCGAAGGGAAGCCCAAGGGACATAAGGCTCCCGCGGCACCTACCACCGAGGGGGTGACCGTCAATGAGTCCGTCAACGCTTGCAGCCAACCGTTGAGGCCTCCGAACAAACCCTCCAATCCTCCATCCACTCCTTCCAACCCTCATCAGTTTCCCATCTCACCCCTCTAAGCCTTACTCTGCAGTTCCCCCTCCTGCTGGCTACACCCGACCTGGCCCTAAAAGGTCGCATTACCCTCCTCTCCCTGAGACCCTCGAGGACGTATTCTTCGCCCTCATGTCCTGTGATGCAATCCAACTCCACCCACAAAGGGAGAACACCAATCCGAGGTTGGATACCTCCAAATACTGTCCATACCATAGGGCTCATGGTCATTTCATCAACAATTGCTTTACCTTCCGTGATTGGGTATATGACATGAATGACCAAGGTAGAATCAACTGGGAAGATGTCAAGGTGGCCATAGCCAAGTCTAGGTACACCAAAAGAACCTCGGCATTTTCAGTAACCCTCTCCCCAACCACCAAGGCAACAATCCCTCCTCCTTTAAAACCCAAGAGAATGTGCATACCATAATACACTTAGGACCTCGGGTTGTGAGGAGAGAGCAACAGTGGGGGGTAGAAGGCTTCGAGGAATGGTACCCATGTCCCACTGCAGAGTCTCAGGAGCCCTCCATATCAGTGGATGCCATTCTAGAGGAGAGACCTTTAATGCTCATCCGACCTCCTCAAGATGCCTATCCTACTATCCTCACTTCCCCTACCTGTGAATCATCTACCAGACCCCTCCAGCTCATCCTCCCTAAGTCCTAGGAGGCCGTTCATGTCACGCTCAGAAATCGAATTGTTCCTCCACCTCCGCGTCATCCCAAGATGAAGAGGATAGTGGACCATCACCCCGGCCGAGACCGAATATGACATTCTCCAACATCTAGATAAGACACCCAGGGTGTCCATTTTAGAATTGATTCGGAGGTCGCCGTCGCATCAATCCACCCTCCTCCAGTTTCTCCAAAAGATCATGGTCAATGATGACCTCCCTCCTAGTGGGTCACCACCGCCATTCTATCCCTCACTCAAGGACCCTCAATATCTTTTTCGGACAAGGATCTTGTCACCCCCGAGTGTCGTTCGCTTCCTCTCTGTCTCACCATTACCTTAACGGGGTTTCGGTAGACTCCACTCTTATTGACACCGGGGCATCTGTTAATGTCTGTCCGATGAAGACTCTTAAGCAATTGGGTTTAGGAGAGGAGAATCTGGAGAAGAGCTGCTCCACCATCGCTGCCTATAACAACTCCAAAGGGTTGCCAAAGGCAAGATTGCTCTTAACTGGAAGTCGGGCCCGTCATCATGTCTACCGAGTTTCTAGTTCTTGATGTCGATCCGGCCTACAAGGCCATCCTTGGTCGTCCTTGGCTAGATCATACTCTAGGGGTCCCTTCCACCGCCCACCAGTGCTTCAAATTCCCTTTCAATGGGCGGGTCATCAAAGTCAAGCGCATTCCATCCTGGAGACCCTCAACGCAGTCACTACAGAGCAGATGCCGCACCTCTTCATTCCAGATAAGGGGAAGAAACCAGTTATGTCAATCTTGACTTCCCCTCACCCTGTGATCTTAGCCAACCTCCCGCCTGCCGAAGAACCCCCCGTCCCATGTTCCCCGGGAAGGGTTGGGAAGTGATGGCCAATATTGGCTATGTTCATGGCCGCGGGTTAGGTACGGATGAACAAGGAGAGAACCATAGTGTTCAGGCAATTAGGAGGTTGTTACCCAAGGCCGTCTAGGTTTCCGCCCAGACCCTGTCCATCCAATCCATTCATACCCTATTAACCTCTTACCTGGACTCTGAAGGAGCATTTTGTTCAGGGGCCGACCTAGCTGGGAACTAGGGAGCCCCTAATAGAAGAATTGCCCTGCTCTGAGAGCGAGGATGAAGAAGAAGAGGAAGAGGATGCCCAAATAGAGGAAATTTCTGAAGACTTTGGCCTCCTCTCACTCTTTGGGTTTGATCTCCCATCTCCCATCATCATCTCAACCACCATCATCTTCATCTCCCTCTACTTCCGTGTACCCGCCACACGATCCAGTTCCTCCCCCTTCTTCCTCTCTTCTTCTCCACTTGTCCTCCTCCATCCCTGACCTGGCCAGTCGAGGTCGCTTTGAACCAACAACTCATGGTTTTAGGCCTTGACACCAAAAAAAAAATGCCAATTTTCAAAAGTGGGAATGCGAGGTCTCTTTCGAGCACCCTTCCACTCTGGAGTCTCCTCCGCTCGGCCAGGGGCGACGCTTTCCAGCATAAATTCCTCCTCCTCTTGCCCCTCTAGGGGCATTCCCCTGTACATAGTTTTGTATATAGCAGTTCTATAAATAGTGGTTTAGATTCTAGTTTAGAGTCGGTCTAGAGTCTACTCTAGGGTCCGGTCTAGGAGTAGAAGAGTCTAGATCCTCTCAGCCATGTGTGCGCAAGAGAAGGGTAGGCAAGTCCTGCCCGATAGTCATGGCCTTGGCTGAGAGGTGTGCTAAGTTAAGTCAAGTCCCAGAATTTCTTGAGGATCCCGCCCTCGTCAAATCTGACTTTGAGGAAGGTGACTCTGTAGACGACGTTTTGGGAGTTTATCTGTTAGATTTTGATGAAGAGGGTGAGTCGGGAGATCCTGGTCGGAGAAGAGGACCCAGTGAGCTCCTATGTGGATGGCACAAAGAGGTTCGACGAGCCAACCATGGCTGCAGACGAGCCCACCAAAGAGTCAACCTTGGCACTGAAGAATCCCCGAAGACAGTGTTAATTAGTGCCAACTTGAGTGAAGAAGAAGAGCAAGCCCTTGTAGCTATCCTCAAAGAATTCTCTGATGCTTTGCCTTGTCCTACGAGGACATGCCGGGACTCGACACCTCTTTGGTCGAACACCGGTTGGTTCTAAAAGTCGATGCACGGCCGTCAAACAAAAGCTAAGGAGGCTACATCCCAAGCTTGCACTCAAGATCAAAGGGAGGTTGACAAGTTGCACAAAGCCAAATTTATTAGGGTTGTGCTATATCCACAATGGGTAGCTAATATTGTCCCTGTAATGAAGAAGACGGTAAGGTTTAGGATCTGTATAGACTTCCGTGACTTAATCGTGCTTGCCCAAAGGACGATTTTCCTCTCCCACACATAGATGTCCTAGTGGACAACAGCCGGTTTTGAGATGTTATCTTTCATGGATGGTTTCTCGGGGTACAACCAGATCTGTCTGGCGGAGGAAGACCAGAGAAAACCTCTTTCACAATGCCCTGGGGGACTTACTGTTATGTCGTCATGCCCTTCGGATTGAAGAATGCGGAGCAACCTATCAAAGGGCAATGATGGCAATCTTTCATGACATGATGCATGTGCATATGGAGGTCTATGTGGACGATGTCTTGGTTAATCAAAGACCCGACATGGCCATGCTGAAGTCCTCCGGGCAGTTCTCCGCGGTTAGAGAACACAATCTTAAAATGAACCCCAAGAAGTGTCTTCGTGTCTCTTCGGGAAGTTGCTTGGGTTCATAGTAAGTAAGCGGGGAATTGAAATTGATCCTAACAAGGCCAAAGCAATAATTGACATGCCTCCTCCTAGGAATATCAGAGAAGTCAGAGGGCTAATTGGCAGACTCCAGTTTATTAGGAGATTCATCTCCCAGCATTCAATCCGTTGTAAGCCCTTCTATGAGATGCTTAAAGGAGAGGCTAAGTTTGATTGGAACGATAAGTGTCAAAAGGCCTTTGATGAGTTGAAGAGCTATCTGTTCAATCCCCCTGTTCTCGCTCCTCCGGTCCTGGGTCGGCCTTTACTGCTCTACGTGTCAACCACAGAAGACTCAACTGGAGTGGTTTTAGCCCAATATGATGACGAGAAGAAGGAGAGAGCAGTGTACTATTTATCCAAGTTGTTTAATGAGGCTGAAAAGAAGTACATCTCCATGGAAAGAACTTGTGCGGCCGTCGTCTGGGTTGCCCAGAAGTTGAAGCATTATTTCTTGGCTCATGAAGTGAAACTTCTGCCCCGTATGGACCCTATTCGGTACTTGCTTGAGAAGCCTGTCCTGACTGACCGGTTGATGAGGTGGCAGAGTTTCCTCAATCAATTTGATATCACCTATGTCAACCAGAAGTTGGTCAAGGGGCATGCCATAGCTGAGCATTTGGCCCATCACCCCTTACCTTCTTACTCTCCTGTTGATGAAAGCTTTCCTGATGAAGAGTTAGGAGCCATTATTGATGGTGAACTTTCATGGGTGCTTTACTTTGACGGGCTCTCAATTCTAAAGGAGTGGGATAGGGCAGTTCTCCTCTTTTCCGGAAGGGGTATCATTCCGCACGCCTACCAGTTAACCTTCCGAGCCACGAACAATGTGGCTGAGTATGAGGCGCTCTTAGTTGGCTAAAATGGCATTGTTGCTCGAAGTCAAGAGTTAAGGATAATTGGAGATTCGCAATTGATACTCCGGCAATCACTTAGCAAGTACCAGACCCGGGATCCAAGTTGAAACCATACCAAGAGTTGGTAGGAAA